>JBBGZY010000314.1:4752500-5386071 GCA_037952925.1 Lithobates clamitans
CTATATATAGATATACCTATATATCTATATATATATATAGATATATTGTACAGGATGCCAAGGTTGGGTCCTGGACGGGTACTATATATCACCAATATTTGGGTTGTGGTCACTTAAAGGGAAGTGTGATAGTATTCAGGGGATCACCCATGATGGGTGAGAAATTCCTGGGAATAGCGTTAATCAGGAAAGGACTGACTGATATTTGGGACCCGTAATTTCAGAAGCTCTGAAGTGATATTTGGGTGGGAAAGAGCCTCCACCCCTGACTACAGGGATTCCAGCACATACTGGGTTAAGAGCCTCCAGGAAGCAGCTCTTAAAGACAGGAAGTAGTGCTAGGAGTGGTGGTGAGGAGGAGTTGGTGAACACACCTGTCTTGGAGAGCCGTGAGTTTGCTGGGGCTGCTAAAATAATCAACAAGGACTGTTAAAATCTTGGGATAAAGACCCATCCACTAACTGTAGGTGCCTTTTTACTTTTACTTTGTGCTGAAGATAAGCAGACTCTATTTTGTATTTCAGCTTGTGTGCTGCTGGAAACCTTATTTTGATTTGCTAGCTGAAATTCAAAGCCCTTTTGTTTAAAGTTTACCGGCTTTGCACTCCACCCTGTGGAGCTATAATCCCCCAAAATTTACAATATATATATATATTTATATATATATATATATATATATATATATATATATATATATATATATATATACATACACAGTGGGGATGGAAAGTATTCAGACCCCCTTAAATTTTTCACTCTTTGTTATATTGCAGCCATTTGCTAAAATAATTTAAGTTCATTTTTTTCTCAGAATTGTTGATATTTTTGCAGATTTATTAAAAAAGAAAAACTAAAATATGTCACATGGTCTTAAGTATTCAGGCCCTTTGCTGTGACACTCATATATTTAACTCAGGTGCTGTCCATTTCTTCTGATCATCCTTGAGATGGTTTTACACCTTCATTTTAGTCCAGCTGTATTTGATTATACTGGTTGGACTTGATTAGGAAAGCCACACACCTGTCTATATAATACCTTCAGCCCACAGTGCATGTCAGAGCAAATGAGAATCATGAGGTCAAAGGAACTGCTTAAGGAGCTCAGAGACAGAATTGTGGCAAGGCACAGATCTGGCCAAGATTACAAAAAAATTTCTGCTGCACTTAATGTTCCTAAGAGCACAGTGGCCTCCATAATCCTTAAATGGAAGATGTTTGGGATGACCAAAACCCTTTCTAGATCTTGTCGGTGAGAGAGATAAAGAAGAACCCAAAGATCACTGTGGCTGAGCTTAAGAGATGCAGTTGGGAGATGAGAGAAAGTTGTAGAAAGTCAACCATCATTGCAGCCCTCTACCAGTCGGGGCTTTATGGCAGAGTGGTCCGACGGAAGCCTCTCTTTAGTGCAAGACACATGAAAGCTGGCATGGAGTTTGCTAAAAAACACCTGAAGGGCTCCAAGATGGATGGATGGATGGATGAGAAATAAGATTCTTTGATTCTTTGGTCTGATGAGACCAAGTTAGAAGTTTTTGGCCTTAATTCTAAGTGGTATGTGTGGAGAAAACCAGGCACTGCTCATCAGCTGTCCAATACCGTCCCAACAGTGAAGCATGGTGGTGGTATAATCATGCTGTGGGGGTGTTTTTAAGCTGCAGGGACAGGACGGCTGGTTACAATCGAGGGAAAGATGAATGTGGCCAAGTACAGGGATATCCCGGGCGAAAGCCTTCTCCAGAGTGCTCAGGACCTCAGACTGGGCCGAAGGTTAACCTTCCAACAAGAAAATGACCCTAAGCACACAGCTAAAATAATGAAGGAGTGGCTTCACAACAACTCCGTGACTGTTCTTGAATGGCCCAGCCAGAGCCCTTACTTAAACCCAATTGAGGATCTCTGGAGAGACCTATAAATGGCTGTCCACCAACGTTTACCATCCAACCTGACAGAACTGGAGAGGATCTGCAAGGAGGAATGGCAGAGGATCCCCAAATCCAGGTGTGAAAAACTTGTTGCATATTTCCTAAAAAGACTCATGGCTGTATTAGATCAAAAGGGTGCTTCTACTAAATACTGAGCAAAGGGTCTTAATACTTAGGACCATGTGATATTTCAGTTTTTCTTTTATAATAAATCTGCAAAAATGTCAACAATTCTGTGTTTTTCTGTCAATATGGGGTGCTGTGTGTACATTAATGAGGAAAAATATGAACTTAAATGATTTTAGCAAATGGCTGCAATATAACAAAGTGAAAAATTTAAGGGGGTCTGAATACTTTCCATCCCCACTGTATATATATATATATATATATATATATATATATATATATATATATATATATATATATATATATATATATATATATATATATATATATATATATATATATATATTTGTATTTTTTTAATGATACCTATTTGGGTGGTTTTGGATCACAAATGACATGTTTTGGAAGGCAGCAAGAATTTTTGCCAAACCCTATATAAAACAGTTAGAAAAATGTTAAACAGTATATTGAGTTTATGATATATAGGTACAGTGCCTTAAAAAAATATCCATACCCCTTGAAATTTTCCACATTTTGTCATGTTACAACTAAAAACGTAAGTGTATTTTATTAGGATTGTATGTGATAGACCAACACAAAGTTGCACATAATTGTGAAGTGGAAGGAAAATTATGAATGGTTTTCAGAATTTTTTTACAAATAAATATCTTAAAAGTTTGGCATGCATTTGTATTCAGCCCCCTTTACTCTGATACCCCCTAACTAAAATCTAGTGGAATCAATTGCCTTCATAACTCATCTAATTAGCAAATAGAGTCCACCTGTCTGTAATTGAATCTCAGTATTAATACAGCTGTCCTGTATAGCCCTGTTTTCTAAGGTTAGAGAACCTTAGAAAACAAACAGCATCACGAAGGCCAAGGAACACACCAGACAGGTTGTGGAGAAGTTTAAATCAGGGTTAGGTTATAAAAAATATCCCAAGCTTTGAACATCTTACAGAGCACTGTTCAATCCATCATTCAAAAATGGAAAGAGTATGGCACAACTGCAAACCCACCAAGACATGGCTGCCCACCTAAACTGAAAGGCCAAGCAAAGGGAGCATTAATCAGGGATGCAGCCAAGAGGCCCATGGTAACTCTGGAGGAGCTGCAGAGATCCAAAGCTCAGGCGGGAAAATCTGTCCACAGGATAACTATTAGTTGTGCACTTCACAAATCTGGCTTTTATAGAAGAGTGGCAGGAAGAAAGCCATTGTTGTAAGAAAGCCACAAGAAGTCCCATTTGCAGTTTGCGAGAAGCCATGTGGGGGACATAGCAAACATATGAAAGAAGGTGCTCTGGTCAGATGAGACCAAATTGAACTTTTTGGCCTAAAAGCAAAACGCTATATGCGGCGGAAAACTAACACTGCACATCACCCTGAACACACCATCGTGGCAGCATCATGTTTTGAGGATGCTTTTCTTCAGCAGGGACAGGGAAGCTGGTCAGAGTTGTTTGGAAGATGGATGGAGCCAAATACAGGGCAATCTTAGAAGAAAACCTGTTAGAGTCTGCAAAAGACTTGAGACTGTGGCGGAGGTTCACCTTCCAGCAGGACAACGATCCTAAACATATAGTCAGGACTACGATGGAATTATTTAGATCAAAGCATATTCATGTGTTAGAATGGCCCAGTCAAAGTATAGACCTAAATCCAATTGAGAATCTGTGGCAAGACTTGAAAATTGCTGTTCACAGATGCTCTCCATCCAATCTAATAGAGCTTGAGCAATTTTGCAAAGAAGAATGGGCAAACATGTTACTCTCTAGATGTGCAAAGCTGGTAGAGACATGCCCAAAAAGACTTGCAGCTGTAATCGCAGTGAAAGGTGGAAGGTGGTTCTACAAAGCCTTGACTCAGGGTGGTTGAATATAAATGCATGCCACAATTTTCACATATTTATTTGTAAACAATTTGGAAAACCATTTATCATTTTCCTTCCACTTTACAATTATGCACCACTTTGTGTTGGTCTATCACATAAAATCCCAACAAAATACATTTACATTTTTGGTTGTAACATAACAAAATATGGAAAATTTCAAGTGGTATGAATACTTTTTCAAGGCACTATATGTCACTTTACAAGGTATTGGGGTTTATTTCTTCTTTGAATTGGAGAAAGTAAATACCATGGAGTCAGTGGAAAAGCCCAAATAATGGTGGTTTAAAGGGTTGTAAATCCTTAAACATACCCACTGAAGTGACTAACCTCAGGTAATACACAGAGATGAAACAAATCCTTGTACATAGGTTGTACCTGTTTCTCTGCAGCTTTCTCTCCTCTGCCGCTTTCTCTCCTCTGCCGTCTCCTAAAGCACTAATTTTAAAAAGAAATAAAAAACAAGATCTGTTGCGCTTAATATGATGTAAAATAAAAGCTGTTGACACAAAAAATTGCTGTACAATTAAGGAGATATTAGGAGGAGTGGTGCAGCGCTAGAAAATAAGTCTAAATATCCCCATAAAGGTACAAATAACAATAGCTGAACAAAGTCCTCTTCATCAGAAGGAAGTGGTGACACTCTGTTTAGCTGGATAAATAATGAAAGGACACTCAGAAAGGAGATGTAAACACCATCACCAACACCCAAACAAACTGACACTTAACATCAGTGTATGGGTTATACACGTGTGTAGAAAACAGATAGCGAGAGGCAATCTTCCTGGGATAGACCAACGATCCTCCAGTGGAGTAGCATAAACATATTCCTTTAGGTCTCCTCCTTGTGACAGGATTAAGAGCCAGGTATAGTCCAGTGGGTATATGCGCCTCAAGAATCGTGGTATATGGGGAGTAAAGAGAAAATGCTCATTGCGCAAATTCCATCAAAAAGGATAATTTATTGTATAAAAAGTAAAAGTCACTCACATTTCATAAGAAGGTACAGAGCAGTATGAAGCGTCCAGCGCTTTTAACCACAAAGATGGCCACCGTGTAACCGTCCAACCGCGTCCAGCGTCACCAGTCTCTAGTCGCCCACCGTTTTGTCAACATGCGTCATCAGGGGCAGTCCCATACAAACACTTGAAAAAGCTTCAATCAGATCTATTCCACTTAATCTGGAATTACAAAAGGCATAGGATACCAAGATCGGTGCTGATGGCGGCGCGTAGTGAAGGGGGCCTCGCGTTCCCCAATATTATCAAGTACTATCAAGCAGCTCAGTTGTGAGTAGTTGCCTCGTGATTCACCCACAAATCATACAATAAGTGAACAGAAATTGAAAAATTATGTCTAGCCCCGATACACCCGAATAATCTATTGTGGAATGCGAATGCAGAGGTAGCCCCCGAACGCATGTTGGGCTCCATATCCAAACTTAGGAGCCTGTGGTGTAAACTAGCACAGCCTCATGGGTTATCATCAGAGAAATCACTACTTACCTCTTTTATTTATAATTCCAAGGTACCAGATAGCCTCACACACCTGATGTCTCATCCTTGGACATCACTTCGGGAACCTAGTGGACCCCAGGACACGCAAACGATTATCTTTTTTTGATCTCCAGACCAAACATGAACTACCAAGACACGTCTCCTACGGGTATTTGCAAATCCGATAAAAATATAAAAAAGATGCGGCGCTAGAAATTATTATGAAACAAAAACCACAAACAAAAAGAAAAAGAGACAAGAACTAATGAAAGGTCTGATCCCCATCCAAACCAATGTAAAGTGAGGTGGATATACACACAAAAATAAATAAATAAATAGTGCTGCAAAAAAATGACAATTGAATATATATGAATGAACACTGATATCCAAATGAATAAGTATAACAATACAAGAAAAAATATATATTGAGAAAACCAAGAAAAAACCCCAAGATGTAAAGTCCAAAAAAATATATAAAAAAAATCCGTGATTAAAAAAGGAAGATGTGCCAAGAAGACAGGTGCAGATAAGGATGCAGGTGAAGAAGCCTTCCGAATCCTGACACACACAGAATGGATATTCAAATGCGCTTACCAGATCCTGGTGACTGCTATTATGGCAGTCTCAAACAGCACAGGGAAAAAAGGTCTCCCCACAACCTTGCCAAGCAGCGACCGTAAGCAGCGAATTAACTGCTGCCATGATATCTTCTTAATGGCACTTTGCAGATTATCAGACAGATGGTAGTAGTGTTTTCTCAGTGGCAGGACAGCAGCTCACTCTTGTTCGGTCCACACCTAGCTGATTAATGAGAAATTTGAGGCAAATAAACATAGATCCTCATACTTTCCAGCCCCATAGGCGGTCCATGTAGTGTCAGTACATGGACCGCCTATGGGGCTGGAAAG
Organism: Lithobates clamitans; assembly: GCA_037952925.1. NCBI lineage: Eukaryota > Metazoa > Chordata > Amphibia > Anura > Ranidae > Lithobates > Lithobates clamitans. Next base: position 4,758,845 of record JBBGZY010000314.1, read on the forward strand.
TATGAGGATCTATGTTTATTTGACTCAAATTTCTCATTAATCAGCTGGGTGTGGACCGAACAAGAGTGAGCTGCTGTCCTGCCACTGAGAAAACACTACTACCATCTGTCTGATAATCTGCAAAGTGCCATTAAGAAGATATCATGGCAGCAGTTAATTCGCTGCTTACTGTCGCTGCTTGGCAAGGTTGTGGGGAGACCTTTTTTCCCTGTGCTGTTTGAGACTGCCATAATAGCAGTCACCAGGATCTGGTAAGCGCATTTGAATATCCATTCTGTGTGTGTCAGGATTCGGAAGGCTTCTTCACCTGCATCCTTAACTGCACCTGTCTTCTTGGCACATCTTCCTTTTTTAATCACGGATTTTTTTTATATATTTTTTTGGACTTTACATCTTGGGGTTTTTTCTTGGTTTTCTCAATATATATTTTTTCTTGTATTGTTATACTTATTCATTTGGATATCAGTGTTCATTCATATATATTCAATTGTCATTTTTTTGCAGCACTATTTATTTATTTATTTATTTTTGTGTGTATATCCACCTCACTTTACATTGGTTTGGATGGGGATCAGACCTTTCATTAGTTCTTGTCTCTTTTTCTTTTTGTTTGTGGTTTTTGTTTCATAATAATTTCTAGCGCCGCATCTTTTTTATATTTTTATTGCATTGTGGGTTTTTTGGGACTAGACCTTTGGTGCTGGCTGCTCTTTTGTGTGCCTTTTTTTCACAAATTTCATTTTTTATATAGTACCCTTTGAGCGCAGCTTTTATTTGGTTTTTATCACATTTGCAAATCCGACACTATGCACTCACTATAGCTCCGAACCTGCAATTTTCCCCTCCATCCTCATTTGAAAACATAATCCTGGCAGGTACTGCACAGAAGGGTCTAATATCGGGTATCCATACTATAAGATACTAAATACTATTTCCCTAGAAGAGCTAGGTAAACATTCTTATATGATTAGATAGGAGAAAGCCCTCAACGAAGAAATCCCCATAATACAGTGGCAGATGATATGGTCCCAAGCAGCAAAGAATTCAATGTGCACACTTTATAAAGAAAACTCCTATAAAATCCTCCTATTTTGGTACATGACCCCAGATGTGTTCCACGCCATATTCCCCGCTAGCTCAGATAGGTGCTGGCGATGCAACGGAGTGAAAGGCACCCTTCTTCACATTTATTGGAGTTGCCCATTAATCAACCCAATCCTGGAACATGGTCCAGCAGTTACTAAACCACCTTCTGGAAACACAAGTCCTGGCAACCCCAAAATTCTTCTTATTAGGCCTATCACCGCTAAAGCTCCCTACACCATATAAGAAATTAGTGCGTCATGTACTCACAGAAGCACGCTGCCTCATAGCCCTAAACTGGAAACGCTGCACTCCACCCTTTGCTGAAGATCTTTACTCCAGAATTAAAGATGTTCAACTGATGGAGAAAATGACGGCTAGGATGCAGGACAGATTGGAGGCACATACCAAGGTCTGGGAGCTATGGCATCTCCGGGAGGACCCACCATAACCAGGTAATAACCTCATCTAGATGACTTCTTTAACCCCTTTTCTTTCTTTCCCCCTTCTATCTCCTAATGCTGCATACTCTTGTGACTCTTACTGCCACTGATAATATGTTACAGTTTAATAAACAAAGCAGCGATCTATACTTGACAAAAGAACTGATAAATGTTAGATGATAACATGTCATTTAGCACAACCTCAGTATTTTTGAGTAAATGTTTGACAGCAAAAATGTATACTACGATTTATACTTGTGATTTTTTTTTTTTCCATAATAGTTTTTATTGAGAAAAAGGTATGCAAAACAATAGCTTGTACAATAACAAGGGTATCATATAGAAAAAATTTTGTCACAATAATCTCACATAAGATATATTACATAAATACAGATATGTAAATGTCTATTCAGGGTTTATATTAATTATTGATATATTCGAGTGACTCTATACATAACCTTTGATGAGGCGTTCATGGGAATTTTTTTGGCCCCTTTATTGAGTTCAGGATCTTAGGTAGGAAGTGAGAAAAGGGGGGGCAAAAAAGAAGCGTGTGGAGGATATGGAGGGATAGTAAAGAAGAAGAAAAAGAGGAAAAAGAAAAAAAAAAAGAATGGCGGGTTGGGGAGAGGGGAGATAGTGGAATTTTGAGGGGAGAGTAGTGACAAAGATCTCAGTTCAGCTGACCCCCTCTATTAGGTATAGCCACCCCGACTCGAACTGGACTGTCCTTGATTTTTGGTAGTCTAATCAGAAGAGTATTCAGGGGCTATACGTGGCATAGCGTTGGGAACATTTGAAATGTGTCCAACAGGCCCATGTGGTCATAAATTTCTGGATTCGTTCTTGTGAGATATGCACCAGCTCCTCCATCTCTTCCATCTTAGAAATCCTCCCAAACCACTCCCCAATCGTGGGAGTGGAGGTGGATCTCCAATGCGTTGGAATACAGAGTTTGGCTGCATTCACCAAGTGCATGGCTAAAGATTTAAAGTACTCGTTTCTAGTCAGGTGAGTGTGATGTAGAAGGTATTGGGCTGGGGAGTAGGTCAGAGTGTAAGTCGTGAGATATGTGTGATGAGGTCATGAACCTCTTTCCAGAATAGCTGTATGGATGCGCAGTTCCACCAAATATGTAGCATTGTGCCTTTTGCCTTCCCGCATCTCCAGCAGGTATCTGGGATGGTAGGCGAGAATTTATGTAAGAGTGAGGGAGTCCTATACCAACGTGTTTGAATTTTATAGCCATTCTCCTGGATGGCTACGTTAAGGGAGCCCTTATGTATATACTCGTTGATATGTGACCATTCCTCCTCCGTGAAGGTCATCTGGAGATCTGCTTCCCATGCTGTTTGCGCTGAATCTGGAGTGCAAAAGGTATCTTCTATTAGCATGTTATACATATACGAGATTAGGTGCCTTTGTGGGGAGGCTCTGGTGCACAATTCCTCAAATGGGGTTAACTGTCTAGTCCAGGTCAGTGTCGTTCCTTGAGTTGATAGGAAGTGTCTAATCTGTCGGTATGTCCAAAAGGGGAAGGATTTGAGGGGGGATGAGTCAACTAAGTTCTCATATGTTCTTGGGGTCTTGTCTGCAAAGAACTGATGGGCTAACATTCTGTCATGTGGCCATATCTGGTTTAGAAAGGATGGAGAGAGCCCTGGGGTGAACCCAGGGTTGCCTCTCAGTGGGGTTAACGGGCCCGGAACCGAGGAAATTGATCTAATTTTAATTGTTCGTCTAAAGGATCTTAGCGAGGCTGAGATGAGGGGATGCGTCAAAATCTCCTGAGGCACTTGTTTTGGGGTGACCCATGGAAGAGATTCCAGTGGAAGTTGAGAGATCGATTTTTCCAGGGTAACCCAGAGCTTACCTGGCTTATGGACATTCCAGTCCACGATTCGGGCAAGGTGGCTCGCAAGGGAGTATTTATGGAGGTCTGGGAGTCCAATGCCCCCGTCTAGTCTAGGTCGTGTGAGCCTAGTGAATTTGATGCGTAGAGGGGAACCTTTCCATAAGAAAAGTGTGCACATCTTCCTATATGTTGCAAAGAAGGATGCTGGAAGGTGGATGGGTAGGCACTGAATAATATAAAGAAATCGTGGCAAAGTTATCATTTTTAAAAGAGCGGAGCGACCAAACCAGGAGACATTGAGGTTCCCCCATGCTTTTAAATCAAGTTGCGTTTTCTTTAAGACCTTAAGAAAATTGGCCTTGTATATGTCCTCCAATTTAGTGGTGATTTGGATGCCCAGGTAGGTTATTTCCTGTTGGTTCCACTGGAATGGAAAGGAAGATTGACAACGTTTAAGTTCCTGTGTTGTGAGGGTGATATTTAAGGCTTGGGATTTCGCGTAATTAATCTTCAGATGTGATAGGGTTCCAAAGTGCTCTATATCTTTGAGTAAGTTAGGTATGGAGGTGGTCGGAGAAGTCAGGGAGAGTAGAACATCATCTGCAAAGGCAGATACCTTATACTCCTTTCCCCGAATTGTCAAACCTGTGATATCGGAATTATCTCTTATTCTATTAAGAAGGGGTTCCAGGGAGAGTACGAAAATTAATGGTGAAAGGGGGCAGCCCTGACGCGTACCATTTCTTATGGGGAAGGCGTCCGACAGGTGGCCATTTACTCTCACAACTGCACTCGGATTCGAGTACAGTGCCGAGATGTAGGACACCATGCGTGGGTGGAGACCGATCCTCTTCAGGACCTCCCCCATATAGTCCCAGGCCACTCTGTCGAACGCCTTCTCGGCATCCAAAGACAGAAAGAACCCTCGGGTTTTTGTGGTCGTGAGCCAGTGGTGGATATTTAATGCTCTAATGGTGTTGTCCCTGGCCTCTCGTCCAGGGACAAAACCAACCTGGTCCAACGCGACAAGGCTTGGCAAAAAAGTGGACATTCTGTTGGCTAAGATTTTGGCATAAATCTTGATGTCCACATTGAGTAGTGAAATAGGTCTGTAATTTTGTACTCGTGTCCTGTCCTTTCCCTCCTTAGGGATCACTGTTATGTGTGCCTCCAACATGCGCCCTACGGTCGTTGTGGGGTCCGCTAGAGAATTAAAGGTGGATAACATTTTTGGGGCTAGGGACTGGACGAAGCATTTATAATATTGCAGGGTGAATCCATCTGGACCTGGGCTTTTACCTGGTTTCATCTGTCGCATGGTGACCTGCAGTTCTTCAGTCGAAAGGGGTTGCTCTAATTCTTCTGCTTGTGTTTGTGAGATTGGTTGTGGGCCATATTGGGTCAAGAAGCTCTTTATCGCTTCCATTCTATTTAATGTTTGTTCTGGGTTTAAATTGGGGGTCCTAAGATTATATAGATTTTTGTAATATAGTTCGAATTCATGGGCTATATCTTCGTTTTTAGATAGTGGAGTGTCCTGTTGGGACTGTATGTGGTAAATTGTGTTAGACGGTCTAGAGGTACGTACTGCTCTGGCCAGTAGTCTGCCACACTTGTTGCCTTGCTCGTAAAAAATTCGTTGGTGGAGAACATACTGGCGCCTGGTGCGTTTACCTAGTTCTTCTAATAACGTTGAGCGTGAGTGCATCAGTTCCTGCAGGGTCTGCTGTGAGTGAGATTGTTTATGTGTAGCCTCTAAGCGCCTGATATCAGCGATCAGGTTATCTATGGTGGCCTGTTGTGACCTTTTAACTTTCGCAGCTTGGGCCATCAGCTCCCCCCTGATTACACATTTGTGGGCCTCCCACAAAGTGGTAGAGGATATATCTGGGGTGGAGTTCTCCCTGAAATATGTATCAATACTTGCTGTTAGGCGTGAGGTAAACTCTGTGTCTTTCAGTAGGGAGGAGTTGAGTCTCCATGTTTTCATTTTAGGGGTGAAGTCTGGGAAGGTCAGGGTAACTGAGATAGGGTGGTGGTCAGATAGAAACATAGGGTCGATCGTGGCCTGTGTGAGGTAGGTTAGGTCAGGTTGGGAGAGGAAAAAATAGTCCAGTCTTGAATATTTTTGAAAAGGAATGGAATAGAAGGTGTAGTAGATCTGTGGGATTCAGGGGAATGCCCTGTAGAGCGGACCGAGCCTGTCTCTGAATCAGGGGGGGGACCTAGCACGCTGCCTGGTCTTCATATGGGGTGTGGAGCGCTGTGACATTGCTCCCTGTGAGGCCGCATGTGTGCCTGGGGTCCGGGCCGGCGCCATCTTGGACGGGGGGGTCGGAGCAATTATGGCCCAAATGGGTGAAAAAACGGTCAATATCACCTGCAAGGTGTGGATCGGAGGGACGCTGGTTGTCTCCCGCACCTCTCCTCCCCATATCAGGCCTGGATGGATGTGCTGGGAAGCGCTGAGAGCCTCTGTATGTGCGGCGTGTGCGGGAGCTCCAGGAACAAGTGTCCTACTTCCTCATGTGCTAAGCCACGCCCCCAGGTACGAAATTTAAAGAAATATTTCACTTTTATTGTTTCACTTTAAGCATTATTAAAATCACTGATCCCAAAAAAAGTCAATTTTTAAAACTTTTTTTTGCATTGATACATGTCCCCTGGGGCAGGACCTAGGTCCCCAAACACTTTTTATGACAATACCATCCATATAAGCCTTCAAAATTAGCACTTTTGATTATTCATGTTCATGTCCCATAGATTTTAACGGTGTTCGCGTCTTCGAACAAATTTTTTGCCTGTTCGCATGTTCTGCTGCGAACTGAACCTGGGGGTGTTCGGCTCATCCCTATTCCCTAGTAATACATTTCTAACAAATCTGTTAATGTCCAATAGTTCTGTCTTTTTTCTGGTGCACAGTCATGTTAGAACGGGGAAAGGGCCATCTTAAACTGTTTCCACAAAGTTGAGAGAATGCAATTGTCCAAAATGTTGTGGTATGCTGATGCCTTAAGAGTTTCCTTCACTGGAACTAAGGGGCCAAGCCCAACCCCTGAAAAACATCCCCACACCATAATCCCCCCTCCACCAAATGATTTGGACCAGTGCACAAAGCAAGGTCCATAAAGACATTGATGGGCGAGTTTGTAGTGACTGGTCTGCGCAGAGTCCTGACCTTAGCTCAATAGAACACCTTTGGGATGAATTAGAATGGAGACTCTGAGCCAGGCCTTTTTGTCCACATCAGTGCCTGACCTCACAAATGTGCTTTTGGAAGAATGGTCAAACATTCCCATAGACACACTTCTAAACCTTGTGGACAGCCTTCCCAGAAGAGTTGAAGCTGTTATAGCTGCAAAGGAAAGGATGGGCCTACTCAATATTGAACCTTACAGACTAATGCTGGCCATACACTATACGAAAAATCGGCCGAAAAATCGTTCGTATAGACACTTTGTTCGTTTTTCGGCAAGTTAATGGGCACAAATCAATAATCGTTTGTGACATTTTTGTGGAAAAAAAACGAACAGGAAGTTTGGAAAATTTCTGCCGAACGTACGATAAATTGCAAGGTTAATGTGTTTCCCGTCCGAACTGTCTGCACTAGGTATATGTAAAAAAACAAACAAAAAATTATTTATTCATATCCACTGAACAATTTATCGGTCATTACATGATGGCGTTTGCGGTCACGGTCGAACGTTCGTTTTTCGAAAATGTGTTCGGCCGATTTTTCGTATAGTGTATGGCCAGCATAAGACTGGGATGCCAATAAACTTCATGTGTGTGTAAAGGCAGGCATCCCAATACTTTTGGCAATATAGTGAATGTTTAAAACTTCACACTTATTATGGGTAGCAAAATTAACAAAAAGTGCAATTGTTTTCTGAAAAATCTTCAAATGCAATTTTATTTGGAAATCGAGTTTACTGAAATATCTGGCTCATCCCTAGTGGAGAATTTTTATGTAGCAATCTGAATGTTCTTTTAGCTTAGTGAATAAGAAGTAGTAGTAGTAGCCACTCATTTGCAAACAAAAATCCAGCTATTTCTTGCTCTTTTCATATTTTTACTTTATTCAATAAACTAAACAAATATTCACTTTGCTAACTGACCATCCTCTACTCCACTGTGTTTGACTCTGCAATACAGTTCTCAGTTACCGGTTAACATAAAAACAACGTATTTTCTTATTCAGTTTGCAATAAAGTATAATACAGACGGTTAGGAGGCAAGAAATGGTAGTCAACTCTTTTGCAATTCCTAACCTGAATTCAGAGAACTAGAGACATCTTCTATCATGCATTGCTCCATAATGGATATCTATCTATCTATCTATCTATCTATCTATCTATCTATCTATCTATCTATCTGTCTATCTGTCTATCTGTCTATCTGTCTATCTGTCTATCTGTCTATCTGTCTATCTGTCTATCTGTCTATCTGTCTATCTGTCTATCTGTCTATCTGTCTATCTGTCTATCTGTCTATCTGTCTATCTGTCTATCTGTCTATCTGTCTATCTGTCTATCTGTCTATCTGTCTGTCTGTCTATCTGTCTGTCTGTCTATCTGTCTGTCTGTCTATCTGTCTGTCTGTCTATCTGTCTGTCTGTCTGTCTATCTGTCTGTCTGTCTGTCTGTCTGTCTGTCTGTCTGTCTGTCTGTCTGTCTGTCTGTCTGTCTATCCTGAATTCAATTTTCAATAATCTGGACAGCACAGTGGTAAGGTGGTTAGCACTTCTGCCTAGTAGCACTAGGATCATTGGTTTGAATTCCAACCATAGCACTATCTGCACATCGTGTTCTCCCTGTGCTTGTGAGGGTTTTCCTCCTGGTACTCTGGTTTCCTCCCATAACTTCTATAATTATGTACACCAATATGACATTTACACCAACCAGTAGAAAGATTTATGTATTAATGAATGCCTTTACACTACATACATAATAAACACACTTGAATATGGAAGTACTGTTTTTAGCATTAAAGTATTTTGATGTTTTATTAGAAAGCTTTCAAATAAATTTTCATAATGTGTCCAGTACTTACATTTGCTGTGCAAATATATAATTAAATTATAACATTATTGTTTTATTTATTCAAAAGAATGCCTTCTTATATTTGTTTATAATTACAAATACTGTATCATAAAATCTAAATGAAGATAACAGGTAACATCAATTTAATTTTTGCATGACATTATGTGATAAGTATTTTTAGTTTATCTGCCACACTAAATCACCACCTGCCTTTGGTATACATAGCATCTGAGACTGCACAGTGAAACTAGCTTTGTCCACCTAAAGCAAAAATACTGTGCTGTTGCACATAAATAAAATTAGTTATATTTTATTGTGCTAATTCACTAAAGTGGTTTAACTCCCCTGGTGGTATTCCCGAGTCTGGCTCGAGGGGGATTTTCAATAGCGGTAACCCCGAGCCATACTCAGGTTTGCATCGCAGGATCCATGTAGAGGTTACTTACCTTGTCCCCTGGATCCTGCGATGTCTCCCAGCTGTGCATAGTAGCCAATAAGCTTCTTTCTTCAGCTTGTTCAATTAAGCATTGATAAAAAAATAAAACTGAAAGCTGCTTTGTTTCTATGCAAATCAACCAACATTTTTGAGGTTTAAAGCTTTTATTGACAAAATAAGTACCATACATCTGATAGAGATTCCAGAATGCTTGATGAAAGGCAAACACATTTTTTCTTTGGATCACTAATGGGGATCAAGGATCATGTACTGTACTGTTCATGTACTGTGTAAAAATATATATATATATATATTATATATATATGTGTGTGTGTATATACAGTGGGGACAGAAAATATTCAGACCCCCTTAAATTTTTCACTCTTTGTTATATTGCAGCCATTTGCTAAATCATTTAAGTTCATTTTTTTCCTCATTAATGTACACACAGCACCCCATATTGACAGAAAAACACAGAATTGTTGACATTTTTGCAGATTTATTAAAAAAGAAAAACTGAAATATCACATGGCCCTAAGTATTCAGACCCCTTGCTGTGACACTCATAAATTTAACTCAGGTGCTGTCCATTTCTTCTGATCATCCTTGAGATGGTTCTACACCTTCATTTGAGTCCAGCTGTGTTTGATTATACTGATTGGACTTGATTAGGAAAGCCACACACCTGTCTATAAAAGACCTTACAGCTCACAGTGAATGTCAGAGCACATGAGAATCATGAGGTCAAAGAGACTGCCTGAAGAGCTCAGAGACAGAATTGTGGCAAGACACAGATCTGGCCAAGGCTGTGGGGGTGTTTTTCAGCTGCAGGGACAGGGCGAATTGTTGCAATCGAGGGAAAGATGAATGCAGCCAAGTACAGGGATATTCTGGACAAAAACCTTCTCCAGAGTGCTTAGGACCTCAGACTGGGCTGAAGGTTTACCTTCCAACAAGACAATGACCCATAGCACACAGCTAAAATAACGAAGGAGTGGCTTCACAACAACTCTGCGACTGTTCTTGAATGGCCCAGCCAGAGCCCTTACTTAAACCCAATTGAACATATCTGGAGAGACCTAAAAATGGCTGTCCACCAACGTTTACCATCCAACCTGACAGAACTGGAGAGGATCTGCAAGGAGGAATGGCAGAGGATCCCCAAATCCAGGTGTGAAAAACTTGTTGAATCTTTCCCAAAAAGACTCATGGCTGTATTAGATCAAAAGGATGCTTCTACTAAATACTGAGCAAAGGGTCTGAATACTTAGGACCATGTGATATTTCAGTTTTTCTTTTTTTAATAAATCTGCAAAAATGTCAACAATTCTGTGTTTTTCTGTCAATATGGGGTGCTGTGTGTACATTAATGAGGAAAAAAATGAACTTAAATGATTTTAGCAAATGGCTGCAATATAACAAAGAGTGAAAAATTTAAGGGGGTTTGAATACTTTCCGTCCCCACTATATATATATATATAATACACACACACATAGACACTGTAAGCATATAAATACACTGTAAGTATGTAAATATACACTGATCAGCCCTAACAATATGACCATTGAGACAAAAAATGTGCAAGTGTAAGGAGACTTTGACAAGGCCCAGATAGTAATGGCTAAATGACTGGGTCATGGGCAGCCAAGGCTCATTGATGCACAAGGGTAGCGAAGGCTGGCCCATGTAGCCTGATCTCATAGAGCTACTGTAGCTCAAATTGTTGAAAACGTTCATGCTGGTTCTGATAGAAAGATGCCAAAACACAGAGTGAACCCCTGTTTCTTACTTATGGGGCTGTATACTCGCAGACAGGTCAGAGTGCCCATGCTGTCCAATATCTGAAGAAAGATAAAAGTCTGGCACCAAAGCATCTTAACCACTTCAATACCATGCACTTGGACACCTTCCCGCCCAGACCAATTTTCAGCTTTCAGCGCTGTCACATTTTGAATGACAATTGCGTGGTCATGCAACACTGTACTCAAACAATTTTTTTATCATTTTGTTCCCACAAATAGAGCTTTCTTTTGGTGGTATTTGATCACCTCTACAGTTTTTATTTTTTGTGCAACAAATAAAAAAAGACCGAAAATTTTGAAGAAAAACAAGTTTCTCTTTGTTTCTGTTAAAAATTTTTGTAAATAAGTATGTTTTCTTCTTCAATGACACGCACTGATATGGCTGCACTGATGGCCACTGATACGGCGGCACTGATGGGCACCTATGAGTTGGCACTGATGAGGTGGCACTGACAGACACTGATGATGGGCACTGATAGGCGGCACTGATGGGCACTGATAGGTGGCACTCATGGGCACTGATAGATGGCACTGGTATGCAGCACTGATGGGCACTCATAGGCGGCACTGATAGGCACTCATAGGCGGCACTGATGGGCATTCATAGGTGGCATTTATGGGTACTTATGGGTGGCACTGATGGGTACTTATGGGTGGCACTGATAGGTGGCACAGATGGGCACTGATGGTCACTGATAGGTGGGCACTGATGGGCACAGATGGGCACTGACAGGTGGCATGGATGGACACTGATGGGTGGCACTAATGACACTGATTGGTGGCACTGATGCCCCTAAGGGTGGCATTGCTGGGCATCACTGCAATATACTGGTGCCAATCAGTGCCCATTTGTGGGCACTGATTGGCACAGATTGGGCACTGACTGGGTACATGTGGATGGCCAGGGGGTACCTGGCCATCACATGTTGCCCCTCTCCCTGGTGGTCCTAGTGGCGATCCCTGGTGGTCCAGTGTGGTCATCCAAAGGGGGGCTGTGCTGATAAACGCGAGTGAGGAAAAGCCGATCAACAGCATTTCCTATTGACATCGTGATCCGCCGGAGGCTCTTTACCAAGATCGATGTAGCAGTGTGTCAGACTGATCACCACGATGCGCGCCCCTTGGTCATGCGGCAGCATGTTATCCTGCTGGATGTCATATGATGCCCAGTCAGAATAACTGAACCACCGCCCGTCCGTCATCTGCTATGGGCTGGGTGGGAAGTGGTTAAAGTAAAAAACACATGACCTTCATTAATAATCCATCAAGACATAAAATAATCAATACCTACAGCAAGATTGACGCGTTTCAGCACCTCTATGAGCCTCAGTCATAACTATCATGGGTTATGCCTAAAGCCCATAGAGATGGCTGAAATGCATCAATATAGCTGTAGGAATTGATTCTTTAATGTCTTGATGGATTATTAATAAAGGCCATGTGATTTTACTTCAAGATGCTTCAGTGCCGGGGGGCATTTATTTTTCTTCAGGTATTGGATGGAGTGTACAGCTTGTGTTCTGGCACGAGCATTTGATCCTCATCCTTCTACATACTGGATAGGGGTTGAAGCACCGCAATTTGTTCTTTTAACTAGAGTGCCCCTGCTGACCTGTCTCCAGAGCCAAAAGCACCTACAATGAGCACACGAGCATAATGCCGTGTACACACGACCGGACTTTTCGACCAAACTTGTCCGACGGAACAAATCCGTCGGACAATTCGACCGTGTGTGGGCTTCATCGGACCTGCAGTGGACCTTTTCTGTCGAAAATGTGACGAACTTTAGATTTAGAACATGTTTCAAATCTTTCCAACAGACTCGACTCCGGTCAAAAAATCCTTTCGTCTGTATGTTAGTCCGACGGACGAAAACCGACGCTAGGGCAGCTATTGGCTACTGGATATGAACTTCCTTATTCTAGTCCAGACGTACGTCATCACGGTCGAATCCGTCTGACTTTGGTGTGATTGTGTGTAGACAAGTCCGATTCGACGGAAGTCCTTCAAAGTTCGGCGTGATTCAGTCCCTCGAAAGTCCGGTCGTGTGTACACAACATAAGAACTGAAAATATAATCTTCTTTTCTTTTTTTTTTTGACAGATGCATTGCCTGCATATACAGTACTTAGAGACAGCTGCTGATTCAACCCCTTCCCACAAAGCAGTAAGTACCCTCGAATAAAATATTATTTTGGTAAATATTTCCTTTGTTTTTGGACTAGTTTTGCAGAATAATGCTGTTTTTTTAAGAATATATATTTTTTTATTATTTTATGATTTTTGTTTTATTAGAATAGCCCTTTTCCTAATACTGTAGCTGTACTGTTTTATAATCCAAGTTTATATATCTAATTTTATAGCATATACAATAAATGCTTAGAGACTATGGGGATGATTTAATAAAGGCTAATCCACTCTGCACTACAAGTGCACTTGGAAGTGCAGTCGCTGTAGATCGCTGTAGATCTGAGGGGAAGCTCTGCAATGAGGGAAGCTCTGCTGATTATATCATCCAATCATGTGCAAGCTAAAATGCAGTTGTTTTTTTTTTCCTTGCATATCCCCCTCAGATCCACAGCGACTGCACTTCCAAGTGCACTTGCAGTGCAAAGTGGATTTGCCTTTAGTAAATAACCCCCTATATGTTCACAACTATCTATTATGTTCTGTCTTAAGGTATATGCACATCTGTAGATCCTACAGTTGTAGCTAACTACTAGGGCTAAAAAACAAAAAAAATGACTATAAACAAGGAAAAAAAGATTTGGTCATTCTGTTAAGTATACTGTATGCATATATTATTCACCTGACAAATATGGGGGTTTAAGTAAAATTGTATGTCAAATATAGGGATTGTCACTGCTGACCTACTTTGAAAATGTTGGTTAACTGGCTTTTACACTTTAGTACTTTCTAAATCACAAAAAATATTCAGATCACTAAACTTCAAAAATTAAATATTTGCATATTTGCTCTGAGTTAATGGCTCAAAGTATTAAAGCAATAGGGTTTGCTTGACAGCCTGGCAATTAGCATTTACGGAATGATAAGTCTACAATGGCAAGCTCTCTGAGAAATAGTTTCATTTAAGGATATATCAGCCTTTAAACATGTTAATTTAGCACTATAATAAGCCCATGTGTGGGCAACTGTTTTCAATGTCAGGAAAAGTAATTCAGACCTTCATAAGTTTAACATTGCACAAAAGAGCCAGCTTGCAAATGAATTTGACACATAAGTGTATAAATGCTATAGAGGTTATTTATGTGATTGGAGCTGTGGCCCTGAGCTACAATGTTCCTGATTTATCATAAAGATGATCCAGTCGGCTATGATGGGCAATAGCTCCTTTGTTTTTTTTTTCATTGTCCATAAATCATCACATACTGACCTTTCTTGCTTTTCTGAAATAATATTGTTTTATAGCAGCTAACCAAATTCAAACTGTCACCTTAACTAATTCTAGCGCAGGTTTTAAAATACGTTGTAAAAGGAATGACTATTTGCTTTGAGCATCCCTGACAGATAATATATATATATATACACTGGTATTCTCAAATAATGTAGAGCTTATGGACTAAACAGCAACATAACAGATTAATAATTCTGCTACAATAAGAAGTACCTGAACTAAAAATGTTTTGATTTTTTAATTAATTTATTTTATTTATTCAGGTAAATGTACAATAATTACAAGTTTCAATAATGTATAAAGAGCATGATATACATTTCTTCAATATTGAACAAAATTATTATGCCACACAGGTGAGACATACTGTAAATCCTATATAGACATCAATACATTGTGAATCCTTCACATAAAGTGCAAATGTGTAAATATGCTTTATACTTTATATCAATTAATTACTGCTATTAATTAAGTGCTATAGTGCCAAAAACAAACATTGAATTGAAAAAATTGTACATGATGATTCTTCAAATAAACATAGCATAATTCATCAAAGGTCCTCTAGTGAGAGATTGATGCTTTGTGAAAGGTGCTCCAAAGTACATTCACAGTGACTTCAAACACGTGCTCCCCCCTGTGTGAATGCGCTCACCTCAGGGTGTGTGACCGCACAACTAAGTTTGGTCAAAAATCGCAGTTGAACCACCTCTGGGCTCTATGTTAAATGGACTCTGCAGGTTCCTAGGTATTCCACTATTGTTGTCCTCAGATCATATGCAAAAAAATGGGCTTGATAGTGTAATACCGTTTGAACACTAATTTATTAAAACCAAAATGACAGGGTACTCACACTTTAAAGGTGCTTCCAGTGCGCCACTCTACAACAAGCAAATTGTAGTGGTGCGCTGGAAGCACCTTTAAAGTGTGAGTACCCTGTCATTTTGGTTTTAATGAATTAGTGTTTAAACGGTATTACACTATCCAGCCCAAACTTACATTTGATGAATTATGCTATGTTTATTTGAAGAATCATCATGTACAATTTTTTCATTCAATGTTTGATTTTGGCACTATAGCACTTTATTATTAACAGCGATTAATCAATACAAAGTATAAAGCATATTTACACATGAGCACTTTATGTGAAGGATTCACAATGTATTGATGTCTATTCTCCCGCTCTACAAGACTCTGGTCCGGCCGCACCTAGAGTATGCTGTCCAGTTCTGGGCACCAGTCCTAAGGAAGGATATACTGGAAATGGAGCGAATACAAAGAAGGGCAACAAAGCTAATAAAGGGTCTGGAGGATATTAGTTATGAGGAAAGGTTGCGAGCACTGAACTTATTCTCTCTGGAGAAGAGAGAGGATATGATTTCAATATACAAATACCATACTGGTGACCCCACAATAGGGATAAAACTTTTTCACAGAAGGGAGTTTAACAAGACTCGTGGACACTCATTAAAATTAGAAGAAAAGAAGTTTAACCTTAAACTATGTAGAGGGTTCTTTACTGTAAGAGCGGCAAGGATGTGGAATTCCCTTCCACAGGCAGTGGTCTCAGCGGGGGGCATTGATAGTTTCAAGAAACTATTAGATAAGCGCCTGAACAACCGCAACATACAGGGATACACAATGTAATATTGGCATATAATCATACATATAGGTTGGACTTGATGGACTTGTGTCTTTTTTCAACCTCACCTACTATGTGACTATATAGGATTCATGTCTCACCTGGTTAAGATAACTATTTACACAGTGTGGCATAATAATTTTGTTCACTATATTTAAGCACTGTTTATGGGAGTGTGACTAATGCTAGCAGCTGTACCTTTAGTAACCTCTGAGGTTATATATTTTCCTCATATTGGCACAGCTTGTTTATATATTTAGATGTCAGATACTAGACATTAGTAGCTTGCATAATACTTTACACAAAATTTCTAGTGTATATGTTTCTTCCATAAGTCTACTTGTTTGAGAGGTTTTTAAATATACCTTTTATTCACTCATTTAAAGCGGAGTTCCACCCATTTTCCAAACTTTGTCTGTGCTGTATGCCCTTACATTATACTTTTGACAATGGCCATTTATTTATTTTTTTCTTGTAAATACTTTAATTTTCGTTTCTTGTCCATCACTTCCACCCCTAATCACCTAGGCGATTACATCACCAAGCAATTTACAATGGTTCCTGGGATAGGGTCGTCATGTATCCCAGGAGTCCTTGTGAATGACCTATTGCCGAAATCTCGTGTTTTTTGGCATATAGGAAGGGACACGAATGGGCGAAGTTTCTGTTTCTCTTCCTCCCGGCTGATGTAGAAAGAGTTTTCGCTTGTAAGAGGGCTGTGTGTGTCGTTTATTGTACTGTAACTGTGCAGGGAGAGAGGCGCTGTCACAATTTTTAGCTGATGTTGTGGTGGGCGGGGCCGAGCAGCTATCAAGCAAGAACCAGTAGGATGGTGTCAGGGTGGGCCGCTACGTGTATGTGGCTCTGCCCCCTTTCTTAAGAAGCCCAATAATTGGCTGTTGATGTTGGGGTGGGCGGGGCCAAGCAGCTATGGAATAACAGCCAATTATTGGGCTTCTTAAGAAAGGGGGCGGAGTTGCATACACATAGCGGCCCGCCCTGACACCATCCTATAGGCTCTTGCTCGATAGCTGCTCAACCCCGCCCACCCCAACATCATCTAAGAATTGTGACAGTGCCTCTCTCCCTGCACAGTTACAGTACAATAAATGACAGTGTCACACACAATGATCTTCCAAGCAACAATATATGATAAATGTTATAAGGTTACACATTGAAAAGTGACGAGGCAGAGTCAGGGAGTAGTCAGTTTAGAGAAATAAAGGACAGGCACGTCTGTGTTCGGACCACACTCCCCAGCGATGCCGGTGCCTTCCCAGGATAATCCGACTTCTCGCCTGTGTTGTGATTGACAGGTTGCTATAGCAATGGGGTGGGAACTTCCACCAATGCAACATTGCCATAGCAACCTGTCAGGAAGAAGGACCGTCTCCCTGAGGCATTACTGAGCATGTGCGAGATTTGGTGGTGCATGATGGGTAGACAGCTGCACAGAAATCCAGGAAATTGACACTAGAGGGCTTCAGATGCCCACAACTGAAATGGAACCTGCCTGCTTCCGAGATCAGTAAGTAATTAACTATTTTTAAACAAAGTAATAGCACAAAAAAATATGACATGTTAGAAATGTTCATTTACAGATCAAGACAGTTACAGAGCAGTCTTTAAAAAAAAATGTTTGTGGGGACTGGAACACTGCTTTAATAATCCTTTATATCAATTTAGCATGTTGTGAAATGTCTTGTTTTCACAAAAAGGTCTCTCCGATCTTCTTTTCCCTAGTATTATTTGATAGCTCCTCTCTTCCCTCTCTATTTCTCTTTCCTAAATATTGTCAAAATCTTTGTTATCCTTATCACTATCAATAATATTGTTACCATGTTATTGTATTACCTATATTTTGCCTAGTAATTTAATCTTTTTCTGTTTTCTTTTTCCCCCTCTGTTTCCTTCCCCAGGTAACTAACCAATGAACTCCTATAAAGGCGGTTTTATTTTTGCAAATGTGTGCAAACTAAACCTCTCATTTTAATGCATACTGTTAGACAGGAAAATTCTGTAGATTAAGAATTTTCTTTGGTTTTGATTGACATGCATCACCCTTCCATGTTCTTCTTTCTGTGAAGGCCAGTTATAGGTGGGGATAGTTTTTTGTACTGATTGAATACTGGTGAGGGGGCGCACTGGACACCTTTACCACCACTGAGCTATATGCTGGGTGCCCTATGCCATTAAGGAGGGGTGGGCTCCCTCCAGGCTCATCTGCCTTCTATCTAGCCATTTTTATGCATGTGCTTATACTATGGAGGCTCTCAAAAATGTATGGAGTTAGGATTGCAGTTTATACTGTGGTGATGTAAAGTGGCTCTGCAGCTTACACATGTATTTGCAAATGTGAGCAAACTAAAACCCTGTTTTTAATGCATAGTGTTAGATAGGGTAATTTGGTTGATTGCAGGTTGGTTGGTAAGTTGAGCTGGGAATTTTCTTTGGCTTTGTTTGACATGCTTCACCCTGCCACGTGCTCCTTGCTGCAAAGGTCAGTTATAGGTGTGGCAGTAGCCATTTGTTTGTACTGTTGGAATACTGGTGAGAAGACACACTGGACACCTTTGCTGCCATTGTGCTATATGCTTGGTGTCCAGTATGCCCCTGTGCCTTTAAGGAAGGGTGGTCTTTGTCCAGGCTAACCCGCCCTCTATCTATGCATTATTATGCACACACTTCAACTATGGAGGCTCTCAACAATTTATAGAGTTAGGACTGCAGATAATACTGGGGTGCCGTGGAGTGGCTCTGCAGCTTACACATGTATTTCAAATGTATGCAAATTAAACCCCTGTTTTCTTTTTGTTTGTTTTTTTTTAACTTGGTATTTATTGAGATTTCAAAAAGAGTATGCAGAATACAGATATGAATACATGTCATATGTAGTACATAATGATACAGAAGGTGAACAGTTCGTATCAGTACAGTATACAAAACTTAATCTTTATGGTAAAAAGTTTAACAAGTGATAAACTGCAGTGTTTATATGGTGGGATAGATTTGAAGTCAGTCTAATAGTAAGGTAAATTATTATGTTAAATGGGGGTGTTCAGATTGGGTGTGGATAAGGCCTCAAGGTTATTAAGCTGGTGTAGGTCACTTGAGATTTAGGCTTTTTGGGTGTTTCAGCCAAAGTTCCCAGTGATTATAAAATTTTGGGATTTGTAGATGAGCTTTGGCATACATATACAGTATTCCATCAGGCAGTTATTGTTGAGGAGTGTGATCACTTCCGAAATGGATGGGGGGAGTGGGGATTTCCAATTTCTAGCAATAGCTAGCCAGGCAGCTATGAAAACATGGGAAATGATCATGTGTGATCTCTGGGGCCAAGTGTCAATAAAAATCCCTGTTTTTGATGCATGCTGTTAGACGGAATAATTGAGTTGGTTGTAGGCTGGTTGGCAAGTTGAGCTGAGAATTTTCTTTGGCTTTGTTTGACATGTGGTGCCCTTCCATGTGCTCCTTTCTGGGAAGGCCAGTTATAGGTGGGGGCAGTGGCCATTTGTTTGTACTGTTGTTCTCATTGAACATCCATGAACTTTATCATTGCTGTCACTGAAGAGAAATGTAGTTTGGTTTTTATTATTACTGCCACTAAACACTAATGATGAGTGATGAAGTTGTGAGAAATGTCCTGGACAGCCGCACTCAAAATAATTATCGCCTTTATTAAATAAAAATCAACAAAAAAATACACGCCACAGCAAGAAGTACAGGAAACTGACGCGTTTCACACTATAGTTAGTGCTTAATCATAGCCAAACATCTCATTTCTGTGATGTTTGGCTATGATTAAGCACTAACTATTTCTGTACTTCTTGCTGTGGCATGTATTTTTTGTTGATTTTTATTTAATAAAGGCGATAACTATTTTGAGTTTGGCTGTCCAGGCCTTTTATCACAACTTTATTGTTACACGCATTGCCGACACCTGTGGCTTCCAGCCTGGAGGAGAGGTCTGTTCCTGATTGACCTTCCTAGAGTGGTGATTTCTCTCTCTCTACTATGAGTGGTTAAGCTTTCCTCCCATTGAACACAAATAAAGGTGGAGGAGGTGATATTATTATTGTCAAAGATGCAAATGCTAGGGGTTATTCTTGCTGCCACTGACACCAATCCTGGAGAATTTTATTGCTGCCACAGTTTATCCAAAGCCATATTTTGTTCAAAAATAGCAGTGTATAGGGGGAAAGGCATCTCCTTACAAGATACAAACATCATGAAGCACTATCCATTTTATTTGCCTCATACATTTTTTGGCCACACCAATGTTTTATTGGCCGTAGACATTTTGCTTCTTCATTCCTACAAGCTGTGCCTCCTATTTATTTTCAGAAATTGGAACTATGTACTGTTTGTTTGTTTTTTTAGCTACAATTAATTTTAAGGAATTACAATCACAAAGACAGTTTTTTTTTGTACTTGTTTAATTCATATACCAACTGAATACCAACCAGAACTATAGGCATGGGGGTTGAATCCCCCATACAAGGGGGCATAGGGATTGCAGCTTCCCTGCTATTCTAATACAAGTTCCAGCCTCTTTATCACTTCATCACTAAAAGCCCAAATAATCAACACACAACTTACAAAAACAGCCTTTGATTTACCTGTATTCAACAGACAGATAACCAGGATGAAGAGGAAGGATGTGTGAGTAACCCAGCAGAATAATCTTAGGACAGGGCCAAATCTAATGTGGGCTATAGTAACATGACATCTACACCCTCTGCTTCTTCCACTGAATCAGACAAAAGAGGAGATTTTCTCTCAGGCCTTTTTAAATTTAGAAAAGTGGTTCTAGTGGTTACCAGATGTCTGATGTTGATACATTGAAATTGGATAGAGCAAGAGTAGTGGTCCAATTGTTCAGAATCAAGACCCTACAAACTAAGATTGAAGGCCTGGAAAGGCATTAAACAAGCCAATATTTGATTCCAAGGCCTGCCTGAATCTACAGTATTTCAGCCTGATTTCAACTAAAGTGGGCACGCTGTCGCTTTAAAATTAAAATGTGCTGCTGTGCATACAATAAAGTTATATCTTATACTATTACTATATCATGAGAAGGTACCAATAGTGTAAGCTTAGTGCATACAATCTACATGAAAAAAAAAAATAAAATATGAAAAATAAAAACAATATTCAATAAAAATCCAATAATGCCATTAAGTATTAAGGCAAAAAAAACACTCAAGCCCTAGAGCATATGCATTACATGATAATTCACCCTCAACGTAAAATAAAAATAAACATATAAAATGTATACTGTATATCCATAAAGATGGACTAAATATACATATGGACAATTCAAATATGATTACACAATCATATACAAATGCGTGTTTTTTAGTGACAAAAACAACAATTATAAAAGTGAATAAAGCAAAAAAAGCAAACATGTGTATAATGTCTGTAAAGATGGATACATATCCTGGTGAACAGTCCAAAATCAAGATGGAAAATCCCAAAGGATAAGAAGACACACTTCAAAGTGTGAGATGAAGAGCATTCAGTGTAGAAGGAATAAAGGGTGCCAAGGAATCACACCACCCACATGTAAGGTCGCCTTACCAGAGACAGTGATCCTACTTGCTATGGGCAGCACAGTGGTGTAGTGGTTAGCACCTTCACCTAGCAGCAAAAAGGGTCTCTGGCTCAAATCCCGACCATGACACCATCTGACTGGAGTTTGCATGTTCTCCCTGTGCCTGTGTGGGTTTCCTCCAGGTACTCCGGTTTTCTCCTACACTTTAAAGGCATGCAGGTAGGGACTGATGTGAATGTACAACGTATATGTAAAGCACTGCGTAAATTGACGGCGCAATATAAGTACCTGTAATAAATAAAATAAATCCCACTTAGAGATCATGGGGCACCTTGCTGTCCCAAAGCACAAAATGTTCAGACACAGCACTCCATTTAGGTGGGATCCTGTGTAAATGTGCTCAACACAGAGGGATTAAAAGCAAGAAGGGACCGCCATAGTGTTTTTTGTTTTTTTTTAAATCATGGACTTTCAATAAGGTGATGACAATCACAGGCCTGTAACAAACAATACGCACAGTCGGATCCCCATAGCTCCCAGTCCCTGATTTGGAACAAAGTCCCTCTGTCCCCCTTTCCTCTTCTTTTGTCCCTCATTTTGGTCTGATCTATTTAGTTGTAAATTAAATGCACTTTTTATCTTTCAAAAAGTGTTTCACAGTGCTAAACCTTTCATCCAATTTCTAAAATGCTTCCTTTGTAAGTTTCAAAAGCCAGTATAAATAAATAGAAGTAGTAAAAAAAACACTTGGGTGGGTTTAACTAATTACATTTTTGGTATAATTCTCTTTTAAGGGGTAGTGGCATGGAGTGTGTCGGACACCTTCATACTTTTGCTAATAGGTGTCCCTCGTTCCCATCTCAAAAAGTTGGGAGGTATGGGATTCCAACCAGTGTGCAAAAAGACCTCACACGTTCAGCCCCACCCAATGTGTTTCCCTGTATAAAGCACCTTCAGGGGAAAGAGGCACAACACGGATGTCCATTACTTCCTTACATAAAGTCCAGGAAGGGGATACTGCAGGCGGAGCAAACAAACAATATCTGTCCAAATCCCAAAAAACAGCTAAAATGTGAATGAGTCACAAAAAAAGTGATTTTGAAGTCTAAACTTGACAAGTTTATAGATTTAAAAAAAAAAAGTTACATAATAAAACAGGCGGAAATCCATAAATATTAATGAGAGCCCGACAGGGCGATATTTTGTGGTCACAAATTAAATTAACCTCCGAATAATGTTATATGCCCCAGAATCTACAAACTAAGACTGCATTTTAACAGACTAGTTCTGAAGATTAAAGAAATTTGCATTTTTTTAAAAAAATGACCAATAAAGACACTAAATGTAATAAAAATAAATGGCATGAGGAAGAAAGAGGAAAAATTAAGCATTATTTATATAACAATTGATGCCCAATCAACATTGTGACCCAGTAGATAATATATTTTTATATAATAGATTTACTGGTTTACTGGGTTTCGCATTGTGAAATAACCCTCTTGGGATTACTTCCTTGCAAGTTAGGAGAATATTTATCTATGGCAACCAGTTTTAAAGTAGAAGGGTCTCTGTTGTAAAATCTAGCATAGTGCTTAGGCAAACTGCGTCCTGCATAGCCTTTTTTTGATGTTTGCCAAATGTTCACCAATTCTAACTCCCAGTGCCTGTGTGGTCCACCCCACATATTGCATTCCACATAGGCACTGGCAGAAGTAAACTATGAACCTAGTAGAGAAAGTGACAAAATCTTTAATCTGATAAGATCTCTGGGTAATAGTGGAACTACAGCTCTTGATACACTGAGAAATGCAACACCTACACACATTGCATGTTCTACATGGAAAGAAACCAACTAAGTTTGCAAACATAGCGGTCTTAAGGGGTCTGTATTATTCTCATGGACATTTTTATTGTTGGGTACTAGCAGAGAATTCCGGTCCAAATCGTAAACTTTTTGGATTTCTTCTTCCAGAGCTAAAGCAGAATAACCTTTTTGGGTAAGCCTATCCTTTAATAAGGCAGCCTGTGAAAGATAATCATCCCCCATGAGAGCAGTTTCTGTGTATTCTTTGGAACTGCTCCTTGGAGATAGTGCCTAGCCATGATGGATAGTGGCACCTATCAATCAAAATGTAACAATTTTAATCAGTTTGTTTGTCCTAGTCTTAGTGAACAGACTACCAGCTTGTTTAAATATATCAAGATTAAGAAAATGAACACAAGTATAACTATATTCATAAGTGAATCTAATACCCCAATCATTAGAATGAAGACGTTTGATAAACGAACGTAAGGAATCTTCGTCTCCCTGCCACAGAAAAAAGGCATCATCTATATAGTGATGTCAGCATAGTAATTTATCCTCTGGTTCAGCATAAATACCTTGTTCCTCCCACTTCACCATAAATAAACTGGTAAGGCTAGGGGCAATTTTGGCCCCTATCGCCACGCCTGTATGCTGTAAAAATAAATTCTCTGCATACCAGAAATACACTCACCAGCCACTTAGGTATACCTGTTCAACCACTTGGTAACACAAATTGCTAATCAGCCAATCACATGGCAGCGACTCAATACTTTTAGGCATCTAGACTTGGTGAAGATTACTTCCGGAAGTTTAAACCAAGCATCAGGTTGGGAAGAGAAAGATGATTTAAATTATTTTGAACATGGCATGGTTGTGGGTGCCAGATGGGCTGGTTTCAAAAACTGCTGATCTACTGGAATTGTCATGCACAACCATCTCTAGGGTTTACAGAGAATGGTCCAAAAAAGAGAAAATATCCAGTGAGCAGCAGTTATGTGGACAAAAATGCCTTGTTGATGTGAGAGGTCAGAGGGGAGTGGGCAGACCAGATGATAGGAAGGCAACAGTAACTCAAATAACCACTCGTTACAACCAAAGTATGCAGATTACCATCTCTGAACACACAACACATGGAATATTGAAGCAGATAGGCTACAGCAGCAGAAGACCACACTTGGTGCCACTCCAGTCAGCTAAGAACAGGAAACTAAGGCTACAATTCGCACAGGTTCACCAAAATTGGACAACAGAAGATTGGAAAAATGTTGCCTGGTCTGATGAATCTCTTTTTTAGCTTTGACATTCAGATGGTGGAGTCAGAATTTGGCATAAACAACATGAAAGCATGTTCATCCTGCCTTGTATCAACGGTTCAGACTGGTGGTGTAATGGTGTTATTTTCTTGGCACACTTTGGGCCCCTTAGTACCAATTTAGCATCATTTAAGCACCACAGCCTACCTAAATATTGTTGCTGACCATGTCCATCCCTTTATGACTATATAAACTGGTTTCTTAAACATGACAATGCGTTCACTGTACTCCAATGGCCTCCACAGTCACCAGATCACAATCCAATAGAGCACCTTTGGGATGTGGTGTAACAAGAGATTCCCATCATAGATGTGCAGCCAATAAATCTGCAGCAACGACTAAGAAAGAAACAATCCGGATGGCCGCACTTTTTCAACTAAATATCTTTATTAATGACAGTCCATACAGCAACGGAATAAAACAGATCTCTAACGCCTTTCACACTGTAAATACTGCTGCTTACTCATAGTTGAATCTTAAGCAACTAACAATGACATATATACACATACAAATACATACAAAATGGGCTTAATTGAAGGATTTGTACACACCCATTGCAAGTGACGATCTGACTAATTGATGAATCAGCTGAAACTGTGGTCTTCATAGACACCATAACAACCCCTTAGGCTGGGTTCACACTGGTCCGACAAACGCTCTGACATTGGGAGCTCATGTCGCATGACGTGTGAAATTCAATGTTTACCTATGGGAGCCGTCCTATCTGGTCCGACACAAGTCGTTCCAACTTTAGAAATGCTCCCTGTACTACTTTGGTCCAACTTTGATCCTACTTCAGCCCATTGACTATCATTCAAGTCGGATCAAAGTTGGATCGCCGTCTCGCATGATCCGACCTTGGCATGCGACTTGTGCTCAGATGATCTTGCGGGGAACTCCGCGCCAAATTTTAAATAAAAAACCGGCATGGGTTCCCCCTCCAAGAGCATAATAGGCCCTTGGGTCTGGTATGGACCTTAAGTGGAACCCCTACACCGAAAAAACGGCGTTGGGGTCCCCCCCAGATCCATACCAGATCCTTATCCAAGCATGCAGCCCGGCCGGTCAGGAATGGGGGTGGGGACGAGCGAGCACCCCCCTCCTGAACGGTACCAGGCCGCATGCCCTCAACATGGGGGGGTGGGTGCTTTGGGGCAGGGGGGCGCCCTGCGGGCCCCCCACCCCAAAGCACCTTGTCCCCATGTTGATGAGGACAAGGGCATCTTCCCGACAACCCGGGCCGTTGGTTGTCGGGGTCTGTGGGCGGGGGGCTTATCGGAATATGGGAGCCCCCTTTAATAAGAGGCCCCTCACCCTATGTGAATGAGTATGGGGTACATGGTACCCCTACCCATTCACCTAGGGAAAAAGTATCAATAAAAAAACACACTACACAGGTTTTTAAAGTAATTTATTAGGCAGCTCCGGGGTCTTCTTTCGATTTTGGGGTCTTCTTCCAGCTTCGGGGGTCTTCTTCCGACTCCGGGGGTCTTCTTCCGACTTCGGAGGTCTCTCCGGTGTCCTGATCTTCTCCCAGCTCCTCCGCTATCTTCTGCGGCTCTTTTGCTAGCGGTGGCCCGGACTTCTGCTTTCTGCCTTCTTCCCTCTTCTGATGTTGACACGACACTCTCTCCGGCTGGAATGCTCTCTGAGCGCTCCGCAATGGACTTATACAGGCGGTGACCCCACCCCTTATGCCGTCACAGTCCCTGGGCATGCTGGGACTGTGCTGTTTTAGGGGGCGTGGTCACCGGGTGATGTTGACCACGCCCCCTTATGACGGCACAGTCCCAGCATGCCCCGGGACAGTGACCTCATAAGGAGGCGGGGTCACCGCCTATATAAGTCCATTGCAGAGCGCTCAGAGAGCATTCCAGCCGGAGAGAGCATCGTGTCAACATCAGAAGAGGGAAGAAGGCAGAAGTCCGGGCCACCGCTAGCAAAAGAGCCGCAGAAGATAGAGGAGGAGCCAGCAGCAGATCAGGACACCGGAGAGACCCCAGAGGTCGGAAGAAGACCCCTGAAGCCGGAAGAAGACCCCCGAAGTCGGAAGAAGACCCCCGAGCTGCCTAATAATCTACTTTAAAAACCTGTGTAGTGTGTTTTTTTATTGACACTTTTCCCTAGGTGAATGGGTAGGGGTACCATGTACCCCATACTCATTCACATAGGGTGGGGGGCCGGGATCTGGGGGCCCCCTTATTAAAGGGGGCTCCCGGATTCCGATAAGCCCCCTGCCCGCAGACCCCGACAACCAACGGCCAGGGTTGTCGGGAAGAGGCCCTTGTCCTCATCAACATGGGGACAAGGTGCTTTGGGGTGGGGGGCCCACAGGGTGCCCCCCTGCCCCAAAGCACCCGCCCCCATGTTGAGGGCATGCGGCCTGGTATGGTTCAGGAGGCGCTCGCTCGTCCCCACTCCAATTCTTGACCAACTGGGCTGCGTGCTCAGGTAAGGGTCTGGTATGGATTTGGGGGGACCCCATGCCGTTTTTTCAGTGTAGGGGGGTTCCCCTTAAGGTCCATACCAGACCCAAGGGCCTGGTATGCCCCTGGAGGGGGAACCCATGCCAGTTTTTTTTATTTAAAATTCGGCATGGAGTTCCCCCTCAAGATTCATACCAAACACAGTGCCGGGCATTGACGGGGATCCAAGTTGGATCCCCGTTCATTAAAAGTTGGACGCATGCCGGCTTCATGTCGCAGGGCAAAGTCAGATCCAAACTAGGGCGGCTGTCGTGTCGCACTAGTGTGAACCCAGCCTTACAGGTGATGCAGTCAGACAAAAAAAAAACCTTACTGTAGTTCATACTGTACATTTCATGGTGTAAGAACTTGCTAGTGAAAAGACATCTCACCTAAAAAAAATCCTAAAAACAAGAATGAAAAGTAAAAACATAAAAAAAAAAGCATATACAGTGTATGTATATGTATATATATATGTGTGTATATATATATATATAATATGTGTTCATTGAAGCTGGAGGGTGTGTGGCCCTTATAGAAAACCCTACATTAAAATTATGTAAAAGTATTTAATACTAATTAAATATATTATGTATATTACTATTCTAATAACCCATATATAGATAGGAAAATTAGCCAACATGGTTTTCCAGCACAAAGGTTCCTCCAGCAGAATGTAAAAAGCAGAACACCCCTAACACCATTGTCAGGCCACCTCTCCCAAAGTGCTGACATATTTTTTCTAAAATAAGGCTGCTCAATAAGAATTTTTTTTTTGGATTGAAAAATGTATATATGTACTATGAACAAGGATAAGAAACATCATTAACGCAAAAATTCTGAAAAGTATAATGTATAAGGTTTGAAATGTGTAGGGTGCACAAATGATGTCTGAGGCTATTCTATTCCATGTGGGAATACATATTACCACTAGGGATGGGCCCTGTTTGGTTGGCACCAGAACTTCTGAACACCGCGAAAGTTCGGACCAGAATAACGAACCCCATTAAAGTCAATGGGACCCGAATGTCAAAAATCAAAAATGCCCATTTTGAAGGCTTATAGGCAAGTAATTGGGCATACAATGGTTATAGGGGTCCGGGTCCTGCCCTGGGGGACATGTATCAATAAAAAAAAAAGTCTGTGAAAAAGCCATTTAAATGAGCTTTGATTTTTTTATTTTTAAAGTTAAAGCCTTAAAATGAAAAAATCCTTCCAATATAGTGCCTGCAGGGTCCCCTTAGTCTACCTGTAAAGTGGCAGATCTGTACCATGTCTAGAATCTGCTGCAGCAATAATTGCATTTATAAAGTCAAAAAAAAAGACATTTTCCCTGCAAGCTGCCTTTATTTTGCTTAGCAACAGCTGGGGAGCCAGTGTGTATGATGAGGCCACAATGTAGTGCACTGGGAACAAGATTAGAGATTTTTTGGATACATTCTGGTATCAATTTGACTTTGTATAGTAGTAACGGGTGTGTAAAAATTGGTCTTTGGGTGTCGGTAGTGCCTTCGCACCATAACCCTATAGAGGTAATTTTGATGAAAGCAAGTATTGGCCTTGCTGTAAAAAATTGCAATGATTTGTCCTCGCTCCGCACGCCTTTTAAAGTTTATTTTTATTTATTTTATTTCATTTTTCTCTTCTCCATCCATCCATCCTGTCGGGTTCAGCCTCTCCCGATTCAGAAGACCCCCCATATAGGCTGTAAATCTCCTGAGGAGAAGCCAGTGAAGTGAAGCTCCCTCCTCACTGCGTGTGGATGACCCCGGATTGGGCCACTGTGAACTGGAAGGACACCGGCACCTGGAGATTAACAGCAGGGGTAGGGCGCTCCGGTGAGTGTAACTACATAGGGGGATACCACCATCTGTAACTGCATATTCCCATTTATATACCATTGTAAAGGAGATATTCAGATATATTGGAAGAAATGTCAAGTCACCTCTATGAACATTTTAATTTAATTTTATGTTTATTTCTGTTTTTATACGTATTTGGTTGATGCACAACAAGTGGATGAATTGTATATTATTTCTCTGTTGCTTCTTATTTATATTGATTTTTATGGCACAGGGTTTCATATATTAAGACATATATTTAGTATACTTTTGTACTTCTAATTTTTGCACCTGTCACTTTATAATTCAAAGAAGACTTATCACTACATTGACATACCCATCACTTTATTTATTTTTTAAAGGAGAATTATTGTACTCCCTTTCCTTTTCCTATAACAGCGCCACTCCCTATTTTTTAGTTTTTCAATGATATGCACCTGTCAAACAGGTGGCGAAAAATTGGTCTTTGGGTGTCGGTGGTGCCTTCCAACCGTAACCCTATAGAGGTACTCTTGATGAAAGTAAGAATTGGCCTTGCTGTAAAAAATTGCAATGATATGCACCTGTCAAACAGGTGCAGAAAAATTGGTCTTAGGGTGTCTGTGGCGCTTTTCCACCGTAACCCTATAGAGGTAATTTTGATGAAAGCAAAAAAAAATTGCAATGATATGCACCTGTCAAACAGGTGCTGAAAAATTGGTCTTTGGGTGTTAATTGTGCCCATTAAACCTATACCAAAAACATTTTTCCAGATGAAATGATTGAACACCCTCAAAGCTAGGCAGCCTTGAAGTCCTGCAGAGATTCCACATCCCAAAATGACGTAATCAGTGACATCGGCATCATGGGCTTCATAGCTGGTAATCCAGGACAGATTCATTTTTCTAAAATCCACAGAGTCTGTGGACAGACACATTCTATGATCAGTAATGAAACCTCCTGCAGCACTGAATGCCCATTCTGAAAGCACGCTGGATGCAGGGCAGCCCAACAACTCAATAGCATACTGGGCAAGTTCTGGCCAGTGGTCTATTCTCATGACCCAGTAAGTCAGTGGATCGTCAGCTGAAAAGCTCTCCATCTCTGTTTTGGCCTCAAGGTAATCGTCCACCATGTGATACAGACGCTGCCGATGGGATGTGGAAGCTGACAGACCTGGGCGGCGAGGACTAAAAAAATTCCGAAATGCCTCACTTAAGTGGACGCCTTCTTCAACGCTCCTCTCTTGACCAACAGAAGACTCAAAACGACGTTTTCCATGACACTGTAACCGACTGGAGTCAGGAAAAACATTCTGTAAAATCCTCTTTAACATGTCCCCAAGAGATTTTATCTTCTGCACTCTCTGTGGGGACGGGATGAGTTCTGAAACTTTCCCCCTATAACGATGGTCAAGGAGGGTTGCCAACCAGTAATTATCCTTCTCCTTTATGCCACGTATTCTTGGGTCCTTTCGCAGGCTTTGAAGCATGAGGTTGCCCATGCATCTCAAATTTGCAGAGGCTTGAGAAGCAGACTCCTCTGGGTCACTCAGGATGACAGCATCTGGAACTACCTCCTCCCAGCCACGTACTACTCCCAAGGGTCCTGGGGTTGGAAAGCCATCGCTTACAGATTGACGCATGTCTTCCTCTTCTTTGAAGTCTATGAAAGTGCCAGAATC
This sequence comes from Lithobates clamitans, assembly GCA_037952925.1. Classification (NCBI taxonomy): domain Eukaryota; kingdom Metazoa; phylum Chordata; class Amphibia; order Anura; family Ranidae; genus Lithobates; species Lithobates clamitans. Next base: position 4,789,206 of record JBBGZY010000314.1, read on the forward strand.
CTCCTCATCATCCTCCTCCCCTCTCTCCTCCTGTGTGTTCTGTGACATAGGAATGATGGTGTCTGGATAAAGTGGGCCTTGAGAGGAAAGGAAGTCCTCCTCTTCCTCCTGCTGCTCTGCCTCCAGTGCCCCTCCATAATGCCAAGCAGAGTCTGCTTTAGCAGGTACACAACAGGGATTTTGTCACTGATGCATGCACTGCCCCGGCTCACCATTCTTGTGGCCTCCTCAAATAGTGACAATAGAGTGCATGCATCCTTAATGATCAGCCATTGGCATGGGAAAAAAAGCTGAGGTGGCCTGAGACAGTCGTCATGCCGTATTCACACCAGTACTCATTGACGGCCCTCTGCTGCATGTATAGTCGCTGCAGCATTGACAAAGTCGAGTTCCACCTGGTGGGCATGTCACAAATCAGGCGGTTTACGGGCAGGTTAATTTCCCACTGAATTTCAGACAACTGAGCACTGGCTGTGTATGACCGCCTAAAATGGCTACAGACTCTTCTGGACAGCTTTAGCACATCTTGCAACCCTGGGTACGTACTTAGGAAATGCTGCACCACCAAATTGGGGACATGTGCCAGGCATGGCATTTGTCACCTTTCCCTGTATAAGGGCGGACAGGAGGTTTAAGCCATTTTTGCACACCATCATTCCTGGCTCCAGCTGGCGAGGTGTGAACCACCTCTGGGCCTGTCCCTGCTAAGCTGCAAGAATCTCTTCTCTGGTGTGGTTCCTGTCCCCTAAACACACCAGCTGAAGCACTGCATGGCACCTTTTAGCCCTTTGAATGCTTAGGGGGTACCTGATGTTCATAGGACAATTCTGCAAAGGAGGGCGGAGGAGGAGGAAGAGGAGGGGGTAGAGTTCACAGGTCTGGCATCATCACCACCAACTGTATGGAGACATGGGGGCACAACAAGCTGCAGCACCAAGCCCTGTCCTGCATCCTTTTGAGTTGCAAGCAGCGTTTCCCAGTGTGCTATGAACAAAATATATCATCCCTGCCCATGCTTGCTGGACCAAATGTCAGCAGTAAGGTGGATTTTACGGCTGACTGCCTTGCCCAACGATACCAGAACATTCCCTTCCACGTGATGGTAGAGAGATGGTATGACCTTACATTCAAAGTAGTAGCAACTGAGAACCTGCTATTGTGGTACAGCACATTGAAAGGCAGAAGTTGGAGAGCCAACAGCTTTGACAAGCTTGCATTTAGACGCTGAGCATGAGGGTGGCAGGGACTGTATTTTTTTTTCTGCTGCAGCAGATGGGGCAGAGAAAATTTCCAGCTACAGTCTACAGCTGGTGGTGTGCTGCTGGCAGATGTGCTGCTAGGACCTGGGACACCCTGTGCTATACCATCATCCCTGTCAGTGGAGGTTGCTGAGAGGTAATGACTCTGTATAGCAAGGGTAGACTGAAGTGGGTAAGGAGGAGGAGGCTGAGAGGTTGGATGTTAAATGCCTTGTTAAGCATGTGGTACCCGGGAGATAACAGCTGCAGAATGTGATGGAATAGGGTGGCTGTTTTTGAAAAAAACAAGGAGAGGGGCGCCTCTAAATAAATAGTATACACTTTAATTAACACAATCAATATCTACTCACATGAGAGAAAGCAATGTTGCACATAGGTGAGCTGGATACCGTCCAGGAGCAGGGTCAAAGTGGATGATCAGGTCACGGTGAGGTCCACTTCTCACTATTATAGTGGAGTCCTGCTGGGACATCAGATATACAGGAGAGGGTGTTAAGGTGGTGAGCTGTCAAAGCCGGGGCACTCAACACTGCTGTTCCTAGTATGTCCTCACTGATGACCGCTTGCAAGATGGAGAACGGCCGTGCGGTGTCAGATCTCATCCAGAGCAAAGCTTGGAGGGCACATGGCGGCGTGGGGCTGTGATGTCACTAACATGTGAAGCAATTCTGAGCTTTTGTGCTGCGAGTGGTGTGGCAGCTGTGCTCCTTTTTCAAGCATAAAGGATGGGATAAGGGAGCAGTCGTAAATAGTGGGACAAGGGGCAGAGTCAGTGGGCGTGCATATGCAATGATTGATGGAGACATAAAATGCATCACATACAATGCGGGGAACACATCAAATTCATATAAAAATCTCACAATATTACTGAACACAAAACTATAACTGAACACATAAAAAAAAAAGAAAAAGGAAAGAGGCTCATGATAAATTACACAAGTGGGACACTAACGAATCAATAAATAAATTAATCAAAAAACCAATTAATAAAAAATTAATTAATCAGTCGATCAAAAGATTATTACATGATTATTTATAGACTTGATAGATCGTAGTGAGCCCACTAGAAGGTGAGTGCGGTCACCTGTCCAGTGCGCACCATTCTCAATATAGCGACATATATTCATCCATATATAATCATGCACACACATATATACAAGCAGGATTGCATGTGCACACATGTATTCATAACATACACAAACATGTATCAAAAGGCAAACCAGTCCAATTAACTGAATAAACGGTGTATAGCCCAGAGGAATGCCACGTACACACAATCGGAATTTCCGACAACAAATGTTCGATAGGAGCTTGTTGATGGAAATTCCAACCGTGTGTAGGCTCCATTGGACATTTTTTGTCAGAATTTCCGACAACAAAAATTTGAGAGCTGGTTCTCAAATTTTCCAACAACAAAATCCGTTCTCGTAAATTCCGAGCGTGTGTAGACAATTCTGACGCAAAAAAATTCCATGCATGCTCTGAATCAAGTACGAGACGGAAGAGCTTGGTCTGGTAAAACTAGCGTTTGTAATGGAGATAGCACATTTGTCATGCTGCAAATTTTCTAATCTTTTAATGCATTGCATTCTCTTCGTCTTTATAATGCTAGAATAATGAAGTTGTTTTGCTGATATTCACACAGAGTTCTCACAAACTAAACTCTTTATTATTTCTCGTGATCTCCTGAATAATATTTGTAATTTTTTTTTGTCAGATCTCCAAAATAATGTTTAGAATTTATTTTTACAGTGATCTTTTTTTATTTATTTTTTTAATCAAGTTCTCCTGATTTATTTATTTTTTTATAGTGATTGTGACAGACTCACCCGGGACAGAGGCTATTGGAGGGGACTGAACGCAAGCCTCTTGCCCACCGATTATGGGCCCTAGCATTTGGGGGAATGGTGCTCTCTGTTAGCTGTATGCCTGGGGACCCTGGGGTTGGTGTTACTTTGGATTCAGCTCCATGTCCCCCCAAAACACACAGACTCTGGGAACCCTTTATATGCCATATTAGAATGATAAGAATGAATTATACTGTTGGGACACATCCTGTGAGGAGATGCTGGTGTCATCAACTCCAACTACCTGTGTTTATGTTAATTGAATGAGCTGATCACATTAGCCACCAGCACTGGCTAGGAGACAAATGGTCTAGGCTGAGGAGGGGGGAGATTGTTGTTTGTATTGTTAATTGTAATTAGCTCCAGCTATTGTGTTTATACTACTGTGTGAAGCTCGGTGCCCACAATTCTGTCATCTGGTCTGGGTAAATTTTTTAGTAAATTAGCTCATGTTAATTAGGTTAGCTTTGAGTCAGCCTGCTGTATAAATGTGTGTGAGATCTCAAATAAAGAGTTAGTTCTGATGTACTCCAAGACTGGTGTTGTCTAGTTCTTGGGGGTTCCTATAGCCAGATCCATTGGACTTGTGTTCCAGAACTTAGGAAGTGGTATACTGCCGGAAGCACTCAAGCGGAGTTTTTTTTTTTTATCAAGATCTCCTTTTTTTTAATATATTTTTTTCTACTGATCTCCATAATATTTTTTGTCGTTTTGTGTGTCAAGTTACCACAACACCATTATTAACTTGTATGTTTTGACCTCAAGGAGGTTGTTTGGTGTCGGTGTCCCTTGTTAATTTGACATTGTATTTTTAAATGTACCTGCCTACTCACAAACAAACTGTCCATTTTGAAGTAAAACACAGGCAAATGTTTGTGAAAAAAAATAGTCATTTATTATGGGTCATAACCAAATAAAGAGGAAGGCAATGCTGGATAAACTGGTGAAATTGGTGAACCCTTTGTACCCCAGGGCACGCATCAACTATTTTAAAGCCAAAATTGGTAGCATGAGGAGTCCATATAAGAGTGAGCACAATCCGGTCCAGGACTCCAGGAGATCAGGAACAGCAGCAGATGACATATATGTCCACAGGCTGTGGTCTTACAACAGCCTGCCTCTTTTGTCAGACCAGACTGAACCCAGGCCATAACTTTCTTGTCTTCCTTCCACGCTTGCTTCCAGGCTTGCTTCCAGGCTGTGGCTCTGGTTTTGAAGTTGTGGCAGGGGGGGAGGAGGAGGACGATGGTCAAACTCACAAACCTGGCTTTGGCTTGTGAGTTTGTCCCTCAACCCCTTATTTAGGGAAGATAACTTCCTCGCAGAAGAGGTGTTGGCCCTCCTCCATTTCCTGCAGTTTGCAGGCTGCCATGCAGGCATAGTCCTTGAAGACTGGGGGGCTTCTGAGGGCTGCAGTAGCCTGCCGAAATAGCCCAAGTGCTGCCTCCTCCAGGTTCCTCCCCTTCCTGAGCCTTTTTTTTTTAAGGCGGAGGGGAGGGACCTGGGCTTTGGTCAGGCTACTGGGCCCGGCCACCTCCTGGCTTCCCCTTTCTACAGCCTCCTCCTGGCTGAAGCTTTCCTATGTATGAAAAAGGGACATAGTTTTAGTTTTCAGTTCATCAATCACACACAAACTTCAACTCATGAATTTTGCAAATTGAATGTTGAATAAATAGAAAAGACTATCATTCTGACCCCAGCATTTTTCATTCTTGTCCCAATCTCTTGTGGCCACTACTGTCTATTGATATGTAAAACACTTTGTTAAATCAGAAATTATAATATAATATAATAGTTACATCATTAATTTGTTGACAAGAAATGTGTTGAACAATGCTATACATGGCTCAGCTGGGTTCCTCCACATCGTCCTGGGTGGAAGGCCTAGGTTGAACGTCGGAGGTCTCAGTTGGGGTGGAAGGAAGCGTTGAAGGAAGACTGGAGAGTGCTGGCCTGGGTTCCCTCCGATCTGCCAGAAAATGCAGTCTGTCATAGTACCAAAGCCTGGGTACATAAATGTCATCTGCTGCAGCTCCTGATCTCTGGGAATCCTGGACCTTCTTGTGCTCCCTATTATAAGTCCTCCTCACGCCACCAATTGTGGCCTTCAAATAGTTGATGGTTGCCGTGGGGATCTGCGGCTTCACAAATTCCAGCAATTGATTTAGTGCTGCCTGCCTCTTTCTTTTATTGGTATAAAAGGGGTGGTTTACCTGCCACACAGACAGGGCAGCTCCCTGTACATATCAATGAATATGGGGATAAAGTCCTGATTAGGGATGAGCTGAACACCCCCCCCAGTCCAGTTCGCACCAGAACCTGCGAACGGACCGAAAGTTTGCACAAACTTTAGAACCCTATTAAAGTCTATGGGACTTGAACGTTCAAAATCGAAAGTGCTTTTTTTTTAAGGCTAATATGCAAGTTATTGTCCTAAAAAAGGTTTGGGGACCCGGGTCCTGCCCCAGGGGACATGTATCAATGCAAAAAAAAATTTAAAAACTGACTTTTTTCTGGAGCAGTGATTTTAATGATGCTTAAAGTGAAAAAAAAAGTGAAATATTCCTTTAAATATTGTACCTGGGGGTGCCTATAGTATGCCTGTAAAGTGGTGCACGTTTCCCTGCACAAAATGACATTTTTAAAGGAATAAAAGTTATTTAAAACTGCTTGCGGCTTTAATGTAATGTCGGGTCCCGTCAATATGGATGAAAATCAGTGAGACAAACGGCATGGGTACCCCACCCCCAGTCCATTACCAGGCCTTTTGGGTCTTGTATGGATATTAAAGGGAACCCCGCACCCAAATTAAAAAAAGGAAAGGCGTGGGGCCTGATCAGACCTTGGGGCTGCAGACTAAAAAATTGTCTGAACGCATTGGTCAGGCGGCCACCTTCTCCACCACTCCTTCTGTGACTGACCGAAGCCTCAGCAACACAGTGTCCAGGAGGACCAGAAAATTGTAACCTCCCAGGCTCTGAAAACGCATTGCACAAACCTTTCTGCAAGGCCTCCCGAAGATGTTTCATCCTCTGCCACCTCTGCGACTGCAAGATAAGGTCCGCAACCTTACCCTTGTAATGTGGATCAAGGAGGGTTGCCAGCCAGTAATGATCCCTCCTGGCCTGCCTTAGGACATCCTGTAAGCCCGGGTACCTGCCCAAGAACTGCTTCACCACCAAGTTAAGGACGTGAGCCAAACAGGGCACATGGGTCAGCTGTCTCTGTCGGAGGGTGGAGAGGAGGTTGGTGCCATTGTCGCAAACCACCATACCTGGCTTAAGCTGGCGTGGCATAAAACACCTCTGAACCTGCCCCTGCAGAGCTGACAGAATCTCTGCCTCAGTGTGGCTCCTGTCCCCCAAGCACACCAGCTCAAGCACCGCATGGCATCTTTTTGTCTGTGTGCTTGCGTAGCCCCTTGAACTCCTGTGGAGCACCACTGGTTCCGAGGACATATCAGCACAGGAAGAGGCCATGGAGGAAGAAGAAGAGGAGGGGGTGGAGGAGAGAGGTGTGGCAGAATCACCACTAGTAGAATTTTGGAGGCGTGGTGGCGGAACAACCTCCAACACTACTGCACCCTGTCCTGCATCCTTCCCAGCTGCCAGAAGAATCACCCAGTGCACAGTGAAAGATAGGTAACGTCCCTGTCCATGCCTGCTGGACTATGAGTCAGCAGTAATATGCACCTTACCACTGACCGCCCTGTCCAGCGAGGCCAAGACATTTCCTTCCACATGCCGGTAGAGAGCCGGAATTGCCTTCCGTGAGAAAAAGTTGGAAACCTGCCACTGAGGAACCGCACATTCCAAAAACTCACAGAAGGGGGCAGAGTCTACCAACTGAAAAGTGCTAGTAATTTAGCCAAGCTAGCATTCAGCCGCTGGGCATGTGGATGGCTGGGAGCGAACTTCTTTTGGCGGTGCAGCAGATGGGGCAGGGAAATTTGCCTGGTACAAACTGACGTCGGTGTACCAATAGCAGATTGCCCCTAAGTACTTGGCTGTGACACGCCTAATTCTACACCTTCATTCCTCTCAGTGCAGGTCTCAGAGAGGACTGAAGGTATAGTGGGGTTGGAGATCCCAGCTGATGAGGAGCAAGGAGAGGTCCTCTTTGTTCCTTGGTGTGGGTCTTTTAGGTACGCTTGCCAATAAACTGCATGGCAGGTCGACATATGTCTGGTCAAATGCAGCGCATAATATATGTATAAGTAAATGGAAACAAGTGAATTGTTTCAAATGAGTGCTTCAAAGAAGAAGATAAAAAATAAAAATAATCAAAATGGAGGGATGAGGCAATGGTGAAAGGATGGTATAAAGGATGGTATGTAGGAAAACTCTTACCGAATCCCGTTGATTCCCATGTCAGCAACAGGGAATCGCATGTGCGTTATGCCACTCAGGGCATGGAAGGCGACATCTCCTCACTGGAATCTTCCAGGCTCGAATCTGCTTGGAACTCCGGGGGCCACCAGGAAAGTCCTCACAGCAAGACCGGGATGTAAATTGGGTGAAGGGAGATGTCTTGGATAAGGCTCAAGTCAACTCTTGACTTGTAGGAAGGGTATGTGGAAAGAAAAAACATGCCTCCACATAGTGCAGATGAAAAAGGGGAGTATTATTATTTCTAAAAAAACACCATTTAACAATAAAAAAACATGATCATGATATATTAAAATAAATGGGCAACATGGAGGGTGGTGTAGGGGCTGGGCATCCTCCTGGAGCATGTACCCAACACTGTGGTTAAACAGTTCGGGGGACTCCTCAGGAGGACATGGGGCTAAGGAAGGAGTGACTAATGCCATTGAGCCAAGGGAAGAGGCCGCGTTGGCAGCTGCTTTGCCAGACAAAGTACCCTGAGCTTGGGTGAGAGAGGATGAGGAGGATAAGGATGGCTTGGTCATCCACTCTACCAAGCTTTCGGCATGTTGTGGCTCAACACGGCCAGCTGCTGAAAAAAAGGACAAGTGTGTCCCACAGCCACGTGCTGATGAGGATTCACCGTCTCCACGACCAGCACTATTGCCTCCAGAAACCGAGCCTGCTTGCCCTCTTTTATTGGCTTGTGACTGTCTGCCTCTCCTTGTTGGCGTTCCACACATACTAATGGCCTGCAGTGAGATGTAGCTGAACAAAGCTGGGATGTATATATATATATATATATATATATATATACTGATACTGCAGCTAGCAGAATCAACTGCCTGCTTGTAGTATTATTAGTATGAGAACACCAGCAATTGTCTTCAGGTAGCTTTAGGTGCACACTGTGCAGAGGACACAGTACACTAACTTTAATTACTGCAGCTGCCTGCCTGTGGTATTAATAGGATCAGAACAACAGCAATTGTCTTCAGGTAGCTTTAGGTGCACACTGTGCAGAGGACGCACTGCACTAACTGTAAATACTGCAGCTGCCTGCCTGTGGTATTAATAGGATCAGAACAACAGCAATTGTCTTCAGGTAGCTTTAGGTGCACACTGTGCAGAGGACGCACTACACTAACTGTAAATACTGCAGCTGCCTGTCTGAGGTACAAATAGGATCAGAAGAACACCAGCAATTTTCTTCAGGTAGCTGTAAATACTGTAGAAACACCTGCCTGCCTGTCAGTAGGAAGAGAATAACAGGAATGGACTAGCTAAACTGAATACAGTGTATCTATATAGGATGCATATATATACACAATACACTGTAAGTGCAGCTAACTGACTTGCCTGCCTACTCTGTCTCTGTCTATCTCTCCGCCGCCGCAACACACTACAGATCTTTCCCTGTGGATGCCTCTTACAGAGAAACGCAGTGTCGGGCGGAGCTAATAGAGAGGACGTCCCAGCACACCACGCAGCAGTCATCTGGTGCGAGCCGCGGCTGTGTCTTTCACTCTGAAGTATCTGTTTGTTAACTGTGGTGCAGCGCTTGTATCAAAATCTTTTTAAAAATTAAGGAATCCTTTTTATACAAACTTACTGTACTATGGAGCTCCTTTTTCTTCATCTTGTAACTCACCCTCTGCAAGTCCTTGCCCCCCAAACGGAAGTGCCACGGAGTGGATTGGAAGCCCAGACTCACCAGTGGAGGAGAGGATCTGGATGGATGGATGTCTGAAGGTGCCATCCCTGCTTGATTGATCCCTCCTATTCATGCTGGTTTGCTCTCCGTAATAGAGATCCTACATTTCTGGTAAGCGGCCATCTGGCATTTATTATTCCGTGAATACAGGGTGGGACTATACGGTAAGAAGAAACCTATGTCTATGTTCAAGGATCTATTTTATGGACTTTTTTGTATGGTTTGCTGGATATTTAATTAAATTTTTTCTTGATATCACGGTGTTGGATCAACCCAGGTGTAAATTCTTGTTTGTAGATGAAACTTTGTTTTGTATCTTTTGACACACACACATTGTATCCTTTTTTTAGTAGCGCATCTATTCCTTATTTACTAAAGGCAAATCCACTTTGCACTACAAGTGCACTTTGAAGTGCACTTGTAGTGCAAAGTGGATTTTCCTTTAGTAAATAACACCCACCGTGCTTTATAATTTGCAACAATCAGGCCATTTTCGTCACTCCAAAAAGTTAATTTATGGTGCTGAAAATGATGAATATTTTTATCAGTAATGCATTACATATATTAACAACAAAAACAATGTGTGTGTGTGTAGTAGACCCACAACATAATAGTTAGCTTAAGCTTAAGAAGAGATTGTCCCCTCATGTATCAAAGAAATTATATTTGCACTATTGAAGAAAATAGCCAAAAAGAAAATCCCATTGGATAAGCTAGGAGACAGCTAAAAGAAACACAAGCATTAAATCAAAGGAAATATTTTTCAGTTTAAAATACAAATGTATTTAAAAATGTTTCTTAAACATTTTCTGGCATATCAATGGCCCCACTACCCGCAAAGTACTCCATATATTTTAGACAGACCTCGCAGGCGCTTTGGGGGGGCAAGCCAGGACGGCCAGCTTCAAGCGCTGTCCGGGTTTTGTCTTGCCAACCTCAGGCCAAACTGAGGCCACATAGTTCATAGAAGTTGTGGAGAATGCAGCATGCAAGGATTACAGTACCTGACCGCGAGATTGTGTTTCCAGCGCGATACCATTGCGCTGGTTCTCGGCGACAGGTTACTGTGCCTGTCGCGCTCCCTCACTCATCAGGAAAGGAAAACTGCCTGTCACGCGATGAGTGACAGGCAGTGCTGATAGCTGTCTGGTATGAATCCTGAGGCGGGAACACCGTGCCAAATTTTAAATGAAAAAAAACGGCGTGGGTTCCCCCCAGGGGCATACCAGGCCCTTAGGTCTGGTATGGATTGTAAGGGGAACCCCCTACGCCAAAAAATCCATACCAGACCCTTATCCGAGCATGGAACCCGGCCGGCCAGGAAAGGGGGTGGGGACGAGCGAGCGCCCCCCCTCCTGAGCCGTACCAGGCCGCATGCCCTCAACATGGGGGGGTGGTTGCCTAGGGGGAGGGGGGCGCCCTGCGGGGCCCCCCACCCCAAAGCACCTTGTCACAATGTTGATAAGGACAAGGGCCTCTTCCCGACAACCCTGGCCTTCAGTTGTCGGGGTCTGCGGGCGGGGGGCTTATCGGAATCCGGGAGCCCCCTTTAATAAGGGGGCCCCCAGATCCCGACCCCCCACCCTGTGTGAATGAGTATGGGGTACATGGTACCCCTACCCATCCACCTAGGGAAAAATGTCAATAAAAAAAAAACACAGTACACAGGTTTTAAGAGTAATTTATTAGTCAGCTCCGGGATCTTCTTCCGACTTCGGGGGTCTCCTTCTGACTTCTCCCGGTGTTCAGCCTCTTCTCCCGGGCCCCGTCGCTATCTTCTTCCAGCTCTATTGCCAGCGAGGGGCCCGGTCTGTGTTAAAACCTGTGTACTGTTTTTTTTTTTAATTGACATTTTTCCCTAGGTGAATGGGTAGGGGTACCATGTACCCCATACTCATTCACACAGGGTGGGGGGCCGGGATCTGGGGGCCCCCTTATTAAAGGGGGCTCCTGGATCCCGATAAGCCCCCCGCCCGCAGACCCCAACGGCCAGGGTTGTCGGGAAGAGGCCCTTGTCCTCATCAACATGGGGACAAGGTGCTTTGGGGTGGGGGGCCCCGCAGGGCGCCCCTCTCCCCAAGGCACCCACCACCCCCATTTTGAGGGCATGCAGCCTGGTACGGCTCAGGGGGGGGGCGCTTGCTCATCCCCACCCCCTCTCCTGGCTGGCCGGGCTCCATGCTCGGATAAGGGTCTGGTATGGATTTTTCGGCGTAGGGGGTTCCCCTTACAATCCATACCAGACCTAAGGGCCTGATATGCCCCTGGGGGGGGCCCACGCCGTTTTTTTCATGTAAAATTTGGCGCCTCAGGATTCATACCAGACAGCTGTCAGCACTGCCTGTCACTCATCGCGGAAGGAAAACAAAGTTTTCCTTTCGCGATGAGTGAGCCATCTCAGCGCTGGCTAATGCGACGGGACTCGCAGGTGTCAAATCTCACCGAGAAATGCGGCAAGATTGACACAATATCGCGGTCACCTACTGTATATGGTTACGTTTATTTTTCGCCATGTTGATTTGCTTAAGCAAAAGGTAGAACCGGCTGGCCATTATCCCAAAAGCATTTTCCACCACTCTTCTGGCTCTGGCCAGCCAGTAGTTAAAAACCCTCTGGTCTGGGTGAGGGTCCTCATTGGGAATGGTCGCATCAGGTGATCACCCAGCCCAAACGCTTCATTAGCGACAAAGAGGAATGGCAGACCAGCAACGTTGTCTTCCGGAGGTGGCAATCCCAAGCCACCACTCTGGAGCCATCCGTAGAACTCGGTCTGGGCGATGACTCCACCATTCGACATCTGGCTATTCTTCCCCACGTCCACATAGAGAAACTCGTATGTTGCCGACACCACCACCAACATCACAATACTATTAAACCCCTTATAGTTGTAATAGTATGACCCCGAGTTGGGGGGTGGGACTATGTGGACGTGTTTCCCATCTATTGCCCCTCCGCAGTTGGGAAAGTCCCACCGCTTGGGAAGCCACAGTCTGCCATTCCTGTGGCGTTGAAGGAAACTGTGGAGTGAAACAAGAAAAAAAAATTAGTACTTTTGCACATAACATTGCAAGCAGATTAGACACAAACATTCTTGGCCAACATCAGTATAGCATTTATTTGAAGGAGTTTTGAAAGAAAAAATCTAAGGTCCACTTATCAGATTCCTTACCCCCTCTGTTGGCCCATTGTAAAAATTTTAGGGGGGATGTTTTGGACAGGTAACCCTTTCCACTTCATTGAGAGCTGAATGCATACATAATGTGTGTTACTTTGGCTAGGCCCTCCTTACTTCACACTATTGGCAGCCCACTGGACAGATAAGAAGTGTCTTATACAAAAATATAAATACTCACTGTACAAATTGAAGCACATTTTTACATTCTGCAATTACCTATCAAGATAATAGGAGAACAAAACTTTAAACAGTACCATGTGAAAGTATTCAGGCAGGCCCTTTCACTACATGCTTTGGTGAATTCATCCATAAATATAACCACAAAAGAGGTAGGTATGGTGTGTAAGATTTGGCAATGTCAGCAGATAGAGGATTGGTATCGGTTGACTTAGCGGTTGAAGGGAAGGGAGGGTTCCAAATGATTTTGGGACCCCAAAAAAAAGCCTCTGGCACTCACATTTTAGGGAGTGTTTAGGGTAAAGCACTACAATGGAGATGACAAAATACATTGTTAAGTGACTAGGCTAGGTGTGTATGGGCCCAGGATAGTGTCACGTACCTGGTAGGTTTTGAGCCCGAAGTGCAGAGAAGGACCTCCCTTACAGCTCCCACTCCTGTTCCCCTGGAATGGAGACAGAAGGCCCAGGAGTGAGGAGTGGTATGGGTGTCTGGCAGGATCGGCAGTCACCGGAAGTTCAGGAGTGATGGCACCCTCTGGATCCAGAAGCTGAAGAGGAGGCTGGAATGCAGAGAGGACCCGGAGCCACAGCAGGTAAGAAAGCAGGTAAGTAAGCAGGTAAGTAGGCAGGACTGGAACCAGGAACAAGCAGCAGGTAGTAGCCTGGAACGCTGGACTGGAACCAGGAACAAGGCAGCAGGTAGTAGACTGGAACGCTGGACTGGAACCAGGAACAAACAGCAGGTAGTAGCCTGGAACGCTGGACTGGAACCAGGAACAAGCAGCAGGTAGTAGCCTGGAACGCTGGACTGGAACCAGGAACAAAGCAGCAGGTAGTAGACTGGAACGCTGGACTGGAACCAGGAACAAAGCAGCAGGTAGTAGCCTGGAACGCTGGACTGGAACCAGGAACAAGGCAGCAGGTAGTAGACTGGAACGCTGGACTGGAACCAGGAACAAAGCAGCAGGTAGTAGACTGGAACGCTGGACTGGAACCAGGAACAAAGCAGCAGGTAGTAGGCTGGATACAGGTATCAGACTGAGGGATGGTCAAACAAGCCGGAGGTCGGTATCGGTCGATCAGCAAAGGTACCAGGGACAACACAGAGGGATGGTCAGGCAAGCCAAGAGGGTCTGGTTCAGGCGGATAGCAGGATGGTCTAACAGGAAGCCGGGTCAGATAGCAGAGTACACAGGTCAGATCAGGTTAAGGCACATGGAACGCTGTAGAGCAGACAGCGGGGATAGAGTGTGACAGGCCGGTATAAATAGCCCGCCTAGCACTAGCGGGAGTGCGCGTGCGTGTGCCCGTGCGTGACAGCACCCGTGAACGCGCGCGCATGCGCAGTGGAACCCGCGGCCATGTCCCCATGCGTCTGGATCGCTGATTAGATTACTGACAGGATCTTCATGACATTGCCCCCCCCCCAAGGGGCAGCCTCCGGATGCCCCTTTGAAGAAATTTCTCCGGATGGGTTCTTTTAAAAGATTGCAATAGATTTTCAGCATGAATATTATCCTCGGGTTCCCAAGAATTTTCTTCTGGGCCGAACCCCTTCCATTTTATCAGAAATTGATTTTGGTTACCTCTTCTCCTATGGTCCATGATAGCCTCCACCTCAAATTCCTCCTCCCCATCTACCAAAATTGGATCAGGAGGATCCGTACTTCGGCCTGGAAATGGGTTAGAAACAGAGGGTCTGAGTAGAGACACATGAAATACTGGATGCACTTTTAATGAATCCGGAAGTTCAAGTTCGTATGCCACCTCATTAATTCTTCGCTTGACAGGAAACGGTCCAAGAAACTTGGGACCCAATTTCTTTGATGGGCAAGCCATCCTGAGATTTACTGTAGACAACCATACCTGGTCCCCGGGTGTAAGTAACAGCTCACCTCGTCTCTTCTTATCAAAAGTTGCTTTATTATACCCCTGGGTCCTGGTCATGGTCTCCTGTAAAACTTGGTTGTTGGAAGTGAAGAAGTCCAACCTCTCCTGAACTACGGGTACTGTGCACTCTGGAAGAGAATTAGGCAGAAATGAAGGGTGGAAACCATAATTTGCAAAAAATGGGGTTTGTTTGATAGCGGAATGAATAGAATTGTTGTAGGCGAACTCAGCCAATGGAAGAACAGAAATCCAATCATCTTGGGCAAATGAAGAAAAACAGCGTAAATATTGTTCAAGAGTCTGGTTTGTTCTCTCTGTTTGCCCATTAGTCTGGGGATGATAAGCAGATGAAAATGAGAGTTCAATCTTCAATGTTTTGCACAGAGACCTCCAGAATCGGGAGGTAAACTGTACCCCCCGATCTGAAACGATATTAACTGGTACCCCATGGAGCCTGATGACTTCTTTAATGAATGCCTGTGCCGTTTCTATAGCTGAGGGGGTGCCCTTCATTGGGACAAAGTGGGCCATCTTCGACAACCGGTCTACTATGACAAAAATTGAGGTGAAGCCCCCAGCCGGAGGTAATTCCACAATAAAATCTATAGAAAGCATCTTCCAAGGCCTATCTGGGACAGGTAATGGCTTTAGCAAACCCCATGCCTTGGTCCTGTGCCCCTTGTTCCTGATACAGGTGGTACAGGATTCAACAAATCTCCTACAATCTTCACGTAACTGAGGCCACCAAAAGGTACGCTGTACCAGATCAGTAGTCTTAGCCACTCCAAAATGCCCAGCCAATGCATGGTCATGACAGAGTTCTAGTACTGAAACTCGTAGTTCTTCAGGTATAAAGATCCTATTCTCGTGCCACAATAACCCATCCTTAACTTGGAGTTCTGACCTAATGGAAGATCCCAACTCTGCGGAAGTCTGCTTAATCTGGGAAAGCCGGTCTCCCTGAAGCAAAAGAAAATTCCCCGGGGACAGAATGGTGTCCGGAGGGGAAACCTCTTGGGGCTTGTGAAACATCCTGGATAGGGCTTCAGGCTTGGTATTCTTGGAGCCAGGGCGATAAGTGACATGGAAGGAGAACCTGGAGAAAAAGAGAGCCCACCTGGCTTGGTGTGGCTTCAACCTTTTTGCAGATCTCAAATACTCCAGGTTCTTATGATCTGTAAAAATTAAGACTGGATGAGCGGCACCCTCTAGCAGATAGCGCCACTCCTCCAACGCTGATTTGATAGCCAATAACTCTCTGTCACCTACATCATAATTTCTCTCTGCCGTGGACAATTTACGAGAGAAGAAGGCCACAGGATATAACAGGGCCTTAGTCCCCTGTCTTTGAGACAACACTGCCCCTACTGCAATTTCGGATGCGTCCACCTCTAGTACAAATGGCAGAGAGGAATCTGGATGCTTTAGTATGGAAGCAGAAGGCCCTTGAGAGTCTCAAAAGCCTTTCGAGCCTCAGCAGACCAGTGGAAACGTGTACCCTGTTTAGTTAGCTGTGTGATGGGTGTGATGATTGCTGAAAACCCCTTAATAAATTTACGGTAAAAATTAGCGAATCCAACGAATCGCTGGATCCCCTTCTTATCTGTCAGGACGGGCCAGTCTAGCACTGCAGTGACCTTTTGAGGGTCCATCTTAATGCCTTTACTGGAAATGATTAACCTCAAAAATGGAATACTTTCCTGTTCAAATTCACATTTCTCAGCTTTTGTATATAAACCGTGTTGTCGAAGCTGGGCCAACACACTTCTGACGTGCCTGCGATGGGATTCAAGGGAACAAGAAAAAATTAGTATGTCGTCTAAATAGACGATAACAAACAGATCTAGAAAGTCTCGTAAAATATCATTGATGAAGTACTGGAATGTAGCAGGGGCATTGCACAGACCGAACGGCATCACAAGGTATTCAAAATGTCCATAACGGGTACGAAAGGCGGTCTTCCATTCGTCTCCGTCCCTAATACGAACTAAATTGTAGGCTCCGCGGAGGTCAGGCTTAGTGAATATGGTAGCTGTCCCAAGTCTTTGGAACAATTCTGGTACCAGGGGAAGAGGGTAACGGTTCTTTACAGTGATTTTGTTCAGCTCGTGGTAATCTACACATGGTCTGAGGGTCTTGTCTGTCTTCTGTACGAAGAAGATACCTGCACCTGCTGGAGACGTGGATGGACGAATGAAGCCTTTTTTTAGATTCTCATCGATATATTCTTTTAAAGCCCCTTGTTCCACTTCCGTCAAAGGAAATATTCTTCCAAAAGGTATCTCAGCACCGGGGAGTCATTCGATAGGACAGTCATAGGCCTGGTGGTGAGGGGGTAAGACCTCTGCCCCCTGCTTGCTGAATACATCTAAGAAATCATGATATGCAGAAGGGATGGAGAGGTGTAGACTAGGATCTGTGTTCAAACAGAGCAGGGTAGGATTCTCCTGAGTGTTCTGAAGTCTACAAGACTGTTGGCAATATGGGGAAGAAAAGGTAACTTCACCTGTGATCCAATTAAGGTCAGGATTGTGAGCCTGTAACCATGGCATGCCGAGGGTTATGGGGAACAGAGGTGAAGTGATAATATCTAGGCGTAACAGTTCTTGATGAGAATTGGAGATGGAGACGGGTATTGGAACAGTCTCTTGGGTAACAGGCCCAGACTTAATGTCGGTTCCATCAGCTAGATGGATGGAAAGTCCATGGGCTTTAGCCAACAGAGGTATCCGGTGTTGGGTAGCAAAAAGAGAGTCCATGAAACAACTGCAAGCTCCAGAGTCAATAATGGCAGTTATTTGCAGAGTCTCTCCTGGAAGCTGTAACATGATAGAGAGAGCAAGGTGAGTAGTGTTCTTAACCAGAGGTGCAACATAGTCAGTGGACAGGGATAGGCACTTACGGAGTTTAAGGGGACAGTTCCTGACATAGTGCCCAGGTTCCCCACAATACAGGCACAGATTATTCACTCAACGACGTTGTTGTTCCTCCTGGGTAAGAGAAGGCCGCAGGACCCCTAATTGCATTGGCTCAGGTGGGTTAAACGTGGAGATTGGTGGTGCTGGTGACGTATGATGGGGAACTTTAGGGGTAACCCAAGTTGGGCGAGAAGTTCCCATAGCTCTCTCAGTCCTACGTTCTCTTATGCCGCGTACACACGTTCGGACTTTCTGTCCTACTTGGTCCGGCACACTTTCTGACGGACTTTGTCCGCCAGGTGCGCCGGACTTTAAAACAGATGGACTTGCCCACACACGACCGGACTTTGCGGCGGGCTAAGTCCGCCCGTTTTTCCAACGCACTTTCGCCGGAGTTACGGCGGACTTTCAGAATGAACGGACTTGCCCACACACGGACAAGTCCGTTCATTTTGAACGTGACTCAGGTACGACGGGACTAGAAAAGGATGTCAATCTTGCCGCTTTTATCGGCGAGATTGACACCTTGCGAGCCCCGTCGCGGGGCATACCAGGCCCTGGTATGGATTATAAAGGGGAACCCCCTACGCCAAAAAAAATGTGTGGGGTCGCCCCAAAATCCATACCAGACCCCAATCCGAGCACGCAGCCTGGCCGGTCAGGAAAGGGGGTGGGGACAAGCGAGCGCCCCCCCCTGAACCGTACCAGGCCATATGCCCTCAACATGGGGGGTGGGTGCTTTGGGGGAGGGGGGCGCCCTGCGGGCCCCCCCACCCCAAAGCACCTTGTCCCCATGTTGATGAGGACAAGGGCCTCTTCCCGACAACCCTGGCCGTTGGTTGTCGGGGTCTGCGGGCGGGGGGCTTATCGGAACCTGGGAGCCCCCTATAATAAGAGGGCCCCCAGATCCAGGCCCCTCACCCTATGTGAATGAGTATGGGGTACATGGTACCCCTACCCATTCACCTAGGGAAAAAGTGTAAATAATAAAACACTACATAGGTTTTTAAAATATTTTATTAAACAGCTCCGGGGGGGTCTTCCTCCGTCTTCGGGGGTCTTCTTCCGGCTTCGGGGGTCCCTCCGGTTCATCTTCTCCCGACGTCTGGTTGGTTCTTCTCCGCTCTCTTCTCCCGGTGTTCCAGTTCTTCGGCCGGCTCCTCCGCTGTCTTCAGGTAGCTCTCTTGCCAGCAGAGGTCCGGACTTCTGGGCTTCTGGGCTTCTTGTCTTCTCTTCTCTTCTCCAGATGTTGACACGACGCTCTCTCTGGCTGGACTGCTCTCTGAGGGCTGCGTTGTGACTTATATAGGCGGAGACCCCGCCCCCTTATGATGTCACAGTCCCTGGGCATGCTGGGACTGTGACATCATAAGGGGGCGGGGTCTCCGCCTATATAAGTCACAACGCAGCCCTCAGAGAGCAGTCCAGCCGGAGAGAGCGTTGTGTCAACATCTGGAGAAGACAAGAGAAGACAAGACAAGACAAGACGCATGTCCTGCTGTATGTCAGTGTGCTGGAAGACGAAGATATAACATCTTCAAGTGGGTGGCGCTCGCGAGCAGGACCAGGACATCGATATCCATCTGTCCCTGCAGAGGGTTATATCTGCAAGCTCGTATGACCTCGCTACATAGGAGGTCCAACAAGTTTGGTAAGAGTACATCCATTACTACTTTTCCGAAACTATCCCCATTGGGACTATCGGTGGCTAAGAAGTGTTCTTACATCCTTCACCTTTCCACCTTGATGTGATACACCAAAGGAACGGCTTATCCTCAACACATACCTTTTCTTGCAATTTTATTTTTCACGAACTGAATGGGGCGTTTTCCAAGCGATTTGGATTTCAATTGCACCTTTGAACTTTTCACTCTTTTTTTCATATATTTTCCTTCACAGAGATGTATCATAATTAGCAATTTGTTATTTTGTTGCACTGTGGTTTATTTGAAATATATACTACAGCCTTTGGTATGTTTCCAAGAAACTTTTTAGTTCGCAGATTTAATTTCACTATATATGATATATTTATGCTAGCGCACAATTTTAGTTTATATATGATTTTTACACTTTATTGATATTTGAAGTATTTTGTTGCAGCTGCACTTTGCATTTCAAACATTTTATTTTATTCACGGTTTTTGTTCATTAGCGCGGGTTTTTCTTATAAAATTTGTTGGTCATAGTCAGTGTCAATAGTGCAATTCTTTCAGAGCATTTTATATCCATTTAGGATAATGGCAGCTACTGTGGTGCAGGAAGGAGTTGCCCGCAGAGAGCTTCATATAATTTTTGGCAAAGATGGTGTCGCCTATGTGTCCCAGTTCTAGGTCTAGAAAGGCTAGGTGATGAGGGTCAGAAACATGTGTAAATGATAGACCATATGAGTTGGCGTTACAATGGTTAACGAAAGAGGCAACTAGTTTAATAGATCCATCCCATATGATAATGATATCATCAATATATCATCCAAAAAAAGACAATATTACCGGAGAACGGGTTGTGTTGCCAAATGTAATTGTTTTCCCAATAGCCCATAGCCAAATTGGCATATGAGGGGGCAACATTAGCGCCCATAGCTGTTCCTTGTGTCTCCAAGTAGAAGTCACCATCACAATTAAAGTAATTGTGGGTAAGGCAAAAACTAGTTGCTTCCAAAATGAAAGCCGTCTGTCTAGGGTTTAGTAGTGGGTCATTAGTGAGAAAATACTCTAGTGCTAATAGACCAAATTGATGGGGAATGGAGGTGTAGAAGGAATTGACATCTAAAGAAAGCCACTAATGCGAAGATTCCAATTGGTACGGGGAAAGAAGTTCCATTAGGTGCATACCATCTCTGATATAAGATTGTAGTTGATGGACTAAGGACTGAAGGTATTGATCAATATTATGTCATAACCCTGTGGTCATGCTGTCCACAGCAGCTACTATGGGTCTGCCAGGTGGTGCTGTCAAATTTTTGTGAATCTTGGGCACGTGATAAAAGTAAGGGATTTGATAAAAATCTTTCCGAAAAAAGGAGGTCTCTATTTTGTGGATAATTCCTTCTTGGAGGGCTGATTGCACTGAAGTATCGACTTCATGAGCAAAATCAGAGGTGGGGTCTTTTTTAAGTTTAGTATACATGGCCTTGTCAGATAGAAGTCTTAGGGCTTCCTTGATGTAATCGGGTTTGTTTTGTAGTACTATCCCTCCCTCTTTATCAACAGATTTAATTAAATATCTGCCATATGCATCAGGGATTCTAGGACTTTTGTCTCAGATGGTCAGCGTATACTACCCCATAGAAACTGTCAAGGTAGGGTCCCTTGTATTGTGCACGGTAAAAAATGGATTTGGGCTTTAGTGTGGCGTGGACTATTGGGGGGAGGTGGCAAGATGTTGTGTGAAGAGGCTAAGTAAGCCGTCCTCCACAGATAGCAGATCCAAGGAGTCAATAATATGGGTGTATTATTTAAGATTGCTCCCTTATCCTATTGTTTATGCTTGAAAAAGGAGCACAGCTGCCACACCACTCGCAGCTTTTTTTTATACCTGAATGGATCAACTCAAAAAATTATTCATAATAATGGGTGACATGCCGTTCAAAATTCATGCCTGCCGGCTTCCTGGTGTTGAAGAAGAAGATCCAATATACTTCTCTTTTACATAAAATCCTGAATTTATCTCCTCCTCTAGCTGGCAAGACTATTTTCCCCACTGTCTGAATAACTAGGCTGAAAACTTTCTTCTGGTGTACATCATTCCAATGCCTGGCCACATTGGTGTTATGATCCTTTGTATGTCATATAGGTGGTCGTGAAGCTGATCTCATAGCCTACGTGTCATCCGACCAACATACTGCATATGACACAACTTACTTGTAATGATGTACACCAGAAATCTTATGTTACAGTTATTGAAGGATGCTATTCTAGATGATTTATTGATGGTGGCGGCTTGAATAGTGTCCCCCTTTAAAACATGCGGACAACACGAGCACCCACTGTACCCACATTGAAATGTACCCTTGAACTGCAACCAATGTGGACGTGATTGTTTACTCGTGTAAAGACTAGGTGACAAAGTTCCATCTAGAATGAGGGCTCTGCATGATACGGTCTTAACCCCTTTGAAAAGAATTTCAGCATAGATTGGGTCATTTGATAAAACTGGTAAATATTTTGAAACAATGTTCTTGATCTTATTGAACTCTGTGCTGAATGGGGTACAGAATACAGGAATTTGAGAGAAAGAGGAAGAACCTTCATCAAATCTATTATAATCTTAATTTTATATTTGTTTCTATTCCTTTCTCTGGTCCTATATCTTGTCTTATTGGTTTTGTTTTCTTGTAATAAGTTCTCTCATGGAGTGTTGTCAGCAATGTTCATAGCTCGATATAGTGTTGTTCTAGGATAACCCCTCAAAGCATTTAAACATGACCTCTGCCTGCCATTTATAGTCATCACTCTCACTACAAATCTGTTTCAGTCTCAGAAATTGTCCAACTGGAATGCCTCTTAAAGTACGTTTGGGATGGCTGTAGTCCACTTGTAAGAGTACATTGCCAGCCGTGGATTTCCTGAAAAGACTGGTTACCGGGGGGCGCATGCGCGGCGCTGAGCGTGATGGACGTCTGAGTCAGTAGCTCCGTTCAGCCCGGGAAGATATCGGCTTCAGGAGGGCTAATATCACCTATTTTCGCAGCGTTTTTATCACCCCTCGAGCCCCTTATACCTGGTGCATGCCTGGGAGAAAGAAAAAGCCCAGAGGATCGGCTCAACATACTTTAACACACTATCTCCTCCGCGCCCGAGATCAAGGCAGCATGTCTCAAAATGGCGCTGCGGGAAGAAACATTCCTCCGTCTCCGGCCTCCTCTCCTGGACGTCCCACAGACCAGACACCACTTCTAGATCCTAGCCGTGAGTACACCGCATCTCTCACTAAATTTGACCTAGAAAGCAGCCTGGAGGCCATGTATGCAAGGCTTGCAACAAAGTTCCAAACAGAGCTTCATAAAACTTCTCACACACTTTCCCAAGAGATTGCCTCACTGGGCTCCAGGACAGAAAGACTGGAAACAAAGCACGATGAGCTAGCTCTGGCCTACAGTGACCTCTCCAGAGAACATGAGTCTCTAGCTACAGCCTGTGCCCTGATGCAATCCCAAATCGAAGACCTCGATAACCGCAACAGACGCAACAATCTGCGTGTAAGAGGTATACCAGAATCTGTCACAGATCTCATCCCCACAATAATCCGCCTATTTAAATCTCTGCTCCCAGACACTGATGCCGGAGCGTTCACTTGCGACCGTATTCACAGAGCCCTCAGGCCTAAACCTCCTGAAGATAAGCCTCCCAGAGATATTGTTCTTTGCATGAAGGACTTTCTAACTAAGGAGGAGATACTCAGAGCTGCTCGCAATCAACAACGTATCACTCTGGACGATCGCATCATTCAAATATACCCTGATATCTCTCCCGCCACCCTGGATAGGAGACGTGGCATGAAAGAAATTACATCTGCCCTTCAAGCAGCTCGCATTCGCTACAAGTGGGGCTTTCCATTCAAGCTTGTAATTCCCCACAATGGCACCACTTACTCTGCCACATCACTCCTGGAAGGTCAAGAAATCCTTGTGAAATTGGGCCTTTTGGATTCGGCCGTTATTCGCCGACCCCCTTCTACTCCTAGACCATCACCCATCTGGCAGACCCCCCCAACCAGGAGAGACAGACGGAGGATCAGATACGACATCGGAGATAGATTTGATGAACCCTTTCCTTGATCGTCTCAGCACAGTCGACCACCACAAGATTCCCCAGCAACTTGCACCGTCCATCTGATTTCAAGATCCCGGACGTCGGTCCCTTGGAGCTGCGACATGCACACCCCACCCAGCAGCAGTCTGTAGTCTCAGACCTATTTTTTTTTTATTTTTTGGTTTGAGTCATCACTGCAGGCTTGTTCTCCTTTTACTTTTTTTTGGAAATAGACTCACTTTACCTGCAAAGTTCAGAACATTTTTCTTAGCTGGGTTTGAGACCTTGTAGTCTCAGTATTTGTTATTTCGTTTATCAGGTTATTTATAGTCACCTGATCCAATTCTAGTTATGAAGACTTTTGTGTTGCTATATGACTTATGGTCTTTTTTCATACCTTTTTTTCCTTTTATTTTTATTTTTCTCCTTTTTAGCCTCAGGTTTCGATCCACCTTTTTGCTATTTATGCATCGAATATATCATGCTGTGAAGTTTTGCAGGTTGATTGCTCTACTAGGCCTTTGCAGCTTAATGGTTTTTAGTATGACACAACCTTCTAACCTACTGTGCTCGAGTATGACGGCCCTTGGCTTGTTTTTTGAAAAAATAGGCACCGGTCTCAGGTCACTATTGGCTCCTGTTATTTCCCAGACTATAGTGTATAACAACATTCCCCATGGTAATTAAATGTGTATCACACAACGTTAAAGGTTTTAACTCCCCCTCTAAAAGGAAGAAGGCCTTTGCCTTTTATAAGCAGTTGGATGCAAAAATTCTCCTCTTACAGGAGACACATTTTGCTCATTCCTCGCACCCTAAATTCCTTCATAGAAGTTTTCCTCAATCCTTTTGTTCTTTACACCAGACGAAAAGTAGAGGTGCCGCCATACTCTTGCATAGATCCTTCCCAATGGAAGTTAAACAGATATTTAAAGACAAAGATAGTAGGTATGTCATAATCAAAGGCCAGATTCATAACAGAGAACTTACTATCGCTAGCATCTACGCTCCACAGGACTCCCCCGCCTCTTTTTTTACCTCCTTCTTTGACCGCCTTTCCCATTTTCAGTCACCACATATGATAATTGGTGGGGATTTTAATATGGTTGCTAATCCTAACCTTGACAGATCCAATTTATCCCCCTCCTCCAAATCATTTCCACGTTCTCTCTCCAGGGGCCTGCTTGAACACCAACTGGTAGACTCCTGGAGAGCTCTCAACATTGGTACTAAAGAGTACACATTCTACTCCTATCCCCATAAAAGTTATGCAAGATTGGATTATATCTATTCTACCCCCATTATTCTAGCTAACACTACAGAGGCTAGCATACACCCCTGCACGTGGTCAGACCACCATGCTACTGCCTTCACAACCTCCTACATCAGGCTTGCTCCTACCTCTTACTCCTGGCGCCTAAATGAGGCTCTCCTTTCTGATGCAGTGGTGGAGGCAGAAGTGGCACAAGCTATTGCAGAATATTTTAACATCAATGCCATCCCAGAAACCCCCCCCGCCATAGTCTGGACTGCGCATAAAGCGGTCCTAAGGGGCAAATTAATCAGCTTAGCCTCGGCTCAAAACAAAATTGATAAACAGAACATCTTAACCCTTACCAAAGACCTAGATAAAATCTACAAAAATACCAACCTCTTACACTTACCCGCCACAAGACAGCTGATTGACCAAAAACGCCTAGAGTTAGAGGGCATTTTGTCCAAGAGGGTAGAAAAGTCTCTTCGTTGGTCCAAAGCAAAATACCTGCTCCATGAGGGCTCCGCCTCTACCCTCTTCGCTAGAAAGCTTAACCACTCATCCCGTCCACCTCATATATATAGATTGATGACCCCCACAGGACATCTTACTTCTCATCCACAAGAGGTCCTTCATATCTTTGAAAGATTTTATTCCTCCCTCCTATCCCCTTCCCAACTAAATCCCTCACCTGCAGATGAGGCCTGGTTTCAGAACATTCCTCTACCTCATCTTACACCTACACAACTTGATATACTGAACTCCCCCATCACTCCGGTTGAGGTTTTGAAAGTGATTAAATCTCTGAAATCAGGCTCAGCTCCAGGCCCTGACGGATTTTCATCCTTATATTATAAGAAATTCTCATCCCTCCTTACCACTAGGTTAGTTCATATATTTAATTGGGTCCTCCAAGGGGGTAGCTTCCCCGAAGAAATGTTACTTGCCAATATGTCCCTTTTACCAAAACCTCACAAAAACCACACCCTTCCCCAAAATTACCGACCTATCTCGGTCATTAATAATGATTTAAAAATTTTTAGCAGGATCATGGCTGACAGACTGGCGGGGGTTATCCCCACCTTAATTTCCCCTTTTCAATCTGGATTTATACCCCATAGACTCATCACTGATAATATTCGTCTAGCGACAAATATAATACAAGATGCCAACCTTTTCTCACGTAAACTCCTCTTGCTTAGCTTAGACATACAAAAAGCTTTCGATAGTGTCTCTTGGTCCTACATCACTACTCTCCTACAAAGAATGGGTTTCCAGGGAGCTTTCCTACAAGCATTCCTGGCCCTTTATCGTAACCCGAGGACTCGGATTAGGCTCCCTGGCTGTAATTCTAATTTTTTCGACCTGGGCAGGGGTACAAGGCAGGGATGCCCTATGTCGCCTCTAATTTTTGCATTAGCCCTCGAGCCTTTAGCCATAGCTATATTGCAAAGTCCTGACATTTCGGGTTACGAGAAGGGCCACTCGTCATACAAATTTGGAATGTATGCTGATGACGTCCTAATGTTTCTCACCAACCCTCTGATTTCTCTGCCTAACCTATTTCAGACTCTATCAAGCTTTGCAGAGATATCAGGCCTATCCATTAACATGTCAAAATCAAGCGCCCTCCCTATAGGTTACCCCCCCGGAGAACTGCATCATCTTCAGTCAGTCTACCCCTTTATCTGGTCAGAGTCTCATCTTCTATATCTTGGTATTAACCTTGCAAATGACTTCGGCAGACTCTTTGAAGTTAATTTCCCACCTATGGTCTCTAAATTGAAAAGTATCCTCAAACAATGGTCACACCTCCACATTTCATTTCTAGGTAGGATCACTGCCCTCAAAATGACTATCCTCCCTAAATTGCTCTACCTTTTTAGATCTCTCCCGATTAAATTGTCCAAAACATACCTCCACACGATCCAGGTGTGGTTTAATAGATTTATATGGAGGGACAAGCCCCCTCGCTTTGCCAGGGAAGTCCTGTATCGCTCAGCCAAAAGGGGTGGTTTGGGGGTTCCTCAAATATGGCTTTACTACTTGGCCAGTAGATACTCGCAACAAGCACAATGGAATATTGATAGCTCTAAGGTCCCTTGGGTGCAGTTTGAAAGTGAATCTATCGCCCCCCTATATCTCCCGGGCCTTATGTGGTCCAACAATCAGACCAAATCAGTAGTAGCCTCCAAAAATTTAATTACACATGCTGGCATCCAACTCTGGGACTCATATAAAAAAACTTACAATCTCATATCATCAATTCCCCTATATGCCTCATTTCTAGGAGATTCTAGATTCCCATTGGCCATGGATAGACCTTCCTCCTTCCAACTCTGGATTGACTTAAAATTAACTACCTTAGACAAATTTCTTATAAACGCTAAATTTATCTCCTTTTCTCAATTGCAATCCTTGTACCACATCCCAAACTCCGAATTATACCACTTTCTACAAATACGTCACTTTTTCCAAACACATTACACTGGCCCCTCTGCTACCTCCACCACTCTATATGAGGACATATGCCATGACTCTCCCCGCCAAAAAGGTCTAATCTCCCTAGTATATGTTGCCCTGGATAGCACCTCAGAGACCGCAACTCTAAAATATAGATCCCAATGGGCAGCTGATTTGGATCTTGCTGTAGATGACATTGATTGGGTGAAGGGCTGGCAGAACCTACGCAAATGCACTAAATCCATCATGGTACGTGAAACGGCGATCAAACTGTTGACACGTTGGTACTATACTCCGTTGCGTATACACAAGATTTACCCTCATTCATCCCCCCTCTGTTTTAGGGGCTGTATGCAGCAGGGCTCGTTTTTCCATATATTCTGGGATTGCGAAAAACTTCGCCCCACTTGGAATGAGATCTTGAAAGTAATGGACAAATTAGCAGGCAGTCCCCTTAATATCTCATTCCGACATTGTCTCTTATTTCAATCCCCCCCAGACACTCCCAAACCACTAGTTAAATTGATTCACTCTATTTGTATTGCCATGCATTGGGTTATTGCTCTGAATTGGAAATCAGCTTCAGCACCACTCTCTCAAGTTATTGCAAGAATTGACCACATGATGTTGTCGGACAGGATATTTCATACCCTACATGACACTATCCCTCAATATGATGCCATCTGGAACCCCTGGTTCTTATTTAGGCTCCAAACCTGACATTATTACATTCGTTTCTTCTTTCTATTTTAGTATATTCTATACATTTCATTTTCTGACCTAAGGCTTTTTATTTTTTTTTCTTTCTTCTTGTTTTGTAGGTTTGATATACTTTAGCTTTCCAACTGAATTTCAGACTTTCAGTTTATATTGATAGCCCTAATAGAGATATATAATTTAGGGATTTAAACTGATATATAGTCACTGCTTACATTCTATGTCTCTACATTTTTTGGTTCTCATTGCACTGATTGTCTTGAATGTATTACACCCTCTTTGTTATTTCTAAGAACAAAATAAAAACTTTTTGAAAACAAAAAAGAAAAGACTGGTTACCACTCTACTGCCTTCTCCCTTTAAACACACATCAAGAAAATCAATAGAGATAGAGCTACTACAACCGGTGAACCTCAAGTATAAATTATTATCATTTAGATAAAATAGCCATTCATTCAGGTTGCCAGCCCTATGAGAAACTATGAACAACAGGTTGTCTATGTAGTGACAGTAAAAGAGGGTATTTGCACAGCGGGGACTATCACATGCAAAGATGTGGGACCTCTCCTACCATCCCAACTGCGTGATGTTATCATGTCAATATGATCCAATATCTCTGTGGAATGTTTCCAACACCTTGTTGAATGTTTTCCACAAAGATTTAAAGCAGTTATGAAGGCAAAAGGGGATCAACCCGGTACCAGCAAGGTGTACCTAATAAAATGGCTGGTGAGTGTATATACAGGTCTTAATTGCACTTGTTAAAGTGGAGTTCCACCCAAAAGTGGAAGCTCCACTTGTCTGCCTCCTCCCCCCTTCGGTGCCACATTTGGCACCGTTCGGGTGTCGGGAGGGGGAGCAGATACCTTGTTTTATTTAACCAAGTTGTGATTAAATATCACCAAAAAAAAGCTCTATTTGTGTAAAAAAAAAAAAAAAGATAAAAAATGTAATATGGGTACAGTGTTGCATGACTGCACAGTTGGTATACAAAGTGTGACAGCGCTGAAACTGAAAATTGGCCTGTACAGGAAGGGGATAAAAGTGCCTGGTATTGAAGTGGATAGAGGAACTCCTACCAGAATGTCCAAAATGTACCTATAGAAAAGATCCTTCCTTTACAGCAACTGCAACTGGGAGTCAATATCTCATCATGGATAACATGCAGCATAGAGGGGGTGGTAAATGTCCTTCAATGTCCATGCAGAAAGCAATATATAGGTTAGAACAAAGAGACTGCTCTGGAAAAGGATCAGGGAACATGTACAAAATATATACTCGAAACATAGCATATCAAGACACAATAGCTGTCACAATAAGGACCCTTCCTCGCTGACCTTTTCAGGAATTGCAAAGTACCAACCCTATTGGAGGGGGAGTAACAAGCTGATTACCCTTAACCAATGGGAATCCAAATTGATACATGAGATGCAAACTTTACACCCAGCAGGTCACAACATAAAGTTTGATGTCAATGTTTTTATTAGAGATTATTAATGTTGATGTAGGTTTTCATTTACATTCTTTCATTCCCATGTTTAGGTGGTAGTTGTTCTGGGGTATTCTTGATAGTGGTAGGGAATACTTATCATTAGGTAGAATGAGCAATCAGGTTATTAGGTTATTTTGAGTATGTGTTTTTTTTTTTTTTCCAAATAAAGCTTTATTAAGTTAAATCCATACAGAAAAGTAGTACATAAAAGCAAGGTTTGAGATAAAATGACAATAGTGTTATACAGAGGGAACAGTCCAGAGAGTACAACGTTGTATTTTAACAAGTATTCAAATCTACGACTGTGGATTTGTTGAAAAACACATTACATCTGGTGTGTGGATAAATGGGATTACAGAGTAGTGTGGGCAGAAAATATAAAGAACATATAGTAAAGCAGGTAAAACATTTTTTAAACATGTTGATTTTTGAGGGCGAAAAAGATTAAAAAGGGAGAGAGGAGTAAAAACCGTATTATAATAGATTGCCTATGATAGCCTTAGTATATGAGTCTGAGATTTTTGTTGGATTGTGTTTGGAATAATCGGTAATTACTATGTCTGTGTGAGAGTGTGAAATTGATCCTGGTGCGTGGTGTCCATAAGTCGGGTAATGTCTGTAGATAGAGATATAATCATAGCATACAACCATGGATATCTAACATAGCAAAGTTTAGATTAAATGGTGGTCAAAATATAGTGAGAAATACAAAGGGAAGGTAGGGGAAAGTTATTTCCCGTCCCTGGCTCAGCCATGGGTCTAACGGGAAATATCTTTACAGAAGGACCAAGTCCCAGGAAGAAAAGCATAATAGAGCTTTTGAAGTGAATTCTGTATGCGTAATGATATAGTTACCTCCTGAATTTTGTTTCATGCACGACTATAGGGAGGACTATAGACAGTTGGGATGGGATGTATGATGTGTCTTATGGTGTGCTGGAGGAGGGTTCCTAATTGATTAATTGGGTATATTCAGATGTTGTGCGGAAATGTAGCCAACAGGCCCAAGTGTTCCTGTATTTAGTACAGGAATCCTGTGCTTGATGTACAAGTTCCTCCATTTCAGCTATTTTGTTTACTCTTTTGAACCAGTCTGCGATTGTGGGTGGGTTGGGAGATCTCCAGAGAACTGGGATACAGAGTTTGGCAGCATTGATTAGATGTAGTGCTAGGGATTTGTGATAAGTTTTCATCGGTAGGGAGGAGTGGTGTAAGAGGGCTTGTGCTGGAGAGAATTCTAGCTGAAGTGTAGTGATTTGGGAGGAGAGGTGAAAAACTTTAGTCCAGAAGGCAGAAATCGCAGGGCAGTCCCACCATATGTGAAGGAGTGATCCGTTTTTGTCATTACATCTCCAACAATTAGATGGGATCTCTGGATTAATGGTGTGTAACTTGAGAGGCGTTTTGTACCATCTGGAGAAAAGCTTGTATCCGTTTTCTTGAGTTGTTACATTAATGGAGCCTTTGTGTATGTTAGAGTATATCTTTTCCCATTCCTTATCAGAGAGGTGGATGGAAAGATCTTTTTCCCATTTTGCACTAGCTATATTTGTTTTAGGAGTATGCTCGAGAAAGAGGTTCAAGTATATGGTGGATATCAGGTGTCTTTGGGGTTCAGTGGCAGAGCAAAGGGATTCAAAGTGTGATTGGTTTCTTGAGTATGCAGCCCTAGTTTGGGGATCAAGAAGAAAATGTCTGAGTTGCATATAAGACCAGAAAGGGATCTGGTGATTCGTTTCTTGGGAGTTCAATGAGGACAGCGGTTTAATATTCCCCTTAGCGAAGAAATCTCCCGCTGTCATCCTTGTCTGGGATCCTATGTGATGAAGGAACGAATCATCATTGCCTGGTGGAAAGTCTGGGTTATGTTTGATTGGCGTGAGAGGGCCTGGAGAGGAGGAAATGTGCAAATGTTTACATGTCTTTTTAAAGGAATTCAGTGTCGTATCGATAAGGGGATGTTGTTTGCAATGTGGAGAGATGTGGCG
Organism: Lithobates clamitans; assembly: GCA_037952925.1. Taxonomy (NCBI): domain Eukaryota; kingdom Metazoa; phylum Chordata; class Amphibia; order Anura; family Ranidae; genus Lithobates; species Lithobates clamitans. Next base: position 4,820,220 of record JBBGZY010000314.1, read on the forward strand.
AGGGTGAATCCAGGGTAGGTTATGGATCGGGATTTGTGAGAAGGCTTGTTCAATTGCGATCCACGCTTTAGTTTTAGGGTGAACATTTCAGTCCACTATTCGAGAGAGTTGACAGGCCCAATAGTATTTTCGAAGATCCGGTAGGCCTAATCCACCTTTCATTTTGGGTACGGTCATTCTGTTGAAACTCATTCTAGGTCGCTTATCGTTCCAGATGAATTTCATACAGGATTTGCGGTACGCATTAAAAAAAGTTTGTGGTAGAGACACTGGGATTGTTTGGAGCAGGTATAGAAATTTTGGCATTATAGTCATTTTTATAATGGAGACTCTGCCAAACCATGAGAACAAACCCGTTGACCAAGTGTTGAGGTCTTTTTGAATATTTTGGATAATGGGAGTATAGTTTTTGCTGTATAAATCCGATAGCGAGGTTGGAATGTAGACCCCAAGGTATTTAATGGCGCTCGGTTTCCATATGAAAGGGAAATTAGTTTGACATTGTTTCACTATATCTGGTGGTAGAGTGATATTTAGGGCCTCTGATTTAGGGAAGTTAATTTTAAGATATGTGAGATTTTCAAAGAGAGTAAGATCTTTGAGGAGATTGGGTAGCGTAATGTGTGGCTCTTTCAGGAATAGTAGGATGTCATCCGCAAATGCCGCTAATTTATAGGTAGATTTTGCGATGGTTATTCCTTTAACGTTTGGATTGTTTTTTAGATGCGTTAGACATGGTTCCAGTGCCAAGACAAAAATAAGCGGAGAGAGTGGGCATCCTTGTCTTGTACCGTTAGATATGGAGAAGGCATTCGACAGGTGTCCATTTATCCGGACTTTGGCAGTTGGGGTGGAGTATAGAGCAAGAATAAATTGTAGCATGCGATCTCGTATGCCAATGTGTGTTAGGACTCTTTTAGGTAGTCCCAGGCTACCCTGTCGAATGCCTTCTCCGCATCAAGGGAGAGAAGGAATCCCGGTTGTTTCTTTGAAGTCAGCCAATTGTGAATACTAATTGCCTTTAGGGTGTTGTCCCTTGCCTCTCTACCTGGGACAAAACCAACTTGGTCCAAGGAGATGAGGCCAGGGAGAAGGGGTAAAAGCCTATTAGCCAAAATTTTTGCATATATTTTCAGGTCAACATTTAGTAGAGATATTGGTCTGTAGTTGTGAACTAAATTTGGATCTTTATCAGGTTTTGGAATAACCACTATGTGAGCTGTGAGAAGATCTCTGGGAGGGGGGTTCTCGGATGAAAGGGAGTTGAAAGCATTTAAGAAGTGAGGATAAAGCGTAGCTATGAATTCCTTATAGTATCCTGCTGTTAGGCCATCTGGACCTGGACTTTTGCCTGTTTTGAGTTGTTTGAGCACAGTCTCTAGTTCGTCCTTAGAGATGGGTCGTTCTAGATGCGAAGCTTCTGCATCAGAAATGGGTTTGGGACCATGTTGGGCTAGGAACTCTTTAATCAAGTGTGTTCTACGATCATTGTTTATCGTGGGTTGATGAGGATTGATATTATAGAGCAGCGAGAAATAATTCACAAATTGGTCTGCTATCAGTGTATTAGACGTTACTTTAGAACCCGAAGGGTCATTAATGGAATGAAGTGTTGTAGATGATCGTTTAGCACGGAGGGCTCTGGCTAGAATTTTACCGGATTTGTTGCCATGTTCATAGAATATTTTTTGTGATAATATGTATTTGCGTTTTATTTGTTTATGTAACACTTCTTTCAACTCTGTCCTCACCTGAGTAAGTTCCTCAAGCGTGGAGAGCGCTCGAGTTTTCTTATGTATTTTTTCTAAATTCTGTATGCGTTTGGAAAGGATAGAAATATGCGCTTGTCTTTCTCGTCTTCTCTTGGAAGCGATAGCTATTAATTTTCCCCGTATGGTGCATTTGTGGGCTTCCCATTTTATCATTGGGGATATGTCCAAGGAGTCGTTATCCTGGAAATAAAGTTTTAGATTGTCGTGTATAGTAGACACAATTGAAATGTCTGTCAGCAGTGAGGGATCAAGACGCCATATTTGTGAGCGAGTATGTTTGGATGGAAATTCCAAGGACATGGTTATCGGGTGGTGATCTGATATGTACATTGGTTCGATGGAGGTGTGCTTGAGCATGGGGAGATCGTTTTGTGAAATAAAGAAATAGTCAAGTCTGGAGTAGCTGCCATGTGGGTTGGAGAAAAAAGTGTAATCTTTAGTTGAGGGGTTTAAAGTACGCCATGCGTCATGTAATGTCAATTCTTGAAAACATTGTTTAATTGCTCGTAACGCTGAGAAGGGTAATTTGGATGCACCCGAAGATGTATCCTGTATTGGGTTTAAGGGAACATTAAAATCTCCTCCAGTTAATAGTATACCCTCTTGAAACGATGCGAGCAATTGCAGTGTGTGTCGGAAGAAGGGGACTTGTTTAATGTTGGGGGCGTATATGTTTGCTAAGGTTAAAGGTTTACCGAAAAGTGAACCTTTGACAAAAAGAAATCTTCCATCTTCATCCGCTAGAGTGTCTTTGATTATGAGTGGACACTGTTTTGAGATAAGGATAGAAACTCCTTTTGTTTTTGATTGTTTGTTGGTAGCATGAAAAGCTGTTAGATAACGTAAGTCGGAGAATTTGGGGATAGAGTCCGTTTTGAAATGCGTTTCTTGGATGTATATAATGTCTGCCTTGAGTTTATGCATAGAAAGGAGAACTTGTGTACGTTTCTCAGGGACATTTAGTCCCCGTGCGTTGAGCAAGACTAGTTTAGTAGTGGCTTTGTGGTGAGATATTGGTGTAGAATTGTGTGAGACCGGTGTCATTCTGTAATTTGGGAGGTGTTGTGAGTTAGACTGGAGTGGTGTTTACTGAAGATAGTCCGCGGTGCAGGTGTATGTGTGGCAGAAAAAGAACAGTAGTTGGACTTGTGCCTTATGCTCTTATGTGTGGAAGGTGTGCTCTAGGAGAGTGATGAGATTCTATTCAGGATGAAAGTAGATTGTTCAGGAGTAGAGAGTGATGTGAGGGATATTGGGTATGCGGGGGAGAGGAAACTGTGAAGACCACTGTGTAGTGTTGTTAGGGGTTATAGGTAGTGGAAAGTAATCCGGGGACTAGCGATGTCTGCTCGCTAGGCTATGTACGAGTATACACTCGTGATATATGGTACCGGAATGGGTCAGTGGTGGTTTAAAGGAGGGTTGAGTGAAGAAATCAGGTAATCAATTGAAACCACTGTTTGGGAAGGTGACCAAACGGTAATGTAGAGAAAAGTAAAACCTGTCAATAAGGGACAAGAGCCGCTGACATATGGGATAGATGTAGGCAGAAGGCATGGACTGAAGACGGTCCATGTGTGAAATGGTTGCATTTAGATTGCTGTGAATGCCGCCTATTAACTTTCTCAGTGGATTTGGAGAAACAGCATGGGTCAGATTTGCGAAAAGCAGATAAAGAATTAGGTGTATGGTCAGATGAAACATTAAGTTAACCACCTCAATACAGGGCACTTACACCCCCTTCCTGTCCAAGCCATTTTTCAGTTTTCAGCGCTGTCGCACTTTGAATGACAATTGCGCGGTCATGTTACACTGCACCTTAATTAAATTTTTTGCATTTTTTTCCCCACAAATAGAGCTTTCTTTTGGTGGTATTTGATCACCTCTGCGGTTTTTATTTATTGCGCTATAAACAAAAGAAGAGGGACAATTTTGAAAAAACACAATATTTTTTACTTTTTGCTATAATAAATATCCATTTTTTTTTTTTTTTTTAACAAATTTTTTCCTCAGTTTAGGCCGATACGTATTCTTCTACATATTTTTGGTAAAAAAAAATTGCGATAAGCGTATATTGATTGGTTTGCGCAAAAGTTATAGCGTCTACAAAATACGGGATAGATTTATAGCATTTTTATTATTTATTTATTTTTTACTAGTAATGGCGGCGATCTGCAATTTTTATTGTGACTACGATATTGCGGCGGACACATCGGACACTTTTGACACATTTTTGGGACCATTCACATTTATACAGCGATCAATGCTATAAAATTGCATTGATTACTGTGTAAATGTGACTGGCAGGGAAGGGGTTAACACTAGGGGGCGCTCGAGGGGTTAATGTATGACCTAAGGAGGTGATTCTAACTGTGGGGGGAGGGGACTGACTGGGGGAGGTGACCGATCGCTGTCCCTATGTACAAGGGACACGCCATCGGTCTCCTCTCCTCTCTGACAGGACGTGGATCTGTGTTTACATTCACAGATCCACGCTCCTGCTCTGTTACCCGGCAATCGCGGGTGCCCGGCGGACATCGCGGCCGCCGGGCACGCGCACCGGGTCCCGAGTGACGCAGCGGGCGCGCGCGCGCGCCGCCGGCGGCGCGCGCGCGCCCCCTAGCGGCTCGGGAGGGCGAGGACGTCATATGACGCCCAGTCAGAACAATAGGCTTACCGTCCGGCCGTCATATGACGGTGGGCGGTAGGCTAGTGGTTAATGACATATTTTGTGAGATCGTTCCCCTGGTGATCGTTAAGTGAGAGGAAAGAATGAGAAAAAAAAACAAAAAAAAACAGAAAAATAAAAGAAATAAAAGAAATAAAAATCCCCATGAGTAGCACATAAAATAAACATCTGGTGAGGCGCAGATATTCATAACGCAAAAGTCTATGTAATAATTCAGTTAAACAGTCAGCCAGAAAACTTGAACAGTTAGCAGAGCAGAGTATTCAACATAGGTAGAAAGTATTATCTCTTAAGATAGATAAACCGTGCCTGAACTAATTAATAATTAACTACCCCTGAAGGCTATGAAGAAGCTTGTCAAAATAATTAATAAAACGAAGTATCCATGTAGATCGTTATGCTATTTAGGAGCGTATCTCAGTGGATAGGAGGGGATGATTATATGAGAAAGATCAGTGTCTGTGAAACTCCCTTAGAGTGCCTTTGTCTGAGAAGCCTGTCAGTTCCGTGTTTGGCATGTAGATAGCTGTCTAGTCAGGGAAAGGCACTCGCAAGGATAAGTTCTATATAATCATACAGGGTAGTGAGTGCCCTAATCTTTGCGTAATTCATGACAGATAAGGTGATGTTAGGACTACTAAGGAGATGAATCATGTGTCACAACCATCTCGGGCTGGGATGACACAGGCATCCTCCTATGGGAGGTGCATGTGTGGAGGCAGGGGAGAAAAGTCTGCAGAGTGTCACCACGGTAACAAGTCAGGTCTCTAACCTTGTGAGAGCCAATGAGCGATTGCATGAGTCATGGTGGGGGAGAACTTTTTACCTCAGACCTTGGCTCCTCTCATGAATTCGCGCCGAAAGACAGCAACCAATAGAGCGATGAACAGCTGGTTGTCATGGAAATAAGATTGTGTGGTAGTTCTAGTAGTTACCTACTAATGTAGTTGCTATCTAAGAGGAACAGAGAGTTAATACAGGATCAAAATAGGGGTGTCAATGAGTATTACTAGCAGCCTGTTGTGTGTAAGAGAAGGGCATATTTGCATTTATAATTATCAATCCGTGTAATCGGAGCAGGATGAAACCCTGTCAAACTGTCAGTGTACCGATCAGCTAGAGGAGGGAGAGATAAAGTAGATTGGAGATCTCTGATGACACTATACCTCACTAGATTGGAAAATACAGTCACATAAGAATTTAATTATAATAAAGCTCTAATGAAGGGTGGAACTGCTAGTGTAGGGCTGTATTGGAGAGTAAGGTGTGACAGAATAAGCCATGCAGGCAAAGCGCTGCTTTGATAGTCAGCGTTAAGGGGGATATAGATATTCCTGTGTGTATGAACTATGATCTACATAAACTAAACTTATCAGTTTGAAATACTTTAGGAGCATATTACCAGCCGGGGTATGAACTTTCAATATTCTAAAAATGGCACATGAACAGTCAGAGGAAATCTTTCAGTCTATGTTGCAGATGCCATCTGTATTCACCGATCTCTTCTAGCTCTTCTGGAGCGTGGAGGTTTCGTCGGGCTGTAAATGGAAGGAGACTGCGGGTCGGGTTGATGAATTCTCTGTTCCGATGGCGAACGGTGTCTTCTGTAGCTTGTATGTTGGGTCTCCATTGCTTCACTCCTGGAAGGTGCTTTAGATGCTGTAGGGGTACGAAATTCCGCGTACCATTCTGGGACCTCCATGAGAGGGATTCCGAGTGTGTCACAGAAGGAATGTAGATCCTCAGGGACTCTGAGGAGAGCTGAGCGTCCTTGTACTGTTGCCGCCAAACCAAAAGGGAACTTCCAGCGGTAAATTATACCCTTGGCCCGGAGTACTGTCAGAAGGGGTTGCAGTTCCCTTCTGCGCTGCAAGGTTATGTTTGATAAATCCTGGAATAGACGAAGTTCTGTGCCGTTATGTAGTAAAGGGGTCAGGGAACGTGCAGCCCTCAGAATGTCTTCCTTCAAACGGTAGTCAATAATGCAGCATACCACATCCCTAGGTGGGTCAGAGTCTTTTCCCTTCGGTCGCAGGGCACGGTGGATTCTTTCCATCGCAATAGGAACCTCTCTGGGTCTGCCGAGTATGTTATTAAAGATATGGATAACTTCACTTTGAAGATGATCCGCATCCACGGTTTCAGGCAAACCTCTCAGCCTGAGGTTATGGCATCTGCCGCGATTGTCTAAATCTTCCAAGTGGCGATTGACATCTCTTAATTGCCGTGTATGTGTGTCAATCGCCAGATGCTGGTGACGGATCTTGGATGAATGAAGGGCAGTCGTTCCACCGCCTGAACTCTGCCTGTAATAGCTTGGATTTCAATTTTTAAATCTGAGATTGCTGCTGTCAGGGTGTCTTTAATGTCCTCAGCTACGGATCTGAGATCGCTCAGGCTCGGATGCTGATGAGGAGTGAGGAGAATTCCCCTGTCATTGAGTTCAGCGTGAGATGGAGAGGCAGCAGCATTAGAGTGAGGAGGATGCTGATGCTGGCTCCGTGAGGTGGGAGCCGGCGCCGAAGTTCCCATCTGTGCCCGGAACATCTCCGGGATGTTCTGACTGGATCTTGCCGGTATTTCACGGGGAGAACGGGACCGGGAGGTCGACGAAGTTCTAGAGGATGTACCCATCGCTTTTCTGGTGTTTGGGAGGCCGTTGACCGTCTTTAAAATTCAGATTTCTATCCCTGTCAGCGGAGCTCTGAAGTTAAGCAGCCATTCTCTACGAGGTCAAGCCACGCCCCACCGAGTATGTGTTTTTTTTATAGGGATGTATTCATTTTTATTTCTAATAAATTTTCAATACATTTTTATTCTTGCCATTATGTCAATATAAACATCACAAACCTCATTTGGATGGATTCAGGGTCTCCTGGTCAGCCATTGTTTATTTTTTTCCTGCTTCACTGAGCTCTACAGGCAGCAATAGTGTAAATAAAGCACTGGGATTAATCTTGACCAGTCCAGTTACCATGGAAACCTTCTTTGTGGTCTATAACAGCTCGCAGTCATGTCACTTGGCTTACATCGGTAGGTGTGAAGCCAAGAGATGTAACCTCTGGTCCAGAGCCTGATGCTGGGAGCAATGTGTACTAATGCTGGTAATTGAGCCCTAAGATTTACAATTCCATGTGAGTTCATATTAATGCCATTTTTATTTGCTCCAATTGTGTTAAAAGTGTTGTGTTTTAAATTGAAACTGTCCAGAAGATCTATCTCTGGAAAACAAAACAAAAAATACTAGGACACTTACCTGTTCTGGAATCCAGCAATGTCAGCACCCAAGCCAATGTTTTCATCGGCTATCGGGTGCTGCCGCCGCCATTGCCTGTAAGGGAAACTGCCGGTCTCCTGATGCACATGGGGATATCAAACATATCCAGTCTTAAAATTGTGCACTCTCTTTGGAACCCAAAAAAACGATGGTGCCCCAAATTCCCCATAGAAGATTCTTTAAATGCTCTTACAGGTCAGAAGTTTAGAGTTAAATATGAACTATGGCCCTAGAATTATTGCTCACACTCCAATACTCAAAATTGTATAGTGTATCTAAAAACAAAACTTAATATGGAAAGGGTTAGCATCTTTGGCTTTTATTTTTTAATTGCTATCTCTGTCCCCATCAAGAAAATGAATTGTGAAACGGACGCATGTTCTGAGAGCTCCGCTCCGCTCCAGCCTTCACTCTCTGCCACAGCCACCAGAAGCGGAGGAACTTGCCGATCGGGCTCCCACACTCCACTCCGAAGACCCGAAGGACCCCCACTCCAAAGACCCGAGGGGCTCAGCTAGACAGGATTTATCCCAACATCTTAGTCCCGGCCCTCCGACAGCGGCCCCCGCTAAAATGGCGGCCGTCAGCCCTGCACGAGGCCTCACACAGTATCCGGAGGAAACCATGGCAGATTCACCAGCTCCAGTTTCTGCAGTTTCTCCAGCGCCAGAATTGAAGCGATCGAAGCTAAGCCTAATTAAACCGTTGCCATTGCCAATCAGAATACTGACAGTATCCATGAACTACACGATCAGCTAGACATAGCGTTCTCAAAACTTGACGATCTCGAAAATAGATCGCGCAGATATAACTTCAGACTGAGAGGCCTTCCTGAGTCGTTCAGAGAAACCAACAATATCGTTCCCTCATTCATCAAAAACCTGATTCCTGACATACCTGATTATAGGCTGGAATTAGACCGAGCGCACAGGGCCCTCCAACCTCCTTGCCAAGACGGTCTGCCCAGAGACATAGTGGTGAAACCCCATTTTTTCAGAGTTAAAGAGGAAGTCATGCATAAAGCCAGGGAAACTGAAAACCTCTCTACTCAAGGACATCCCATTCAAATATTTGCCGATCTCTCTCCTTACACAATACAAAGACGGAGATCCTTAAAACCACTCCTGCAAATCCTGTCTCAAAAATCGATCACTTATATATGGTCGTTTCCCTTTCGTCTAAGTTTTGCCTACTTAAACAGATCTTACAGCTTCACAAACTTTGTCGATGGAGAACGTCTGTTGCTTCAACTGGGTCTCATATCCCACTCTCCTCCATCTGCTCCAGCTTTGGATCCCAGGACCCCAATCTCTGCGAAAAGACCTCCCTCAACGAGCCCCATTCAACCCTTGTGGCACAAGCAACAAGCTAAGAGATCTAAAGATGGTCTCCCACCTTAACGAGAAGTCTGCAATCAACCCTTTATACCTTTTCTTTGACTTCACCGACAGGTCTTGGGTCATTGACTTTCCACGTCCCCCTTACCCTCCTGGCAGGGTTTGGGTCTGACCCACGTATTATGGTGCAATGATGCCGTTTATCCACTCATCCCTAATAATTTTTTTATTTTTTATTCTTTTTCAGTTTAACCACTTGACGACCGCCTCACGCCGATGTACATCGGCAAAGTGGCACGGACAGGCAAAATCACGTACAGGGTACGTGATTTGCCTTCCGCGGGTGGGGGGTCCGATCGGACCCCCCCCCGGTGCCCGAGGCGGTCGTCGTTTGTCCAGCGGCGATCGGTGATGAGGGGGAGACCATCCGTTCGTGGCCCCCCCCTCGCGATCGCCGCCGGCCAATGAAAACACTCCTTTGCTGCTGTATGCTAAACAGCAGCAAAGGAAGTGATGTCATCTCCCCTCGGGTCGGTATTTTCCGTTCCGGCCCGAGGAGAGACGACAAGTATGTGAGTGCACAAACACTACACACACAGTAGAACATGCCAGGCACACAAATCACCCCGATCCCCCCCCCGATCGCCCCCCGATCCCCCCCCAATCACCCCCCCCCCCTGTCACAAACTGACACCAGCAGTTTTTTTTTTTTTTTTTTTTTTTTTTTTCTGATTACTGCATAGTGTCAGTTTGTGACAGTGACAGTGTTGGGACAGTGTATATTACCCCCCTTTAGGTCTAGGGTACCCCCCTAACCCCCCCTAATAAAGTTTTAACCCCTTGATCACCCCCTGTCACCAGTGTCGCTAAGCGATCATTTTTCTGATCGCTGTATTAGTGTCGCTGGTGACGCTAGTTAGTGAGGTAAATATTTAGGTTCGCCGTCAGCGTTTTATAGCGTCAGGGACCCCCATATACTACCTAATAAATGTTTTAACCCCTTGATTGCCCCCTAGTTAACCCTTTCACCACTGATCACCGTATAACCGTTACGGTTGACGCTGGTTAGTTCGTTTATTTTTTATAGTGTCAGGGCACCCGCCGTTTATTACCGAATAAAGGTTTAGCCCCCCGATCGCCCGGCGGTGATATGCGTCGCCCCAGGCAGCGTCAAATTAGCGCCAGTACCGCTAACACCCACGCATGCAGCATGCGCCTCCCTTAGTGGTATAGTATCTGATCGGATCAATATCTGATCCGATCAGATCTATACTAGCGTCCCCAGCAGTTTAGGGTTCCCAAAAACGCAGTGTTAGCGGGATCAGCCCAGATACCCGCTAGCACCTGCGTTTTGTCCCTCCGCCCGGCCCACCCAAGTGCAGTATCGATCGATCACTGTCACTTACAAGGCACTAAACGCATAACTGCAGCGTTCGCAGAGTCAGGCCTGATCCCTGCGATCGCTAACAGTTTTTTTGGTAGCATTTTGGTGAACTGGCAAGCACCAGCCCCAGGCAGCGTCAGGTTAGCGCCAGTACCGCTAACACCCACGCACGCAGCATACGCCTCTCTTAGTGGTATAGTATCTGAACGGATCAATATCTGATCCGATCAGATCTATACTAGCGTCCCCAGCAGTTTAGGGTTCCCAAAAACGCAGTGTTAGCGGGATCAGCCCAGATACCTGCTAGCACCTGCGTTTTGCCCCTCCGCCCGGCCCAGCCCAGCCCACCCAAGTGCAGTATCGATCGATCACTGACACTTACAAAACACTAAACGCATAACTGCAGCGTTCGCAGAGTCAGGCCTGATCCCTGCGATCGCTAACAGTTTTTTTTGTAGCGTTTTGGTGAACTGGCAAGCACCAGCCCCAGGCAGCGTCAGATTAGCGCCAGTACCGCTAACACCCACGCACGCACTGTACACCTCCCTTAGTGGTATAGTATCTGATCGCATCAATATCTGATCCGATCAGATCTATACTAGCGTCACCAGCAGTTTAGGGTTCCCAAAAACGCAGTGTTAGCGGGATCAGCCCAGATACCTGCTAGCACCTGCGTTTTGCCCCTCCGCCCGGCCCAGCCCAGCCCACCCAAGTGCGGTATCGATCGATCACTGTCACTTACAAAACACTAAACGCATAACTGCAGCGTTCGCAGAGTCAGGCCTGATCCCTGCGATCGCTAACAGTTTTTTGGTAGTGTTTTGGTGAACTGGCAAGCGCCAGCGGCCTAGTACACCCCGGTCGTAGTCAAACCAGCACTGCAGTAACACTTGGTGACGTGGCGAGTCCCATAAGTGCAGTTCAAGCTGGTGAGGTGGCAAGCACAAGTAGTGTCCCGCTGCCACCAAAAAGACAAACACAGGCCCGTCGTGCCCATAGTGCCCTTCCTGCTGCATTCGCCAATCCTAATTGGGAACCCACCGCTTCTGCAGCGCCCGTACTTCCCCCATTCACATCCCCAACCAAATGCAGTCGGCTGCATGAGAGGCATTTTTATGTCCTCCCGAGTACCCCTACCCAACGAACCCCCCCAAAAAAGATGTCGTGTCTGCAGCAAGCGAGGATATAGGCGTGACACCCGCTATTATTGTCCCTCCTGTCCTGACAATCCTGGTCTTTGCATTGGTGAATGTTTTGAACGCTACCATTCACTAGTTGAGTATTAGCGTAGGGTACAGCATTGCACAGACTAGGCACACTTTCACAGGGTCTCCCAAGATGCCATCGCATTTTGAGAGACCCGAACCTGGAACCGGTTACCGTTATAAAAGTTAGTTACAAAAAAAGTGTAAAAAAAAAAAAAATATGAAATAAAAAAAATAGTTGTTGTTTTATTGTTCTCTCTCTCTCTATTCTCTCTCTCTATTGTTCTGCTCTTTTTTACTGTATTCTATTCTGCAATGTTTTATTGTTATTGTTATTGTTATTGATTGTTATTGTTATTGTTATTGTTATTATGTTTTATCATGTTTGTTTTTCAGGTGTGTAATTATTTACACTTTACTGTGCTTTATTGTTAACCATTGTTAACCATTTTTTTGTCTTCAGGTACGCCATTCACGACTTTGAGTGGTTATACCAGAATGATGCCTGCAGGTTTAGGTATCATCTTGGTATCATTCTTTTCAGCCAGCGGTCGGCTTTCATGTAAAAGCAATCCTAGCGGCTAATTAGCCTCTAGACTGCTTTTACAAGCCATGGGAGGGAATGCCCCCCCCCCCCACCGTCTTCCGTGTTTTTCTCTGGCTCTCCTGTCTCAACAGGGAACCTGAGAATGCAGCCGGTGATTCAGCCAGCTGACCATAGAGCTGATCAGAGACCAGAGTGGCTCCAAACATCTCTATGGCCTAAGAAACCGGAAGCTACGAGTATTTCATGACTTAGATTTCGCCGGATGTAAATAGCGCCATTGGGAAATTGGGGAAGCATTTTATCACACCGATCTTGGTGTGGTCATTTGCTTTGAGGGCAGAGGAGAGATCTAGGGTCTAATAGACCACAATTTTTTCAAAAAAGAGTACCTGTCACTACCTATTGCTATCATAGGGGATATTTACATTCCCCGAGATAACAATAAAAATGATTAAAAAAAAAAAATATGAAAGGAACAGTTTAAAAGTAAGATTAAAAAAGCAAAAAAATAATAAAGAAAAAAAAACAAAAAAAAAAAAAACACCCCTGTCGCCCCCTGCTCTCGCGCTAAGGCGAACGCAAGCGGCGGTCTGTCGTCAAACGTAAACAGCAATTGCACCATGCATGTGAGGTATCACCGCGAAGGCCAGATCGAGTGCAGTAATTTTTCCAGTAGACCTCCTCTGTAAATCTAAAGTGGTAACCTGTAAAGGCTTTTTAAGGCTTTTAAACATGTATTTATTTTGTTGCCACTGCACGTTTGTGCGCAATTTTAAAGCATGTCATGTTTGGTATCCATGTACTCGGCCTGAGATCATCTTTTTTATTTCATCAAACATTTGGGCAATATAGCGTGTTTTAGTGCATTAAAATTAAAAAAAGTGTGTTTTTTCCCCAAAAAATGCGTTTGAAAAATCGCTGCGCAATTACTGTGTGAAAAAAAAAAATGAAACACCCACCATTTTAATCTGTAGGGCATTTGCTTTAAAAAAATATATAATGTTTGGGGGTTCAAAGTAATTTTTTTGCAAAAAAAAAAAACTTTTTCATGTAAACAATAAGTGTCAGAAAGGGCTTTGTCTTCAAGTGGTTAGAAGAGTGGGTGATGTGTGACATAAGCTTCTAAATGTTGTGCATAAAATGCCAGGACAGTTCAAAACCCCCCAAATGACCCCATTTTGGAAAGTAGACACCCCAAGCTATTTGCTGAGAGGCATGTCGAGTCCATGGAATATTTTATATTGCGACACAAGTTGCGGGAAAGAGACAAATTTTTTTTTTTTTTTTTTTTTTTTGCACAAAGTTGTCACTAAATGATATATTGCTCAAACATGCCATGGAAATATATGAAATTACACCCCAAAATACATTCTGCTGCTTCTCCTGAGTACGGGGATACCACATGTGTGAGACTTTTTGGGAGCCTAGCCGCGTACGGGACCCCGAAAACCAAGCACCGCCTTCAGGCTTTCTAAGGGCGTGAATTTTTGATTTCACTCTTCACTGCCTATCACAGTTTCGGAGGCCATGGAATGCCCAGGTGGCACAAAACCCCCCCAAATGACCCCATTTTGGAAAGTAGACACCCCAAGCTATTTGCTGAGAGGTATAGTGAGTATTTTGCAGACCTCACTTTTTGTCACAAAGTTTTGAAAATTGAAAAAAGAAAAAAAAAAATGTTTTTTCTTGTCTTTCTTCATTTTCAAAAACAAATGAGAGCTGCAAAATACTCACCATGCCTTTCAGCAAATAGCTTGGGGTGTCTACTTTCCAAAATGGGGTCATTTGGGGGGGTTTTGTGCCACCTGGGCATTCCATGGCCTCCGAAACTGTGATAGGCAGTAAAGAGTGAAATCAAAAATTTTCACCCTTAGAAATCCTGAAGGCAGTGATTGGTTTTTGGGGTCCAGTACGCGGCTAGGCTCCCAAAAAGTCCCACACATGTGGTATCCCCGTACTCAGGAGAAGCAGCTAAATGTATTTTGGGGTGCAATTCCACATATGCCCATGGCCTGTGTGAGCAATATATCATTTAGTGACAACTTTATGAAAAAAAAAAAAAGTGTCACTTTCCCGCAACTTGTGTCAAAATATAAAATATTCCATGGACTCAATATGCCTCTCAGCAAATAGCTTGGGGTGTCTACTTTCCAAAATGGGGTCATTTTGGGGGGTTTTGTGCCACCTGGGCATTCCATGGCCTCCGAAACTGTGATAGGCAGTGAAGAGTGAAAGCAAAAATTTACACCCTTAGAAATCCTGAAGGCGGTGATTGGTTTTCGGGGCCCCGTACGCGGCTAGGCTCCCAAAAAGTCCCACACATGTGGTATCCCCATACTCAGGAGAAGCAGCTAAATGTATTTTGGGGTGCAATTCCACATAGGCCCATGGCCTGTGTGAGCAATATATCATTTAGTGACGACTTTTTGTAAATATTTTTTTTTTTTTTGTCATTTTTCAATCACTTGGGACAAAAAAAATAAATATTCAATGGGTTCAACATGCCTCTCAGCAATTTCCTTGGGGTGTCTACTTTCCAAAATGGGGTCATTTGGGGGGGTTTTGTACTGCCCTGCCATTTTAGCACCTCAAGAAATGACATAGGCAGTCATAAACTAAAAGCTGTGTAAATTCCAGAAAATGTACCCTAGTTTGTAGACGCTATAACTTTTGCGCAAACCAATAAATATACACTTATTGACATTTTTTTTACCAAAGACATGTGGCCGAATACATTTTGGCCTAAATGTATGACTAAAATTTAGTTTATTGGATTTTTTTTATAACAAAAAGTAGAAAATATCATTTTTTTTCAAAATTTTCGGTCTTTTTCCGTTTATAGCGCAAAAAATAAAAACTGCAGAGGTGATCAAATACCATCAAAAGAAAGCTCTATTTGTGGGAAGAAAAGGACGCAAATTTCGTTTGGGTACAGCATTGCATGACCGCGCAATTAGCAGTTAAAGCGACGCAGTGCCAAATTGGAAAAAGACCTCTGGTCCTTAGGCAGCATAATGGTCCGGGGCTCAAGTGGTTAAATGTTTACCTCCTCCATTTTTATTCCTCCAATTTTTCCAATTTATTTTGGTGGAATGGCTGGAGCGGCTGCACTTCGCCTCCACCTGTCTCGAAGTGGCGTTTGTCCCCCACTCGGAGACTGTACTACAACCCCCCAGTTTGGGGTTCCTTTTTTGGGAAAAAGCATGAAGCCCCTCCCTCCTGCAAGGGAACTTGGGTTATACATAAGTTGCATTATTACTGCTTGTTTTATAGTTATCCACATTGTTCTTGACATGTCATGTCTCTCTTTCTCAGGTACAGCTTCCTCTACCTCCCCTTTTCTCCTCTCTCACCTTTCCCTAGGGTCACTCAGACGCTGAACACAACGCCTGCAGTTACAGCTTCAAAATTCTCAGGTAACAGGGGTTATGATTAGGGATGAGCTTCGTGTTCGAGTCGAACCCATGTTCGACTCGAACATCGTCTGTTCGCCCGTTCACCGAATTGCGAACGATATGGGCCGTTCGCGCCAAATTCGTGTAGCGCGTCACGGCCCATAATTCACTGCGGCATCGCAGTGCATTGCTGGCTGATGATTGGCCAAGCATGCACTATGACCCGCATGCTTGGCCAATCACAGTGCCGTCAGAACAGAGAGCCGTAATTGGCCAAAGCCAAGGAGGCTTTGGCCAATTATGGCTCAGTTGATTTAGTACACGCCCCACACTATATAAGGCCGCCTGCAGGGCGGCCCTGTGTAGTGTGTGTTCCGGCGTTCATTGAGAGAGAGAGACAGACAGACAGTGACATTTGATTTGAGTTAGATAGATTAGGCAGAACAGTCAGTCAGTTAGCTGCACAATGTATTGTGTATATATGCATCCCAGGTGTTGCATATATATATATATATATATATATATATATATATATATATATATATATATACACACTGTATTCAGTTTAGCTAGATCCGTTCCTGTTATCTTCCTACTGAAAGGCAGGCTTGTCTTGTTACAGTATATACAGCTACCTGAAGAAAATTACTGGTGTTCTTTTGATCCTATTAGTACCACAGTCAGGCAGCTAGACTATTTACAGTTAGTGCAGTGCGTCCTGCTCACAGTGTTGAGCTAGATCCGTTCCTGTTATCTTCTTACTGACAGGCAGGCTTGTCTTGTTACAGTATATACACCTACCTGAAGAAAATTGCTGGTGTTCTTTAGATCCTATTAGTACCACAGTCAGGCAGCTAGACTATTTACAGTTAGTGCAGTGCGTCCTGCTCACAGTGTTCAGCTAGATCCGTTCCTGTTATCTTCTTACTGACAGGCAGGCTTGTCTTGTTACAGTATATACAGCTACCTGAAGAAAATTACTGGTGTTCTTTTGTTCCTATTAGTACCACAGTCAGGCAGCTAGACTATTTACAGTTAGTGCAGTGCGTCCTGCTCACAGTGTTCAGCTAAAACTACAAGTTAGTGGGGTGCGTCCTGTTTACAGTGTTCAGCTAAACCTACAAGTTAGTGGGGTGCGTCCTGCTCACAGTGTTCAGCTAAACCTACAAGTTAGTGCGGTGCGTCCTGCTCACAGTGTTCAGCTAAACCTACAAGTTAGTGGGGTGCCTCCTGCTCACAGTGTTCAGCTAGATCCGTTCCTGTTATCTTCTTACTGACAGGCAGGCTTGTCTTCTTACAGTATTTACAGCTACCTGAAGAAAATTACTGGTGTTCTTTTGATCCTATTAGTACCACAGTCAGGCAGCTAGACTATTTACAGTTAGTGCAGTGCGTCCTGCTCACAGTGTTCAGCTAAACCTACAAGTTAGTGGGGTGCGTCCTGCTCACAGTGTTCAGCTAAACCTACAAGTTAGTGCGGTGCGTCCTGCTCACAGTGTTCAGCTAAACCTACAAGTTAGTGGGGTGCGTTCTGCTCACAGTGTTCAGCTAGATCCGTTCCTGTTATCTTCTTACTGACAGGAAGGCTTGTCTTGTTACAGTATATACAGCTACCTGAAGAAAATTACTGGTGTTCTTTTGATCCTATTAGTACCACAGTCAGGCAGCTAGACTATTTACAGTTAGTGCAGTGCGTCCTGCTCACAGTGTTCAGCTAAACCTACAAGTTAGTGGGGTGCGTCCTGCTCACAGTGTTCAGCTAAACCTACAAGTTAGTAGGGTGCGTCCTGCTCACAGTGTTCAGCTAAACCTACAAGTTAGTGTGGTGCATCCACCTCACAGTGTTCAGCTAAACCTACAAGTTAGTGGGGTGCGTCCTGCTCACAGTGTTCAGCTAAACCTACAAGTTAGTGGGGTGCGGCAAACTCACAGTGTTCAGCTAAAGCTACCTGTAGAAGGTTGGTGGTGTTCTCATACTACAGGCAAGCAGTTGATTTTGCTAGCTGCAGTATCAGTACATATATATATATATATATATATATATATATATATATATATATATATCCCAGCTTAGTGCAGCTACAGGCCATTAGTATGTCTGGAAGGCCAAGAAGGAGAGGCAGACAGTCACAAGCCAATAAGAGAGGGCAAGCAGGCTCTGTGTCTAGTGCTGGTCATGGAGACGATGCATCCTCATCAGCACGTGGCCTCCTGAGGATTCCCTCAAACTGTTTGACCACAGTGTTGGGTACATGCTCCAGGAGGATGCCCAGCGTTTGGAAGGCTCTGATGATGATACTGAGCTCGATGAAGGCAGTAACATGAGCACGGACAGAGGGGGTGCCCAAGAAGGACAGAAGTCTGGCAGTCATGCTCCCCCTGCTGCAGCATACTGCCAGGTTTGCTCCAGTGATGAGGAGGGAGGGGATGATGAGGTCACTGACTCAACGTGGGTGCCTGATAGGAGAGGGGAGGAGGAGGAGGCGGCACATCACTAACGAGGCAGGATGCCCTCCAGGGGCCAGCCTATGGGCAGCACATTGACTGCATCACACCCCAAAGCTCCACATGTGCAGGGCGCTGCAGTCTCTGCGCGTTATTCAAAAAGTTCTTTGGTGTGGGCCTTTTTTGAGACAAGTGCATCAGATTGCACCACTGCTATTTGCAACATATGTCTTAAGCGTATCTCGCGTGGCCAAAACATCTCCTGCTTGGGTACCACATGCTTGACCAGACATATGTTGACCTGCCATGCAGTTCGTTGGCAAGCGTATCTAAAAGACCCACACCAAAGAACAAAGAGGACCTCTCCTTGCTCCTCATCAGCTGAGATTTCAAACCCCACTATACCTTCAGTCCTCTCTGAGACCTGCACTGAGAGGAATGAAGGTGTAGAATTAGGTGTGTCACAGCCAAGTACTTGTGGGCAATCTGCTTTTGGTACACCAACGTCAAATTGTACCAGGCAAATTTCCCTGCCCCAGCTGCTGCACCGCCGAAAGAAGTTTGCTCCCAGCCATCCACATGCCCAGCGGTTGAATGCTAGCTTGGCAAAATTGCTAGCACTTCAACTGCTGCCTTTTCAGTTGGTAGACTCTGCCCCCTTCCGTGAGTTTGTGGAATGTGCGGTTCCTCAAGTGGCAGGTACCCAAAGGCTACTTTTTCTCACGGAAGGCGATTCCGGCTCTCTACCGGCATGTGGAAGACAATGTCCATGCCTCGCTGGACAGGGCGGTCAGCGGTAAGGTGCATATTACCGCTGACTCATGGTCCAACAGGCATGGACAGGGACGTTACCTAAGTTTCACCGCGCATTGGGTGACTCTGCTGGCAGCTGGGAAGGATGCAGGACAAGGTGCAGTAGTGTTGGAGGTTGTTCCGCCACCACGCCTCCAAAATGCTAATGATTGTGACACACCTATCTCCTCCACCCCCTCCTCTTCTTCCTTCACCATGGCCTCTTCCTGTGCTTTGTCCTCGGAACCAGTGGTGCTCCGTAGCCGTTCAAGGGGCTACGCAAGTAAGCAGGCCAAAAGATGCCATGCGGTGCTTGAGCTGGTGTGCTTGGGGGACAGGAGCCACACTGAGGCAGAGGTTCTGTCAGCTCTGCAGGGACAGGATCAGAGGTGGTTGACGCCACGCCAACTTAAGGCAGGAATGGTGGTTTGCAACAATGGCACCAACCTCCTCTCTGCCCTCCGACAGGGACAAATGACCCATGTGCCCTGTT
This sequence comes from Lithobates clamitans, assembly GCA_037952925.1. NCBI lineage: Eukaryota > Metazoa > Chordata > Amphibia > Anura > Ranidae > Lithobates > Lithobates clamitans. The sequence goes on from JBBGZY010000314.1 coordinate 4,839,556, forward strand.
TGGCTCACGTCCTTAACTTGGTGGTGCAGCGGTTCTTGGGCAGGTACCCGGGCTTACAGGATGTCCTGAGGCAGGCCAGGAAAGTCTGTGTGCATTTCCGCCGGTCATATAATGCCAGTGCTCGGCTGACGGACCTCCAAAAGGAGTTTAAACTGCCCAAGAACCGCCTAATCTGTGACATGCCCACCACGTGGAACTCAACGTTGGCCATGTTGCAGCGGCTGCACACGCAGCAGAGGGCCATCAATGAGTACCTGTGCGACTATGGCACCAGGACAGGGTCAGGGGAGCTTGTTTTTTTTTCCCCACGCCAGTGGGCCATGATCAGGGATGCATGCACTGTCCTGTCACCAATTGAGGAGGCCACGAGGATGGTGAGCAGTGACAGGGCATGCATCAGTGACACTGTCCCTCTTGTCCACCTGTTGGAGCACACGCTGCGTGGAATAATGGACAGGGCACTTGAGGCAGAACAGAGGCAGGAAGAGGAGGACTTCCTTAGCTCTCAAGGCCCCCTTTATCCAGACACTGTTCCTGCGTGCCCGCCTATCACACAGGAAGAGGACGAGGAGGAGGAGGAGGAGGAAGATTGTGTCAGTATGGAGGTGGAGCCTGGCACTCAGCATCAGCAGCAGTCTTTAAGGGATCAGTCCCAAGAAACACATGGACTTGTACGTGGCTGGGAGGAGGTGGCTGCAGACCATGTCGTCCTTAGTGACCCAGAGGACTCCGGACCGAATGCCTCAGCAAACCTACGCTGCATGGCCTCCCTGATCCTGCAAAGCCTGCGTAAGGATCCTCGTATTCGTGGTATCAAGGAGAAGGACCAATACTGGCTGGCAACCCTCCTTGATCCACGTTACAAGGGTAAGGTTGCGGACCTTATCTTGCCATCGCAGAGGGAGCAGAGGATGAAACATCTTCGGGAGGCCTTGCAGAAAGGTCTGTGCAATGCGTTCCCAGAGACTGGGAGGTTACAAACTCCTGTTTCTGGACAACATGTTGCTGAGGCTTTGGTCAGTCAAAGAAGGAGCGGTGGAGAAGGTGGCCGTCTGACCGATGCGTTCAGACAATTTTTTGGTCCGCAGCCCCAAGGTATGATCGGTTCCAGCAACCATCGCCAGCGTTTGTTTTACATGGTGCAGGAATACCTAGGGGCAAGATCAGACTTGGACACCTTTCCCACCGAAAATCCTCTGGGTTACTGGGTCTTGAGGATGGATCACTGGCCAGAGCTTGCACAGTATGCAATTGAGCTACTGGCCTGTCCTGCATCCAGCGTTCTTTCGGAACGCACATTCAGTGCTGCTGGAGGCGTGGTAACCGATCACAGGGTGCGTCTGTCCACCGACTCGGTCGATCAACTGACCTTCATAAAAATGAATCAGTCTTGGATCACCACCAGCTACCAAGCACCTGATGCTGATGTAACCGAATAATTTTTTTTGAAATCTCAGATCCCTTCAAAGACTGCCTATGCTGATGCTGAGTGACTATCCCTGAGTAATTATCCTCTTCCTCCTCAATGATCACGCTGATAGCTTGTAAGAACATTTTTGGTTCTGGGCGCCACCACCAGTGCCTAAGGCACAATTTTTCAGCCCCTGTTTAACAGGGGCGTGTAATTACAATTTTTGATGCAATGCTTTGCAGCAGGGCTCATTTCAGCATTCCATCTAGAGTATCTGTGAGGGGTTGCAGTGTTGTGGCACTAGCACCAGTGCCTAAGGCCCAATTTTTCTGCCCCTGTTTAACAGGGGCGTGTAATTACAATTTTTGATGCAATACTTTGCAGCAGGGCTCATTCCTGCGTTCCAACCAGAGTGTCTGTGAGGGGTTGCAGTGTTGTGGCACCAGCACCAGTGCCTAAGGCCCAATTTTTCTGCCCTTGTTTAACAGGGGCGTGTAATTACAATTTTTGATGCAATACTTTGCAGCAGGGCTCGTTCCTGCGTTCCAACTAGAGTGTCTGTGAGGGGTTGCAGTGTTTTGGCAATAGCACCAGTGCCTAAGGCCCAATTTTTCTGCCCTTGTTCAACAGGGGCATGTAATTACAATTCTTGATCTAATATTTCACAGCAGGGCCCATTTCTGCACCCACCAAGAGCGAGTGAGGACTTACAGTGTTGTGGCACCAGCACCACCACCACCAAAGGCCCAGTTTTTCTGCCCCTGTTCAACAGGGGCATGTAATTACAATTCTTGATCTAATATTTCACAGCAGGGCCCTGTGAGGGCTTACAGTGTTGTGGCCACAACAACACCTAAGGCCCAAATTTCTGCTGAGTATATAGGGCAGGCCTCTACTTTCAAACATCTAACTTACAAACGACTCCTACTTGCAAACGGAAGGAGACAACAGGAAGTGAGATGAAATCTACCCCTAGGAAGGGAAATTCTCCCCTGTAGGAGTTAATATGGGAAAAACATTTCTCCTTTCCACTGATGCTTTCCAATCCTTGTTCCACAAAAAACCCCAAATTTTCAAAAAACATTTGTCATTGGGACAAAAAGTGAGGTGAAATCTTCTGAAGAGGAGGAAAGACAGCAAAACAAATGTCACAGGGGTGATAACCCTTCCCTATGTTTTCCCAAAAGCTTAAAAAAGATTTTTTGGCTGGAGCTAAACACGTTAAAAATGTACCCGTTCAAAATTACAAACAGATTCTACTTAACAACAAACCTACAGTCCCTGTCTTGTTTGCACCGTCTGTATACTGCTGTTCAGAGTATATAGGGCCTGGTGGCCCCACACCTTTCCTTATTTTAATTTGGGTGCGGGGTTCCCCTTAATATCCATACAAGACCCAAAGGGCCTGGTAATGGACTGGGGGGTACCCATGCTGTTTGTCTCACTGATTTTTATCCATATTGCCAGGACCCGACATTACATTAAACCCGCAAGCAGTTTTAAATGAGATTTTTTCCTTTAAAAATGACATTTGGTGCAGGGACTGTTCTAAACACGGGAAACACGTGCCACTTTACAGGCATACTATAGACACCCCCCAGGTACGATATTTAAAGGAATATTTCACTTTTTTTTTTTTTACTTTAAGCATCATTAAAATCACTGCTCCCGAAAAAACGGCCGTTTTTAAAAGTTTTTTTTGCATTGATATATGTCCCCTGGGGTAGGACCCGGGTCCCCAAACCCTTTTTAGGACAATACCATGCAAATTAGCCTTTAAAATGAGCACTTTTGATTTCAAACGTTCGAGTCCCATAAACGTCAATGGGGTTCTAACGTTCGTGCAAATTTTCGGGCCGTTCGCAGGTTCTGGTGCGAACCGAACCGGGGGGTATTCGGCTCATCCTTAGTTATGATACATAACCGACTTTTATGAAGGTCAAGGTAAGCACCTTTAGGAAGATGTGTATATCCCCCCCTCTGATCCGTGTATTCTGACACTCGCACATCTCCCCCCCTTTGTATCGCTACTCACAATGTGCAAGGGTTAAATTCCCCAGTTAAGAGACGAAAACTTTTTAACCATTACAAATCACAAACGGTTGCAGTCATTTTATTACAGGAAACACATTTCCCGTCATCTTACAACCCCTCCTTTTTGCACGGGAACTATCCCCAGTTTTTTCTTTCCAAGGCAGACAACAAAACTAAGGGGGTAGCCATATGTTTCTCAAAACACCTGAAGTTTTCCCCAACTGATGTCATTAGAGACCAAGCAGGCAGATTTCTATTAGTTAAAGTCACTATCGAGGGTATCCAGTATTCATTCGTATCATATTACGCCCCAAACAAAGGTCAAGCTTCCTTTTTTTCCTCTATGATGTCCACACTAGGCCCACAGCTGGAGGGGAAAATAATTATGGGTGGAGACACGAATCTCCCTTTTGATCTCTCTCTGGACAAATCGGGGCCAGGCCCCTCTTGGTCAAGGAAACCTCTAAAACAGAGTACTAAGATAGCCTCCACATTGTGTTCCCTTGGCCTTGTGGACATCTGGAGAGAATTGAATCCTAGATCCAAAAACTTCACACACTATTCTGCCCCCCATCACCTTTACACCAGAATCTATCATATTTTTATTCAATCCCACAACATCCCCTCGGATATTAGAGCAGTCATCAGAGATACCACCATCTCAGATCACTCTATGGTTCTTTTATATATGCAACATTTCCATAATCCTTTCAAAAAATTCATATGGCGCCTTAATGAAGAGCTTTTAAGCGATCAGGTCCAATGCACAATCTTAGCACAGGAAATACAAGAATACTTCCAATTAAACAATAATGATGAAGTCTACCCAGAAACATTGTGGGTGGCCCACAAAGCAGTTATTAGAGGGAAGATTATCCAAATCATCTCCCGACTTAAAAAAGAACATAAAGTAGACATCAGCATCCTTCACAGGAAATTCCAATCACTAAGCAAGGCCCATAAAAGGAACCCCACTAGGGAATCTCTGGAGTCCCTGGAATCAACACGGACGTCCCTAAACCTTGCACTTACCACCGAAGCTGAGAAACACTTACGATGGTCAGGAGCTCATTTCTACTACCAGGCAGACAAAATAGGAGCCAAATTAGCAGCTAAACTTGCCCCACGGACTCGATCTCACACCTTTCCAAAAATACGAGCTCGAACGGGGGAACTCACACAAAACCCACGCCGCATCATGGAAACATTCCATGATTTCTACACCTCATTATATAAAAACGCGCAATCAGGTACCCAACCTCCCATAGCAGAATTCCTGAACAATGTCTCTCTCCCAAAATTGTCCTCTGCACATTCTGATCTCTTAGATGACCCGATATCAGAATTGGAAGTCCTCGGGGTGATAAAACAGCTTAGACAAAACTCAGCCCCGGGTCCAGATGGTTTTTCCGTCGGGTATTACAAAAAATGTACCCCTATCTTAGCCCCGTATATGTTCAGGTTTTTCAACTCTCTCAGGTCTGGTTCTCCATTGGATAAAGCCCTAAACCTGGCTTTCATATTGGTCATACCTAAACCTGGCAAAGATACTTCCTTGGTCTCTAATTATCATCCTATCTCCTTAATCAACAATGACCTAAAAATTTTAACAAAAATTCTGTCTAACAGACTCGCATCTTGCATAAGGACCAAGTGGGCTTTATCCCGGGGAGACAAGGACCTGACCAGATTAGAAGAGCAGCTGACTTTATATCCCTTCTCAATTCCCATTGGGATGGAGGACCTCAGCAAAAAGGTTTCTTGTTATCAATCGACCTACAAAAAGCTTTTGATACAGTAACCTGGCCATATCTATTTAGTGTCTTGGAGAGATGGGGCTTTGGTCCACACTTCCTGGGTACATTATCAGCACTGTATTCTGACCCATGTGCACAGGTCAGACTCCAGGGCTACTACTCTGAACCCCTCCTTATAGAAAAGGTCACCAGACAAGGCTGCCCACTTTCCCCCCTCCTTTTCGCTTTAGCAATAGAGACCTTGGCTATTGCAATTAGAACCCATCCTGATATTTAGGGGGTGGTTTGTGGTAAACAAGAACACAAATGCGCTCTTTTTGCTGATGACTTGCTATTATTTGTAACATCTCCACTGATCTCTACCCCTAACAATTTCTCCCTGCTTGACAAATTTGGCGAAATCTCCAGCCTCTGCGTTAATGTCTCCAAATCATTGGCACTAAACATCACTGTTCCCTCCAATATACTAAGCAGCCTACAAAACCTATTCCTATTTTCCTGGAGCTCGACATCCATCCCTTATTTAGGGGGTCAATCTCTCCGCTAGCATAGCTTCCTTATATTCTTCTAATTACCCGGCCATCTTCCGTAAACTATTCTAATTGGGCTAAGCATAACCTTTCCTGGCTAGGCCGTATTAATGCAGTCAAAATGACCCTCCTCCCTCGCATACTTTACTTATTCAGGTCTCTACCTATCCCTATCCGGAAGTCACAAATACAAACACTGCAATCCAAAATTCTACAATTTATATGGGAGCCAAAGGGCAGAAGATGCTCTAAGAACATTCTATTTAGGCTTAAATCACAAGGGGGCTTGGCACTACCTAACATCTGGTGGTATTACCAAGCCGCTCAGTTGGCCCAGATCTCCACTGTTTATTCACGGGGCCCCAAACTTGATTGGGTCTCCATAGAACGTCAAGCAGTCCCTCTCCACACTATTGACTTCTTAATATGGTCCCCGGCTAAGCTTAGACCACCCATTTTAGCCCCCACTCTTTCCCACTCATTGGCTCTGTGCGATCGATTACATAAAAACCCCTCCCTGATCTCAGCACTTCGACCCCTAACACATATATTTCATAACTCCGACTTTCCGCCGGGAATGAACATTTTAGCATTTAGCTGGTGGATGAATAAAGGCTTACTCAGAATTGGAAACTACTTCACTTCCACGGGCCCATTATCTTTTGCATTTTGCACCAGTAAGCTTAAGATGCCTCCCACTGAACGTTTCAGATATATACAAATACTACACTTCCTCCATTCCATTTCGCCAAATAAACCAGAACCTCCTCGGGTCACGAATTATGAATCATGGTGCTCGGATGTCACGGATCAGAGAGGGGGATCTCAGTCATTTATGCCTCTCTAGCCTCAGTCATCTCTAAACCTCCCTACGCCCTATCCTGGGAAAAGGACCTTGATATTTCCTGGGATCAGGACAAATGGTTTTCCTCCTTTCAACGCTCCTTCAAGGGTATTTTGATAATCTCTCTGATTGAAGCCAGCCTTAAGATATTAACCCGTTGGTACAGGGTCGCCTCCCTTCTTGCTAAGATTTACCCAGATGCTTCCCCGATGTGTTTCCGAAATTGCAATCATATAGGAACAATGTACCACATTTGGTGGCCCTGCCCACGAATAAGGAGCCTATGGAACAAAGTTTTCTCTGTGATTCGCAAAGTAACAACCTTTCAGATCCCCCAAACACCAGAGATAGCTCTTCTGAACCTTAAAGTGGGTAAGGTTGATAAATATATGCAAAAACTGATCTTCTTTATCCTATTGGGCACCAAAATTACAATAGCGGCCCATTGGAAAAAAACTACGGTCCCATTCACAGTGGTGAAGCATAAAATATCCTGGATCATGGCACAGGAGAAGATAGTCAGCCTTATAAAAGACAAAGCCCGGCTTTTTGAACTTACTTGGGAGCCCTGGGCCAAATATTATCACATCCCCTTATATCCTGGCGTTCACTCCCCTGATTGACTTGAGCTCTGAGTGACCCTATTGAACCTCCCCATCCCCCGATTATTCCTTTCTCCCTTTTTCTCTCCCTCTCTTCTAATCCCTGTTTCCCTACTTCTCTTCTAACTGATCCATAGCAGGTTATCTAAGACTTAGCCTATCCTGTGCTTTCTACCATGCGTTTGCAGTGTAGGGGGAAGCAACACTGAAGCTAGGCCTCTTCGGAGTCCCTGTTCTCTGAGCTACTCGTGCTTCCCCTCACACTGTCCCTTTCTCCCCAGTGTTGGTTTTAGACACATGATTATTTACATTTCCAGTTTTAAGATTTCAGTTTATCCATTCAATATTAGCTTCCATGTTGCGCTCCTAGGTGGAGACTTGGTCTGGTGACTAGGGAGCCCGGGGGGGGGGGGCCTCAGCCACAGCATGATCCCTATAGGGGTGGCTGGGGGTGCTTCTTCTCTCCCGCCTCTCCTCGCTTAGTCACGTGCTTACTGACAAATTTCCCAGATGCACCTGACTTTATCATTAAGCTTATCACTCTGTCCTATAAACTTGATAGGATATACATGGTTTATTGATTAAACTCTACCTTTTTAATATGATTGGTTATCTCTTGAAGTATTCTAAGACATGTCTCCTTTTGCTATTCTGTATATTGGTCCTTGTGGACCTTTTTGCTATGTTTTATATTCAAAATTTATGTACCAAACGTTCCCCTCTTTCCTTGTTTCTGGAATGTATGCCACATTTGTATCTACTAAACTTCTAATAAATTTTTTTGAACGAAAATGAATTGTATTTGTCAAAGTAACCATTGTTGCTGGGGCTGAAAGTTAGTGAAAATCCCAAATTTTGAGTTGTCACCAAAGTAGCAAGAGCGTTGACATTCCAATGTGGACACATGTTGTAGTGACAACTGCCTAAAATCAGATTTATGTCATTTTAGAGATATTTCTTTTCACTTCACTTTCTTTTCACTTTTTGTTGTAAGTATATGTTAATGTTCACAGTTAGACATAGACGGCAAAATAATTTTTCCTTAGGATATAGTTAAATATAATCATGAGCTGACAATTCTTTTATGATATACTACTTATTTTTTGTTATTAGGTTCAACTTACCTGTTCCAAAAAATCCTTGAAAATAAGCAGGATATAAATTAAAATGACATGACAATAATTCTTTGCAATACAATCCCTTTAACACAAGAGGGCAATATTGAACAACACATGTCTTTCTTATTCCTAGTGCTTCTGTTTAGCTTTATTTCAGTGATCATGTATGTTACAGATTGCCTCAGTAATGTTACTATAATTATCATCACCTAGGAAATAATAACTGGAATAAAAGATAGAATGTAAATATGTATTTACACTTTTCATATATTAAATGTACTGATTAAATAAATAAAATTTGTTCTGGGCTTGTGAAACATTAATTGGAAATGGCTTTGTTGTGTTTCACAAATAGGTTAGATAGTACAAACCAGTGATCAGTTGAGTAAACAAAAATGTTTGTTTCAATTGACATTCGCAGAGCAGTTTAAAAAAAAAATCTGCAAACCCAAACATATTGCCTGAATTCTATGGGAGCCAAAACTTGTGTTTTGTCTGGCATTTTTTAAGGCCAATTTGAAAGCTTTACATCAAAAAAGGACTTGTTGCTGCTGGTAGCTGGGCACTGCCATGGAAGTCATGTACCAATGCAAAATATATATATTTTTTATAAACACTTTATGTTGATCAGGCAGGAAAAGTGAATACATACGCAAAAAGGTATATGGTTACAATGGTTGCATAAACCTGCTTGCCGGCTCACTCCTTAACAACCAACAATTCTTCACACAGAATTCAGATCGGTCGATCAGTTTTCGATTGATTTAAATTTGAATTATTCAGAAAATTTGGAATTTGTTAGAAAATTAATACACAAAACTAAACTGAACTAATTTTGGAAATAAATCAACAAACTGAATTAATAACATAACAAATCTGTCCAAAATGGAACTAAACAAATATTTCCATTCTATTCTGCACATGTCTACATATGCACCACACCATTCCAATTGCTTAACATGCATACAATCTGAAAGCACATAGTAAAAGGTTTAATTAGAGAGACTAGTAATTAAATGCTTAGTGAGGTCTGAAATAAGGTTACATTAACAAGTAAAGTACGGTATATCAGAAATCCACTAAGCAAACAAAGATCCCTCAGTAGAATATAGTAGTTGAACCAGACTTTCATTATTTAATCTGGGACAGAGGCAAGCTAAGCAGAATCACTGGAGACATTATCTAGTTTATTGTCAATTAGAGTATGCTGTGGAGTGTTTGTGAGTCCAGCTGCATATATTAATGTGTACCAATTGTGTATCCTGTCTGAATCTGCTGGTTTATGTTGGGGAAAAAATCTATATGGTAATCAAGGGTATAATAGCAAAAGTGTAGTGAAGGTTACAATGTAAGGATAGCAGAGCAAGAACCTAAAGGTGAATAAAAAAAGGGGAATAGTCAGTGGGGGGAACATAGGGTGGTAAGCGGAGGAGGAAACGGAGGTACAGGAAACAGAAACGGGGTAAGAGAGCAGGTATAAGATTAAGACTGGAAGCTCGCCCATATAGACTTGTGTTGTCAAGTCTTTTTCTTAGTAATTGCCAATCTCTTTTAAACAAGATGGATGAACTCAGGCTGTGGTTTATTACACACAAATGAAATAGCTGTGTGACTGTCCTAACAGAGACCTGGCTGGTTCTATACCTGATGAGGCCATTGAGCTGGCAGGCTGCTCTGTCTATCGAGCGGATAGGACTGCGGACTCTGGAAAGACTAAAGGAGGTGGTCTGTGTGTATATGTTAAAAATAACTGGAGTACAACTATCAATATTGTCGGGACATACTGTTCACCTGATTTGGAATATCTTATGCTAAAATGTAGACCTTTTTTCATATCAAGAGAATTTACTAATGTTATAATTGTGGCTGTGTACATACCTCCACAGGTTAATTCTAAGCTGGCTCTGGAGGAATTATATGATGCTATCAACATTCAGCTGAATGCACATCCAGAGGGGGTTGTGATTGTGGCTGGCGATTTTAACCATGTGGAGCTAGAAATGGTTCTTCCTAAATTTTATAAGAATGTGAACTTTCCAACAAGGGAGTACAATATTTTAGATCAGGTATATATAAATGTTTCCAGTGCATATAAAGCTACTTTGTTGCCATGTCTTGGTCTATCAGATCATACCTCTTTAATGATGATCCCATGTTATAAGCCTCTTATTTGCAGAACAAAACCAGATATTAAAACCATACAGGTTTGGAGTGAGGAGTCAAATTCACTCCTGCAAGAGTGCTTTGAATTAACTGATTGGAATGTATTTGCACAGGATGCAGACTTAGAGGAATATGCTTCATCTGTTCTAGCTTATATCCACTTTTGTATGGAGATGTTCCTAGTTACAAAAACTATTAAGGTGTTCCCAAACCAAAAGCCTTGGTTGGATGGTAAAATAAGGGCTCAGCTTAGAGCAAGGGATGTGACCTTTAGATCGGGCGACCCTATGCCTTATAGGAAAGCTCGGAATGAATTAAAGAAAGGCATTAAGGAGGCTAAGCATAGATATAAACAGCTCATTGAATCTTATTTTGAAAATCAAAATTCTTGTAGCATGTGGAAGGGTATTAAAACAATGGTAGATTTTAAATCTAGGAATACACAGGTTTGTAAAGTGCTCCCTGACACCTTAAACCAATTTTTTGCTCGCTTTGAGGGCCAAAATATGAGATGTGAAACCCATAGTAAAGAACTAGTGGAGGATGACCATTTATTGGTATTAAAAATACATGAGGTCAGGTCAAATTTGAGGAAGATTGACATCAGAAAGGCAGCAGGACCAGACGGGGTGTCAGGTCATATACTGAGGGGATGTGCAGACCAGTTAGCAGGTGTTTTTACTGATATTTTTAATTTGTCATTAAAGCAGTCTGCAGTACCTTCTTGTTTTAAATCTACTACTATTGTCCCAATACCTAAAAAATCAACTGTATCATGCTTAAATGATTATCGCCCAGATGCCCTAACTGCTATCATCATGAAATGTTTTGAGAGGCTCATATTATTACATCTTAAGGCAAGCATTCCTGTTGATCTGGATAAGTATCAGTTTGCCTATTGTGCAAATAGATGCACAGATGATGCAATTGCTATTGCATTGCATGCTGCCTTGACACATCTTGAGCACCCAAACACATATGTTAGGATGTTATTCATTGATTTTAGCTCTGCATTTAATACAGTAGTTCCTGAAAAATTAGTGGAAAAGTTAAAAGCTTTGGGCCTATGTCCATTGCTGCGCTCATGGATTATGTATTTTCTAACAAACAGGCACAAATGGTGAGAATAGGAGATCAGATGTCTAATTATTATTATTATTATTATTTTGAATACAGGGGTACCACAGGGATGTGTGTTAAGTCCGGCCTTGTTTACATTGTTCACACACGACTGTACTCCCTTACATGTGTCTAACACTATAGTGAAGTTTGCTGATGACACCACTTTAGTGGGACTCATACAAGATAATGATGAGACAGCTTATAGGAAAATGATTTAATACTCAATACGGCAAAATCTAAAGAAATAATAGTGGATTATAGGAGATCAAGAAAGATCAATCATTGCCCGGTTCATATAGGTGGTGAGGAGGTGGAAAGGGTGGACACTATTAAATTTTTGGGAGTACATATTACAAGGGAGTTGTCATGGTCTCAAAATACTTTTTTTCTAGTGAAAAAAACGCAGCAGAGACTGTTTTTCCTTCAGAGACTGAAGCAGGCTGGATTGCCCATAAGGCTTCTGGTAAATTTTTATCATTGTACCATTGAGAGTATTCTTCTCCACTGCGCTGTAGTGTGGTATGCCAGCTGCAGGGCGGAGGATAAGAAGTGCCTGTCTCGTGTGGTGAAAACAGCACAGCGGATCATAGGAACAGTTCTACCAAATTTGGACACAGCATATGCCAGCCGATTAAAAAAGCGGGCAAAAGCTATTAGTATTGATCCAACCCACCCAGGTTACAGTGTGTTTGTCCCATTGCCTTCAGGAAAAAGATATAGAACACTTAAAACGCACACTAATAGCTTAAAGCATAGTTTTTTCCCTAGGGCCGTATTGTCCATAATCCCATCAGGTACAGTGTTTTAGGAATTTTATGTAGAATTTTAACATTCTTTTATTTATTTATTTTTAAATAACATTTTATATCTTGATATATTTAAATAGACATGTGGGCATGTGCTAGGAGTATGTATGTGTGGTTTTCTTGAGAAATGTTTTATTGCTGCTGTAAAGAGTATCCTAAAAAATTTTGTTGTATGTATACAATGACAATAAAGTATATCTATCTATCTTAGTAGTAATGGAGAAGGTTTGGATAGAAGTAAGAGAAGGGTGAGAGCAGGTAAGGGAGCGAGATGGGGGAGCGTATGACTGGTTTGTCCCATTTCTACTGTATTAGATACTGTGTACACCACCTGAAGTGTATTAGAAACTGTACACACTGTATTAGATACTGTGTACACCACCTGCACTGTGTTAGATACTGTGTACACCAACTGCACTGTATTAGAAACTGTACTACGGCTGCACTGTATTGTGTACTGTGTACACCACCAGAAGTGTAGTAGAAACTGTATACACTTTATTAGATACTGTGTACACCGCCTGCACTGTATTAAAAACTGTACAATGGCTGCACTGTATTGTATACTGTGTATACCACCAGAAGTGTAGTAGAAACTGTACACACTGTATTAGATGTTTTGTAAACCGCCAGAAGTGTAGTAGAAACTGTACACACTGTATTAGATACTATGTACACCGCCTGAAGTGTATTAGAAACAGTACACCACCAAATGCACTGTAGATATAGGCTACACTGGATGCAGAGTATATATATATATATATATATATATATATATATATATATATATATATATATATATATATATATATATACATGTATATATGTATATATGTATATATATATATATATATATATATATATATATATATATATATATATACACACAAGACTGTGTGTGTATATATGTATGTGTATTTACATATATATATATATATATATATATATATATATATATATATATATATATATCCTGGACCTCCCCATGTCAGCCTACTATGGGTCAGCTCCACCCCCTCTGACCCCTCCAGGACCACCTCTTTTCTAGCCCATAAAAGGGCGGCTGTCTGCCCACACCAGTGTTCTTTTTTCGTCCTTGCTCTGGACGCCTTTTAAAGTTTATTTTTATTTTTTTCTCTTCTCCATCCATCCATCCTGTTGGGTTCAGCCTCTCCTGATTCAGAAGACCCCCCCCCATATAGGCTGTAAATCTCCTGAGGAGGTGGGTCCCCATGGTGCTGGGATTGTATGATACAGTATAAATGACTGTGTATTACTGGCAAAGGTCACTGGCAGTATAAATTAATGTATATACCTTCATTAGGCAGGTGCTGGCACTCTCTCCTTCCATGTTTTTGTATGTTCAGGCAGTGGTTTGACTGACTGGGACTTGTAGTTCACTGCCTCCATATGTACTCCTTTCAGGAAGCTCAGAGTTGAGCAGGTGAGGTCAGAGGTAGCTTCCTCTTTGGGTTGCCTAGCAAACACCAGAATGCTCACTGCTGATTTGCAGCAGCCTCTGTCCTCTAGGCTGATGTCAGTCTCCAGCTGGTCAATCTTCTACTCTGCTCTGGTAAGCCTCCGTCCAGGACTCTCATTACTTTCTGCTGTGTTACTTGTCTGTCAGAGTATTTTTATTATCCTGTACCTTCTAGGACTGGGGAATTTTGCCTGCCTGCCTAGCTGCCTTAAACACTGAAGATTTGGATGGAGAAGTTTATTTTAATTGTATTTATTTATTTTTTGTTTTGAAAAAAAAAAAAATATATATATATATATATATATATATATATATATATATATATATATATATACATTTTTTTGTCTATTTTTTAAAAGAGAGCACATTCTCTGTGTTTTACAGAGAGAAGGGCCCACTGCGAGATAATCTCACGCAAAGAGGTTCCAAATCAGCATTCCAGCCTCAAAAGAGTAAAGAAGGGACTAGACATGACAAATCGCAGAGTCGCATGCAGCTGGATAGATGCCTGTTTTCACAGCATTCCAGATCTCCTTCGCTCTTACCTCACTTTTTTCGCTCAGACCCAAGCCAAGAGAGGTCAAGACATTAGACGGCTCAGGACAATGCTGCGAAAGCCTAAATCCTACATTAAGCACGCAGTCAAGGAAGGGTTAAAGAGTGTTTCAAGGAATCCTGCTCATCCTGCTGTATCTTCACCATCTGCAGATCATGTGTTTTAAGTGCGTTTTAACTCTGAAGTTGATAGAGATGGTCTCAGAATCGCATATGTTTGATCTTTGCACTGGTTCCCCCCTTGGTGGAGGCTGTTAAGGAAAGAATCGTCGCCTCCAAAGAAACAGCAAAGATACTACCCGTATTTTTTTTTATAAATAATGTTTATTCAATTTTTTGAACATACAAAAGGGTGAACAGCATGTGTCATACTTCAACAGGTATCATAGACTGTGATAGAGATAATAGCAGCTAACAAAGTCGTACATTAACCTACAGTTACATCACATTGGTATGGTTTGTAGGGATTAAAAATTGTACAAGAGGTACTGTCATCTTCCACCAGTCACCCCCTTGGGAGCTCGCTGTGACTTGGTGGTGGTGCAGCCCTTACAAGTCTATACTTATTTACCTTCCAGTATTTTATTTATATTATCAATTAAACCTGCAAACAAAACTAAGGAAAGGGAAATGCAAATGTCTTTGCCAGTAAGAAGAATTTTGTACCTAAATAAGGCTCTACTGGTTAATTATAAAACTGTTATATCTTATGTACTATATAACTTACATATTATATTGCACGTCTATATGGGTCGAGCTAAAGACAAGCCTTCAACCCGTTAATTAGACTCTCGCGCAACCCCCAGACCCCTATATGGCGCCTGAGGCTACGCGATGCCAGGCTCGTCTTAATAAAAGCAACAAGAGAGAGAAAAAAGGGAGAAGAAAGAAAGAAAATTTTTTTTTTTTAAACCAGATAAGGGAGAAACAGTGATAGAGAAAGAACTGAGAGGAGAAAGAAAAAGATGCAAGGATGCGAGAGATAAAGAAGGGTAAGAGGTAAGGAAGTGGGGTGGATGCGCTCCTATCAATTAGCAAGTGCTTCAATTACAAGGCATCCTACGTATTTGTAAGATACCTGATCCAGGGGTTCCATATTTCATTGAACCCAGTGATCTTATCCTTCAAATTGCCGAAAGGCGTTCGTTTACTATTATCCATGAGAGTTTAGCTTTTAGTAAGTAAAAAGGAACTGAGTGGGACCTCCAAGACTTGGCTATCGAAATTCTGGCCACTACAAATATGAATTTTATGAGTCTACGCATTGGTTTTGATGCTCCCTCCACTGGGCGTCCCAACAGCGCGTGTAGAGGTGATTTAAGTAGATATACTTGCGTAAGGGAATAAATGAGATTGTACGTACATATCCAAAACTTCCTCACTTTAGGACATGTCCACCAAGTGTGGAACATGGTGCCATCTGTATTACATCCTCTAAAGCACCGGGGGGACACCCCTGGGACAAAGGTTGCTATCCTCTCTGGGACCATATACCATCGCATCAATACTTTATAGTTTTCTACTCCTCTTTTTTTTATCCGGTCCATTAGACAAATAAACTGTCAGATATGTTGCGTTTAGATGCTTTGGGGCGGAAGTTCATGAAAAGTGTGTCTCCTGTATGAACAGGATATCTGCCCCCATTTGGCTGAAAAGCCTTAGTGCGTTTGATTGGGGAGTTCAAGCCCTGTGCATTGTGTGTCAGTATAGAGTAGGCAGGTTGATTTCTACAGGTCATGGTGGTTCGGGAGGCTGTACTCACGTTTTGGGTGTTTCAAGAGGCCCGTCCAGAAGTCTCTAGGATCATACTCTCGGATCTTTGCTTGGCGTAGGAACGCATCCAGCGAATAGGAGGGGAGGAAAAAAGACAGAGTTAGAGATATAGAAGCACATATAATATAGCATTATTTTTTGTTGTATTAACAGGTTGAACCCATAAATAAAAGAAAATCCAAAAAGATATAAAAGAAAAAAAAAAATTAAATGAAGAAAAAAAAAAGGGCACCAAAAAGGCACCTGCACACTGCATCACAGTTTGGCTGCAGGGGTACCAAGCCCCTGTGTGGTTGTTGTGAAGTTGACTCCCCTCTCACAGCGGAGACAAGTTCACTCCTAATGGCATTTGGTTCACCTCCGGCGCTATTTTTCTATCGTTATGAAGGGACGAGCGAGATCCACCCGCCGTAAGCTTGTAAAGAGAAAACAGAGAGGTCAACAGGTAATGTCGTCCTCCCCCTCTCTTCTTTAGGATAAGTGATAAAAAAGAAAAACAAAAGACACCAGGAGAAAAAAAAAAGGGGGGGAAGGGGGTAATTCCGCGGTCAGTAGCAGAATTCCCTCCTGGGGGACACAGGCATCATAACTTGTAACCTCAAACAATATCTACATTCAAGTCTGTGTAGAACATGAACAACAGGAACAGTTAGATATAGGTATCTGGGTTTTCAAAAGTTGGTCGCTGACCATCTATAAGGGGCTCGGACTCTAGGACCGAATTTTGGAGCTACTTCTTAGATAGGATTCAGGTGACTGACGGAGATTTCCTGGCTCTGGACCTTCCCTGTTGAGACCATAGGGGGGAGATAGGTCGGCTCGCGTCGATCTGGGCACTGGTTCCTTGTGATTCTAGTGAAATAAGACCCAAGTCCTAGAGTAAAGCTTCACCAGTCTGGAAGGTAGCGAAGGAATGGGATTTGCCCTTGTAGGAAAATGACAGTCGAAATGGAAACAACCACCTGTATTTAATCTGTCGGTTGATGAGTTGATTAAGAAGCGGCTTCAATGCTCTCCTTTTCTGGATCGTTATCTGGGCTATGTCTGTAAAAATCTGGATCGAATGTCCTGAGATAGTTATGTCTCCTTGGTTTCTGGCCTCTAGCATAATCTTTTCTTTGATGAGATAGAAATGAGGCTTAACTATCACATGGTAGGCCATCTGGTCTGGGGGCTGTCAGAGAACGGTGCACCCTGTCCAATTCTAACTTGTGAGGAGCGATGTCCAGTATCAGTTTCATTAAGTTGTGGATCGATTCTTCCAGGTCCATTTCTGATTCTGGGAGGCCCTGCACATGGAAGTTATACCTCCTAGACCTGTTTTCCAAGTCCTCTATTTTTGTGTTTGCTTGGTCTAGTTGGTCCTGTAGGGATGTGATCATTTTGGAATTTTGGTTCACCCGCTTTACTGTCCCGTCCATTTTGGACTCGATTGTGTCCAACCTCTCCCCTAAGTTTTGAAAGTCATCTTTCATTCCCATAGTTATTATGGTGCATGCTTTAGATTGTTCTTGTTGCAGGAGTGCTGAAAATCTAGCGAGAAGAACTGTGTCTCCTGAATACCCAGTAGTAGGGGCAGGTGGTTGTGAAAAGGTCCCACTGTTTTGGCTTATGGCTATTTCAGCTATTTCAGCCATTTGCCTATCTGTGGAGGAGGCTGGGGGGTCAGTAAACAATAAGGGTCTGTTTGAAGAGCCCGACAAGGGGGACATCTGTGGGTGTTCACTCTGTGAGGATGAAGGCCCTTCCTGGGATTGGGATCAGAAGGGGTTTCTGTGTACTTCAGCTAGAAAAGTAATTGCTGGGTAGGTTATCTCTGTCTGCTGTTTCTGTCCTCCCCCACATGATATGTCTCCTGTGTCAGGTGCCATCTTGGTCTGGGAGGGCTGCTGCAGTGTCTGGGGACTAACCTTCTCTGTAGCTGCACGGTTCGGCTGCTGAGTTGCCCAGTTCTGGTAATGGGCTTGAGGACTGCTGCCTTCTGTATGTCCCCCTCCCTGCAGCATTGTGGACTGTGGGGTCCGCCGCTGTGCTTGTGTACTGCCGCGTGCAGTGTCTCCTTTCCCCGGCGCCATCTTAGGTGAGGAGGGCTGCTGCTGGGCCTTGGAAGCGCGTGTTGTCCTAAATTGCTGGGGAGGTTTGCGGCTGTTGTTTGTGTTTCCCGGACCTCTCCGCTGCATTATCTGCTCCCGAGCTCCGGGATATCGGTCGGGTGGTGGTCCGTTCATCCCCTATCTCTATTTAAGGGCTTTTCTGGCCGGAGGTGATCGGAGCCCAGTCAGTGCATGACCGATCTCGGGGCCGCACGCATGCGCACTGATACTACCCGTATTTAAAGAAATCGTTACCATCCTTCCCATTTAATTTCTGAAATTAAAAAAGTATATTGACGATGAGTGGCTGGGTGGGCCTGAGAAGAAGCTCAATGTGCATAATGGAGTATCGAAGCTGTACCCCTTGGGACACTACGCCTAAGGTGGATGCTTCATTACATATATTCACCCACGACATTACACTTCCGCTGGAGTATTCGGTCTCTTTTAGGGATCCTATGGATCGCAAAATAGACGCAGACCTAAAAAGGTTGTATAGTTTGGACAGCAGCCTGCAGACCGGCGGTTGAACTCAATCCTGTGGCAGTAGCACTTGGGCTGGGTTCGCACCTGTGCATTTTTTGGTGCTTTTTGCGTTTTGCGGATTTGCACTACCGTCCATTTATCATGGTCTCCTATGGAACACATTCTGTGGCGCAGTTCTGCGGAATGTGCTGGGATTGCATGGGTGTGAATCCAGCCCTAGAGTGTGGGTAGCGGAGCTGGTGGATGGATGTTTGGATGAAAGTCTGGGAAGTGGCAGTTCTTCTCCTTTGCAGACAGCGGGTTTCCGGCAGCAGATCTGACCTAATCCCACAGAAGAGGAAGACACAGCAGCCCTTTCGGTTTAACAAGAGATCCAAAGAAGGATTCAGAGAGGCCAGGGCTTACAGACAGTTTTCAGACAGTGGAGGGGAGCTGGTTCAACCTTCCAGAAACCTTCCAAGCCCAGGGCCAACAAAGCTCCAGGGGCTGTGTTTTCACTGCTGCATCCCCAGAGCTACGCGATTTACATTGCGACTTTGCTGTGCGATTTGTGATGCAATGTTATTTGACCTGTGAAAACCATGTGAGAACAAATCGCACAGATGTCGGAACAAAGTAGTACAAAAACCTTTTTTGGAGTCGCTGCGACTTAAGTCGCACCAATTAGAACGGGGACCATTGAAATACATGGGTTTTGACTAGTCATGCGACTTCGTATGTGTTAGGTCGCACAACAACTCGCAGTAGTTGAGCCTAAGGCTTCAAATAAGTCCTTCTGAAGCTGACTCCGCTTAACCCTCTCAAGTAGGAGCAGGACTAGTCCAATTCGAGGGGGTTTGGGTGGACAAATTACATGATGCCTGGATTGTAGCTGTCATTCTATCATGTTATCTTCTCAAATTCAGACCTTGTTCATAGAAACTGGACTTCCTACGGATTTGGAAAGGAGGCAATGTTTGCAAGGACATATAGGGGAGCTGTTGGCAGCAAGGGCCATCCTTCGGTTCCAAGGCACGAATTGGGTCAAAGTGTATGTTTCCCCTCTGTTTTTGGTCCCAGAGGATTCAGGGGGTTTCAGACCAGTTTTTGACCTCAAAGTCCTGAATTCTTACATGAAGGTTCCACCATTCAAAATGGAGCCATTGGAAACGATCGTTTCAGTTGTGGAGTCAGGAGACTGGATGGTTTCTATCGATCTGGTGGATGCGTATCTTCATGTCTCCATAGATGCATCTCACCATCGCTTTCTCAGGCCTTCCATGGAAGGCTCTCATTTTCATTTTTAATCTCTCCCATTCAGCCTCTGCACGACTCCGAGAATGTTTTTAAAGCTACTGTCTGCTGTCATTGCGACTCTCAGGGTCAAGAGAGTGCAAATATTACATTATCTAGATGACCTGCTGCTTCTGGCTGTGTCAAATGAGCTCCTTCTAGTTCATGTGAATTCACCTGTAAAACACTAACTCGTTTCAGTTGGTTGATCAACTTTCGGAAGAGCCAGATGCATCTGACCCAACTGTTGGAGTATTTAGGAGTACAATTCAACATGGATCGGGGTCGTGTTTCGCTTCCTCAGAGGAAGGTCCAGGAGATTCAGTCTCAAAGCAGTGATGGCCAGGCCTTCTATGATGCTGAAGTAATCCATGCAGTATCTGGGGGTTTTATCAGCCACAGTTCCAGTAGTCCCGTGGGTCAGGTGGTGCAGAAGGAGGTTTCAATGCAACTTTCTTCTTCAGTGGGATCATCTGGCAATTTTCGATAATCTGGTCCCTGGTTGATAGTCAGTAGCTCGCAATCTTTCCCGCGGAGTTCCGTTGAAGGCCTCAGAACCAATAGTGGTGTCGACCAATGCCAGTCTGGCAGGCTGCAGGGCACACTGCCTGGGACAGCAGGTTCAAGGCCAATGGTACCTTTGTGGGGCAAAGAGTTCAAATTTCCTGGGATTGGATGCTGTCAGACATGCTCTTAGCATTTCCTGGCAATGTTTTAGCAGATCGCTTGAGTCGAGGCTTTAGGGATCACAACAAATGGGGCCTCAACCCCAAGTACCTACGCAAGATCTTCAGGGTCTGTAGGACGCCTTCGATAGATCTTATGGCATTGGAGAATTGTCAACTGCCTTGCTTCTTCTCCCGGACCTATCATCCACAGGCATTGGGTCAGGGTGCTCTGTCCAGGTCTTGGAACTTCCCCTTGATGTATGTGTTCCCGCCGCTTCCATTAACTCTCAAAATCCTGCTGAAGAATCAGCGAGAAAGGGTCACAGCTAGAGATGAGCCGAACACCCCCCTGTTCGGTTCGCACGAGAACTTGCGAACAGGCAAAAAATTTGTTCGAACACCGTTAAAGTCTATGGGACACGAACATGAATAATCAAAAGTGCTAATTTTGAAGACTTATATGCAAGTTATTGTCATTAAAAGTGTTTGGGGGCCTGGGTCCTGTTCCAGGGGACATGTATCAATACAAAAAAAGTTTTAAAAAGGAACGTTTTTTCAGGAGCAGTGATTTTAATAATGATTAACCACTTCAGCCCCGGAAGGATTTACCCCCTTCCTGACCAGAGCACTTTTTTCAATTTGGCACTGCGTTGCTTTAACTGCTAATTGCGCGGTCATGCAATTCTGTACCCAAACGAAATTTGCGTCCTTTTTTTCCCACAAATAGAGCTTTCTTTTGATGGTATTTGATTACCTCTGCGTTTTTTATTTTTTGCGTTACAAATGGAAAAAGACTGAACATTTTGAAAAAAAATGATATTTTCTACTTTTTGTTATAAAAAAAATCCAATAAACTCAATTTTAGTCATACATTTAGACCAAAATGTATTCGGCCACATGTCTTTGGTAAAAAAATGTCAATAAGCGTATATTTAATGGTTTGCGCAAAAGTTATAGCATCTACAAACTAGGGTACATTTTCTGGAATTTACACAGCTTTTAGTTTATGACTGCCTATGTCATTTCTTGAGGTGCTAAAATGGCAGGGCAGTACAACCCCCCCCCCCAAATGACCCCATTTTGGAAAGTAGACACCCCAAGGAAATTGCTGAGAGGCATGTTGAGCCCATTGAATATTATTTTTTTTGTCCCAAGTCATTGAATAATGACAAAAAAAAATGACAAAAAGTTGTCACTAAATGATATATTGCTCACACAGGCCATGGGCATATGTGGAATTACACCCCAAAATACATTCCAGTTGCTTCTCCTGAGTATGGGGATACCACATGTGTGAGACTTTTTGGGAAACTAGCCTCGTACGGGACCCCGAAAACCAAGCACCGCCTTCAAGCTTTCTAAGGGTGTAAATTTTTGATTTCACTCTTCACTGCCTATCACAGTTTTGGAGGCCATGGAATGCCCAGGTAATTTCACATATTCCCATGGCATGTTTGAGCAAGATATCATTTAGTGACAACTTTGTGCAAAAAAAAAAAATTGTCTATTTCCCGCAACTTGTGTCACAATATAAAATATTCCATGGACTCGAAATGCCTCTCAGCAAATAGCTTGGGGTGTCTACTTTCCAAAATGGGGTCATTTGGGAGGGTTTTGAACTGTCCTGGCATTTTATGCACAACAGTTAGAAGCTTATGTCACACATCACCCACTCTTCTAACCACTTGAAGACAAAGCCCTTTCTGACACTTTTTGTTTACATGAAAAAATTATTTTTTTTTTGCAAGAAAATTACTTTGAACCCCCAAACATTATATATTTTTTAAAGCAAATGGCCTACAGATTGAAATGGTGGGTGTTTTATTATTTTTTTCACACAGTATTTGCGCAACTCATTTTTTGGGAAAAAAACACACTTTTTTTAAATTTTAATGCACTAAAACACACTATATTGCCCAAATGTTTGATGAAATAAAAAAGATGATCTTAGGCCGAATACATGGATACCAAACATGACATGCTTTAAAATTGCGCACAAACGTGCAGTGGCAACAAAATAAATACATTTTTAAAAGCCTTTAAAAGCCTTTACAGGTTACCACTTTAGATTTACAGAGGAGGTCTACTGCTAAAATTACTGCCCTCGATCTGACCTTTGTGGTGATACCTCACATGCATGGTGCAATTGCTGTTTACATTTGACGCCAGACCGACGCTTGCGTTCGCCTTAGTGCGAGAGCAGGGGGGGACAGGGGTGCTTTTTTTTTTTTCTATATTTTTTTTTGCTTTTTTATCTTATTTTTAAACTGTTCCTTTCATTTTTTTTTAAATTATTTTTATTGTTATCTCAGGGAATGTAAATATCCCCTATGATAGCAATAGGTAGTGACAGGTACTATTTTTTGAAGAAATTGGGGTCTATTAGACCCTAGATCTCTCCTCTGCCCTCAAAGCATCTGACCACACCAAGGTCGGTGTGATAAAATGCTTTCCCAATTTCCCAATGGCGCTGTTTACATCCGGCAAAATCTAAGTCATAAAATGCTCGTAGCTTCCGGTTTCTTAGGCCATAGAGATGTTTGGAGCCACTCTGGTCTGTGATCAGCTCTATGGTCAGCTGGCTGAATCACCGGCTGCATTCTCAGGTTCCCTGTTAAACAGTAGAGCCAGAGATAAACACGGAAAACGGTGGGGGGGGGCATTCCCTCCCACTGCTTGTAAAAGCAGTCTAGAAGCGAATTAGCCACTAGGATTGCTTTTACATGAAAGCCGACCGCTGGCTGAAAAGAATGATACCAAGATGATACCTAAACCTGCAGACATCATTTTGGTATAACCACTCAAAGTCGTGAATGGCGTACCTGAAGACACAAAAATGGTTAACAATAAAACACAGTAAACGGTAAAGTATAAAAAAATGCATACCTGAAAAGCAAACATGATAAAACATAATAACAATAAAACATTGCAGAATAGAATACAGTAAAAAAGAGCAGAACAATAGAGAGAGAATAGAGAGAGAGAGAACAATAAAATGACAACTATTTTTTTTTTTTTTTTATATATATTTTTTTTTTTTTACACTTTTTTTTTTGTAACTGTAACTTTTATAACTGTAACTGGTACCAGGTTCGGGTCTCTCAAAATGCGATGGCATCTTGGGAGACCCTGTGAAAGTGTGCTTAGTCTGTGCAATGCTGTACGCTAATACTCAACTAGTGTATGGTAGCGTTCAAAACATTCACCAATGCAAAGACCAGGATTGTCAGCACAGGAGGGACAATAATAGCGGGTGTCACGCCTATAGCCGCGCTTGCTGCAGACACAAAATCTTTTTTGGGGGGTTCGTTGGGTACGGGTACTCGGGAGGACATAAAGAAAATGCCTCTCATGCAGCCGACTGCATTTGGCTGGGGATGTGAATGGAGAAAGTACAGGTGCTGCAGAAGCGTCGGGTTCCCAATTAGGATGTTTCGAATGCAGCAGGAAGGGCACTATGGGCACGACAAGCCTGTTTGTCTTCTTCTTGGTGGCAGCTGGACACTACTTGTGCTAGCCACCTCACCAGCTTCAAACTGCACTTATGAGACTCGCCACATCACCAAGTGTTACTGCAGTGCTGGTTTGACTATGGCCAAGGTGTACTAGGCCGCTGGTGCTTGCCAGTTCACCAAAACGCTACCAAAAAAGCTGTTAGCGATCACAGGGATCAGGCCTGACTCTGCGAATGCTGCAGTTATGCGTTTAGTGTTTTGTAAGTGACAGTGATCGATCGATACTGCACTTGGGTGGGCTGGACCGGGCGGAGGGGCAAAGCGCAGGTGCTAGCAGGTATCTGGGCTGATCCCGCTAACACTGCATTTTTGGGAACCCTAAAGTGCTGGGGACGCTAGTATAGATCTGATCGGATCAGATATTGATCCGTTCAGATACTATACCACTAAGGGAGGTGTATGCTGCGTGCGTGGGTGTTAGCAGTACTGGCACTAACCTGACGCTGCCTGGGGCGACGCATATCACCGCTGGGCGATCAGGGGGCTAAACCTTTATTAGGTAATAAATGGCGGGTGCCCTGACACTATAAAAAATAAACTAACTAACCAGCGTCACCCGTAACAGTTATACGGTGATCACTGGTGAAAGAGTTAACTAGGGGGCAATCAAGGGGTTAAAACATTTATTAGGTAGTATATGGGGGTCCCTGTCGCTATAAAACGCTGACGGGGAACCTAAATATTTACCTCCCTAACTAGTGTCACCAGTGACACTAATACAGCGATCAGAAAAATGATCACTTAGTGACACTGGCGATGGGGGGTGATCAAGGGGTTAAAACTTTATTAGGGGGGGTTAGGGGGGTACCCTAGACCTAAAGGGGGCTAACACTAACTGCCCTACCACTTCTAACTGTCACAAACTGACACCAATACAGTAATCAGATAAAAAAAAACTGTTTGGTGTCAGTGTGACGGGGGGAGGGGTGATTGGGGGGGATCAGGGGGTAAAGGGGGGTGTAATGTGTGCCTGGCATGTTCTACTGTATGTGTGTGTTGTGCACTCACATCGATGTCCTCACTCCTCGGCGCCAGAACGGAAAATACAGAGCCGAGGAGAGATGACATAATTTCCTCTGCTGCTGTTTAACATACAGCAGCAGAGGAATGATCCCATTGGCTGGGAGCGATCACGAGGGGGGCCATGAATGGATGGCGTCCCCCTCACCTCCGATCGCCGGGGGACAAATGCCGACCGCCTCGGGCACCGGGAGGGTCCGATCGGACCCCCCACCCGTGGGAGGCAGATCACGTACAGGTACTTGATTCTGTCTGCCCGTGCCATTCTGCCGACGTATATCGTCGTGAGGCGGTCGGCAAGTGGTTAAAGTGAAATAATAAAAGTGTAATATTCCTTTAAATTTCGTACCTGGGGGGTGTCTATAGTATGCCTGTAAAGGGGCGCATGTTTCCCGTGTTTAGAACGGTCTGACAGCAAAATGACATTTCAAAGGAAAAAAAGTCATTTAAAACTACTCACAGCTAATAATGAATTGCCGGTCCAACAATACACATAAAAGTTCATTGATAAAAATGGCATGGGAATTCCCCACAGGGGAACCCCGAACCAAAATTTTAAAAAAAAATGACGTGAGGGGTCCCCCTAAATTCCATACCAGGCCCTTCAGGTCTGGTATGGATATTAAGGGGAACCCCGGCCAAAATGTTTTAAAAAAATGGCGTGGGGTCCCCCTCAAAATCTATACCAGAACCTTCAGGTCTGGTATGGATTTTAAGGGGAACCCTGTGCCAAAATGTAAAAAAAAAAATGGCACGGGTCCCCCCAAAAATCCATACCAGACCCTTATCCGAGCACGCAACCTGGCAGGCCGCAGGAAAAGAGGGGGGACGAGAGAGCGCCCCCCCTCCTGAACTGTACCAGGCCACATGCCCTCAACATTGGGAGGTTGCTTTGGGGTAGCCCCCCAAAACAACTTGTACTCATGTTGATGGGGACAAGGGCCTCATCCCCACAACCCTTGCCCGGTGGTTGTGGGGGTCTGCGGGTGGGGGGATTATCGGAATCTGGAAGCCCCCGTTAACAAGGGGACCCCCAGATCCCGGCCCTCCCCCTGTGTGAAATGGTAACCTACCATTTCACAAAAAAAGTGTCAAAAATGTTAAAAATGACAAGAGACAGTTTTTGACAATTCCTTCATTTAAATGCTTCTTCTTTCTTCTATATTCTATCTTCCTTCGGTTTCTTCCTCCATCTTCTTCTTCTGGTTCTTCTGGTTCTTCCTCTGGTGTTCTCGTCCGGCATCTTCCTCTGTGGCATCTTCTTCTCCTCGGCCGCTCCGCATCCATGATGGCATGGAGGGAGGCTCCCGCTGTGTGACGCTTCTCCTCTTCTGATGGTTCTTAAATAACGGGGGGTGGGGCCACCCAGTGACCCCGCCTTCCCTGGCGCACAGGGACTTGACGGGGACTTCCCTGTGGCATTCCCTGTGATGTCAGAAGGGGGCGGGGTTATGTAACGGGTGATTTATGAACCGTCAGAAGAGGAGAAGCGTCACACAGCGGGAGCCTCCCTCCATGCCATCATGGGTGCGGAGCAGCCTGAGGAGAAGGGAAGAAGACGCCGTGGAGGAAGATGCCGGGACAAGAACATCGGAGGAAGAACCAGAAGAACCAGAAGAAGAAGATGGAGGAAGAAACCGAAGGAAGATAGAAGATAGAAGAAAGAAGAAGCATTTAAATAAAGTAATTGTCAAAAACTGTCTCTTCTCATTTTTAACATTTTTGACACTTTTTTGTGAAATGGTAGGGGTACTTTTGTACCCCCTTACCATTTCACATGGGGGAGGGCCGGGATCTGGGGGTCCCCTTGTTAAATTCAGATTCCGATAAGCCCCGCGCCCGCAGACCCCCACAACCACCGGGCAAGGGTTGTGGGGATGAGGCCCTTGTCCCCATCAACATGGGGACAAGGTGTTTTGGGGGCTACCCCAAAGCACCCTCCCAATGTTGAGGGCATGTGGCCTGATACGGTTCAGGGGGGCTCTCTTGTCCCCCCCTCTTTTCCTGTGGCCTGCCAGGTTGCGTGCTCAGATAAGGGTCTGGTATGGATTTTAGCACGGGGTCCCCCTTAAAATCCATACCAGACCTGAAGGGTCTGGTATAGATTTTGAGGGGGACCCCACGCCATTTTTTTTTTAAATTTTGGCCGGGGTTCCCCTTAATATAGAAAATACAATGGAAAAGGGAATGGTTAATGCGCTACCTAAAAGGGGAGAAACCAAAGCTGCTACAAACCATATGACCAAAATGTGAACCAATGCTAAATAAATTGTAGCGCTAAAAAACACATATATCATATGAACAGAATGTCTCTGTAAACATAAAATAATGTCCCAATGATGACGTATAGTCAAAGAAAAAAGTGATAATCCGCAGTGAATGGGTGTAAACAGTATAGCAGTTCCTTCTGCTTCCCAAATCTTGACTCAGATGTTATCAAACTCATGAATAGATGGGGTACGCTTACTGGAACTGTTGGATTCTACTGCCATTAGCATAGAATCAATTGAGCTGTGTGCCACCAAGGGCAGAGAGGAATACATGGAGACAGCTTCAACCTTGGAACCAGTTTTGGCTTCTTTCCCGTGTATCCAGAGGTGACATCCAGGCCTTGCAGAGGCTCCATCTGTCCTCGACCACTTCATACACCTGCCCTTGGTGGCACACAGCTTAATTGATTCTATGCTAATGGCAGTAGAATCCAACAGTTCCGGTAAGCGTACCCCATCTATTCATGAGTTTGATGACATCTGAGTCGAGATTTGGGAAGCAGAAGGAACTGCTATACTGTTTACACCCATTTACTGCGGATTATCACTTTTTTCTTTGACTATACGTCATCATTGGGACATTATTTTATGTTTACAGAGACATTCTGTTCATATGATATATGTGTTTTTTAGCGCTACAATTTATTTAGCATTGGTTCCCCTTAATATCCATACCAGATCTGAAGGGCCTGGTATGGAATTTAGGGGGCCCCCACGTCTTTTTTTTTCATTTTGGTTCGGGGTTCCCCTGTGGGGAATTCCCATGCCGTTTTTATCAATGAACTTTTATGTGTATTGTCGGACCGGCAATTCATTATTAGCCGCGAGTAGTTTTAAATGACTTTTTTTTCCTTTGAAATGTCATTTTGCTGTCAGACTGTTCTAAACACGGGAAACATGCGCCCCTTTACAGGCATACTATAGACACCCCCCAGGTATGAAATTTAAAGGAATATTACACTTTTATTGTTTCACTTTAAGCATTATTAAAATCACTGCTCCCGAAAAAACAGCCGTTTTTAAAACTTTTTTTTGCAGGACCCAGGTCCCCAAACACTTTTTATGACAAAACCATGCATATAAGCCTTTAAAATTAGCACTTTTGATTTCTCCCATAGACTTTTATAGGGTGTTTCGCGGCTTTCTAATTTGCCGCAAACACCCCAAATTGTTCGCTGTTCGGCGAACTTGCGAACAGCCAATGTCGAACATGAGTTGACTCAAACTCGAAGCTCATCCCTAGTCACAGCAATAGTAGTCCTACCTTACTGGCTAAGGGAGCTGTGGTTCCCTCTGGCTTGCAGGATAAAGTTGGGCTCACCAATCCCTCTGCCTCCTTGTCAAAATCTCCTTCTGCAGAGTGGGGCCTGATACCCAGCAGGAGGATAAAGTTAATGACATTATTACAGGATTGTCAGAACGAATGTAACCTATCACCAGATCTGGAATACTACGGAAAGGGGTTGGGACCTTGGATCTCCTTCAGTATCTAAAATTTTGGAGTTTCTGTAGAGTAGTCTCCAAGGGTTAGCTTATAATTCCCTGAAGGGTCAAATCCCTGCCTTGTCGGCTATGTCGTGTACAAGACATGCTCTACATCCGTTGGTGATCTGATTTTTTAGGGGCAGCCATAGAAATCAGACCTCCATTGAAATCGTTTTTTCCAAAAGAGGACTTAACACTAGTCTTGGGAACATTGCTGGTTCCTCCGTTTGATCAAGCTTTCTCTTGTTCATTATTTCTTTTAACAGTTTTTTTTTTTTTTTTTTACTAGCCGTGGCCTTGGCCAGAAGAGAGTTGTGCGCCTTCTCATCTAAAGAATCATATTGTTTGGTGCTCCCAGACAAGATAGTCCTTAGGCTGATACCAGGCTTTCTACCTAAGGTGGCCACATTATTCCGTGTGAACTGGGAGGTCATTCTCCCAGCCTTTCCAGCGGATACAGCTGATGATGAGTGGAGTAGGTTAGACCTGGTCTCTACGGTTTCAACCTACCTGAATGGACTAAAAGCTTTGGCCAACAAGATCAGCTGTAGGTTTTCCCAATGGGGCCTAAAAAGGGTATGCCAGCAACATCCAGAGTTGTGTCTTCCTGGTTTGTCAAGACCATGCATATTGCATACAAAACGCAGGGCCTTCCCCCTCCTTCAGAGATCACAGCACATTCGACGAGGGGTATGGCAGCATCCTGGGCATACGTGAAGGTCGCCCCTGAGGTAGTTTGCAGAGCAGCAAGTTGGAGCATGCCCAACACCTTTTATTAGGCATTACAAGCTTAATATGGCTTGTCCGCCTGAGGAAACATTTGGCTCTACAGTTATTATGGCGGCTGTTGCCCATTAAAAATTTTGAGTAGCATTGCATTGAGGGTTTGGCTTATTTTTTATTTTTTGTCTTCCCTCCCTTCTTAATATTGCTTGGTACATCCCATAGTAGGCTGACATGGGGAGGTCCAGGAATAAGGAACATTGTTATCCATACTTACCGTAATTTTCCTTTCCTAGATCCTCCCTATGTCAGCTGGAGGATTCCCACCCACTTTATCCGTCGCGAGGCGGGGTTTTTTTGAACACTGGTGTGGGCAGACAACTGCCCTTTTATGGGCTAGAAAAGAGGTGGTCCTGAAGGGGTCAGAGGGGGCGGAGCTGACTCATAGTAAGCTGACATGGGGAGGATCCAGGAAAGGAAAATTACGGTAAGTATGGATAACAATTTTCCTTAATAAATATATATATATATATACACACCACCTATAGTGTATTAGAAACCGTATACCACAGAATGCACTGTAGATATAGGCTGCACTGGATGCAGAGTATATATATATTTAATACACTGCCTGCACTGACTGAATATATATATATATATATATATATATATATATATATATATATATATATATATATATATATATATATATACTAGACTAACTGTGGGTGTGTGTGTGTGTGTGTATATATACCGTATATACTCGAGCAGTGGCGTAGCGTGGGTTGTCAGCACCTGGGGCAAGGCAAGTAATTTGTGCCCCCCCCCCAACCTGCGGACTTTTAGCTATCCCTGAGTCCCTTCAAATACAATAGTACTGACCTACCTGATTCCTTTACTGACCACTACACTACATTGTCCACTACACTGACCACTATACTATACTGTCCACTATACTACACTGACCACTATACTGACCACTATATTACACTGACCACTATACTACACTACACTGACCACTATACTACACTGTCCACTATACTACACTATCCACTATACTACACTACACTGACCACTATACTACACTGTCCACTATACTACATTACACTGACCACTATACTACACTGTCCACTATACTACATTACACTGACCACTATACTACACTGTCCACTATACTACATTACACTGACCACTATACTACACTGTCCACTATACTACACTACACTGACCACCATACTACACTGTCCACTATACTACACTGACCACTATACTACACTGTCCACTATACTACACTACACTGACCACTATACTACACTATATTGACCACCATACTACACTGTCCACTATACTACACTACACTGACCACTATACTGACCACCATACTACACTGTCCACTATACTACACTATACTGACCACCATACTACACTGTCCACTATACTACACTACACTGACCACTATACTACACTATATTGACCACTATACTACACTGACCACTATACTACACTGTCCACTATACTACACTACACTGACCACTATACTACACTATACTGACCACCATACTACACTGTCCACTATACTACACTATACTGACCACCATACTACACTGACCACTATACTACACTACACTGACCACTATACTACACTGTCCACTACACTACACTGACCTCCATACTAAACTACACTATACTGACCACTATACTATACTACACTAACCACTATACTGATCACTATACTACACTGTCCACTACACTACACTGTCCACCATACCACATTATACTGACTACCATACTACACTGTCCACTATACCACATTACAATGTCCACTATACTACACTGACCACTATACTACACTATACTGACCACCATACTACACTGTCCACTATACTACACTGTCCACTATACTACACTGTCCACTATACTACATTACACTGACCACCATACTACACTGTCCACTATACTATACTGTCCACTACACTACACTGACCTCCATACTAAACTACACTATACTAACCAGTATACTATATATAGTACTGACCTACCTGATTCCTTTACTGACCACTACACTACATTGTCCACTACACTGACCACTATACTATACTGTCCACTATACTACACTGACCACTATACTGACCACTATATTACACTGACCACTATACTACACTACACTGACCACTATACTACACTGTCCACTATACTACACTATCCACTATACTACACTACACTGACCACTATACTACACTGTCCACTATACTACATTACACTGACCACTATACTACACTGTCCACTATACTACATTACACTGACCACTATACTACACTGTCCACTATACTACATTACACTGACCATTATACTACACTGTCCACTATACTACACTACACTGACCACCATACTACACTGTCCACTATACTACACTACACTGTCCACTATACTACACTGACCACTATACTACACTACACTGACCACTATACTACACTATATTGACCACCATACTACACTGTCCACTATACTACACTACACTGACCACTATACTGACCACCATACTACACTGTCCACTATACTACACTATACTGACCACCATACTACACTGTCCACTATACTACACTACACACCCCCTCCCAGTAATAAGACTCTCACGAGGGAGTCTCATCTTCTTATCCTGGCCTGCATCGATCCGGAGGAGGAGGAGAAGACAGCGGCGGCTCACATTCTTCTCTCCCCTGCGCTCTGCCTGCTGCCATGTTCAGTATCCAGCGCCCTGTGATTGGGCATATGGGGGGTCATGTGCGGAGGCGGGACTTCAGGAGCGATCGAGGACAGGCCAGCCCTACGCCTCACATGACCCCCATACGCCCAATCACAGGGCGCCAGACACTTAACATGGCGGCCGGAGCCCGGGGACACAGCAATTAGAAATTAGGAGGAGGCAGCCAGTGATGCATACTGGCGCCCCCCTAAATGTCGTGCCCGAGGCCACGGCACCCCCTGCACCCCCCACGCTACGCCACTGTACTCGAGTATAAGTCGAGTTTTTCAGCACTTTTTTTGTGCTGAATGTTCCCCCCTTGACATATACTCGAGTCAAGCACTTTTCTGCAGCAAAAAATGTCATTTTCCGAACCGACTTTGGGGCCCCGTATCTCAGGGCCACTTGGTGCTAGGAACCCCTAACCCAGTGGAACTGGTACCACAACATATCCAAAGCTGGAGTTCCTAGCACCAAGTTGCCCTGAAATATGGGGCCCCAAAATCGGTTCGGAAAATGTCATTCTCTGCTGCAGAAAAATGCTTGACATTTTCTGAACCGATTTTGGGGCCCCGTATCTCAGGGCCACTTGGTGCTAGGAACCCCTAATTTGGTGTTCACACCCAGTGGAACTGGTACCACAACATATCCAAAGCTGGGGTTCCTAGCACCAAGTGGCCCCAAGATATGGGGCCCCAAAATAGGTTTGGAAAATGTCATTCTCTGCTGCAGAAAAGTGCTTGACATTTTCTGAACCGATTTTTGGGGCCCTCTATCTCGGGGCTAGAAATCCCAGCTTTGGGTATTTAATGTGCTCGTTCCATTGGGTTTGCACACTAAATTTGGGGTTCCTAGCTCTAAGTGGCCCCAACATACGGGGCCCCAAAGTCAGTCAACTGTGTCCATCTGCAGCAATGTCATTTCGGGACACTTTGGGTTCAGAGACCCCAAATTTTGGCTGCAGCTAGGGGGCATCTAGGAACACTTAACTACTGAGTTTGAAGTTCGAGGGACCTATGGCTGCAAATGGGCACAGTGAGGCATGCAAATGGGCACAGTGAGGCTGCAAATGGGCATTGACAATTAATGTTTGTGAACGCGCTACTTATATATCTACACCACTCACAGTTTCATATTCCTTTTTCAAATACTATGTCATAAAAAAAAAATTTTGTATCATGCAACAATATCCCCTAACTTTTCCAATAGCAATCCCATGTGTACAAATTTAAAGAAAAAATACAAAAAATCAAAAGAATCAAAAAAAATATAAACCAAACCATAAATCAAATTATCTGTTCTCGTTAGTGTTTCCGCCTGCTATGGACGTTTCCGCTCACCTGGTCCAAAAAATCTCCCAGCAGCCTCTATGCATTTTGCATCACTGTATGCATCATCCGGAAGCTGCCTGATGACGCATACAGTGATGCGAAACGCGTATAGGCTGCTGGGAGATTTTTTGGACCAGGTGAGCGGAAACGTCCATAGCGGGGGGAAACACTAACGAGAAAGAGGGGTGGAGCGCAAGCCGAGCGCGGAGGTCACACAATCACACACAGGCGGACCACACGATCGTTCAACACCCGTCCTTAACTGCTGGAATAGCTTAGTGCTGGCTCGAGGGCACTTTTAAATGTGAGTGTACACTTTCTTTGGATTTTATTTAATAAAAGTTTAAACGCACTGCGCAATGATCATTTGTCCATATACTTTACATGAGGAAAATTAAAGCATAGCCGGTTAGGAGTGATACTAAGGTGGAGTGGTTATCCCATGAATGAACCAAAGGCGCACCATTTAAGAAGCATCTGGTGAGTGGCCAATCTACATGGTGGTGGTGTGTCACTAAGTCACATGTGAAAATAGAAGATACACAGGAGCACGTTAAGAACACTAGCACAGCAATTGATAG
Organism: Lithobates clamitans; assembly: GCA_037952925.1. NCBI lineage: Eukaryota > Metazoa > Chordata > Amphibia > Anura > Ranidae > Lithobates > Lithobates clamitans. The sequence goes on from JBBGZY010000314.1 coordinate 4,873,938, forward strand.
AAGATTTTTGAATTCTGGGACTTTGTGATGTAATGTGCACATGTTAGATAATTTGATTTATGGTTTGGTTTATATATTTTTTTGATTCTTTTGATTTTTTGTATTTTTTCTTTAAATTTGTACACATGGGATTGCTATTGGAAAAGTTAGGGGATATTGTTGCATGATACAAAATTTTTTTTTTATGACATAGTATTTGAAAAAGGAATATGAAACTGTGAGTGGTGTAGATATATAAGTAGCGTATTCACACACATTAATTGTCACACTTAGTCCATTCGTATGAATGTTTTTTTTGAATGCAGCAACTTTGTTATGGTGTATAGAGGTAATTGAGTGAATAGAGGTTTTGCGCCGGTGACTCACACATATTAATGCAAATGGGCATTGTTGACCCTCTTTTCCACTTACAGTAGCTGTGCATTTCTCACCCTCATCTTATACTCGGGTCAATAAGTTTTTCCCATTTTTTTTTGTGGTAAATTAGGGCCTCGACTTATACTCGGATCGACTTATACTCAAGTATATACGGTGTATGTATGTGTATATATATATATATATATATATATATATATATATATATATATATATATAAAATCTCAAATACACCAGCACTAACTGAATAACCTGCCTGCTTAATCTATCTCAAGCTATCTCTCTGTCCACGCCAACAACACTACACACAGCCGCCGTGTAAGCTGCCTTATACAGTGTGGGGCTTGAACTTATTCCCCCAAACCATAATTGGTCAAAGGCACCCTACCTTTGGCCAATTTTGACTCTCATCAGAGCCCGCTGTGATTGGCCAAAGCATGCAGGTCAGGTGAGATCGCAGTGCATTATGGGGCGTTTTGCGGTGCTCAAATTTCCTGCAAACGCCCCATAATGTTTGCTGTTCTGCGAATGGGGCGAACACCCGACGTTCGAGTCGAAATTATGTTCGACCCAAACGGCGAGCTCATCCCTACTAGTAATTTGGGCATTTTTTTGACCAGGAAGGTTGACTGTAATGTTTACACTTATTCTATTGTGGAGACAGGTTTAGAATTTGTAGGACAGTGAATTTGCTATTTTATTTAAACTGGAGGTTTGAGAAGTGGAAACACTACCTCCGCTAATGCTCTTGGATACACAAACCTTTCTGATAAATTCTAAAAGTAGTCAGTTGCCACAACTGAACACTTTTATTGTTAAAATGAAAATACATATTTTTTTATGAGTTATTACATTTTTACTGTCTCCCGGAATCTCCTACATGTAATAAACATTAGCAATTCTAGGGATCCTTGGAACTAAATGCTCACCCTTCAATATATTTACTACTAGGTTTAAACAAAGCACAGCTGCTACATTAGAGATGGTTAAGAGTTCCGGTTTAATTTTGTGGTCTCAATTGAAATCCCAAAGAAATGGCCACCCAGACAATCCTCGCACATAGGAGAAAAAAAAAGGAGAAAAAAAAAGGGACACACACACATACACTCACAAACACAAACACACATGCATGGAATGTGTGGGTTCTTTGGAAAAAACAATGTGTGGATCATTTTTAAATTAGATACAGTACACCGATGAGTACTGTAACTAGTCACAAATATGTCCTGGATGACAGATGTTCCACTGCAGACGCTGTTTTTTTTTAACTTCTTAATAATGTATAAACTGCTTCCAAAATGTAATTTTACCTAATTAAACAAAGCAGGCTGGTGACCAATGACTGGTGAAGGGTTCATTTATTTATAAATTCTTTGTCCTGACCTACATCAGTTGAGGACTGATACATTCTTCTGAATTTGTACACAGAGTTTGAAGTTTAAACAGATTAAAGCTATGATACTTAGAGCTCAGTTACTAAGCACAGAAATATCAAACAGCATCAGAGTATTTTTTTTTATACACTGGACCCCTAATACATTTAATAAGTCATCCTTTAATTTTGACTACATAACTGTATATGGTAACAGCAAAATACAGATCACAATGCTTCACTGAGTAACTCAAGTCAACTTTCTACTTCCAAACACATACAGTGCCTTGAAAAATATTTATAGCCCTTGAAATTGTGCACATTTTGTCATTTTACAACCAAAAACTTAAATGTATTTTATTGGGACTTTATGTGATAGACCAACACAAAGTGGCACTAATTGTGAAGTGGAAGAAAAATGATTATTTTTTTTTAAATGTTTTACAAATAAATATCTGAAAAGTGTGGTGTGCATTTATATTCAGCCCCCCTGAGTCAATACTTTGTAGAACCACCTTTTGCTGTAATTACATCTACAAGTCTTTTTGGGGATGTCTCTACTAGCTTTGCACATCTAAAGAGTGACATTTTCACCCATTCTTCTTTGTAAAATAGCTCAAGCTCTGTCAAATTGGATGGAGAGCATCTGTGAACAGCAATTTTCAAATCTTGCCACAGATTCTCAATTAGATTTAGGTCTGAACTTTGACTGGGCCATTCTAACACATGAATATGCTTTGATCTAAATCATTCCATTGTAGCTCTGGCTGTATGTTTAGGGTTTTTGTCTTGCTGGAAGATGAACCTCTACACCATGTCTCAAGTCTTTTGCAGACTCTAACAGGTTTTCTTCTCAGATTGCCCTGTATTTGGCCCCATCCATCTTCCCATCAACTCTGACCAGCTGAAGAAGAACGTCCCTGCTGAAGAAGAGCATCCCCACAACATGATGCTTCCACCACCATGTTTCACTGTGGGGATGGTGTGTTTAGGGTGATGTTCATTGTTAGTTTTCCACCACACATAGCGTTTTGCTTTTATGCTAAAAAGTTACATTTTGGTCTCATCCAACCAGAGCACCTTCTTCCACATGTTTGCTGTGTCCCCCGCATGGCTTCTCGCAAACGGGACTTCTTATGGTTTTCTTTCAACAACGGCTTTCTTCTTGCCACTCTTCCATAATGGCCAGATTTGTGGAGTGCACAATGAACAGTTTTCCTGTGGACAGATTCTCCCACCTGATCTGTGGTTATCTGTAGCTTTTCCAGAGTTACCAAGGGCCTCTTGGCTGCTTCTCTGATTAATGCTCTCCTTGCCCGGCCTGTCAGTTTAGGTGGACGGCCATGTCTTGGTAGGTTTGCAGTTGTGCCATACTCTTTCCATTTTCTGATGATGGATTGAACAGTGCTCCATGAGATGTTGAAAGCTTGGGATATATATTTTTTATAACATAACCCTGCTTTAAACTCCTGATGCTGTTTGTTCCCTAAGGCTCTTTAACAAACCTCTGAAGGCTTCACAGAACAGCTGTATTTATACTGAGAATAAATTACACACAGGTGTAGTTTATTTACTAATTAGGTGACTTCTGAAGGCAATGGGCTCCACTAGATTTTAGTTAGAGATATCAGAGTAAAGGGGGCTGAATACAAATGCACACCACACTTTTCACTTATTTATTTGTAAAAAATTTGGAAACCATTTATCATTTTCCTTCCACTTCACAATTATGTGCCACTTTATGTTGGTCTATCACGTAAAATCCCAATAAACTACATTTAAGTCTTTGGTTCTAACATGAAAAAAATACCTTTTCAATCTGCAGCCATTGTAATTTTCTGAGAATGCATTGCAATATGGCTACATGGAGTTGTTCTGTACACAGAGTGTGTGCTGACCACTTCCAAGAAACATCATTTCCTGCTTGTGTGATTGGCTCACCAGTTTTCCTAGAAGTCTGCCTAAGATACAAGTCAGATTTTAGGCATCCCCTGCAACAAAAATGTCATTTTTGGAGAGATGCTTTCAATAGGAGCACGTCTAAAGGGATGCAGGCCCAGCAGATTTCCTCAGTGGTGCCCTGCAGCTGCACACCTGACAGTTAATTATGAAACCACTCCCATTAGACTCACTCAGTACAGAGGCACAGACAAACAAACCCGAATTTCTTCAGAATAACAAAAAGGTAGGAATCTGCCACAAAGGTTGTTATAATCCTTGCAATGTACATAGATCACCCAGAGGGGAATGTTTTTTTCTCAACAAAAGTACACTTTAAGCAATTTTTAGACCTTCTTAGCAACCAAAAACTGCTAAGTAAAATAGTTTGGAGTGTGTAGCACATAGTTTTCTGAGTGGCATGCCTCAGAGGATGTAAACACAGCTTATAGTGTGCGATGGTAAGGAACATATAACATATAGCAGAGCTTAGATGGTAACATGGTCAGGATAATGTCTATAGTCTATACTATGCAAAGAGTCTTACATTGTTGGTATTTTAAAAATGTGTCTTAATGCCCTACCATAAAGCGGCTGCCTTACCAAATCTGATCTGTCATTAGTGGTGCCCAGAACAGAATCTGCAGAAGCAATGTTTTAACTACAAACCCAGGGCCTCATAGCAAAATTTTAATGGGGCTCTTCTACAACTTCCAGTGAAATATCTTCAGCACTTGGCATTTGACAGCTTTAAAGTGGTTGTAAACCCTTACATATACCCACTGAGGTGATTAGCCTCACATGATACACATAAATGAAACAAAGACTCCTTCATAAGTTGTACCTATTTATTTGTGGTGCTCTCTCCTCTACAGGCCAGCAAAATACACAGATAGAAGGCTATTCTCTCAGCTCCAGAAAGAAGGGGGCAGGGATCTGATGTCACAAGCTGCAAAGCATAGAGCAGGGAGCTGAGTGTAATCTGAGACTTGAGTGGAGGGAAAGGACATAACCCCCTCTACATAGTCTCAAAGAGGAAACATGAACAGCTTAGGCTGTCAATCACCTGCTGTGTGCTAGAGGGAGGTGGGGCCATCTCCTGGGATTTTTTTTCCATTTCAATTGTTTTTATTGGTTTCATAAATGTATAAAGAAACATTGCGTACATTGTTTGTTGTACATTAAGTATCAATGGGTAAGATACATTGATTAGGTGTAGATAACATACCAAGGATATAGGGGTAAAAACAATCAGATAAGAAGAGTTTCCCAATGGCTGATTGCATTGTTTTTTATGAAGTCAGTTTTCTGTTGGAGTATAGTATAAAAAAGTGATATACCTTTCCTAGATGACAGAGGTGAGTGGTAATATGTCCATGCTCTACCGGGGATATTATATGATTACTTGGGTAATCGAGATATATAGTGGATAGTGCAAGTGTAGAGATAGAAATCTTTACTTTCAACATGAAACTCGGTTTGGAGTTGTGGAAAGGAGTTGGGGGTGTCAGCTATTTATAGATTGTCTGTGTTGGATAGTTGCTGTATGCCAATTCGTAAATGAGGAGTTGTCTTTAAGATACTTAAGGGATGTTATTGGGATATTAACATGTATGGGGTCATCAAAATTGGGGCTTAGGTTATTTAATGTTCGCCAGGCCTGAATTGATGCTGCCATGGTCGGGGACATAAAAGAGGGGGTAGGGCATTCTAATTGATTTCCATGTAGCCATGCCAATAGGGATTTTTTTTGTGGTGAAAGAGGATTCAATTTGTCCCCAGAGTGTATGGGGGAGGGGCAGAAACCATTCTTTAAGCTGGGTTAGAAAAGTGGCTAGGTAGTAGTCGTGAAAAGTCAATGTACCCCATTCCTCCTGCAGAGTGGTGCTTTATTAATTTGCTATGGGCACATCTGGGTTTTTTCCCTTGCCATATGAAGGTGGCCAGGGTGGCTTGTAGGGTTTTGAAATATTTGGAAGGGATGGGGATAGGGCGTATCCTAAATAGGTAGAGTAGCTGGGGAAGGCGCATCATTTTTTTTTTTTAACATAAAGTTTATTTATTTGTTCTGAACAAACAAAAATAAAAAACAAGTTACATTAGCTTAAGACAGATAATGTACAATGATCATCCATATCATGTCAAGTCAATAAGTACAGTGAAGATAATACAATTCAATCTCACACTTAGTGGCGAAAGTAGACTGTTAAAACTCCAAATCATAGTCGCCATAAAAGACCCTTTGAGGGGGGGGGAGAGGCCGGGGGGGGGGGGGGAGCCTGACAAGGGTCTCCCAACCTTATTTATATACTACCTGTGTACCGGGCAGACCATGTCCGTAGCAAAATTACAGGAAGTAGGGATAAATGGATAGCCAAGAGTATAAGGTAGGGTACTTAATTTATCTATGGAATGGTCAGGTGTTTGGCCTCCACCCAAACCGCCCAGATCCTATCAAATTTCTTCGGGCAGTTCCTCCCCATATATGTTAACTTATATAGGGGCAGGGCTGCATTGATGAGAGAGAGCCATAGTTGTTTAGTGGGTGGTCGAGGCTGGTTCCAGTTGAGGAGAATCGCCTTTCTGGCATACATTGCTGTGTAAAAAACAAATATTTTTTTCCTTTTGGGGGCCTCAAGAGAGTCACATATGCCCAACAAGAGGGGGATAGGACTGTAGGGGACCCTGATTTTGCCCACCGAGTTAATATCATCCAGAACTGACTTCCAAAAAACCACTATCCTTGGACATGTCCACACCATATGGAAAAAATCAGCATCGTCTGAGCCACACCTAGGACAGGTGGCAGCTCTATTTGTGTAAATTTTAGCAAGGCGCGATGGGGAGTAATAAGCCAGATGCATAAATTTTAACCGGGCAAATCTATCCCTAGAGGAGATGGCCATAGTTAGGTATTGCTGCATCCCCTCCTCCCAGTCCTCATCAGTCAGGTCAGGAATGTCACGCTGCCAGGTTGACATCAATTGTGAGACTCTAGATGTGTCCAAGAGGGCAAGTTTATTATAAATAGTCGACAACAGTCTAGTGCCTTCAGGTGCGCGGAGTTCAGTTTCCAAATCTGACATCTGCAAGATCACCGGACCAGGAAACTGGGAGCGAAAAGCATGTCTTATCTGAAGGAATCTAAAAAACATCTGGTTTGGGAGGCCCTTTCTACGCTTCAGATCATCAAATGTTATCAGTTGTCCCTGCGATACAATATCACTCAGGGCAACTATTCCATATCTAGCCCATATGGCGGGATCTGGTATCGATTGAAAATGACTCAGCCGTGGATTACCCCAAAGTGGTGTCACAGGGGACCACATATTTTGCTTCCCTAACTTCGTGTTCACCGTATCCCATACCTTAATGGTCATTTTCATGGGCACAGACATCTTTGGATTGGAGCGGGGCCCTCTATGTATAAGATTTCGTAACTCCGAGTAGGAACTAAGCAATGCGGCCTCCACAGCAGATGCCGGGTTAGAGAGCTCCTCCACCAACCACCACTTTAACGTCACCAGGACTGCTGCCCAGTAATATTTTAGGAAGCATGGGAGTGCCAGGCCTCCCAATGTAACCGGTAATTGTAAGGTTGTTTTTGCGATTCTAGGGGCCTTTCCATTCCATACAAAGGATATGACTAAGCTGTCCAATTTGTTAAAAAAGGAAATAGGTATAGGGACAGGAGTTTGCCTAAATAAGTAGGTGAATTTGGGTAGGATGGACATCTTAATTAAATTTACGCGTCCCACTGGACTAAGGGGAAGAGACTTCCATGAGGAAAATTGGTGGGTCACCCGAGCCATCACCGGGGCCAAATTCAGGCCAATGAATTGTCGAAGGTCTCTATGTATCTCTACGCCAAGGTATCTGAACTGTGATACCCGGCGAAGCTGTGCGTTCAAATGCAAAGGAGCAATCCCAGAGTGCAGTGGGAACAATACTGACTTTCCCCAGTTGATACATATTCCGGAATATCGCCCGTATCTATCTATAACCTGAAGCGCTTGTGTCAATGATTGTCCATCATCCTTAAGGTATAAGAGGGTGTCATCCGCATATAATGATACCTTTTCTTGTAGTGGGCCTATAGTAATACCCTGTATTTGTGAGTTGGACCTTATAAGGATAGCCATGGGTTCTATCGCGAGCGCAAAGAGCCTCGGGGATAATGGGCAGCCCTGTCTCGTTCCCCTACAAAGGGGAAAGGACGGAGAGAGGACCGTTCCAGTGCGCACCATGGCCGTCGGGGATCTGTACACCGCCTCAACCCAGGAGATGAAGACGGGACCAAATCCAAATCTGCGGAGGACCTCCCATAGATAGTTCCATTCCATGGAATCGAAAGCTTTTTCTGCATCCAGGGAGGCCATTACCACTTGGTCAACGTCTCCAACCCCTGAGGCCAAGACCGCATACAGTCTCCGCAGATTAATGTCTGTGCCCTTGCCCGGCATGAACCCCGATTGATCTTCATGCACTAATGACAGTATTACCTCATTGAGACGTCTAGCTAGGATTTTGGTCAAAACCTTTGCATCAGAATTCAATAGGGAGATGGGCCTATAGGACGAACATAATTGGGGGTCCTTCCCTGGTTTGGGCACCATGACTATTATTGCTTGTGCCATAGAAGGGGGGAGGACTCCCTCCCTTAGCGTCTTAACCAACATGTTGTGTATTCTTGGGGCCATTTCCTCAGTATATTGCTGATAGAACTCAGGAGGGAATCCATCCGCTCCAGGAGTCTTACCTGATTGCAAAGAACCCAAGGCTATTTGGACCTCTTCTATTGTGATCGGGCTATCCAGGGACTGCCTTGCCTCCAGGGTAAGAGTAGGGAACTCCACTTCATCTAAGAACCCAGAGAGCTCTTCTTCAGAGTATCTTGCTGTCGATGAGTACAGATTGGAGTAGAATTCCATAAAGCATTTGTTTATGTCTAATGGGTCTGTCTTTACCGTTCCGTCTGACGCCTCGATTCTCGCTATAGTGGGGGTCATAGATTGTTCTTTGGCTAGCCAGGCTAACAGTCTCCCTGTCTTCTCCCCCTGTTCAAAGAGTTTTTGTGATTGAACCAACTGTCTTTTATTGACCTTGGCCACCCTAAGAAGCAAAACCTCCCTATAAGCTGCCTTCATATCTTGTCCTGTAATGGGGTTAGCTGTAAGGGCAAAGTCAGACTTAAGAGTCTGAGCCCTGGCCTCCGAGTCCTCCAGGGTAATCTGGTTATTTTTACGCTCCCTAGCTATGGAAGACATGTAACATCCCCTGATATAGGCCTTGAATGCGTCCCAGTCATTACCCGGTGTAGTAGAGTCAGCATTTATCAACCAATATTGTCTATTCAAGGTGTCCATCTCAAACTCTATAGTCGGGTGATTTATCCAAAATCTAGACAAATGCCAGATTCTGTCAGCAGGGGGTGTCACAACCTGCACTAAACAGAACATTGGTGAATGGTCCGGTATTCCTCTGGGGAGGATCTTGATCTCCCTAAGCCTGGGCAGAAGACTGCCATTGGCGTAGATGAGATCAATGCGAGATAGCGTATTGTGTGAAAGGGAGCAGCACGTATATGAGCGTTCATGAGGGTGCTTCCATCTCCACACATCCTCAAAACCAAAGATACCCGCCCATCTGGATAGGGAAGAGTCCGTGGCTGGGTCAGGTGTGAGTCTGTCTTGGGACGGATCTGGTGCTATATTGAAATCCCCTGCCAGAAGGACATTATCTGTAGGGTATTGAGCTAGGAGGGGGATAAGGTTATGTAAAAGGGAAATGTCAGCCGGGGGTGGTAAATAAATGCCCACAACCACCATCTCAACCGTGTCAATAAGTGCATGAACAAGTACGTATCTACCCCCAGGGTCCAGCTTAACATCCAGCAACTCGAATTGGAGGGACTTATGGATCAAAATACTAACTCCACGGGAGTATCCAGAGTGAGTGGCATGAAAATGTCGCCCAACCCAGGGGCGTTTGAGGCTCATTATCTTACTTCCCACTAGATGCGTTTCTTGCAATATGCAGATGTGGGGGTTATATCTCTTAAGATATTCGAACACTAGGGAGCGCTTTATTTTATCGCCAAGGCCCCGGACATTCCAGTAAAGAATTCTCAAGGGGGTCATAGCAAGGGAGAATAGAGAAATGTAAGGATCAAATTACAGTTAGCTGGACCCTGAGAGGCCGACACCATCATCGATTCACTGTACATATGGGTCCGCCACGGATCTAGGCAGAGCGGTGGCAGGGCCCAAATCCACAGCACTGTTGTTACTCATCTGTCTTATGTAGTATAAGGTAACATTGAAAAACAAAAAAGAACAAAAACCCAAGCCCCTCCCACCCCGCACAGCCGCTGTGGAACTCGGCGTGCCTGAACCCCAAACAGAACCCATTAATTTCTAGGAAAGTCTCCTATAAGGCAGTGAGACAACTCCCAGAACGACACCAAACAACACAGGGGCGGTCAGAGTTCGGTGCAGTCCAGAGACATCCGTCCATATCCTGAGGATAAAAACACCATAGTAGAGATCCATGCAAGCTTTAACCTAATAGAAGTAAACGTAATAAGAAAAAAATTTTAAAAGAAAAACACCTAGCCGGAGCTAGGCACATACTTTGGTCATATCTGTGACCTATAATCCCCCATATACCTTTTTAGGAGGCCCTGGGGAGTGCTGCTCTCCTACATCAGTCACCAGTCCCTTCAGACAAAAAATATAGTGTGACTGTTCTGTTATAGTGTCTACATACTTGAAGGGGGTAAAGGATAACTCCGCCATGTAGATTTCAGTGGTAAGAGGAGAGGGAAAACCAACAAGGGAGCCATCCACCACCCCAACCCCTCCATCCCCAACAGGCACATTTTAGTGAACAGGAACTGATAACGGGGGGGGGGGGGGGGGGCGGCATTAAGGCGGTATGGGGAACCACATGAACAAAAACGATCCTCTTGGTAAGTGTTGAAGGTGACAGTCATTCGTGTCTGAGAAAGTTACTTCTAAGGCACTAGGAAACATCTTTGGGCACTTACACAAGCATTTCTATATATGTTACTCCTGTCCCCTTCGATCTTGGGGTAGGGTATCCAACCAACGGGAAGCCTCTTCTGGCGAAGTGAAGTATCGAGAGGACTCTCCGTCGATCACTCTAAGGCGAGCCGGGAACGACATGCTGTACTTTAGCCCTTTCAGGCGGAGCTGTGCCTTGATGTGGTCGAAGGTTCTGCGAAGCCGCTGGGTATCGACAGAGTAGTCCGGAAACATCATGATTTTGGTGTTTTCGAAGCGAAGCTCCGGGACCTTCTGGGCCTCCCTGAGGGCCAAGTCTCTGTCGCGGAAATTCAATAACCGGAATATGAAGGTATGCGGTGGGGCCCCAGGTGGGCCCCGCACCGGAGGCATCCTGTGCGCTCGTTCCACCACAAAATGCGGGGAGAATGGGGCTTGTAGAGGTAAGGTGCGGAGCAGGGTTTCTGTGAAGGCTGTAGGATCCCGACCCTCAGCGCCCTCCAGGAGGCCCCCCAGGCACAGATTGTTTCTGCGACTACGGTTCTCACTGTCCTCAGCCCGCGATTCGAGGATCTTTACCTTGGCTTGTAGGGTATGGATAGAGGCCCGATTGTCTCAAACGGTATCCTCTGAGTCGCCGATTCGTCGCTCTGCTTCATTCATGCGATCCCGCATCTTGTCCATATCCCTGCGCATGAGCCCAAAGTCCATCTGCAGGGTGTCAATTTTGGCTGTCAAGGTGTTTTGGCATCCAGAAATAGCCATCATTAGAGCTTGGAAACGATCCTCCTCCGAGCCCGGATCCGTGGGGATGGTCTGAGATGCCATGTTTGTGTAGTTGGGCAGGCCCACAGGGGCCTGTGACCTCCGCTGTGAGGAAGCTTTAGGGGTATGCCCACCTGTCTTTGCGGAACTAGATCTGCCTCTTCTCATGCCCAGATGCCCTCCACTGCTGAATGGGATAATCTATAGTATTGGACCGGACACAGCAAGGGCTCAGGCTTTAAAAACTGCAGCTATAGGACACCCCCAACAACAGTACCTTACGATAAGAGCTGTAGTCTGTCCTTTAGGCCGCAAGTTGGGGGGGTCTTTGCGATTCCTCCGATAGCCTTTAGATGTTGTCCCCTTTTATATAAGTCCCGGGCTGGGTGACAATGCCCCTCCAGCAGACCACGGCACCCCAGGTCAGTGCTTGTTATTCCTGCTGAAATCCGCAAGATGGCGGCCGGCATGTGGGGCCAGCCGAGGGCCTTTATGGTGTATTCGGCGTCCCCTCACATCACCTCCGGTCCCGCTGCTGTTGTTAGCCAGATGGCACTGGTGTATAGCCTGCGCTGGTCCTCCCTCCGCCGATTGCGGCACCCGAGGCCGGGGATCGCGGAGGCTCCGCAGGCCGCAAAATGGCGGATTCCGTCCAGATTGTGGGGCCGTCTGTAGGCCGCTGCGGTGCGATCGCTGACCCCGCTTGTCTCCTCCGGGTCCCGCCGCCTCCCACAGCTGGATGGGTCTGAGCACGGAGCACTGAGGCCCCCCTCCCGCTGATCGCGGTACTCGAGGCCGGGGATCGCGAGCACTCCGTAGGCCTCAAGATGGCAGAATGCCTCAGAGAAGTGGAGCCGGCCGAGGGCCTATTTCAGCTCCGTCGAACGGCCGGCCTTCTCAATAATCCCCGTCTTTACTGTAGAGGATGCCCGGCACCACTTAGGGAGCAGTGAAGAGTCAAAAAGTGTTGTTGTAGAGCAGGATTACTCTGGATTATACCAGGACCGGCGGAGCTCCTCTGGAACGCGTCTTGCTCCTTGCTACATCCGGACACGCCCAAGGTGCATCATTTTGAACGCTGCCAGTCTCCCTGCCCAGGAAAACTCACATTTGGCTAAGTTGGCCAGGTCATTTTGTAGTTTGGTGTGGAAGGGTATGTAGTTGGCTTGGAAAAGATTTTTAACTGAGTTAGTCAGGTGGGCAGGGGCGTGCTGGGCCGGGGGGCAGGGATGCAATTTCCCCCCAGGCCGCTCTGATTCCCCATAAGAAGGCCGATGTGCTGCCAGCAGGGAACTGAGCATGTGCAGTTAGCACTCCGGAGGGAGGCTGGCAGGTCTGGATAACAGCCCAGAAGCGTGCAGGAACGTTTGTGCCTGAAGCGGACATCTGTGCTGTCACAGTCATGTTCCCAGCTTCTGAGCTGACAGTTCTGTGTCCCTTCAGAGCACAGCCCAATGGAAAAGGGTGGCTCTGCTCTGCCTCCTCCAGCCCCCTCTCACACTGTGCCCGCCCACACTCCGGGCAGCCTGTGTGCTGCTTCTGTGAATAGGACATGTGTGCGGGAACATTCAAACTGAGATTCGTCGGAGTTCTGTATGGGACGCTCTGGAAGCTGATAACCGAGCCAGTGAGCCATCTGCCTGCTGGGTCCTTCCTTCCAAGTGAGTGATCTATGATCGGCCTCTCTCTCCCTTCTCTCCCCCTTCTCTCCTAAATTCCTCTCCCCCTCCTCCCTCTGCAGATAAGGAAGTTTCTTTCAGCAGCCAGTGCAGTACTTGCTCCTATGTACTATGATGTGGGCTCACACTGGTCTGCTGCAGTGTTGGTGATCTCACTATCTTCCTGCATGTCCCATAGACTTCTATTAGTTTGCACATTGTTGCTGCATTTTCTGAAAGTGCACAAAAATGGCTGCATCTTTAGTGCGCTATAAAAAAAAAACTGCAGCAAAAACGCACAACCTAAAAGAAGCCTATGGGACTGCGGCTAAGGAAAACTGTGTACATGAGCACTGCTGCCAAACCGCAGCTACACCAGTGTGCGCCCAAAGGCTTGTACACACTTGCAGCAGCCACTGCCACTCCCCTGAAAAGTGATCAATGCTCAGGTCACTTTTGCTCATGCTCAGCGGCTCCAACCAGAGCTGTCAGTTTTTTTTTGTTGTGCAACTCACTGGATTGAGCAAAAAAAAAAACTAGTGGTGTTTACAAGGCTTTACTATGTTGATAAAGGAATCAAGCTATTTTTTTGAGGAGTGGTCTATCTTTGTGGACAATTTGGAGCAATGTCTCTCTCTGTCAGTGGTGGCTGGTGCTCAAACTAAAAAACCCCATCAATTGCATCCTCACTCTGCCATTAAATGCAGCCACTGTGCCCATCAATTGCAGCCTCACTGTGCCCATCAGATGCAGCCAATGTTACCCCCCCGTCCACATTTAACCAGCACCCCACCTTGTCCGTTGTCTGACTGGCACTTACCCCATCTTGGTGCCGGGTCGGGCAGCAAGTGACGACAGGGAGCTGTGGGACAGGCAGCGGTTCCTGTGTTCTCTATGCTTCCTCCGTGCTTTTCCTCCTGCTAGACATCCAATAGGAGCGCCTGCCCTTTCAGCCAATCAGGTTACGGGTATCAAACCCGCTCTTCCTGATTGGCGGAGAGGGAGTTCAGTGTTAGAAAAGCAAATATTCATTTGCTTTTCTAACACACCTGGGTGGGCTCTGAGCGCAATGCTCTGCGCTCCAAGTCCACCCTATTTTGAAGCCCATTAGAGCCTCTGGTCAAGCTGCCTGAGCTGAGGTTGGGAGCAGTGAATTAATTTGAACATATGTGTGTCATGGGAGCATGAGCCGGCAGCAGAGGAGGAGATCACATCCTTAAATCTCAGCCAGGGTTCATGCTGGGACTTAAAGTCCTTTCCTTTTGGGGATGTGACCCCAAAAGTGAAGGACTAAAGGTCCCAGCATGAACCCCTCAGAGCTCAGGATGTGTCACACACCCCTGCCCCCCCATTAGTGAAGGATTACAGGTCCCACTGTCCCAGCTTAAACCCTTCAGAGCTGAGGATGTGTCACCCCACAATTAGTGAAGGACCCATGGGATCTAAGGGGACACATCCTTAGATCTCAGGGGTTAATGCTGGGACTTGTAGTTCATCACTAGTTGTGGAGGGGGTCAGGTCCTCAGCCCTGAGGGATTCATACAGGGACTTGCTTGCAGTTTAGTTCCTGGAGGCCATGGTAGTACAAGTCCCCCACAGGCCCTGGAGGGCCACATTGTCCTCCCTGCCCCCCCCCACATTTGTGATCATGAAAAACCTTAGAGACTGTTTTTCCGATCCATCACTTTGCCACCACCGGTTCTTTGGGCCACTTGACTGGACTTGCCCCCCAGGCCTAAGGCTGCCAGCCCTGCCCTGCAGGTGGGTGCCTAAATATGGTATACTGTGTTCCTCCCAGGCATATGGGAATGTTTGTTGAAGCAGATTGCTTACTACTCCATCTATTTTAATCCCCAACATAGAAGATTTTGTTTTGTTGACCTTGTAGTAAGATACTTTGCTGAATCTGGATAAAGTACTTTTTTGGAGAGGTCGACTCCTTTCCTGGCTTAGGTATTGTGATTACAGTTGCATTTAACATTTCAGAAGGAAATGATGAAGAGGAAGCAGCGATATTGAATAAAGAATACATGTGGGGTGTCAATATGTGATGAATGGATTTATAGTATGGGAGTGTGGCTTGCACTCACACAAGAAGGCTGCCTAAGCTTTGAGCTCCTCACAGCCGACCAGACAAACACCACTACAGGGCAGGAATACAGCCCCATCAAGCTCCACAGGACGCCCCTACACTCTTGTGGCACTCACCGCAATGATGTCCTGCAAGCGGGGCCAGGAGAGAGGCCTGAAAAAGCTCACAGATTTCTTCCCTCAGGCTGACTGGCAGCATGGAAGAAGCCAAGATGGAGCCACCGGAGCCGCTGCAGGAACATCCATGGCATACACAGACCAATCCACATGAAATGAGGAGTGGATTAACATCCACCTCTCCCCACAATTCTTCACCATCATCCCCGGTCTTCCAAAGCCCAGCAAAGACAAGGATGCGGATGGATCTTCTTCACCAGGTCACAGACACAGTGAGTACAGCCCTGCATAATCAACAAGCCATATCCTCACTGCAATCCTCAATAGCTGCATTCCCCACATCAGGGCAACCCATACTAGACACTACCATGAAGGATATGCTCATGTCACTACAATCCTCCTTCATGTCCAATCTATCCTCCCTGATACATAAGTTTTCTGCTGATATGCAGCATATGAGGGATAGAGTATACTATATGGAAAATAAAATGAAGGAATGCACTGACACAGTGAATGATCTGGTGGATGTTTATGGAGAGCAAAAAGAGGATTCTATGTGGATCAAAGCAAATCTGGCAGGACCTAGAGGACCGCTCTAGATGAAATAACATTAGAATACGTGGTATCCCTAAGTCCATTCCACTCGCAGAGCTGCGCAAATATGCTAGCATTATGCTTTCTGCACTTCTACAAGAATTATCTCCAGTAGAGCTCACTATTGACCGTATTCACAGAACACCTAAACCACACCACCTAGAAGAAACTATCCCCAGGGATGTGTTTCTGCGGATCCATTTTTTTCAGGCCAAGGAACAGATCCTATCAAAGGCCAGGGAGATGCCAACTCTCCCAGCGCCATATTCAGATATCCAATTGTTTGCAGATCTCTCACAATTTACACTGCAAATGAGAAGACAACTGAAAACGGTGACAAAAGCTCTTAACAACCACAAGATAACCTACAAGTGGCCGCATCCAGCGACTATATTGGCTAATGACAATGGAGTCCCACACACAATTTCCACAATGGAAGGAGAATTGAAACCTCTACACAAGTGTGGTATCATCCCAGAACTCCCATGCAACCCTCCT
Organism: Lithobates clamitans; assembly: GCA_037952925.1. NCBI lineage: Eukaryota > Metazoa > Chordata > Amphibia > Anura > Ranidae > Lithobates > Lithobates clamitans. Next base: position 4,890,371 of record JBBGZY010000314.1, read on the forward strand.
GAGTCCAACGGGAAGCCCAACCCCTTTTCCTTTGGGAACAGCCGTGGAAATTTCAAGACCAATCTCAAATAATTGATCTTACCCTGCAAACATGAATAGACAGCAATATGTCCGGTCAGGTTTCACACTCAACCAACTAGTTTTTGAACTTCCCCCAAGTTTGGTCAGCACCTCTCTAGAGTTACACGCTGCTGACATGTTTATTTGTTGTATTTTGAGCTTTATTTCTTTTCTATTGTTTATTCTTTCCTTATTTCTGTCTAATCCATTTTTGAACTAACCATTCCAAAACCTTACTCCAGAATTTAAACGTCCACGGCTCATTCCTAACTTGTTTATAACCTTCTTATGCCCCGTACACACGGTCAGACATTGATCGGACATTCCGACAACAAAATCTCAGGATTTTTTCCGACGGATGTTGGCTAAAACTTGTTTTGCCTACACACGGTCGCACAAAGTTGACGGAATTTCCGATCGACAACCACGCGGTCACGTACACCACGTACGACGAGACTAGAAAAGGCCAGTTCAGAACCAAGCGCGGCACCCTTTGGGCTCCTTTTGCTAATCTCGTGTTAGTAAAAGTTTGGTGAGAGACGATTCGCGCTTTTTCAGATTCGTGGCTTTCAGATCGTTTTCTACCGTTCAGTTTGTGCTTGTGTGTTTGTATCTGCTCTTCAGTGCGTGCAAGCAAGTTCCGCGTGACTTTAAGGAGTCATTGTATTCTTGTTCGTTCGTTACTGGTTTTCAGGTTGCTCTTCACAGGCCTTGCTGTTCTTCAGTGCGTTCTGTTACTTCGTTCTGAGCAGCCGACCGTTTTCTAGCCATGTTTCGTATGCATACTCCTCGTAGAGTTCGTGCTGTGCGGGGGCTTGGTGTTGGGGTCCTGACACAAGTCCAATCCATGAACAGGGTGGGGAGGAGTTCATGGACCAAGAATTGGTTGCTTCAGCGTGACCAGTTCTCTCATATGCCTTTGCTCCGTGAGATCCGTGAGAATAATCCTGATGATTTCAGAAACTTTCTCAGGATGACGGACCCCGTGTTTCACCGTTTGTTGGCTTCGCTGACCCCCTATATCAGCAGGCAGGATACCTGCATGAGGCAAGCCATCACTCCGGAGCAGAGGTTGGTCGCTACCTTGCGGTATTTGGCCACAGGGAGAAGCCTGCAGGACCTCAAGTTCTCGACAGGTATCTCCCCCCAGGCTCTGGGGATCATTATCCCAGAGACCTGTTCTGCCATCATACAGGTCCTGCAGAAGGAGTGGCAACGGAGGGGGAGAGGAGACAAATGAGCGGAAGTTCCACTTTTGGGTGGAACTCCGCTTTAACATCTACCTTCTCCAAAACTCCTGCTATTCCACCCCCCCTCCAACTCCAATTGGAGGAATTGTTCTTAATTCTGAATCAGTATCTGACCCGCTGGTGGTGTGGAATACCGATAAACCCTTCATAAGAGGAGTATTTATCCAAATGGGAGCTAGAGTAAAGAAAAAAAAGAGAATGCAGAGGTTAAATGAAAGAACAGCAGACATAGCAGCCACTGAATCTGTGAGTAAGACTAATTCTTCCCCTCTACTCCATTCCAAAATCTTCTCACTATGCCATGAATTATGCTCTCTCCTCCTTGAGTCCTTTGAGAAGACGTATACCAAGCTTAAAGCCAAGCTTAAAGCGACATGTACAACAAGGAACAAGGCGGGTAAGGCAATGTCATTACATGTCATTACATGTCAAAGGCCATAGAACCAAAACTAAAATCCCATTCCTATTCCACCCTCACACTGACAAGAAATTACTCAAACCTAATTCAATCGCCAATGCATTCAGTGTATACTATAAAGATCTCTACAATATTAAAGAAGATAAAAGTACCCATCAACCATATCAGGAGGACATTTTAGCCTTCCTGGAGCAAACTAATCTCCTCTCTATATCGCCACAGATCTAAACACCCCCTTTACTACCCCTGAAATACTACAAGCAACCTTCCAAATTCTAAATCACCAGGGCCGGATGGCTTCACTGGAGAATACTATAAAAAATTTCAACATATCCTAGCTCCTATACTATGTAAGATCTTTAATTCAGCTGCCTCCTCTTCAACATTCCCCTCTCAAATGTTAGATGCATTAGTTGTGACACTTCCAAAACCAGGAAAAGAACCTACCTCACTGAAAAAATTCTGTCCTATTTCTCTACTTAACATGCATCTAAAACTTTATGCAAAGCTTATAGCAAATAGATTAGTCGACATATTACCATCCCTTATTCCCTTAAAACAAATCAGGTTTTATGAAAGAGCGCCAGGCATCAGACGCCATAAGAAGAGTAGTAAATGCTATCTACCACATAGAAAAATCAAGCATTCCATCTATATTGCTATTTTTCGATGCAGAAAAAGCATTCAATAGAGTAAATTGGAACTACCTCTCCTTAACACTGTCCAAATTCGGAATCCAAGGACACATCTACAATGCCATAATGGCCTTGTACTCTGTCCCATCGTCTCATCGGCCCAAGTATATACAGCAGACAAGCTCTCATTGCCATTCCAGATCACGAATGAAATGAGACAAGGTTGCCCTCTTTCCCCCCTAATCTTTAATCTCGTGATGGAGCCTCTAGTTAAAAGCATCAGATCTAACACAAAAATCTCAGGGATACCCATTGCAGATCAAGAACATAAAATCAGCTTATTCGCTGATGACTTTATACTTATGGTCACAAATCCAGTTGCTTCTCTACCAGAAATTCAAAGGACGCTGGCCTGGTTTAGCAAAGTCTCATACCATAAAGTGAACGAAACTAAAACATATATCTTGAATCTAGGGGTGAATACTACTACTACTAGCGAAAGCCTTAGACAACAATTTCCTTATGTCTGGGCGAAAAAGAGTATATCTAGGAGTACAATTAACTAACTCAACTAAATCATTGTTTCAACACAACTATTTACCACTCCGTACCAAACTCCAATTGGATCTCACCAGGCTGGCGCCATTTGAGTTTTCATGGATGGGGCGACTGGCGGCTTTTAAAATGTTCCATCTTCTACAAATCCTCTATCTCTTCAGGACCCTCCCAATACCCATTCCAGATAGCTACTTTAAATCACTTCAAACTATACTATCAAAATATATCTGGCAAGGTAAAAAAAACAGGTGTGCCCATGCAAAACTAATTAAACAATGCCATACAGGAGGAACTGGTTATGTAGATTTTCAGGACTATTACTTGGCCTCAGTGCTTACACAAACAAAAGAATGGTTATCTTCCCCCTCTACATTATGGGGGAAAATAGAATGTTCTACCATACCAGGAGGCAATTTATCCACATGGTTATTCTCTGTCACAATCAGAGTTAAAATCCCACTGCATCTCTCCCCAACCATCTGGGCAACACTCAAGGCCTGGGACCGATTTCTAAAAAGTTGCTCATTATGCCCCCTTACATCTACTCTCCAAATACCCTTGGAGGCATTGCAAAATTTAATGCAATCAACATCCTATGTGCATGGAAATCGAAAGGAATAATGCACATAAATGATCTGACCAGTAAGGAAAACCTCAAATCATTCCCCAACTTACAAAAAGAATTTCACCTACCAAACTTTTTCCTATGCCTCCGCACCCAACACTGCATCACCACACTCCCAACATGGACCTGCAAAATCCCCCAATTGGCATGGATATTTCTTAGAGCCCCTAAAAATCATCAAAACGGGACATCATTGTTCTATAATCTTTTTCAATATAAAAATGTCTTTACCAAAACAACCCCACTACTTATGTGGGAATCGGATTTGGGATGTAATTATACTGTGGATCAATGGGCTAAAGCCTGCAACTCCACATACAAGGCCACCTGCTGCTCCACCCTCTGGGAGCTATCAATAAAACTGACACAACGTTGGTACCTTACCCTTGACAGATTGTACAAATTTGACACAAAAATAAAAGATAAATGCTGGAGGATGTGCTGGCAAAGAGATGATATGCTCCATATCTTCTGGAATTGCCCCAAACTGACACACTATTGGAAATAAATATTCCAGTTACTTTCTGAAATTACCCAAACGACAATCCCTATGAGACCTACACTGGCACTATTGTCCTTTGACATTGAAAAATTCCCCTATTGACGTCACCTTTGATGAAACAATCGTTGGGACGCCATGCTCACATGCTCTGCGCATGTACAATCGCTTTCATGGAATTTTAAAATTGCTAAAGTTTCTTGGCTTGTTTGCTTTGTAGCTGTGCCTCCAGTTTTTAAGCGGATGTATGCAGCATTGCAGCATTGCCAAATAAACCACTTTAAGAGACAATACTACACTATCTTGGGCCTTTTGTCTCTTTCTTTATATATTATATACACCTTGCTGCTGAGGTCATCTGGCATTTGGCTGCTGTTTACTATCCGGTGCACGTAGAGGCTTCTGGTGAGAGACACTTCCTTCCAGTGGATTTTGGAATTCAAACAAGCACTTTGTAACCCCCCCTGAGTAAGGGTGGTCGCTGGCTTTCTGGTAAGCCTTTTATCATAACTATGGTGATGGGTGACGCAATGCCAAATATCTGACAAATGTTGTGCACTTCTTGTGAGTTCTCCTCCTTTTGAGTATCATTGGGATCTTCTTCACTGAACATTTGATTTGAAGAATTTCTAATTTTCTTTCTTTTTCTGGATTTTTATTGGATTTTTTATATCTGCATATCAGTCATATAAAATTTGTCACTTCATATTGCACAATTTGTTTATTGAACATTTGAAGACTATAGTATATAACATGCTATATTGTATTATGTTAGTTGTTGGTTGCTTTTAATATTTTCACTATTTTTCAAATATTGCATATTAGCTACAGTGATATTGCATATTAATTATTGCACATTGCACTTTATCACATGCTGGTAGGCATTGTGTCATCTAAGTTTAAAGTTTAATTTTAGCGCTGAACTCTTTTTTATTTTTGCATTAAAGAATTCTCAACACAGATTAAACATATCATAACTCATATATTATTGTCAGTGAGACTCAACATCACCAGACAGTGGAAAAACTGGACCACAGAGTGACATGGTCAATGCAACCCATGTACACTTCACTTACGAACAAATACTGGCAGTAAGAAACAAAACCAAAAATCAATCCTATGGAATGGGGCAACCATGGTCGAACTGGATTAGCTCTCCAGGAATTGGCAATGCTCTTGGTTCCTAACCTCACTGTTACGGTCGGGGAACTTTATTGTTCTTGTTCATTGATTAATGGTTATTATTTAAATTACCTTGATAAATACAGAATCACAAGATTAAGGTGTAATCTCTAAGAGGAGTGGGGTTGTCACCACCCTGGACACAGTTTTGCGCCCATAGGGGTGTCCAGGATGGTAGCCAATCCTCCTACCTCCACATTACAGTGGATGCCTAAAGAAAAAACCCATAACGTCAATACTCTACCTTGTTGATGCCATTATATTGCCCAATATGTAGTTATATCCAGATGACCTGCGATATGTTGTAGCATTACTCGACAGAAAATATTTGTCTATATACCTGTCTGTTTACTTCTATGTTTATTTCTGTTACAAATGGAAAATATTAATAAAAAACGATTGAAGGAAAGGATTTATAGTATTCCCCCTTTAGACCATCTGGGCCAGGGGATTTGCATTTGGGCAGAACCTCAATAAAGTTCCTAATTTCTTCTATGTGGAAGGGTTTGTTGAGGCTCACTAGCTGACTATCGTTCAGCTTGGGGAGTGAAATGTGAGCTATGAAGCAGTCTATGTCCTCTTGGGAGGGTTGATGTGTGTTTTATTCCTCTTGGATGTTGTTAAGATTACTATAATATATTCTGAATGCGTTGGCAATTGCTTGGGGGTTAATTAATTTTTCATTTGTTGTTGAGTGGAAAAGGTACTGGATTTTTTATTTTACCCTTCGGCCTTTTATTAGTCTAGCCATTGCTTTCCCTGCTATGTTAGTTTGCGTTGGGATTTCTCAAAGGTGTGCAAAAGCAGGGAGCGCAATTCTTGGCATAGGTTAAATAGTTTGGTAGGTCAGTTGTGGGGATGGGTTGGCTTTATTTTGGTTATCAATAGTTCTGATGTCTGCCCTGATGGCATCTAAATGCTGCGTCCTCTCCTTGGCTCACAAGCCTAGTTGAATAAGCACACCTCTTATATATGATTTGTGCATATTCCACACCACAATCGGGTCCTCCCGTGAGTTGTTGGAGAAGAACTTTTCAAGATGGTTTGATATGATTTTAGTGTAAGAAGGATGTTGCAGGAGATAGTTATTAGTGCACCATATAAATGTATTAGGCTGTGACTTTTTCCCCAGGAGGGTAATACTGATTGGTGCATGGTCGGACCAGGTGATGGTGTGGATGTGTGATGATTTTGAAGTAACTATTTGTCCATTAAGAATAGATCTATATGAGAATATGAGTTGCGTCTTGGTGACAGGTATGTGTAGTCTCGTTCTGAGGCATGGCCACATTGCCACGCGTCGTACAGGTCATGGTAAGGTAGAAAAGAGTTCAACGAAGGGGTGGTCCTTTTGGAGGTGGATGTGGTATCCATTTGGTGGTCAGGAACTAGGTTGGAGTCTCTGCATAGGAGCAAGTTGTCCTGTTGAATCAGTTTTATTTTTTTTAAGCATCTTGGAGAGGAAAGATATTTGACGTTGGTTGGGAGCATAGATGTTTACAAGGTATATCAGGTTGCGTTGATAGAGCAAATTAGGATTATGTATCGACCGTTTGAATCGAGGATGCTTTGGTTCAGTTGGAATGACACTTTGTCTCTAATAGCAACCACTACTCCTCGTTTCTTTTTTGTGAAGTTCGCTTTCAACAAGTGCGGGAAGTGTCTGTGTTGGCATGTTGGAGGTCCATCTGATGGGAAGAGTGTCTCCTGTACACAGAGCACATGACTGTTGTGGGCTAATGCTGTATTCTATAGCAAGGACCTTTTGCCTGGATGATATAGGCCTCTAGCATTTAGGGATAGGACTGTGAGGGACATTGTTTGAGCAATAGAGTATGTAAGGTTTAAATGAGAACTTACAGTTAGTGGTCTTGAACGTTGCAGGTTTCAGCTTGGGGAGTGAAATGTGAGCTATGAAGCAGTCTATGTCCTTTTGGGAGGGTTGATGTGTGTTTTATTCCTCTTGGATGTTGTTAAGATTACTATAATATATTCTGAATGCGTTGGCAATTGCTTGGGGGTTAATTAATTTTTCATTTGTTGTTGAGTGGAAAAGGTACTGGATTTTTTATTTTACCCTTCGGCCTTTTATTAGTCTAGCCATTGCTTTCCCTGCTATGTTAGTTTGCGTTGGGATTTCTCAAAGGTGTGCAAAAGCAGGGAGCGCAATTCTTGGCATAGGTTAAATAGTTTGGTAGGTCAGTTGTGGGGATGGGTTGGCTTTATTTTGGTTATCAATAGTTCTGATGTCTGCCCTGATGGCATCTAAATGCTGCGTCCTCTCCTTGGCTCACAAGCCTAGTTGAATAAGCACACCTCTTATATATGATTTGTGCATATTCCACACCACAATCGGGTCCTCCCGTGAGTTGTTGGAGAAGAACTTTTCAAGATGGTTTGATATGATTTTAGTGTAAGAAGGATGTTGCAGGAGATAGTTATTAGTGCACCATATAAATGTATTAGGCTGTGACTTTTTCCCCAGGAGGGTAATACTGATTGGTGCATGGTCGGACCAGGTGATGGTGTGGATGTGTGATGATTTTGAAGTAACTATTTGTCCATTAAGAATAGATCTATATGAGAATATGAGTTGCGTCTTGGTGACAGGTATGTGTAGTCTCGTTCTGAGGCATGGCCACATTGCCACGCGTCGTACAGGTCATGGTCAGGTAGAAAAGAGTTCAACGAAGGGGTGGTCCTTTTGGAGGTGGATGTGGTATCCATTTGGTGGTCAGGAACTAGGTTGGAGGTTCTGCATAGGAGCAAGTTGTCCTGTTGAATCAGTTTTATTTTTTTTAAGCATCTTGGAGAGGAAAGATATTTGACGTTGGTTGGGAGCATAGATGTTTACAAGGTATATCAGGTTGCGTTGATAGAGCAAATTAGGATTATGTATCGACCGTTTGAATCGAGGATGCTTTGGTTCAGTTGGAATGACACTTTGTCTCTAATAGCAACCACTACTCCTCGTTTCTTTTTTGTGAAGTTCGCTTTCAACAAGTGCGGGAAGTGTCTGTGTTGGCATGTTGGAGGTCCATCTGATGGGAAGAGTGTCTCCTGTACACAGAGCACATGACTGTTGTGGGCTAATGCTGTATTCTATAGCAAGGACCTTTTGCCTGGATGATATAGGCCTCTAGCATTTAGGGATAGGACTGTGAGGGACATTGTTTGAGCAATAGAGTATGTAAGGTTTAAATGAGAACTTACAGTTAGTGGTCTTGAACGTTGCAGGTTTCAGTTACTTGTAGAATCCTGGTAGTCAGGGGGATTTGTAGGTTGTAGTTGCAAAGTAGGTAAAGTGGTAGTTCTCTGTGGAGTTTTGTACCTGGAACTAAGTTAAATGGTTAGTTATTGTAATACATTTTCAGATAGACGAAATAGGTCTTTATGAGTGTGAGACTTAACAAAAGGAGGTAAAAAAACAACAGAAACAAAGTAAAACAACTGGGCAGCTGACTAAAGGTTGAGCTGCTGGGATACACTGGGGGTGAAAGTTTTTGAGCAAAAGTTTGTGAGTCATGCATTGGACTGGATAAGAGACGATGTTTAGTGGTGCCATTAGCATAGTCATTTGAAGTTGGAGTCGCTCTTCTTGGAACGGAAGCGGACGTTCAGTGTTTAGCCTGTTTGCTCCCAGTAGGCAGGGGGTGTCTTGAGGTTGGTCAATTATGATTCCCCAGGTGTGGAGCAACTTCATGCCCTTGTTCAGGTTTGAAATCATGTGTGCTGTTCCATTATAGGTGACGAGCAGAGTTGCGGGATAGCACTACTTGTATGTGATCTTGTGGTTGTTGAGCGCCTTGGTAACGGTTTTTAGTTGTCTCCTCATCTGGAGAATGTACTGTGATAGGTCAGCGTATATCTGCAATCCCTCGAAAGGAGCTGGGAAGTTGTCTTGCTTTAAATAGCAGTTGTTGTTTTACTGGAAAGAAATGGATTTTCATGAGATTATCCCTGGGGATAGTGTCAGCTAGGTGTTGGGGTTTGGGGATGTGATGGATGCGGTCTATAATAATTTCTACTGGTGATAAGCTGGGCAGCCTGGTGGAAAAAAGATTGCGGGCAAATTTTTGTAGACCCTGCGGGGGAATTGATTCTGGAACCCCACGCAATTTTACATTATTGCATCTCAAGCGGCCCTCTAGATCTGCTATTTTCGCTTTCATCCATAGTGTCTTCTTTGGAGTCCTTGTATGCGTCAACCAGGTCATTGACCATGGTAGTGCACTCCTCCTCCATTTTGTTTTTTTGTATACTGTACTCTTTTCCCTACGTGCTGTATGTCTGTAGAGAATTTGTGGATGAGGGAGGAGAGGTTAGACATGAGTGAGGATTGGAGTGAAAGGAGCATATCCTTCATTGTGGAATATAGAACAGGTTGCCCAGTGGTGGGGAATTGGGGAATGAGGCAATTGATGATTGCAGAGCAGTGTCACTGTGCAGTGGGAGGATGTCGGTACTCACCCCTGGACCCGGCTGGTGAGGGGAATCCATCCTTATCCTTGCCTTGACCTGGCTCCCTGAAGTAGTGCTGTTGGGAGTGGATTCATTTGGGAGTGGGGATGTCTGTCTTCCTGTGAGTTGTTCCAGGTCTGCATCTGGCAGATCAGTATAGGAGGCTGAGGGAGAGCAATTAGTGCGCTCGCCGGTGCCATCTTGGGCCTGCTCACTCAGAGGTGCTGGCCTGAGGAAAAAAGCAGTGAGTTTTTGCGGGTGGTGTTCCTCCTTCCACTTGCGGGATGTCATCGCCGCTGTGTCCCCAGGGTGTCAGGAGGGAGCGATACAGGCATTGTAGTGCTATTTGTGTCCGGTCCGTGGCTCGGAGCTTGGGCTTAAGCGGCCATCTTTGAGCGCATGCAAACCACGCCCCCCTGGGATTTTTTGATGTCAGCATAATCTGGCAGAAGTGACTCATGCAGATAGTAGAGGAATGACAGTGCAGACAGATATCACACTAGGTGCTTTAGATTTAGGCTAGCAGCCTTTCTCAACAGGGGTGCTGCAGCACTTTGGAGTGTCCCCTGAGGTCCTTAGGGGTGCTAAGGGGTGGTTGAAAAAGGCTATCAGATCTGACTGAACTCTCGCTTCGCCGAACATCAGCAGAGCAGGAGCTTGGTCAGCACAGTGCAGTCAGCAGTGAAAAGCAGTGGCTGGGGAGATGGGTTTCTTAATCCTGAGCTCTCCACCTCTGCCTACCCAGCACCACCCACAGCTGTGTGGATTGTAATAGAATGGTCCTGCCCCGAGGCTTTGGTGAGTTGAAAGCAGGGTGTAGAGGGGATCAAAAGGGAGGGTGGGGGTTGGCTTGCAGAGGTTAGCAGAGAGAGTGGGGTACATAGGTGTGCTAACGGGGTTTTGGGGTGTGTAGGTGAGCAGAGGGAGGGTATAGAGGTGAGCAGAAAGGGTTTTTTTGTGATGTGGAGGTGAGCAGAGAGGGGATCTGGGGTGTGGGAGTTAGCAGAAAGGAGGTTTGGGGGTGAGCAGGGAGGGGGTTTGGGGTATGGAGGTTTGAGGTACAGAGATGCACAGAGAGGGGGGTTTGAGGTACCGAGGTGCACACAGAGGGGGGTTGTGGTGCAGAGGTGAGAAGGATTCTGGGGTGCAGAGATTAGCAGGGGGGGTCCAAAGGTGAGCAGAGTCGAATTTGGGTGTAGATGTTAGCAGAGAGAGGAACGCGCAGTGTAATTTTGCAGCCTATTCATTTGATGCATGCATTACATTTAAAAAATTGGGCCACACCGAACTGCATGATACAGCGGTACCATGCAATTTTCTGCCTTCACACACTCTGCATTTGTTATCTGCATTTGGGGTGCATTGGCACCTGCATGCAGATCACAAGCTGCAGTACAGGAAATGCATACAGAGCGCACCTTTTCCACACAGCGTTCTGGTGTGAACCGACCTTAGTTCCGGACTTTTTTTTTTTTTTAATCCTGCAACACTGAAAACACAGTGCATTAGCTAACACATGGGGGAAACATTAAAAATTAATGACACCCCTGTGCATCTGCTAAAGAGCAATGCATTTGTATGCGTGTTGGTAACGCACGCGATTTTGCACACGTTCATCGACACACAGTAATGTGAATATTATTTTCAAGGGTGCCCTGATTGCAAAAATGTTGAGAAACATTGCTGTAGAGGGATATGCTTTGTTCATTTTTCATTTCAGAGGTTTACAACCACTTTAATACTCTTTGTGGCTTAGTTAGTATAAATGTCCCTGATTCAATACAATTACCAGTTATCATAGAATTGTGTGTAGAGAAAAAACAAACAGCGTCTGGTTGTGAAAAAGATTTTGCACAAGTTACAATACTTGAGAAAATGAATACAGTGAGACATGGTACCAAAGATAATGAAAAATAAATATAGTTCTTAACCTGACAACCTAACTAACTATGTACAAATGGAGGGAACAAACATGAGCAGGGCAAGTTCAGGACTGAGACAGGAAACAAGGGGAGCAGAGCACGGTATGGAGTATTGGATGCAGGGAGGTAACCTGCTGGTGACACTGTTGTTCTCAGAGTCCAAGGGTGCAGTCCTGGCGGCCACCAGCTGGTGCTTCCCAGCAGCCAGATTATCCAAGTAATTAGGCTGCACCTGATGCTGGCTGCTGGGCGACCTCCTCTGTTGGCTACTATAACTGCACCCTTTGACTCTGGGAACAACAGTGCCACCAGCAGATGACCCAGGTTCAGACACAAGTCCTGACATAGACCATCAGTACATAGGACTAATACATTTTCAAGTAAATATACCATAGTTTGTTGAAGCTATAACTTTCACACAAACCAATTAATATACTCTTAGTGGGATTTTTTAACCAATGCCATGTAGCAGAATACATCTTTGCCTAAATTTATAAAGAAATTTGATTTTGTTGGATATATGTTATAACAGAAAGTAGTAAACATTTTTTTTCTACATTTTTGGTCTTTTTTTGTTTTATACAGCAAAAAATCAAAAAACCCAGTGGTGATCAAAAACCACCAAAAAAAAGCTCTATTTGTGTGAAAAAGAAATGATATAAATTTAAATTGGGTATAGTGTTGCATGACCACACAATTGCCAGTTAAAGTAGAGCAGTGCTAAATAACAAAAAATGGCCTTGTCATGAAGGGGGAAAAACCTTACAGAGCTCAAGTGGTAAATTATACAAAGGAGTCTGTTGATAAGCATCACACACACTTTCACCCATCACACAGCTTTCACCCATTTTTCCAATTGAATCAAATAGAAAATGCATGAATCTTGTGTGAAAAAAATCTAAATAGACCCCTTAAGGTTTTAAAGTTGGAAGCGAAGTTATAAGGAGCAGGTTAAGAGTGAAATGTGCTGTGACTGTACTGTTCTATGAACAGAGGATAGGAATGCTGCCTGGTATACTATGGTATAATATTTATTAAAGTTTTCACATAAAGAACGTAGTGCACATTTGTACAGAAAGTTCAGACTGGAGCATTGTGGACAAAGGAGAAGGATATGTACATCATAGCATCACAGTACATTTTAGATGAGTTAACCAAGAAGCCCAGTTGGAAATAAACTTTTTCCTTGTCAAAAGATTTTATTTAGTACATGGAAGGTGATAACAGAAAAAATAATAAAATACAAAATGATAATTGAGTTGAAGCTCAATATTATGGAGGTATATATACATACTTAATTTGTATGGTGTAACCAGAAATTATCATATAAATAAGTACAAACAATCAAAGAAAAAGCAGAACAATTTTTGTAAATAATACCAATATGTTAAATTAGTTATAAGGATTTATAAGTAATGTTGATAGGTTGAGGTATAAAGATAAATACTGTAGTAACGAGAGCTTCTAATCCATGAGAGATAAAAGGGGATGAAAATAAGAAAGCAAAGAGACAGAAAGAGTGTAGAAAGACTAAGATAGGGATGTCCATTCGGTAGGTCCTAGAGTCATTGTGGATATAGTCTGGATAAACACAGATCAACTACCACGGCAAGAGAACATTTTCATCAAAAGTCAAAGGAAGATGATGTTTTATCCATGGGTGCCAACGTTTTTCAAATTTGGGGATTTGATCTTTTTCTATGGCTGCTATTTTAGCCTGAATCATGGAGTTATGCATCCTATGTTTTGTCTCGACTATAATCAATGAAGGGGATTTCCATGCTTTTGCAATTGTTTGTTTAGCGGCAGTAAGTATTTGGACAAAACTTTTAAATTGAGAGTGAGTTAGGCACAATGGTTTCAGGTTAAGTAATGCAGTAGTTGGGTTGGGATACACATTCAACTTGAACATTTTGGAAGCCATTTCAAAGATATCTTTCCAAAAGACCTTGACTATAGGACAGGTCCACCATGTGTGGAGGTATGTGCCCAATTCCAAACATCCACGGAAGCAAAAAGCTGCGTAGGTAGGTACATATTTGGCTATTCTGGAAGCACCAGATACCATTGGGTCAGCACATTGCAATTGGCTTCCAATGCTAGAACATTGGGGGAAGATGATTTTGTTGCCCACCAGATTTTTGACTAGTCCTCTAAGTCAATGGTTTGACCAAGATCAGCTTCCCATTTCTGGGTGTATGGTGGTTTAACTGAATCTGAATTGGGCAAAATTTGGGAGTATAAGGAAGAGATAAGACCTTTGGTATGAGGGTTGTCCTTGCATACTGATTCAAAATCTGAAAGTTGTGTCAGAGGGGCATCAGTATTATGCCCTGTACACAAGATAGGATTTTCCAACAACAAAATCCATGGGATTTTTTCCGATGGATGTTGGCTCAAACTTGTCTTGCATACACACAGTCACACAAAGTTGATTGGAAATTCCGAACATCAAGAACACGGTGACGTACAACACATATGATGAGCCAAGAAAAATGAAGGTCAATAGCCAGTTCTGCTTTTCTGCTTGATTCCGAGCATGTGTGTCATGGACTTTGTTGTTGGAAAATTTGAGAACCAGACCTCAAATTTTGTGTGACGGAAATTCCTATGGAAAATGTGTGATGGAGCCTACACATGGTCAGAATTTCCGACAACAAGGTCCTATCACACATTTTCCAGCAGAAAATCCTATTGTGTGTACAGGGCATAAGTGTTCAGAGTGTAATAGTTTTTAATTTGAAGATAACGGAATAATTCTGATTGCGGTATGCCATACGATTTGCTGAGAGTTGGGAATGGGATAAAGGACTTGGAAGAAACAAAATTGTAAAATCTTAGAACGTTCAAGGAGGTCCATGATTTGAATAATGAGGGAGAGACCCAGCCAGGATAAAAGGCAAGGTTTTTGGAAAATGAGAGCAGAGGGTTATGTGGAGATTGTAATTTGTGATGAAATTTGAAATACATTAGAGATTGATATAGGATCACATTTAGTGGCTTCAATTGTAACCCATAAAGGAATTTCATGTGTTGCATGAAATTTAGATAGGGTAGCAATATGTGCTGCTTTATAATAGGATGCAAAGTTAGGGAAACCAAGGCCACCACTGGCTTTAGGGAGGTATAATGTGTGTAGAGATATGCGTGGTTTAGAGAGATTCCAAGCAAATGAAGTAGCTTTTTTCTGAATTAATCTTAGATAGTAGGCAGGAAGTGGTATCCGAAGAACTCTAAAGAGATAAAATAGTTTGAGCAAAAGTGTCATTTTTATTGCACTAATTCTTCCCAACCATGAAAGTGGGAGCTGAGTCCATTGTTTTAACAAGTCTGTTGCCCTTCTTAAGGTTTGTGGGTAATTAGCTGAGAAGAGATCAGATATGTAGGCTGTAAGATTGATCCCCAAATATGGGATCGATTTCTCAGCCCATGTAAAAGGAAGTGCTATTTTAGCAGGATCCATTTCCATGTTGGTAAGAGAAATATTTAAAACCACGCTTTTTTTGTGATTAATAATGAGACCCGAGAGGGCAGCAAACTTGTTAAGAATAGGTAAAAGATTGGGCCCTGAAACTTGTGGGGACCAAAGGAATAACAGAATTTCATCGGCAAAAAAGACAAAGTTTATGTTGGTGTCCTCCTATGTCTATACCAGTAATAGTTGGATTAGATGTAATTAGTTGAGCAAGAGGTTCTATTGAAAGGGCAAACAAAAAAGGGGAAAGAGGGCAACCCTGCCGTGTACCTCTCCCTATATTAAAGGAATCCGATTTATATCCAGCATATTTTATGTATGCTTGTGGATTATCATATAAAGCACCAATCCATCTCATGAAATGCGGCCTGAAACCCCATTTCTGAAGAGGATAATTTAAGTACAGTAGGTGACCGCGATATTGTGTCATTTGACACCTACGAGACCCATCGCGGGAGCCAGCGCCGAGATGACTCACTCATCGGGAAAGGAAAACTTTTTTTTCCTTTTGCGATGAGCGACAGGCAGTGCTGACAGCTGTCTGGTATGAATCCTGAGGGGGAACGCCGAATTTTAAATGAAAAAACCGGTGTGGGTTCCCCCCCAGGGGCATACCAGACCCTTAGGTCTGGTATGGATTGTAAGGGGAACCCCCTACCCCCCCTCCTGAACTGTACCAGGCCGCATGCCCTCAACATGGGGGGGTTGGTGCCTTAGGGGGGGGGCACCCTGCAGGCCCCCCCACCCCCAAGCACCTTGCCCCCATGTTGATGAGGACAAGGGCCTCTTCCCGACAAGCGGAATAAAAGGAATATAAGGCGATAGTTTGAACAGGATAATGGGGTTTCAGGATCATGCAGATGGTTGCCATTAATGGTTCCTGCCAGTATTGAAGGCTTCCGCCAGCATAGGGGATAATGTTTCTTAAAAGGTTTGGTTACACAAGGCCGAATATTCATTAGGTTCAGGTCTCTTGTTCTTTTTTAATTCTTTAATTGTTTTGGCTACGTCGTCTACTAAAATGGGTTTGTCTAGTTGATTTTTGTGGTCATTGTATAACTCGGGTAGATGTATTTGGGAAAAGAGGGTGTCAGCTGTTTTAGGGCAGAAGTTGTTAGTTGCCGTGCATAAAGAAGCTAAGTTAGAGCGAAATTGATATACAATTTTGACAGGGTTACATGTGAAGGTATTTGTAGATAATTTAATTCTAATTGGTTTGGTTGGTTTATTAAATGATTTTAAGGCTTTAGCCAAAAGGGTGCCTGTTTTATTAGACTTCATATAGAATGTGTGTTTAGATCTATTTAGAGATTTTTCAGTTGATTCTGTGAGGAATAGGTCATATTCCAGGCGCACATTTTCTAATCGGATTTTAGAAGTTTGGGTAGGATTACCTTGAAACGACTCGAAGAAAGTACTAAATTCAGATTGTAGCTTACGGGCAAGATTTCTACATTCATATTTAAAGGCAGCTGATTGCTTTTGAATTATGCCACGCATTACTGGTTTGTGTGCTTCCCAAAGAGTCATTGGTGAGATGTCGGGGTTATTATTATGCGTTAAATATTCTTTCAGGGCTTGTTCAATGATTAAGCGATGTGAAGGGTGATTGAGTAATTTATCAGGGAGGTACCAGGTGGGGTCTTGAGCTCTAGTGATAGAGGAAGCTATCGTGGTTAGGACTGCATTGCGATCAGACCAAGGTAGGGGATTATATTTGAAGTAAGTATTTCAGGTGTCATCCCTGTGGTTAAAAAAATATTATCAATGCGTGAAAACATTTGGTGAGGGTGTGAGTAGTATGTAAATCCTTTTTTAGTTGGATTATTTTCTCTCCAAGTATCAACCAATTTGTGTTTAAAAAGAAGCTGAGAGAAAGATATTTTGGTTGGAGTTTGGTTTAGGTGATATGGTGATTTATCCAAAATGGGTGTAATACTTGATTGGAATCACCACACATGATGATTGTACCAATCTTGTGCATGGTAATTACTTGCATTAGGTGTGTAAGGAAAGGTGTGGGTTGTTTGTTGGGTGCGTAGTAAGACACTATAGTGACTGCTGCATCCATAATATGTCCTATAAGTATTAAATAACGCCCCTCAGGGTCTTTAATTTCAGATTAGAGTGTGAATGGGATGGAGCAGTGGAATGCTATAAGAGTACCACGTTGTTTGGTGGTGGTAGAGGCTGTGAATATTTGTGGATAAGAAGAGCTCATAAATTTGGGCATAAAATTTACAGGTTTAGAGGTTATTTACAAAAGGTAAATCCACTTTGCACTGCAAGTGCACCTGGAAGTGCAGTCGCTGTAAATCTGAGGGGTAGATCTTAAATAAGGGAAAGCTCTGCTGAATTTATCATCCAATCATGTGCAAGCTAAAATGCTGTTTTTTTATTTTCCTTGCATGTCCCCCTCAGATTTACAGCGACTGCACTTCCAAGTGCACTTGCAGCGCACTTGTAGTGCAAAGTGCCTTTTGTAAATAACCCCCAATGTGTGCTTTTCAAGCCTGAAAAAACAGAATGGTTTAGTTCTCTTTTGAGGAATGTTGATACCCTGAACATTCAGGGAAAAAATGTTTAGAGGTGCCATGGTAGTTGATCTAGGAAATTAAACTTACCAATGGTCATGAAATGCTGGATGTCAGGACCCATACAAATGAACATGGAGAAGGAGAGAGAAAAGTAGCTAGGAGAGATTGAAAAAAGAAGAAGGTACAACAAAAATATTGTTAGATAATTCATCATAAAAAACAATCTGAAACAATAATCAATAATGAGCATTGCCCATGATGAGGAATAAGGATTCCCATCAGGGGAAGTGGGGCCAACGTCGATCTCCCACATAATATGAGTGAGTGAACGAGGAAGGTACAGTGGCGCCTGTGGGAGTACCGTGGGTGGGGGAAGAGCCCTTATTAAAGAGACATCTTAAAGATGTAATATTGTGTAGGCTGCCAGGCTCTCTGAAAATGTAGTAGGGACGGTTGTCACTTAGGGCAGCATATATTATGGAAATGCCATGTTTGGGGTATGCTGTGTGGGTGTAAAATTGGTGCAGTGGTTCAGGAATTGTTATCACAGGGGGTGTTTTAGATATCTTAAGGAAGTGGGTTATCCTCATGTATGTGCATTGGAGATTAGGAGGTGATATTCAATTTGGAGATTTTCAAAGGTTTTCAGGGAACCCTTAACGCACAGGTCTAGTAGTGTTTTAATCCCGTGGGAATATCAATGTTGTATTCTAAGATTTGTCAATAGCAGGGACAGTGTTTTGAGAGGAATCAAAAGTGTCTGAGGTGGGTGGTCTAGGGGTTTGTCATGTGTAATTTTTTTCCAGGCTGTTAGTGTTGCTGCTATTGATGGAGAGGTATTCATTGTAGAGGGCGGAGAAATCACAGAGGTTAGCAGGAGAATGTCTCACAAGGTATTTGGTAGGTAGGATGGGGACTACATGGTGGACCAGGTCTTTCTGGAGGTTGGGTGTCACCAGTAGTACATCTGGTCGAGGATGGAGGCATAATAGTGGGTGCGGATGTGGGGGAGGCCTTGGTTATGATGTCTAGTTAAGATATGTTGGGCACACCTGCGTGGTTTTGAGTCCCAGATGTATTGTGTGATCTCTTTTTTAACTGAGGCAAAGAAGGTAGTAGGGGCAGATATATTATTACAGTACGGAATAGGTAAAGGAGCTTAGGCAAAATTATAATTTTAAAGGAGGTAGTTTTACCTAGTTTGGATAGACCAGTTGTTTGCATTTGGGTTAGCAGTTCAGGAAGCTGTCTCAGAAAAGCTCGATAGTTAATTTCATATAATTGGCATAGTGTATCCCTAGGTGTGGGAAGGAGTGTTTTGTCCAGGTATAGGGGAGACACTCTTTTAGGAGAGATTATTGTCTGTTTGTGAGATTCAGTGGAAGGATCAGGGATTTAAAATGTTGAGTTTGTAGAAGGAGGCCATACTAAATTTTTTGAGGATATCTTGAATTGCCGGTATGGATTGGAGTGGGTTAGTAATCAGGAGTTTAACGTCATCAGCAGAGACTTATTCTGTGGCCTGTACCATTGCTTGTAATACCTGAGATGCGGTCATCTTTCCTCATTTTAGCTGCTAGTGGTTCCATTTGTAGTGCAAAAATGAGGGGAGACAGGGGACAACCCTGTCGGGTACCATTGGTGATTCCAAAAGGGCTAGACAGAGTTCCAACTGTCAGGACTCTTGCTGAGGGGTTGGAATAAAGGGAGAGTATTACTGTTTGAAGCCAGCCAGTTATGCCAAATTTGGTGAGTACCTGCCTTTAGAAACTCTCAATGTACCCTATCAAACGCCTTCTCCACATCTAGAGAAAGGAGCAGAGAAGGCGTTTTTGTTAGGGTGGCCTGATAGATTAGATCAATGACCCTTCTTTTTTTTTTTTTTTTTAACTTTGAAAATTTTTATTAGATTTTCAGGTTATACAAGATACAGAGTAGTGGAATACAAAGTAGTTGTACAGAAAGGAAAGGATTACAGATTTACATGGGGCACATAAAGAAAAAAAAAAAGAGAAAAGTAAAATTGAGTATTCTTGGTTCAGTACATCAACAGTTGAGAACATATGGAATGTCATGGTTCCTCATAAAACCGTTTGAGTATTCGGCATTGGAGGGAGAAGCCTGTCACCCCAATTGGGAACATTCTGTGAGCAGGCTTGCCAGTTTTTCTCTGAGGAACTGTGTTAGCGACCCAGAAGGCGGTCACTTGGAGCAGATCATGTAGTATAATTAATACTTTTGTTTCGGAACCAAGTAATATTAGCTGTAACCTTTCCTAGTATGTATTATCTGAAATACAAATTGCTGGTACTAAATCTGAACAATAACCATAACCATAGTACGTCTTTACGTTTATAGCTCTAGGCATAAATCCCTTAGCTCTGTGACTGTTAAAGCACCTTAGATGCGCTGTATGTTTCAATAATCGAGTGTAGTAAGTATTATCAAGCTCAACACTAGAGGTTATCTTGGATGTTTAACCAACTTCCCCAATATTTAAAATAAGTATTTATCCTGCCTTCTTTATGTGCTAGCATTTTTTCCATAAGGCTTTGTGATTTCACTCTAGCAATAACCTCTGTGATGTTGGGGGGAGAAATTGTCTTCCACCGTTTTGTTATTGAGACGCGTGCTGCAAATAGAATGTGTATTATCACCTTCCTATGCAGGGGGGAAAAAGATTCTATCCCTAGGCTTAATAAGGCTAGTGCTGGAGAGGGTGTACATATAGTATCGGTAGTTTTCGATAGCAGGGAGAACACATCTTTCCAGAAGGTGTGTAGGGCTTTACAGTGCCACAGGATATGTAGGAGGTTGCCCTTGTGATAGCATTCTCTCCAACATAGTGGCGATAGCGTGGGGTCTATTGTATGTAAACGCATGGGAGTCAAGTACCATCTGTGAAACATTTTGTGGAAGTTGTCCCACTGGTCAACACATGCCGAAGAGGAGTTATTGTGCTTTATTGCTAGCAGCCATTGTGGTAAAGTGAAAGACATTTGCAGTTCAGTTTCCCATTTCTCCATCGTTGGCATTTTAACATGGGAGGAGTGGGAGTTACAAAATTTATAGCATAAGGATATGCCTTTAATACTGGGATTGTGTTTGTTCAGCAGAAAATTCCAAATGGAAAGTGGTATTTTCGTATTTGGGAGTGGATGTTTTTGTTTGTAGTGATTAATTTGCAGAATCATAAGATTGTCTAGGGTAGTTGGGTTCACTATATCTTCCGTAGAGAAGTGGAGGCCTTTTTGTTTCCAGTGGTGTGTGGAAAAATTTTGTATAAGGAATTCATAGGTCGTTAGGGGTATGTTAAGTTGGAAGAGTGTTTCATTAGGGAATTGCTTTCTGATCAATAATGACCAGGCTGTGAGTGTTGCTTGTATGGTAGGGTAGGGTGGTATAAATGGTTTGTGATGAATAATAGAGGCCATGAGCAGTGCCGTTAGGTCATGTCCCGGGGTGATGGCACGTTCAATGTGAGACCATAGATTATCCTCTTGGCAAGAGAACCAATATTTCACCTGGTCCAGTAAAGACGCTTGATAATATGCATGGGCGTTGGGAAGTCCTCCTCCTCCTAGTGTCTTAGGTTTATAAAGAGTGGCTAGGGCTACCCTGGGTTTTTTGTTTAGCCAGATAAATTTATTCAGGCTTGAGGCTAAGTCAGTAAAGAATTTTGTGGGGATGGGAATTGGGAGAGTTCTAAAGAGGTAGAGCAATTTGGGGAGTGTTTGCATTTGGTAAGCTGCAATGCGTCCCACCCATGTTAAGTGAATCTTTGATAATTGAGTGAATTCTTTCTGTATTTGTGATAAAAGGGGTAGATAATTGGCGGTGTACAGATTAGAGGTAAGCTGGGTCAGTTGTATACCCAGATATGTAATAGAAGGTAGATCCCAGGTGCAAGGGAATACCTCTTTAAGTTTGGATATGTTTTTTGTGGAGAGGTTTAAAGGGAGAGCGAAGCATTTAGTGGTGTTGATCTTATGGTAAGTCATGCTTCCAAATTCATGTAGGATTTTTTTAACTGTGTGTAAGGAAGATTCAGGCTTAGATAGTGTTAGTATGACATCGTCGGCAAAAAGCCCGATTTTGTGGGTCTTCTGTCCTACTGTGAGACCGTGGATGTCAGTATTGTTCCTTATAAGTTCTGCTAGCGGTTCAATAGCTAGAGAAAATACAATTGGGGAAAGTGGACATCCTTGGCGCGTACCATTGGTCAGGCTGAAGGGGTCGGATAGCATGCCTGAGGTATACACTTTGGCTGTGGGGTTAGAATATAGGGCCATTATGGCCGTGTGAACAAATCTTTGTAGACCGAATTTAGTTAGTGTTTTAGATAGGTAGTTCCAGTGCACCCTATCAAATGCCTTTTCTGCATCTAAGGCTACAAATATACTGGGAGTGCGAGTTATTTCAGCGTGTCTTATTAGATTTATCATCCTTCTGGTACCATCTGGGGCTTGTCTGCCTTTAACAAATCCCACCTGTTCCAGTCCTACGAGGGTAGGGGTGATATCCAGTAATCTATTGGCGATTGCTTTGGCATATATTTTGAGATCTGAGTTTAATAGGGAAATGGGTCTAAAGTTTTGGGGATGGGAGGGGTCTTTTCCTGTTTTTGGTATAGTTACAATTATGGCCTGTAACATTTCTTTCAGGAAGCCACCTGATTCTGCTGCGTTATTAAAAATTTCTACTAATCTAGGTGTCAGAAGGGGGGAAAATGTTTGATAATATTCAGCTGAGAAACCATCTGCTCCGGGGGATTTATTTTTTGGGAGGCGTTTGATTACAGCTTCAATTTCAGCTTCAGTGAACGGCCTGTTCAAAGTATGTAGTGTGTTCGCATCTATCGCGGGAAGATTAATTTTCTGGAGAAAATTTGTGATATCTGTATCTGTGGGCTGATAAATGTTCTTATCCTGGTTAAGATTGTATAGAGAGTCGTAGTAGTCTTTGAAGGCGTTTGCTATATCTTTGGGGTTCGTATAAATTCTATTGTTCCCATGGTGTTTAATCTCTGAGATATTTGCCCTGGTTTGACGTTTTTTAATTTGTGAGGCTAAAAGTTTGCTCGCTTTGTTACTCTGGGAGTAGTATGAGAGTTTAAGCCTTTTAAAGTATAAATCGTAATCATGTTGTAGTGTTTGTTTGAGTTCTTCTCTGCAGGTGTTTAGTTGGAGGAGTAGGGAGTGGTTAGGCGATTGTTTGTGTCTGGTTTCCAGATCCGAGATGTTGTTATGTAGTCGTTCTATGTGCCGCATTTTTTTCCTTTTCTCTCTAGCAACTATTTGTATAAGCACCCCTCTAGAGAAGGCCTTGTGTGCGCACCATACTGTACTAGGGCGGGTCCCCCAGTGTTCATTTAATGTAAAATATTCCTCTAATTTTGTTTGCATTTCCTCCCTAATTTGGTGTAGAGAAAGAAGATAAGTGTTGTTACGCCATAGGGGAGCGAGGTTGGTTTTGCGGGTATCCATAATGTCTATTGTAATGGGGGCATGGTCAGACCAGGTGATATTGTGGATATTCGCTTTGACCACATTTTGTAAGGTGAACTTATCTGTAAGAAAGAAATCAATTCTGGAGTAACTTTTATGTAGTGGTGAGAAGTATGTATAGTCCCTCTCTGTGGTGTGGAGGCACCGCCAGGGGTCGTATAGCTCTTCTGATAGACAGTAGTGGCCCAGGGATGGCGTGCGTCTCCGCCCCACAGAGGAGGAGTCCATTTCGTTATTCATGAGTACATTGAAATCTCCACATATCAATAATTTGCCTTTTCGCAAACACTTAGCCTTTTTTAAGGTTTTGTGTATGAGTCTCATTGGTCTTTTCGTGGGAGCATATATATTTACCAACGTGTATGTATCGTTATTGATTTCAGCAATCAAGATAATATACCTACCAAGGGAATCAGTGTATTGCTCTAGAAGTTTAAAAGTGACAGAGTCCTTAATGGCAATTAATACCCCATTGCGTTTGCAAGAGTTATTTGCTGTAAAAATGTGTGGGAACCTGCTGTGGGTGCATTTAGGCATGCTTAGTTCTGAAAAGTGTGTTTCCTGCACACAGAGAATGTCGCAGTTATCCTGCAGGGCTGTGTTCCACATCATTCTGCGTTTAAATGGGCTGTTGAGTCCTCTAGTATTGAGAGACATTAGTCTAAGAGACATTCATTTCATTGGTGGTGCTTTGGCGCCATCTAATGGTGTAAGTCGTTGTTTGCAGTAAAAGAGATATAGCCTCTAGGGCAGTGGAAAGGGGTTGTCTGCTTGACGTACCTGTAAGTGGAAAGCTCCAGTAAGATGAAGGAGTAAGTAATAGAACTGAGAGAACTGGAATTGAAAACAATAGAACAGTCAACAATAACTGGGTGAATTCGGGAATATCCCAGAATACCGAGTGGGGTATAGTCATGTATGTATCTTCCGGTACAGCCGTACATCCGGTGCTACTTGTATTAGCTTTAGTGAAGCTTGGTGTTTAGGGTGATGCCGCAGGGTGGGTTCGCCAAGAGTATGGGCGTGTAGATTTCTGTTCATGTAGGCGGAGAAAGACGGTCATCCATCGCTTTTCCCTCTGTAGTTGCGGTGCATATTAGAACCTGCTTTGGAGGTCCCCGGGCCTTTTCCCTCTGAGTTGTTCTCGGTAGGGAGAATTCTCCACTTGGTCAGCAATTCCAGGCCTTTTTCTAAGGATGAGATGGTGTAAGATTTGTTGCCTCGAGTAATGAATAGTTTGGCTGGGAATCCCCATCGATACAATATCTTGTGATTCCGTAGAGATTTAGTAATCGGGATCAGGTTGTTCCTGGCTGACATGGTGGCTTGTGAGAGGTCAGCATATAGGGTTATCCCCGCGTATGGGTCCGGGAGGGCGTTGTTTTGCCTAGAAAATCTCATGAGTTGGTCCTTTATATGGAAAAAGTGGATCCTGGCAATGACATCTCTAGGAATTCTCTCTGGGAGGTGCGGGGGCTTGTGCAGCCTGTGGGCTCTATCAATGATGACATCTGCTGGTGATAGGGATGGCAGAGTTTTCATCATAAGTTGTTGAAGGAATGAGCTTAAGTCAGTTGGTTTCACAGATTCGGGGATCCCCCTAAATTTCACGTTGTTTCTTCGTGAACGGTCCTCGAGGTCAGCGACCTTTAACCTGAGGGCTTTAAGCTCATCCTCCAGATCCACGTGCGCATCCACTAGCTCATTATGAGCTGCTGAGAAATCATCCATTTTAGTTTCTACATAATCCAGCCTGTTACCTAGTGCAGTCATTTCCTTATGTGTGGAGCGTATTACATTAGTGATGTCTTGTTGTATGGCCCCCCTTAATGTGAGAATCATCTCTTTCATGGTGACATCTGTCAGGGGCAGACCTGAGGTGGGGAGAGCATCCAGCTTCTGACTGTACTCATTAGTGTGTTCCATGTCACTTTCCTCATTGACCTGTACAGCCTCAGAGTCATCTGGGGAGTTTAGCTTTCTCTTTTGCTTAATGGGGCTGTTTGAGGCTGAGTGTGGAGGGTTCAGTACAGTGTTAGTGGCAGATGACTCACTGGCTGCAGATTCTGCCGCTCTGCTGTGAGGAGATGTCGCGCCGGCGCCATCTTGTGACAGGCTAGCTGGGACCGTCGTATAGAAGTCGGTCAGCTTCCGAGGCGGCTCTCTCTCCTTTCGTTTAGCCATTAGTGCGGCTCGGTTCCCTGCTGTTTCCGCCGTTCGTGTGGCTGTTATCAGCTCACTATCAGCCGCTGTTAGTAGCTTCTGAGCACTCGGTGTGACGGAGCTCTCTCCTCACTGCTCCATCAGCTCCGGCCGCCGGCTCCGCCCCCAATGACCCTTCTTTTTGCATCCGGATGTGAGAACTTCAGCAAATATTTTTACATCCATGTTAAGAAGCTATATCTATAGTTAGTCGTGAAGGTAGGATCTTTATCCGGTATTAACTCCTTATTAAACAAGAGGTGATCAAAACCTTATAAGTGAGTATAAAATAGTGATTTGAATTCCCAAAAATCTATCAGAAAATCATTAAACACATATCTATGCATAAAGAACACCACTTGTGCATAAATTAAAACAAAAAATAATAAATATGAAAATAAAAATAAAAAAATAAAAATAAAACCCTATAATCATAAATGCACATAAAAGACTTTAAAATTAATCATGAAATCTTCAGTCCACAAAATGTCCCAAAAAAAGGGGAAAAAAGAAGAAAATAAAAATGTTGCAAAAGTTCTTCCTAAAGTGCAAATAGTGAGTCTCTTCAAAACATCTAGCAGTGCTCTTAGTGACGTGAAATCTTCCAGCCTTCCAAAGGCCCCCCCAATGTTCCCTCACTCACCGGAAGAAATCACCCCTGCAGGGGTATCAAGCCTGTCAGCCGTATCCTGCAGCAATGGTCCTTGGTGAAAGTTCCTTATCCGAATCTCCGCTTCCGGTATCCGGGCTGGCACCAGTCAATCCCCGCAGGCACATCCATATAAAACAAAAATGAGCCCCATCGCGTAAATCCGTAAAAGATGTATATGCTTTATTAAAATGTTGATAAAACAGGCAAACAATGCTCCGCTGCCTAGTCGGCAGTCAAACTGAATGGGTAAAAGCAGCGCGGTGCGGCGTGCGTTCCACCGCTCGCTCCACACTCGGAAGTAAAGCAGAAGGACAAGACGTATGCGTACCACGTGGCCACGCCTTACGCGTTTCGTCATCCAGACGTCATCTGAGGCGCGGCCATCTTGGTACTCCATACGTCTTATATGTATGATGGAGGCGCCCGGACGCCAATCATGGTGGAAATGCCACCCCTCAACCACGGTGGAATATAATAGGCATGAGGGATATATCCAAAGCGCCATCTAGTGGGCCAAAAGGAATACAACTCATTGCATTACAATTGCATACGGCGCCTCCATCATAAAAATGTAAACAAAATGAAGGGAAAGAAGGGAATGTTAAAACATATAGGCACTCAAAAGGACCTGGTATATCGGTAAACTTCCAGAAACATATCAAAACAAGGATGGTATATAAACATGAAAATAAAAATAAAAGTTAAAAAAAATGATATAAGTGGGTTGTTCAAAAATAGATCCACTAAACCGTAATGCCAATGTACAAACAGGTGTAAACCATATTAGGGGGATAAAAGGCCTGTATCTTAAGGTTGGGATTCTATTACCCCATATAAATCAGTACACCCATTGGCTTACAATACAGAAAAATGGACCTTGTGCAAACCTCATATACAAATTCAATAAGCTGTCCACTATATCCACATATGTATTACAATCGGTGTGCACTGTAGTGTTAGAAAGGAACTTATAATGTGAAAAAAGGGTATACTTAAATACGTGATGCGGAATATAAAAATATTAAAATATAAAATATAAAACAGGTGTGTAGAAAAGAGAAGGATGCGGAGGTTAGAAAATAATGACCATCAGTCTGTTACCTACGGTTATGGGCCTCTGATATACTCGGGGGGGGAACATGCAATTAAAAATTGTATAGGAAACAGTTCAGGTCTATTTCCACATTAAGTCCCCTCGGAACCAGACAATCAAGACGATGAATCCATCTGGTTTCATTTTGGGAAATTAATTTTTTCTTATTGCCCCCCCTCCATTGTTCCTTAATCGTGTCAATGCCATAGAATATCAAACCAGATGGATCCCTACGGTGATATTCATCGAAGTGTCTAGAAAGATTATGTTTAGGGAACCCCTTTTTGATATTATTAATATGTTCCCTAATACGTACACGTAGGGGTCTTGTGGTCCTGCCCACATATTGCAGTCGGCACGGACACTCGATGATATATGTCACATGGGTGGTATCGCAAGTGACAAGCTCCCTGATATCATATTCTTTACCACTCCTTGACTTGAAAGAGGTCCTCTTCTTAGGTTGCCTCTTGCTAACCCTACAGCCCAAGCACTTCTGGCACCTGTAAAAACCTTTCATATCGGCAAACAATTTCACACTCCTAGGGGGATCAATAACATTATGAACCAGATGGTTTCTAAGGGTTGGTGCTTTCCTGTAAATAAACCGAGGTTTCTTTGTGAGAATTTTCCCTAAGGTCCTGTCTGATCTTAGAATTGGCCAGTACTTCCTTACTATATATTCAATGGACCTATATTGGTTGTTAAAACCTGTTACGAAGGCTATATCGTCTGGAGAATTTTTTCTGTTGCATTGTTCCTTTCCCAACAAAGAGTCCCGATCAAGTGCTTGTATCTCATCCTTCAATTTGACTAAAGGGTCAATTTTATAACCTTTGTCTATGAATTTCTTAATCAAGGCATCAGCTTGATCTCTATAATCCTCAATGTTCCGGCAATTCCTCCGTATTCTTAAAAGTTGCCCCTTGGGTATGTTCTCTTTCCATTTCGGATGGTGACAACTGGAGGTGGGTATATACCCGTTGTGGTCCGTTACCTTAAAGAATGTTTTTGTAGACAACTCACCACCCTGTTTAAAAATCTGCAAATCCAAATAATCTATCACGTCATAATTGGATTTGCCGGTAAAGGAGATACAGTAATCATTCTGGTTGAGTTCATCCAGGAAATCCTGAAACGCCTCAGGACTTCCCTCCCATACAATGATTACATCGTCTATGTACCGACGATAAAATTTAATTTCAGGCCTACTTCTACCATAAATGTAACGTTCCTCCAACATGTCCATGAATAAATTTGCCACGCTCGGTGCATACTTAGCACCCATGGCCACACCTTTTTTCTGAACATAAAAATCTTTCTGATACCAGAAGTAATTACTCTCCATTGCCAGTTGAAGTCCCTCCAATATAAATTGGGTTTGTTGGTGCCTGAGACCTGATCTCTCATGCAGGGCCTTCTCAATCCCTTTTAATCCATCCTTCTGTGAGATACTGGTGTAAAGGGAATTAACGTCTATCGTTGCCAATAAACAATGTTCAGTCCCGGTAATCGCCTTCATTTCATTAATAAGTTGGGTACTGTCCCTAAGATAGGATTTGCCCTTCACTACCAGCGGTTTTAAAAACTGGTCAATGTATTCCCCTAGTCTCGAAAATAGGGAATCCACTCCACTAACAATTGGTCTACCCGGTGGTTTATTCAACCTCTTATGTATTTTGGGCAAGTAATATATAACAGGAGTTTTTGTGAATTCCGGAACTAGGTACTTAGTTTCCTTCTTATTCAAGATACCTATTTCTCTCCCTTTTTTCACTAATCTTCTCAAACTCTTGACATATTGCGGTTTGGGGTTGCTTTTCAGTTTTTTATATGTATTCTCAACCCTCAGTAAGTTGTTCATCTCCTCCTCGTAATCCCCCTTTTTTAGTATTACTAGCCCACCCCCCTTATCGGCGGGTCGTATCACCACTTCCTTTCTTTTACCGAGTGCTTGAATTGTTTTCCATATATGCTTACTTTTCGTCTTTTTCTTTTCCATTTTCGCCAAATCGTTTTCCACCATCCGTCTAAAGGCGCCAATACACTGTTCCCCTGGCACCTTGGGATTGAAGATGGAGTTGTTCCTGAGCTTCGTATGGACAAAACCATCAGTTTCCGTCATAGGGATGGCTTCTTTATTCAGGGCATAGTGTTTCTTGATCTTCAGTTTCCTAATGAATTTTTGTAAGTCGATATACACTTAAAATTTATCGATACCCTTCTCTGGTGCATATTTCAGTCCTAAGTCTAAAATCTTTAATTCATCTTCTGTAAAAACTGCATCACTTAGATTAAAAATCCCTTGGCCTAGTACTCCCTTCTTCTTTTTCTGCTTCCCTCCTCGTTTTCCTCTAGTCTGTTTCTTTCGTTGCCTCTGTGGGAGTAATCCGGTTTTCTAACCTCCGCATCCTTCTCTTTTCTACACACCTGTTTTATATTTTAATATTTTTATATTCCGCATCACGTATTTAAGTATACCCTTTTTTCACATTATAAGTTCCTTTCTAACACTACAGTGCACACCGATTGTAATACATATGTGGATATAGTGGACAGCTTATTGAATTTGTATATGAGGTTTGCACAAGGTCCATTTTTCTGTATTGTAAGCCAATGGGTGTACTGATTTATATGGGGTAAAAGAATCCCAACCTTAAGATACAGGCCTTTTATCCCCCTAATATGGTTTACACCTGTTTGTACATTGGCATTACGGTTTAGTGGATCTATTTTTGAACAACCCACTTATATCATTTTTTTAACTTTTATTTTTATTTTCATGTTTATATACCATCCTTGTTTTGATATGTTTCTGGAAGTTTACCGATATACCAGGTCCTTTTGAGTGCCTATATGTTTTAACATTCCCTTCTTCCCCTTCATTTTGTTTACATTTTTATGATGGAGGCGCTGTATGCAATTGTAATGCAATGAGTTGTATTCCTTTTGGCCCACTAGATGGCGCTTTGGATATATCCCTCATGCCTATTATATTCCACCGTGGTTGAGGGGTGGGATTTCCACCATGATTGGCCTCCGGGCGCCTTCTTTGTACATATAAGACGTATGGAGTACCAAGATGGCCGCGCCTCAGATGACGTCTGGATGACGAAACGCGTAAGGCGTGGCCACGTGATACACATACGTCTTGTCCTTCTGCTTTACTTCCGGGTGTGGAGCGAGCGGTGGAACGCACGCCGCACCGCGCTGCTTTTACCCATTCAGTTTGACTGCCGACTAGGCAGCGGAGCATTGTTTGCCTGTTTTATCAACATTTTAATAAAGCATATACATCTTTTACGGATTTACGCGATGGGGCTCATTTTTGTTTTATATGGATGTGCCTGCGGGGATTGACTGGTGCCAGCCCGGATACCGGGAGCGGAGATTCAGATAAGGAACTTTCACCAAGGACCATTGCTGCAGGATACGGCTGACAGGCTTGATACCCCTGCAGGGGTGATTTCTTCCGGTGAGTGAGGGCACATTGGGGGGCCTTTGGAAGGCTGGAAGATTTCACGTCACTAAGAGCACTGCTAGATGTTTTGAAGAGACTCACTATTTGCACTTTAGGAAGAACGTTTGCAACATTTTTATTTTCTTCTTTTTTCCCCTTTTTTTGGGACATTTTGTGGACTGAAGATTTCATGATTAATTTTAAAGTCTTTTATGTGCATTTATGATTATAGGGTTTTATTTTTATTTTTTTATTTTTATTTTCATATTTATTATTTTTTGTTTTAATTTATGCACAAGTGGTGTTCTTTATGCATAGATATGTGTTTAATGATTTTCTGATAGATTTTTGGGAATTCAAATCACTCTTTTATACTCACTTATAAGGTTTTGATCACCTCTTGTTTAATAAGGAGTTAATACACGCTGCACTTTATACGTATGTGGGCATTTGTCACATACACTTCAGGAATTCCCACACGATTGTGATTTTATCCATCCTACATATTTATATTTATGTTTTTTTCTTCACTTCTGCTTGATACACCACATTAGTTTTTGTACATCAGACAAATTTCAGTGGAACAGCGCCAATTACCCCTTTTTTTGACTCTATTCTATTTAGAATTTCACATTGGTGTGATTCTGTGTTGGGGGGCTGCAGTTCCTTTATTACCTAAGCGCGGAGCTATTAGTTTCTTATATCTTAGGATCTTTATCCGGCT
Source organism: Lithobates clamitans (assembly GCA_037952925.1). Lineage (NCBI taxonomy): Eukaryota > Metazoa > Chordata > Amphibia > Anura > Ranidae > Lithobates > Lithobates clamitans. The sequence goes on from JBBGZY010000314.1 coordinate 4,921,631, forward strand.
TAGGGATGGTGGTAATAATTGAACGTAGCATATCTATTGGTAAGGAACCAGAGGTGGCAGCAGAATTTAAGAGGATAGTAAGGAGGGGGTGAGACAAGTTCATCAAATTGTTTGTAAAATTCATTGGTATAACCATCTTTGCCTGGAGATTTATGTTGGGGAAAATTTTTAATGGCTTTGAGAATTTCCTCATTAGTAAAGGGTTGAGAGAGGAGGTCCAGTTGAGCTGAGGTGACAGAAGGTAGGTCAATTGAAGATAGAAATTTTTGGACAATTGGGTCTGTTGGTTTAGGTGTAGTTGGATCATCATTCAAGTTATAGAGAGAGGAGTAGTAGTCGCTAAATGCATTTCCTGTGGACTAGTGAGGAGTTGTTTGGTTATCGGGTGGTATTGGGACACAATTTTATGTTTGGAGCTTTTATGTTGTTGAGCTTTAACCTGGCGAGCCAACGGGGCTCCAGCTTTATTCCCTAAGGTATAATAATTGGTTTTTGCTAGTTTGAGGTTGTACTCAAATTTGTAGAGCAAGAGCGAGCAAAGTTTTTGTCTCCAGTCAAGGAGTTAACCCGGCTAATTTGTGAGTGGGGGTTTGTTTGTTTTGTTGCTTGTTTTGGGCAATTTGGGATAAGACCTCTTCAATTTGCTGAAACCTCTCGGTTTTTGTTCTAGTGTGCAGTTTAACGAGTATCCCACGCAAATATACTTTATACGTGGACCACAATTCAAACTGGTCCAGTTGATCATGAAGTTCAAAAAGGAGTGAGTCAATTTTGAAAGAATATCAGGATCTGTAAGGAGGGAAGCATTGATACTCCATAAGCGAGGCAGGTTTGGCCTACTGTTTCCTATGGGAAACAGTAGGCCAAACCAAAGTACCAAAGAGTAGATAGTCTGTCAATGGGGCAGCGGGTGATTCGGAGAGTCTTTATATTGTGCAGGCACAACAGGACATCTATTACCCAGGAGGAAGTAGTAAGAGTCAAACTTGGATACAAAGTGACTGAGCGTGAGCTGGTGCAATAGTTAGATAGGATCTGTTTAAAAAGTGAGAGCCCAAAAAAAAACCATGCCCCCCTCTGACGCACGATGACTTGACGGGACTTCCTGTGACGTCACGGGGAATGCCACAGGGAAGTTCCGTCATATCCTGTGCGTCAGAGGGGGGCGGAATTTAGGAACCGTCAGACGAGGAGACGCCGTCACACAGCGGGAGCCTCCCTCCATGCCAGCATGGATGCGGAGCGGCCCGGAGAAGAAAATGAAGAAGAGAAGAAGAAAGGAAGATGAAGAGAAGAGCGGGACCTGCTGGACGAGAACGCTGGAGGAAGAACCAGAAGAAAAAGAAGATGAAGGAAGAAAGAAGAAGCATTTAAATAAAGGAATTTTCAAAAACTGTCATTTTTATTGTCATTTTCTTGTCATTTTTAACATTTTTGACAGTTTTTTAGTGAAATGGTAGGGGTAAGTACCCCCTTACCATTTCACATGGGGGGGGCGGGATCTGGGGGTCCCCTTGTTAAAGGGGGCTTCCAGATTCTGATAAGCCCCCCCCCGCAGACCCAAACAACCACCGGCCAGGGTTGTGGGGATGAGGCCCTTGTCCTCATCAACATGGGGACAAGGTGTTTTGGGGGGCTACCCCAAAGCACCCTTCCAATGTTGAGGGCATGTGGCCTGGTACGGTTCAGGAGGGGGGGTGCTCTCTCGTCCCCCCCTCTTTTCCTGCAGCCTGCCAGGTTGCGTGCTCGGATAAGGGTCTGGTATGGATTTCTTGGGGGGGACCCCACGCCGTTTTTTTTTTTTTGCGCAGGGTTCCCCTTAAAATCCATACCAGACCTGAAGGGTCTGGTATGGAATTTAGTGGGACCCCCACGTCATTTTTTTTTAAACTTTGGCCGGGGTTACCCTTAATATCCATACCAGACCTGAAGGGCCTGGTATGGAATTTAGGGGGACCCCACGTCATTTTTTTTTTTTTAATTTGGTTCGGAGTTCCCCTGTGGGGAATTCCCATGCTGTTTTTATCAATGAACTTCTATGTGTATTGTCGGGCGGTAATGCAATAGCCGCAAGTAGTTTTAAATGGGTTTTTTCCTTCGAAATGTCATTTTGCTGTCAGACTGTTCTAAACACAGGAAACATGCACCCCTTTACAGGTATACTATAGACACCCCCCAGCTATGAAATTTAAAGGGATATTAGACTTTTATTGTTTGACTTTAAGTATTAATAAAATCACTGCTCCTGAAAAAACGGCCGTTTTTAAAACTTTTTTTTTGCATTGATCCATGTCCCCTGGGGCAGGACCCAGGTCCCCAAACACTTTTTATGACAATAACTTGCATATAAGCCTTTAAAATTAGCACTTTTGATTTCTCCCATAGACTTTTAAAGGGTGTTCCGCGGCATTCGAATTTGCCGCGAACACCCCAAATTGTTCGCTGTTCGGCGAACTTGCCAACAGCCAATGTTCGAGTTGAACATGAGTTCGACTCGAACTCGAAGCTCATCCCTATTCATGAGACACTGCTTTTCCTCTACTCATAGAATATCATGTAAACAGTCGTGTGCCAGATCCCTCTCTTCACATTTGCAATAGGCATGTTGGTTCTGTTTATGCAATATGGAAGGATTCTTAAACTGTGATCTTTTGGGATATTTGATGCTGGTATCCCAGGAGTAGGGATGAACTGAGTGGTCCAAACTTAATTCACACTTTTAGGATGTTCAGTCGGAATTTCTCTATCAAACACTCCATAATTCTTTGTGAAGATCCTTATCGGGTAATAGAGATGGGCCAATCACCCCTCTGTTTGGTTCACACCAGAACTAATGATCAGAGAAAAAGTTCTGACACGAACGGCGAACCCTATTAAAGTCTAAGAGACCAGAACTTGAATAATCAATAGTCCCCATTTTGAAGGCTTATATGAAAGTGATTGGTCATAAAAAGGTTATGGGTATCTAGGTACTGCCCTGGGGGACATGTATCAATGCAAATTTAAAAAAAAAAAAAAAAGCAGTGATTTTAACCACTTGCCGACCAGCCACCATAATTATACTGCGGCAAGGTGGCACTATCCTACAAATCGCCGTAGGTGTACGTCTGCTCGGGAACTCGCTTTTGTTGGTGCATGTGCACTCCCATTGGCCAGCAGGGGGGCCATTCAGCGGGTCCAGCGGACTCAATGTCTGCCAGCCCCTCGTGACCGATCCCTGCAGTGACAGAATGGGGATTTGCCTGTGTAAACAGGGGAGATCAAACAGATCCTGTCTTTCTGCTAAGCAGGAAGTTGGATCTATGCGTTTCCCCAGTCACACAGTCCCCAATGCAGTTAGAGAACACCTGCAGGGAACACATTTAACCCCTTTATCGCCCCTGATGTTAAACCCTTCCCTACCAGTGTCATTAGTAGAATAACAGTACATATTTTTAGCACTGATTACTGTAATAATGTCACTGGATCCCAAAAAAGTGTAAAAAATGTCAGGTGTCCGATCTGTCCGCCGCAATGTCACAGTCCCACTAAAAATCACTGATCGCCGCCATTACTAGTAAAAAAAAAATGCCATAAATCCCCTATTTTGTAGACACGATAACTTTTGTGCAAACCAATCAATATATGCTTATTGGGATTTTTTTACCAAAAATATGTAGCAGAATACATATCGGCCTAAACTGATGAATACATTTGTTTTTTTAAATTTTTTTTGGAAATGTTTCATACCAGAAAGTAAAAAGTGTTGTTTTTTTTTTTTTTTTTCAAAATTGTCACTCTTTTTGTGTTTATAGCGCATAAAATAAATAAAATACACAGAGATGATCAAATACCACCAAAAGAATGCTCTATTTATAGAAAAAAATGACATTTTTTTTGGATAGTGTTGCACGACCGCGCAATTGTCAGTTAAAGCGATGCAGTGCTGTATCACAAAAAATGGCCTGGTCAGAAAGAGAGTAAATCCTTCCAGAGCTGAAGTGGTTAATTATGCTTAAAGTGAAACAATAAAAATGAAAAATTCCTTTAAATTTAGTGCCTGTGGGGGTTCCTGCCTGTAAAGTGGCACATTTGTATTGTGGATAGAACCTACTGCCTCAAAACTGACATCTCTAAAGAAAAAAAAAGACATTTAAATTGCCTGAAATACAATACCATTGCTGGCAATAGAAAAATGTAAAACAAAATAAATAAATGGTGTGGTGTGGTGTGGTTGCCCCCCCAATCAATACCAGGCCCTTTGGGTCTGGTATAGATTCTAAGGGGAACCCCATGCCAAGATAAATAAAAAACTGTGTGGGGTCCCTCCCAAAATCTATAACAGACCCTTATATGAGCATGAAGCCCAGCAGGTCAGGAAAGGGGGGGTGAGCGCCCCCCTGAACCATACCAGGCCACATGCCCTCAACATGGGGGGTGCTTTGGGGTGGGGAGCTAAGAGGCATGGAGGAGCTGAATTTATTCTCTTTTGAGAAGAGAAGATTAAGGGGGATATGATCAACATGTACAAATACATAGGGGGTCCAAATAGTGAACTTGGTGTTGAGTTATTCACTTTAAGGTCATGACAGAGGACAAGGGGGCACTCTTTACATCTAGAGGAAAATAGATTTAATTTCCAAATACGGAAATGTTTCTTCACAGTAAGAACTGTGAAAATGTGGAATAGACTTCCTCTAGAGGTGGTTCTGGCTAGCTCAGGAGATTGCTTTAAAAAGGCCTGGATTCTTTCCTATGTGTACATAATATAACTGGGTAATAACAACATTTATAGCTAAAGTTGATATAAAGTTGGAATATCCGATTGCCTCTCAGTGGATCAGGAAGGAATTTTCTCCCCTGCTGTACCAAATTGGATCATGCTTTTGCTGGGGTTTTTCGCCTTCCTCTGGCTCAACTGTGGGTTTAGGATTGTGTATATGGGATTGTATGGTTGTTTTTGTTTTTTTGTTGAACTAGATGGACTTGTGTCTTTTTCAACCTGACTAACTATGTAACTATGTAATTATGTAACATTGTTCATTGTGATTAAATTGCCCCCCTGGCAAGTTACTTCCCTGTGGTATGGGCATGTAATCTACTATGACTCAGAGGGAGTCACATGCTCATTGACTCTTTTGCTGTTGAACATCCTACAGGTGCACCACTTCACATGTCAGTTTAAGGCAGCCCTCAAGCATGTTATTTAAAGGAATTGTGTATTTTTAATGTTGCCCTTAAAGCTTTATTGAACCCAGGTCAGTTTTATAAAATATTGGAAGAGATTAAGATTATTTCAACACCAAAATCTCCTTCAGATTTACTTAACTGATATGTAAAAATAACCTTCATAAATAAGTCTAATAAACCTATTTGCAGATTTCGCACACTTTTTTGATAACTCCAACTAGGAAGTACACTGAAAGGATGCCAAAATTTGCAAGCAGCACCAATTTTTATATGGCAAAAACCATGAAATTTGCTGCCAGAGCCACATTCTTTACTGACACTGCAAAAAAAGTACCTACAATGTAAATTTTCAGTGCTAAACAGTGCTGTGGGTGATTAGCTTTAAGTAGGGATTTCTCAGAAAGGTAACTCAGCCATGTGCAAGGTTAAGGGCTTCCTGCCCATGTTTATTTGGTCAGCAAACGCAGCAAACATAAAAAAATTCCCACACAGGGGTAGAAAACATAGTCTCAAAGCAAAAGTCCATCAAACAAAATGTAAGCCTCCTGGCTAATATATAGATTTTACTGCTTCTCCTCCCACAGCACCTCCAATGATTAATCCAGGTAAGGCAAATTATACCTCAGGTGGGGAGCAAGGTGTGGCCAATGCTTAACCCCTTGCTGACTACAGACCTCTCACTGGCACCCATTTATCTTAGGAACCTCAAGATTCTGTGTGGGAGATGCACCCCATCTATCACTGACAGGGGCCATCTGTCACAGTGCAAATATCAATATTTAAGCCACAAACATGTAGCTAAAGCTATTAGCAATGTATTTAAGTTAAACAAAAGTAAAAAAATATATTTCTCCATTTACACGAAGGTCAGGTTAATGTAACCCAGACAGCACAGAGTTTCCCCATATATCAGAGTCCACAGCATTCCCCCTTACAGTGCAAGGGAACTCTGACATAAAGGGGAACATTGCAGATCAAGATCTAAGGGGGAACTCTGATGTAAGAGGGGGCTCTGGTGACCAAAGACCACCTTATATCAGAGTTTACTGCATTGCCCTTTACATCAGAGTTCACCTTTACATCAGGGTCTGCAGAGTTTCCCCTTGGACTGTAAGGGGAATCCAGCAGACTGATGTAAAAGGGAACGCCGGGAACTCTGGGAACGTGGGGGGGGCTCTGGTGACCAGAGACTGCCTTTCACAGAAAGAATGTACTAAGGTAAGGTGGGGTTACTGATATAAGGGGGAACAGTTATATGTTACATTATTGTATTCACTCCCCCTTACATCACTGACCCCCCCCTCAGGTGCACCATGCAGGGCTCAGTCAGTCGGCTCCAGCTTGGTGGCTCTGGTTTTATCCTCTAGTCTCCTCTCCACAGTACATACACGTCTGACTCCACCTGTGACCCCCATCCCGGCAGACCTCCCACTCTTGATTCCTCTCCAGACTCCCCTCAGAGACTGCAGACATGATAAAAGACAGATGGTCAGAGGTTTCGGACATGATACAAAAGATGTTAGAGGCTGCGTACATGATACAGTAGGTAGTTAGGAGGTGGTAAGTGGCTGCGGAAATGGTACAGGATGTTGTCAGAGGCTGCGGATATGGAACAGGAGGTGGTTAGAGGCTGCGGACATGGTACATGAGATGATCATTTCCTGTACCATGTCCGCAGCCTCTGACCATTTCCTGTACCATGTCCACAGCCTCTGGTCAGAGGCTACAAACAGGGTACAAGAGATGTTCAGTGGCTATGAACAAGGTACAAGAGATGTTCAGAGGCTGCAGACATAGTACAGGAGATTGTCAGAGGCTGCAGACAGGGAACAGGAGATGGTCAGAGGCTGCTGACATGGTACAGGAGATGGTCAGAGGCTGTGGACATGGTACAGGAGATGGTCAGAGGCTTCGGACATAGAACGGTACAGGAGGTGGTCATAGGCTGTGTGGACATGGTACAGTACAGAAGATGGTCATAGGCTATGCAGACATGGTACAGTACACGAGGTGGTCATAGGCTGTGCGGACATGGTACATTACAGAAGGTGGTCATAGGCTATGCAAACATGGTACAGTACAGGAGGTGGTCATAGGGTCATATGCTGTGTGGACATGGTACAGTACAGGAGGTGGTCAGAGGCTGTGGGGGGTTCTGGTCTTACCCGGCCGTGATGTGGCACGCCCTTCGTGGAGACCGAGTGCCTTACATTTAAAAATGGTGTCGGGCAGTGCCATTACATCACTGTGCAAGCGCCCGCCTGCCTGAAAATGGCTGAGCATGTACGGGCTTTCCCGAGCTCAGCAAGCTTCGGAATGGCGCATGCACAGTTGACATGTCAGCACGCAGCCACATTTTTTTACTGGCACCGCTGCCTGTAACATGCATTTACAGGCAGCCCTAAAATAGGCTAAAATTTATGCATTAATGAATGTATAATATATAATACAGTAAATGTAGTAGTACAAAATATATCTTCAGCTTTTACAATTTTACTCCAAGGAAAACAACTATTTCCAAATCTAATAATATTTATAAGTAGTAGCAAGATATTCAATCAACTTATCAGATTTACAAATGTGAATATGCAAACAAAGCTAAGTTTTTTTTTTTTTTTTTCTCTGTCAACCCAACAACTCTATCATAAATTATTTTCTTAAGGCAGCACATGACACATTACGAATTATCTACAATATTTAGCAACTCTGCGGAAAGATGCAGGTGATATTGTGGGCAAGCATTACATTTTTTGTAGTTGCAGCTTCTTAGTATTTTTTTCTAATTCAATAATATTTAATGAGTTTTGAGAATGAGTAACAAAAGAACATGGAGCAAAACAAAAGTTTGCATATAACCTACTTAGTAATTTTAAGGTATTTAAAGAGATGCAGTCACTTTGTCCATGCAGGATAAAGTGACAGGGTCTCTAATAAGGGCATCCCCTTATACTCCCCTTACCTGCTCTCCCCTGAAGCTCCTTGCTTCTAACCTGCACCCCTGTGAAGGTACCAAGGTCTAGGCTAAGCTGTGAGTGAGGTAAGGTAAGTAAGGGGGTTGGGGATGCCATATGTCACTTTTCCCTGCATGAGCAAGGTGACCGTATCTTTTTTAACTATCTTTTTAAATTTTGGGCCATTTACCCCACATTACATTTTCAATAATAGCGATTTATGATGCAGTTTCAAGGCTTCATCCTATTTATTTAATTATCCTTAAGAATACCTGATTATTTTTTTCCGAGAGAGGAAAAAACATTGACCTTGCCATTAAATCTGAGATAGTATCTAACAAAGGCACACACTATTCATTTGAGAAAATGCTAGTTCACAAGGATGGTAATTTACAAAAGTTTGTAAGAATGGTTTAGTAATTCCAAATATATCTTCTGCAAAAGAACATTCATAAGGAAATAGGTAAGTGATGTCTCTGGTGCTGCATAGCAAAAAGATGTTACCTAGCTTTCAGCTTCTATTTCTTTTCTGACTAATTTAAGTTTAGGTTTTTGTTATTTAATAAATCCATTGCTGATGCAGTGAGATGTTTAGTAATATATAGCACTGCCTTATCACCATGGTTGTCTAGGTATCATGCCATGAGTGCTTTTTATTTTTTGCTTTTTTACTGTCATAATCCCAATCTTTAATTTAAGATATGCATGTGATTATAACATAACTCTTTTAGGTGTATCACACAATCTAACAAAACAAATGAACGATAAAATGTGTGAGAATCTAAATAAGGCATTTTAGGTTTCTATCAATTTTTTAGCCATTACAGTAGTTTTAACAAATACTGTTGTGTTTCACATAAAGTGCAGTCTTAATCGGAAGTGAATATAATTGTATAAATTACAAATTGAGTTAACCTTCAGAATATTGCTACATTGATTAATGCTGGATTACCCACCAGTGGTGATAAAGGTCAATTACACAGCTGCATATAAAGTGACTAGCAGAAGTGTTTATATACTTTCAAAAAACGTATGTTAAAATTAATTTAGAATAACATGGTCAATATAAAACACACTGTAACAATAGATACACCCACATGCTATAAGAAGATTACATTCAGAGATGGATAGGAAGGAGTTGAAAGATGGTGGGAAAAATGAAAACATTAAAGGAAGAAATTAAGTCACATAAATGTCAAAATTAAAGGTTAGCTTAAGTTAAAACAGAAAATACTTGGAAATTGCACAGTGAGATAATGTGAGGAGTAATCATATAAATATATCTATATGGTAATGGTTTTAACAGAAATGTAAGTATACTTATATATATATATTACATTGTATAATTGTTAGCTAAAATTTACCAAAAGACTAACATACCATCTGCCACAGCCAGCCTTAGAACTTTCAAACCTGTCTCCAAAACTATACAGGTGCAGCCATCAGTATGTGCCACCCTCCCTCTTTCTGCCAACTTCCCTCTGACTTATCTGTCTTCTTGCTCATTAATCCCTGATCACCTCTTAAACAACCCAACACCTGCTGCAGAAAGTATTGGCATACATATCTGCCACCCAGGATGCATCCCGTTTGGCCGATGCTTAACTTCCCCAGCCTCAAACCAGAGAAGGTAGAGATGTCAGTGGAGCCCAGAAAGAGCATTGGTATTCTGGTAAAGTTTTTTGGATTTTGGGTTCACCGCATACTTGTTATATTGTAGTGCCAGAAACTATTCTAGCGTTTTCTTATTCTGTCACATGCATTTCAGAGGAGCATGTTTGGAGAACAGCTGGCAAAATCCAAATAACTCCAGAGCCCGCTTAATAGCTAAACATTCCCATTTGACTATAGCAGGGTGTTTCTCAGTTGTGGTTTATTCTTGGGTGAATAAAACCACAGGATGCTCCTCTTCATGAGTGACCTGAGACATAACAGTTCCCAGCCCTACATTGGAGGCGTCCATCTAAAAGATGGCATTTATTTAGAAATCTTGAGCTACTACCACAGTATTGGCACAGTGCCAAATTGAACTCCAGGAAGGCTTTTTCAGCATCTGCATTCCATTTGACCATTAATTCTGACCCTTGATTAGATTGGTCAACAGCGCTGCCAGGATTTAAATTTAGGCAAGAATCATCTGTAGTACCCTACTATGCCCAGGAATGTACGCACCTGCTTTTTGATGATGGGGTGCGGGCAAGACTATTTCCTCTACCTTGTTGACTTGGGACTTCATCATCCCTCTTCCCAATGTGTACCAAAGGTACTTTGCTTAGTCCATGCCCATAGTCTACTTTTCAGGTTTCACTGTAAATCCCCCTCCTCTGGTAATCTAACTCATATGCCCTGTACACACGGTCGGACATTGATCGGACATTCCGACAACAAAATCCATGGATTTTTTCCAACGGATGTTGGCTCAAACTTGTCTTGCATACACACGGTTGCACAAAGTTTTCGAAAAATCCAATCGTTCTGAACGTGGTGACGTAAAACACACACGTCGGGACTATAAACGGGGCAGTAGCCAATAGCTTTCGCCTCTTAATTTATTCTGAGCATGCGTGGCACTTTGTGCGTCAGATTTGTGTACACACGATCAGAATTTCCAACAACGGATTTTGTTGTCGGAAAATTTTATAGCAAGCTCTCAAACTTTGTGTGTTGGAAATTCCTATGGAAAATTTGTGATGGAGCCTACACACGGTTGGAATTTCCGACAACAAGGTCCTATCACACATTTTCCATCGGAAAATCCTATCGTGTGTACAGGGCATAAGTCTTTCAATGAGTTCATCCACTCACCAACACTGGGCTCAACCACTCACTCTGATTCTTCAATTACTCCCAGCATCAACATCTTGGGAACTCCTTCACTTCTAGGGTTTGGGCTTTTAAAGGAGTACAAGCTACTTGGATCCTGTCCACACAACCTAAGGCTCAACTCTTTCACTCGCCAGGACAGTTATTGGTTTTCTGTCTTTCTGTCCTTCAACAAACTTAACTAATAGATCTGATGAGGTTTCCTCTTGAAAGGTTGACAAACCTTGTAATTCACTTCCCAGACTTTAGCCACAATCTCAAATAAGCCTTGCCACCTGGCCATAAACCTTGTTCCTACACCTGAATATGCCTAATTTTAGCCAACCTATTATAAACCCATCATTGTGCACTTAGTATATGTTTCTTGACCAGTGATCACAATTGACATTCTCTAGAACACTCTTCCTTCACTAGGTAAAGAAGTCCTCAGAGCCTATGTCTATGCACCAAATATAAGGATGAAAACCCCAAAGGAGGCCTAAGGCACCTCACATATGAAAAAAAGGAGTTTCAGCAATAGGACAGTCCCACTCTTTCCCATCTTTTTGTACCACCCACTTTAACATGGTTGTAGGGTTTTGTCAAAGTGTTCAACCAGGCCATTTGTCTGTATGATAGACAGACGTGTTCAGCTGCTTAATCTGGAGAATCTTGCACACATCTACCATAATCCTTGACATGAAAGGTGTGCCCTGGTTGGTAAGAAAAACCTGTTCTAGTAAACATATGGAATAGTTCTCTGGCAATCTTTTTGGATAAGGTGTTTCTCAGAGGTATAGTTTTAGGTTATCTTCTTATAACCTAGGATCACCAATATGCATTGGTAACATCAGGCAGATTTTACCAATAGGCCTACTAATATCATTGCTATGCCTTCAGAATTTAAATTATTGGCAGGGGCACCAAGGGCTGCAAGTAGGACAAATGTCAGGCCTGGCCAGTAGAATAGTTGAATGATATGCCTCTCCATTTTCTCAGTCCTCAGAAAACATCATGTGCCAGTTCAGGGAACTTCCATCCTTATGGCTGAAGGACTAACAGTTGCTCAATTTTTTTCCCAGAGCATTGGTCCTTGTTGACTGCAAAATAAAGCAATCTCTCAATTGCTCCTGGTTTTTGGGTTTCCATTTATAACCAGGCCCCCATTTTTAACCGCAACCTGTTGTCTTTGTTCAAATTGAATATTGAGTTTACAAAGAGAATATAATTATACAGTCCTGAAGAATGGTACATGTATGTGCTGTATAAGTTACATAGAAGAACACATTCATGAAGTGTCACAGTGAACAGTTTGCAGAAAGTATCAAGAAATGATGTACATAGTAGGCATCTTATAATTCCAGAACGAAATCAACTAAAACATAATTATATATATATGGTATATATGTGTGTGTTAGTTAGAAACCTACTGTGTCAATGCTCATATTATGTGGAGAGCTACGTTATATGTCAGGTACCAAAAATGGGCTACCATCATAAACAAATCAAAGTAGAAAAACAACATAGAAAAGGAAGAGAGAAGGCCAGCAGTGAGGTGTAAAAACAGCAAGAAGGAAAAGAGGTGAGAAAAAAGTAAGAGCAGAAGAAGACCATAATCGAATTCCCCAAAGATAGTGCAGTCCCCAACAGCTGGGTACTAATGGCTAGTATATAAGGGTAAAGCCTCGTACACACGATCGAATTGTTGGCCAACAAACTGTGGAATTTTGTCCGAAGGGCATTGGCCCAAACTTGTCTTGCATACACACGCTAATTTTGTGTTAGTAGAAGTTTGGTGAGTGTTGATTTGCGCTTTTCATTTCGCACTTTTCATTTCACACTTTTCATTTTGCCTTTTTTCGTTTAGTTTCTCAACAGCTGTTTGTCAACCAGACATGTTGCGGAATCTGAGGAGATAACGTGTTTTTTATTATTGGCCTTGGAGTTATTGCTTTGACATTATTTTTTTGGCTGAATAATGATTTGATTTGGTATATTTTCTATATTTTTGGATGCATAGAATGCACTTTTTGGTTACATTCTATTGGCAGATAGCATGTCTAAATGTATTTGTTTTCTAATGCACAATAAAAAAATTGTGGAGAATAATACTTGGCTATGTGTTTTATTTCAAATGACAGTTTGGGAGTAGGAAGTTACATTTTAAAAAATACAATGTAAAATTGACAAGGGACACCAACATAGTTGTATCTTTGATGTTAAAAACTATGGGATAATGGTGTTGTGGTAACTTGCCCAAATAAAAAAAAAAAAGCATAATAATATTATTCTTGATATCACTAGAAAAAAAAAAAAAAAAACTTTGAAAATTTGTTTGCAATAATGCCATCAGTATCACCAGCAAAGCAGCTTCATTATTATCCCATTAAAGAAGAAGAGAATTGTGCGCTGCATTTCGAGATTTCATAATTTACCACGGCACAAATGTTAATTCTCCATTACGAGCGCTAGTTTACAAGACCGACCGCTTCTGGCTCGTCCTTGCTTCCTAGCATGCATTTGTACTTTGCATTTTTGTTCGACGGACTTGTGTACACACGCTTGGAAAATCCCACAACACATATTTGTCTGCGGAAAATTTGAAAACCTGCTAGCCAACATTTGTTGGTGGAAAGCCCGACAACAATTGCCCAAAGGAGCATACACATGGTCGGATTTACCAACAACAGCCTGTCATCGAACATTTCTCGTCGGAAAGTCTGATCGCGTATACGGGGCTTAGGTCCTCAAGACACGAGTACTGTTTCATTGAAATCTGAGGATAAATAAAACTTGGCAGCCTTGTATTTAATGTTATCAAACTTGTCAATTTTATCTTTGCAAATGGCTTCCATTTTCTCACAAATCAAATCTTGATTCATCCTATGTTTAACTTTGGCTTCAAATTTAGAAGAGTAGTTGATGGGTCCAGCTGGATGGGTAGCTCAAACACCTCTAATGCCAATGTGAATACTGCTCTCCAAAAGTCTTGCATCACTGGGCAATCCCATTAAATGTGCATGTGAGTACCAGAGTCTGAACAGACGTGAGAATAGTTTGTCAAGTAACTAGGGATATATTTTGCAACTCTGCCCAGTACCAGATCTCATCTGGCTGGAACTTTGTGTTTAGATTCCACCGCTACCACATTGGGTGAGGAAGACTTAGTTATAGACCATACCTCAGAACATTCTCCTGTATCAAAGGTGCATCATGCTCCCATTTACCAACATAAGATGGGGGACCCACATTGGGTTTGACCGCCAATTAATTGTAGAGAATTGAAATAAGTCCTCTGATATGCAGGTCACATTTACAAATATTCTCAAAGTGGGACAGATGATTTAGTACGACATCTGTCCATATGTAGGGCATATAGAAATTTTTCATTTGTAAATAAGGAAACAGTTCCAATTAAAGAAGTCCGAAAGTCTCATAGTGCTGGAAAGGACTGAAATGCTGTTGCATTGACTAGCTTATATAAATGAATGAGACCAGCTGCGGTCTACAACTGAAAAGATGCTTGAGAGTCCCATGCCAGAAAAAAAGCTGGATTTCTAAGAAAAGAGAGAAGTGAGATATGGGTGACTGCAGACCGTATACTGTTTTGAACTTGTCCCATATCAAGAGAGAATGCCTCATTACAGGATTAACTATAGAGGCTCTGTCAACTTTGCATAGCCACAAAAGATTGGCCACTGAAAGAGGATCACAGTCAACTGACTCAATTGTGACCCAAAAAGGGATTTTGTTAGCCATGTGGTATTTAGGTAAGTGAGCAAGATGTGCAGCGTGATAGTAAGCAGCAAAGTTTGGTAATCCTAGAACCCCTCAAAGTTTGGAGAGAAATAAGATAATTTTAGGAATACGTGGTTTGGATGCACCCCAAATGAAGGTGGCAACTCTTCATTGTATAATCCATAGGAAATATGATGGTACAGGCATTGGTAAGATTCTGATGAGATATAAACATTTGGGTAAGATAGCCATCTTACTACATTCATTTTACCTATCCAAGAAAGAGGGAGGGAGGACCATTGCATCAAAATTTCAGTAACTTGCTTCACCATTGGTGGAAAATTAGCTATAAAAAAAGGTGTGAAATCTTCATTGTGAGACATGGGCCGAATGCCCCCAGGTTCGGTTCGCGGCAGAACTTTCCAACATTGCAAAAGTTTGGAACCAAATAACGAACCCTATTGAAGTCTATGGGACCCAAAGTGGAAAAATCAAAAGTGCTTATATGCAAGTAATTGGGCATACAAAGGGTATGGGGGTTTGGGTACTGCCCTGGGGGACATGAATCAATGAGCACAAAGTTTATAAAAAACATCCCTTTTAAATGATCTGTGATTCAATGATGCTTAACCACTAGCCCACCGCCCACCGTCAAATGACGTCCTGGGCTTTGGGCGGGTATATCTGAATGATGCCTGTAGTTACAGACTTCATTCAGATATTGCCGGTTTCAGCCGGCGAATCTCTACACCATAGGAATGATCATAGCGGCCGTTCCGCCGCTTGATCGTTCCTATGGGAGGCGAGAGGGGACGTCCCCCCCCTCCCGCCGCCCTCCGGTGCTTCTACCGACTCACCTCAGCGATCGGTGAGTCGGATAGCAGATCCGCCGGCGCCGGATGTAGATCATAGAGATTTCCGGCGGACCAGATGGTCCCCGGAGTCTCTATGATCGTCGGAGGCCGGGCGCAATGTTATGACGTCACGCCCGGCCTCTCCATTCAAAAAAAGGCGCCGCTTCGGCCTGGAAGCGGCGATCGTTTTATTTTTTTCTTTTATTTCAGGCTTCCCAGCCTAGTGGTGTTATTGACCCCATATCTCACTATTAAGAGCACCTGACATGTCATATTGCTATTACAAGGGATGTTTACATTCCTTGTAATAGGAATAAAAGTGATCAATTTTTTTTTTTTGCAAAAAAGTGTCAAAAAAATAAAAATAAAATATAATTAACAATAAAAAAAAAAATTTTTTTAAAGCGCCGCTGTCCCCGTGTGCTCGCACGCAGAAGCGAACGCATACGTAAGTCCAGCCCACATATGAAAATGGTGTTCAAACCATACATGTGAGGTATTGCCGCGAACGTTAGAGCTAGAGCAATAATTTTGGCCCTAGACCTCCTCTGTAACTCAAAACATGTAACCAGTAAAAAAATAAATAGATAATAGATAAAAAGTTGCAACAACCGCCATTGTATTCTCTAGGGTCTTTGCTAAAAAAACATATATAATGTTTGGGGGTTCTATGTAATTTTCTAGCACAAAAATGATGATTTTTACATGTAGGAGCAAAGTGTCAGAATTGGCCTGGTATTGAGGTGGTTAAACCATAAAAATGAGAAATGACAACAAAAATGAAAACTAACTTTAAATATAGTGCCTTGGGTGTCCCCTTAGTCTGTTAAGTGGTACATCTGTACCATGTAAAGAACCTGCTGCAGCAATACTGACATTTATAAAACAAAAAAAAAAAATAATTTTCACTGCAAGCTTTCTTTATTTTGTAAATATATACAAAGTAAGTGCAGCGCTAATAAAATAACAACATAGCAAAATTTTAAAATTTGCAAGTGAAAAAAATATAAAAAGGAAAACTAAAGCAGAGTCCCAGTGAAAATTTCAGTCCATGAGTAGAGAATAAAACAGACATCCAAACAGACCCATATCATTAATGTGGTGTGAGATACCACTAGGTGATGAGATAAAAATGTGTAACTAATGAATGTGATAAAAAATGGTGATCAGCGACAAGCCTAAATCACTAGAATCGCTATGCAGTAAAAAGGTGACAAGCCTAAATTGCCTATGTAGTGAAAAGATAAAAATGTGCAACTAATGAATGTGATAAAAAATAGTAACCACTACTAAACAGTGATCAGCAACAAGCCTAAATCACTAGAATCGCTATGCAGTAAAAAGGCAACAAGCCTAAATCGCCAATGTATGAAATGTGCTACTGTGGTACTGTGCAGCCATCATCGACAATCATGCTAGGTCTTATTTTCGGGGAAACAGGGTACTAATATCATAGAAAAAGCATGTGACAGAAGTGTAATATACTAACCATAAGTGATAATGGCAGTGATAAATACAAGTAACTATATCCAGAACAAGATAGTTACCACCGCTCTAGGTGACCGGGTTCAAGCTTCCCGTCCTCCGCTGTGTGGATGATTGTGAGAGCCCCAGGTGCCAGCAATTGCTATTCCAATGGTATGTGTGTTGGAAAACAACAAATATGTTTTTTCGAAAACCTTGAAAACATTTTTTTATCATTCATATATGTTGACATTTCTCAACATGAACACATTTCATTTATATATTCATGTCTTCATTAGTGATTCCACTATAGGATGCACATCCAATTACATCTATGCCAAAAAAATCCCACACAGACTAACGACCAGCTGTTTAGAATCAGATAATCAATATGTAGTCATGTGGTAGACAAATTATGTGTATATAAGTTGTGATCACTTTTGTACAAACCAGCTATGAGTAAGCGCTCTATGGGAGCGTGAAACGCGTTAGCGGTTATGCTGCATTATCCCAACAAAGCCATGTACGGATTTTAATCATGTTATTACTTTTTCAATAAAGAGGATTTTATTTTTCACTTTTCCAATCCGGAGTGCGGCTGTCCAGATTTTTCCATCACACAACTATATCCAGAAAGAGTGATACTCAAAGACATATACAAATATTCAAAATAAACCCAAAAAAAACAAAAACAAAAAGGAATCCAGTCCCAATATATGTGAAAAATAGATGTGAGATATAAATAGATAGACCAAGTCCAAGTTGTAACATCCAAACTCCTTCAAAGACCAACAAAACAAGAGTCTTTTATAATTCTTAGATGCTTGTTGACTTCCTATTGTGACTATGAACACAGGAAAAATCCAGGTGACTTTTGGTGCTCCCCCTCTTAGGTCCCCACTCACCAGCTTAAATCACCCCTACAGCGGTATCTCGCATGTAGGACAGCCTTAGTGCCCAGATGGTGTTTCCAGCATTGACATCCAATATCCAACTTCTATGGATCGCCCAAGGATATCTCTCGTCTGGATCAGATTGGGTGCAGGTGGAATCTCCAGGGGTAAAACACCTAACTATACTTCTTTCTCTCACCACTTTCCAGTGCATTTAGGGGTATTCATGCAAAAAAATGAGATAAGGGCTCCCATAGTGTAGTATCAAAAATTTAGAAAATGTTTTTATTTAAAATAACCAGCGGGAAAAAAAACAAATATATAAACAGAATCTAAAAAAGCTTAAAAATATATATATAAAAGCAAGCATTCCATATGCTGAAATATCCGCAAAGAAAATCTACAGCTACAGGAGAGTGGTAGCTCCAGAGCCTTGGTTCCCGTTAGCGGCATTCGTGCCAGCTGCGTTCCACGGGCTTCCTAGGCCGCTATCACACCCGGAAGTGACGTCAGTACTTGACTCTGCCTTACGTACGTTTCAGTCTCAAATGTCTTCTGAGGCGGTACCATGTACCTAATCTCTACGCCCTTTATAGGCTGGCGGCCACGCAGGACCCACCCACCCCACCATACCTATACTAATAGCTTGAGAAAACCTGACAGTAAGTGTAAGTAGAAAATAAAACATAGTGTGGGTGTGCGTGGTGACTAATTCGGGAAAGCCCCTTAAATGAGATAAAAATTAAAAACCTGCACCACCGCTAGCCTATACAAGAGGAAACAGTACATAAACATTAATATTACACATACTATATATAACTGTAATTAAGAAACATCCGTAATATCATGTGCTGCAACATACTGTAGACCCAAAAATGGGCAAATAGCTATGTAATTAGCCATGATATCTTAATCAGTATTAACCTGAGGGTCTTGCAAATACCCAGCAATAAAGCTTGAAGTAAAAACTCCCCCTGGTGGTAAAGGGAAACAAGAACATGAATAAGAGAAAAAAAGAGCGTAAATAAGAGAAAAATCAGGACAAACCCTGATATTACCCTGTAAAACACTCAGTTGCTCATTTTGAAGATATACCAGAAAAATGCATCAAATAAATATATCTGGTGTGTGACCACACACTGTGGTCTAGTGGTCAGTTTAAGACAGACTCCATAGCAAGGAAGATTATTTAAATAAAAAATTGTATGTGCAAAAATACAATTATAATTCCTGCATCAAAATCTGCATCAATCAGCTGTACCCTCCCATATATACCCTCCAGTCGATGCAGATAATGTTAATTAATCTAGCAATTACCTGAAAAATCTAATAGAGCACCCATAAGTGCCCCCACTATGAGTAGACCTTTCAGGGATTGGCTATGAAGCAGTTTAAATCTATATCTAAATTCAGACTCATAGGGGCAAGGGAGCCTAAACGATAGATCCAGCTCGTTTCATTTTGTGATAAAAGGGTTGTTTAATTGCCACCTCTCCTATGGTCTTTAACTATATCAATCCCATGAAGGGTCTCTATGGTGCACCAGATCAAAGTGTCGGGAGAGGTTGTGTTTCGGGAATCCATTTTTGATGTTGTTAATGCGCTCCCTTATGCGAACATAAAGGGGCGGGTGGTTCTACCCACATACTTAAGGTGGCATGGGCATTCAATCACATAGGTGACATGAGTACTATGGCATGTAATTAGATCTTTTATCTTGTACTTTTTCTGATCAGTCTTAAACTTGAATGTTTCCCTTTTCCTTGCGTGTTTTTTACTAACTCTACAAGGTAAGCACCTTTGGCACTTGTAGAAGCCTTTCAGTTCTGGACAAATGTTGACTGGTTTTGGGGGGTCAATCACGTTGTGAACAAGTTGGTTCTGAAGGGTAGGTGCTCCAGACAGTACACGATCCTCCTTCAGGATGGGCCAGTATTTCTTCAGAATTTTCTGAAAAGATTTATATTGATTGTTAAACCCTGTAATGAAGGCAAGATCGTTATAGTTCTCCTTTTTTCTGTTTTTTTTTTTATGGAAAAGGCTGTCTCTATCCATCTTCATTATTTCTAGCTTTACTTTGTCTAGATTCTCCTGTAGATAGCCCTTCTCCTTAAACTGTTTCATCACGATGTTGGATTGCACTTCGAAGTCTTCCAAGGAGTCGCAGTTTCCGCGCAGTCGCAGTAATTGACCCTTAGGAATATTCCCTTTCCACCTAGGGTGGTGGCAGCTTGATATAGGGATATATCCGTTATGATCCGTTGCTTTAAAGAACGTTCTAGTGCATAAACGATCGCCTTCTTTGAAGATCTTAAGGTCTAAATAATCTATTTTTTGATAATTCCATTTGCCTGTAAACGAAAAGCCATATCTATTCGTATTGAGATTGTTGAGAAAATCTTCAAAGGATTCAGCAGTGCCATTCCATAATATGATCAAATCGTCTATATATCTCCGGTACCATTTTATATGGGGTAGCCTCCTGTTATACACACATTCTTCTTCCCACATATCCATGAAAAGGTTTGCTACGCTTGGTGCATAGCGTGCCCCCATGGCTACCTCCTTGGTTTGTACATAATGATTTTTATTGTACCAGAAATAATTGCATTCCATGGATAATTGCAAACCTTCCAAGATGTAAGATAAAAAGGTGCGCCAATCTAAGTGCAGTATCCAAAAAACTTTATTAGATGTATAAAAAAAGAACGGCCAAATGGCTACTCACAATAGATCAGTGGGGATAAGGCATGTAATACATAGAGATGGCCCATAGGCAAAACCTCAGCAGCTCTCAGTGCAGGGTCCCAAGGTGGTGTGAGACACTGTAGGTGATGTAGGCAGGCAGTCCGTGGTGTGTAGTCCTCTGCTGGTGGGGGCTTTGGCATGGGGGGAGCGGAAGACCCACGGTGTCAGCAAGGTCGGACCGGCATCTCCTCAGGACCAGAAAACGGAAGTCGGAGCGAGATGAAACCAGCCTGGAACGCACCATTCACTGGAGAGGAAGCTGCGGAAATTACGTCTGGACATGTCAGATGACGCGTTTCAATGCTTCCGCATTTTCTTCAGATCTAATTGGCATGCCGGGTTTACATCATTTAAATAGGAAGGGAAGCCGGCGTTCGTCGCTAAGCGCCGGCGTCGGCGGGAGGAATTGGCAACATATAAAAGCAAGTGAAGACAATGAAGAATGGTATAATATAGACCTTGAATGAAAATCTAACAATAAAAATTCATGATGGTAAAATTCATACCTGAATAAAGAAGGAAGAATGACATGAAGAAGTTGAAAAATGGAAAATAAGGATGGGAAAGATAATAATAAAGATGAAAAAGATAATAATGAAAATAATAAAGGAATGGTGAATCATGAGAAAAATAATGAGAAAAATAGTAAAAATATATATAAAAAAAAAATAATAAAAAAATAATAATGATGAGAAAAATAAATATAAAATAAAAAATGAATAATAAATAAAAATAAGAATAAAAATATAATAATAATAGAAAATAAATAAAAAATAAAAATGAAAATAAAAAAAGGAGGAAAATAACATCTAATACGTAGTTTAAAATAAAAATAAAAAATAATAAAAAATGTATAAATATATAAAAATAAGAATGAGAGGAGGGGAAAATATCTGAATTAGGGGTGGAAAAAAGGGCATACTAGGAGGGTAAAAAATGAATAATGGATAGACATTCAAAAAACATGTATAACTATATAAAGAAGTAGACTGGTGGATAAATAGGCTATACCAGTGATGGCGAACCTTGGCACCCCAGATGTTTTGGAACTACATTTCCCATGATGCTCATGCACTCTGCAGTGCAGTTGAGCATCATGGGAAATGTAGTTCTAAAACATCTGGGGTGCCAAGGTTCGCCATCACTGGGCTATACTATAAAGCCAGTTGGAAAGGGACCTGGTAGGGAATGGTGGGCACATATGGCATGCGCACATGGGTGTATCTGTATAGGTGAAAAGCTGGTGATCTAAGAGACTATAATAGAGCTAAATGGGGAAAAAAGGATAACAAATGCAGTAAAGAGGAGAGATCTGTGAAAACCTGAAAAATCATTAGTACACTGTCGATCAAAAATATATGCATTATACATATGAGATAGTGTATAAGTCAAAATTAGGAGACCATATTACAGGGAATGTATCAGAGAAAAAACAAAGAATTATTATATAACTGTATTAATCTCTATTTCTTTGTTAGGGCCATTAGGTTTGATGAATATATCCAGAAAGTTTCTTGCCTACATAGACGTTGAAATCTTTCGGCTGGAGTAAACTCATCTGATATGGATTTGAAAGAGATTGGCAAATTGGGCTTAAGACTTTTTAGGCACAATAATTACTATATTTGTAGTTAAAAATTCTGGTTTATTGAAAGTTTTTTTAAAAAAATAGAGAGTAAAAAAGGGGGAAAACAGATAGAATTCAGTTCATGATCACACCGTTTTACAAGTTATACACTCCATACATAGCTAAATGGTTATACAATACAATTAAAGCAACATTTAGAAATAGAAACTCTATTTAATATAGTTACATTGCGTTGAACCAGAAGCTATGCGGTGGTAACAATCAAATTCTGTATTTGCTCGACATGTTGCGCACCGCATGCGCTTCTTCAGGAGCACAGAACTGAATACTGTAATGAACAACATAATCGCAGTAAATAATTCATCCTAGTATGTTATAATAGACTATATTTAGGTTAAAAATAGAATGATATAGTGAGTAACAGAGAAGCTGCCCGTAAGGCCCAATGAGATGTAGCCGACCCACGGAAGGCCCAGCGAAAATCAAACACTGTGGGGACGTATGTAACATAGTAGAATAGTAATAGTGGATAAGTGTGTATTTAGCTCCAACAAGGTTAAGACTACTGAATGGTTAAGCGGGGGTGAAAATTAGTTTAACAATAGTATAAGCTATCTAGATGCCTATATGTTGTAATTTGGAAAGTGGGGGGGGGAATTGGGGGGGGGGAGAAGGGGAAGAAGAGAAGCGGAGGGGAACAAGGTGTGTGTGGTTATTCACGTTACATAGAGATATGAGATTAATTGATTCAGGTAAATGATTAACATGTATTAGGGATAGACTGGTTATGCAGATGTCATTATAAAGTATATTGTATTATATTAAATTAAAAAATTAAAAAATTAATTAATTACAGGTAAATGTAAATGTTTAGATATACTATCGTAAGATAATTCCTAATGTTACATATTTACAGTGGTAGTTATATTTAAAATGCAGTACACTTACCCTAAAAGATTTTAAACTGTGTTAGGTCATGGGGAGAACTTCTTAACTACATATGTTGCAGCTCTCAGTAATTAGCTGACATTGTAGGTTTTAGTTTGATTGAAAAAAAGGGAGGGGGAAAGGGGGAACTCGAGTCAATCAGAGGTTAACGAGGCTTGCACCAAAATTCAAGTAAAACTTGCTGCTTAGAACATTGCTGTTCCTGGTCCCCACTTCTGATGAGACTGCCATAGAAATGAACCCATGGAGAGAGATAAAAAGCAATGAGTATAAGGGTATGTTAATAAGTAAAGGCAATCTGTAACCAAGCAGTTTAAGAGTAGGAGCTTACCTTGTATTGGAGTTAAGGATCGTGAGCACAAATAGTTGGCAGCATAGAACCACACAGCCGTCTCATAAAGAGCGGCTGGTAGTGTGGATCGTTCCGAGGGAGACGCTGCGAGCGTCTCTTGTACATCCGCCCCGCCTGTAGTCACCAATCGGCGAGCCGGTGTGACGTCATTCAGGCCGGCCGTAGACGCTCAGTGCGCATGCCTCAATCTTCGGCTTCGGCAAAACAGCTGACGGCGCATCGGAGAGAGAGAAGGCAGTTGCGTCGTGGTGCCCTAGCAACCGAGGACCCACAGAGGCGCACTGCGCATGTCCCAGCCCTCGGCGCCAGCCTGTGTTATGCCGGCGCAGGGGGGAGGGAGGGAGAGCAGCTGCGTCCAGGTAAACCTGGCAACCAGGGACACCATAGTGCGCCAATCACCTTGGGGTGAAGTTGTGGCGCTGGGCGGCCGCACAGTGTTGAAAGCATCCCCGGGTATCGCAGGGAGCACATCCCAGGATCTAGGGGCAGCGTCAAAGTATATGTATTAGTCTATTAACATATAAGATTAGAGTATTATAATAGTTTTAAGGAGCGGCTGAAAAACTGTAATAACAATCAGGGTAAGGAAAGTATATGTATTAGTCTATTAACATATAAGATTAGAGTATTATAATAGTTTTAAGGAGCGGCTGAAAAACTGTAATAACAATCAGGGTAAGGAAAGCCAGGCAACAGAAAAAAAAAATATATATAATAAAAGTAGAAATACGATCTAAATATGTATTGGTTGATAACAATGAGTTATTGAATAGTGAGTGGTTGTATACAAGAAGGCATAAGCTCAACAATACAGTACCTGGACAGGGATAAGATATATACACATGATCATAAATAGCGTTGGATTATTACATAATTTATGGTTATACAAAGTTCCACAATGCAATCAGTGTAGATGGTTAGGTCCTCATTGGAAAAAATGTTTCGTTCCCACCCCCCCAGGTACAGGTTGGCGTAGGCCGGTGCACAGCAAGTGCCCATGGCCACACCCTGTACCTGGAAGAAGTGGGAATCTTTAAAGCAAAAATGATTACGGGTCAGTACAAATTCCAACAGTTCTAAAATGAATTTGCAATAGTCCCAGCTATAGTGATCTTGCTCTCCTAGGAACATGCGTGCCATCCCGATGCCCTGCTCGTGAGGGATGCTGGAGTATAGGGACTCCACATCCAGTGTCACGAGAAGGGCATCGGGAGGGACAGGCAGTCCTTCTATTTGTTTTAGGAGATCAAGTGTATCGTGGGTGTAGGACGGGAGACTCAATACATGGGGCATTAGAACGAAATCTATGAGGCGGCTGGCATTTTCTGACAGGGATCCAATACCGGAGACAATTGGACGGCCAGGGGGCATTGTGCGGTGCTTGTGTATCTTTGGCAGGGCATAAAAGGTAGCCTCACTAGGTTTTTTCACATTAAGATAATTGTATGTATCTTGATCGATCAAGCCCCTTTGGTAGGCCGATCCAATGATCTCCAGGTATTCTTGTTTGAATTTTTGAATGCGACTCTCAGGCAGATGGCAATAGCAGTGTTTGTTTTGTAAAATCTTATTAACCATGGATTCATAGTATGTTTTTGTCATCAGAACGATGTTGCCGCCCTTGTCTGAGGCTTTGATTTCTAGATCTGGGTGATTTTGTAAAGCCTGAATAGCTTGTCTTTGGGATTGAGAAAGGTTTCCTGGAATCGATGAGGAGGTTATCTGTTTTATATCATTAATAGTTCCTGTAAGGAATGCCCAAATATGAGAGTTAGTGGTTAATTCCGGAAACCGTTGTGATTTGGGTTTAAATTTTTTGGTCTTCGGTGTATGTGTGGTGGACACCGTGGTATCTTGTGATGGTTCAAATCTTGTAATGATTCGTTTTCCTCCAATAAGAGTATTAGATCCCGTAGGACTCGAAAGTCCTCCATAGAGAAATGTTTCACTTGTTCTGAAATGGCTTTATCTTGTTTAGATTGTAAAACTTGTTTGTCAAATAAAAATTTGTATGTTAAATTCTGCGAAAACAGATAAACGTCTTTTATTGTTTCGTATTTGTCGATTTTGGTAGAGGGGCAAAAACTCAATCCAAATTTGAGGACATCCAATGTCTCTTTCTCAAAGTAGTAGGGAGTCAGGTTAATAACTTCCAATCCCACTGTTATGTCAGTTTCGTCGTGTCCGTGGGCAATTGAAAATTTGCCTGTGTGTTGGATGTTTGAATGTGTGCATCCAGTGTACTTTGTCTGGTGTTAGGTAGTCGTTGTGTCAGAGGTGGGAGAGTGGTAGGGGGGTAAAGACCCTGATGTTGGGTTGAGTCAGTAAGATTCAAGTTAGTGCGACCTATCTCAGTAGGATCTATGGTGTTTGATTGTGTTGTGCTTGTGATTGGTTACTCAATATTTGTATTGCTTGCAAGGCTCTGGCGCCTAAATATTTGGGTTGTGCTACTGATCGATCATTTGACTGTGTGAATGTGCCCTTGTTTTGGAGGATGTGATAGTAGTTTGGTATCTACGTTTTGGGGGACGTTTTTTGGAGGAGGGTGTGTGGTAACCTTCTCCATAATCTCTTTTTCGAGCTCCTGAATTATCACGGAAATTGGTGATATTTTGTTGGCCCTGTCTAGGGAAAGATGAGGATGATCTGAATGAGGAATCCGATTCGGTATCCTCTTCCGTGGTCCCGTAGTTGGTGTTCGTTTTGGTAGCACGGCGGAAATTTCTAGAGCCTTTTCTTTGCATGGCATTATGCCAATGGTAAGCAAAGCCTTCGGAGAAGGCTAATCGGTCTTTTGATAATTTGTTTTGTTTTTTATATATGATGTCCTTCGTAATTCTTGTTACATAATCTTTGATTTCCTGGACCCGTTTGGAAAAAAGTGTGTGTTCCTTAATATTTTCATTAGAAGTTTGTAGTAGGAGAATCTCCTGATCCAAAGTGTTGAGTTCTGTTTGGTAGTAAAAAATCAGAAGTTTCATTAATTCAGAACTACACTGGGTCAGTATATTTTCCCATTTAAGTTTAAATTCTGGTTAGGTTACTTGGAATGAAGGGTACAGTTGAACCCTTAGGCCCAGGGGGATGATATTTTCCCGTACATATTTTTGTAAGAACTCAATGTGCCAATGCAAATTAGCTTTCTTTTTAAGGAGGCGTTTTAGTTTGGCCATGTATTGATTTAT
The DNA here is from genome assembly GCA_037952925.1 of Lithobates clamitans. Lineage (NCBI taxonomy): Eukaryota > Metazoa > Chordata > Amphibia > Anura > Ranidae > Lithobates > Lithobates clamitans. Next base: position 4,948,326 of record JBBGZY010000314.1, read on the forward strand.
TCCGATTTCTTTTTCGGTATCTGTGTTGCAATTCGTTTGGATCTCTGTCATATAGCCCAGCCATCCTGCACCGACAAAATCCATGATATAGAAGGGTGTGCCACCACCAGTGTTGGTATAAAGAGAGAAGGAGAACAGAGGGAGGAAAAAGTCGTAGGGGGGGAGTGGAAAAAGGGGGGGGGGAATTCCTTGATTGTTAAAAAATTATAGTAGGTAAGCCGCGATGTTTAGTAAATTTTAAGAGAAAAACAAATGGCTATCACAAACCACTAATATTGGAAAAAAGGTATCTGATATGGATTCAATGATCCACACATTGAGGTCAGAAGTATTTTGTTGATGATGAGTGGTAAAGTGGCGGGCAGTACTATATAGAGGGTTATTGGCTTGGACAGCTCGTCTATGTTCTCCAAACCTCACACGTAGGGTCTAGGGATGAGCCGAACACCCCCCTGTTCGGTTCGCACCAGAACATGTGAACAGGAAAATAGTTTGTTCGAACACGCGAACACCATTAAAGTCTATGGGACACGAACATGAATAATCAAAAGTGCTCATTTTAAAGGCTTATATGCAAGTTATTGTCATAAAAAGTGTTTGGGGACCTGGGTCCTGCCCCAGGGGACATGGATCAATGCAAAAAAAAGTTTTAAAAACGGACATTTTTTCAGGAGCAGTGATTTTAATAATGCTTAAAGTCAAACAATAAAAGTGTAATATCCCTTTAAATTTCGTACCTGGGGGGTGTCTATAGTATGCCTGTAAAGGGGCGCATGTTTCCCGTGTTTAGAACAGTCTGACAACAAAATGACATTTGAAAGGAAAAAAGCCATTTAAAACTACTCGCGGCTATTGCATTGCCGGTCCGACAATACACATAGAAGTTCCATACCAGGCCCTTCAGGTCTGGTATGGATTTTAAGGGGAACCCCGCGCCAAAAAAAAAATGGCATGGGGTCCCCCCAAAAATCCATACCAGACCCTTATCCGAGCACGCAACCTGGCAGGCCGCAGGAAAAGAGGGGGGACGAGAGAGCGCCCCCCTTTATTTAAATGCTTCTTCTATCTTCTATCTTCCTTCATCTTATTCTTCTTCTTCTGGTTCTTCTGGCTCTTCTGGTTCTTCCTCCGGTGTTCTCGTCCAGCAGAAGACGCCGCAGAGGAGATGCTGGATGAGAACGCCAGAGGAAGAACCAGAAGAGCCAGAAGAACCAGAAGAAGAAGATGAAGGAAGATAGAAGAAAGAAGAAGCATTTAAATAAAGGAATTGTCAAAAACTGTCTCTTGTCATTTTTAACATTTTTGACAGTTTTTTTGTGAAATGTTAGGGGTACTTGTTCCCCCTTACCATTTCACACAGGGGGGGGCGGGATCTGGGAGTTCCCTTGTTAAAGGAGGCTTCCAGATTCTGTTAAGCCCCCGCCCGCAGACCCCCACAACCACCGGCCAGGGTTGTGGGGTTGAGGCCCTTGTCCTCATCAACATGGGCACACGGTGTTTTGGGGGCTACCCCAAAGCACCCTCCCAATGTTGAGGGCATGTGGCCTGGTACGGTTCAGGAGGGGGGGCGCTCTCTCGTCCCCCCCTCTTTTCCTGCAGCCTGCCAGGTTGCGTGCTCTGATAAGGGTCTGGTATGGATTCTTGGGGGGACCCCATGCCGTTTTTTTTTTTTTGGCGCGGGGTTCCCCTTAAAATCCATACCAGACCTGAAGGGTCTGGTATGGAATTTAGGGGGACCCTCACGTCTTTTTTCTTTAAATTTTGGCCGGGATTCCCCTTAATACCCATACCAGACCTGAAGGGCCTGGTATGGAATTTAGGGGGACCCCCATGTCATTTTTTTTAAATTATGGTTCGGGGTTCCCCTGTGGGGAATTCCCATGCCGTTTTTATCAATGAACTTCTATGTGTATTGTCGGACCGGCAATGCAATAGCCGCGAGTAGTTTTAAATGGCTTTTTTCCTTTCAAATGTCATTTTGCTGTCAGACTGTTCTAAACACGGGAAACATGCGCCCCTTTACAGGCATACTATAGACACTATAGACACCCCCCAGGTACGAAATTTAAAGGGATATTACACTTTTATTGTTTGACTTTAAGCATTATTAAAATCACTGCTCCTGAAAAAACGGCCGTTTTTAAATCTTTTTTTTGCATTGACCCATGTCCCCTGGGGCAGGACCCAGGTCCCCAAACACTTTTTATGACAATAACTTGCATATAAGCCTTTAAAATTAGCACTTTTGATTTCTCCCATAGACTTTTAAAGGGTGTTCTGCGGCATTCGAATTTGCCGCGAACACCCCAAATTGTTCGCTGTTCGGCGAACTTGCGAACAGCCAATGTTCGAGTCGAACATGTGTTCGACTCGATCTCGAAGCTCATCCCTAGTAGAGTCCTGATCATTCTACCAACATATAATAACCCACAAGGGCAGGTTATACAATATATCACATAGGTCGTGGAACAATTAAAAAAGGATTTAAGAGTGTATTTGTTACCATTTGCTGTAAATGTTTTTCTACCATGTGTAACATGGGCACAGGTAAGGCATAGAGCTTTGTTGCAACGGTACATGCCAACTATTGGGATGAGGGTGAGTTGTCTGAGTGTAGTGGATATTTTGTGAACCTGAATTTTGCTGGGAGCAATTTTGGCCTTGACATTTGGAACCCTACAATAAGCAAATTTAGGAACAGTAGATAAAGAGGATGATAGATGAGGTTTCTGAGTCAAAATGGGCCAATGTTTTTTTATGATGTATTCCATTTTTTTATACCTTGTATGGAACTGCGTAACAAATCTGGTTACTGGTTCGGTGTTCTGGATCTTGGACATGGGTGGATTATCTGTCAGATAAAGGGAGGAGGCTTCGCTGATGGCAGCGGTCGGATAACCCTTATCGATTAAATTTATTGGAGAGAGTGGTGCATTGGGAACTGTAGTCCTCTAGTCTAGTACAGTTTCTCCTGAGACGATGTAACTGACTTTTTGGTATATTATTAACCCACCTAGGGTGAAGACAGCTAGAATGATGTAAAAAAGAATTTCCAGTTGTGGGTTTGGTATAGTTTTTGGTGACAATCTGATTATTAATATGAGATAATTCCAAGTCCAGAAAGCAGATCGATTCTGGATCCATAACAGACATGAAAGATAATCCGAATGGATTACTATTGCAAAAAGTGATGAAATCATGGACAGAACTAGGGGGACCATCCCAAATGATGATAATGATATTGTCTATGTAACGACCATAGAAGGCCAGGTGTGCTGAAAAGGGATTATTGTCCCAAATACATCTGGTCTCCCACAGTCTCATGGTCAGATTGGCGTAACTCGGTGCAAAGTTAGCGCCCATTGCTGTGCCCTGTTTTGTAGATAAAAATGACCATCGAAGGTGAAATAATTAGGTTCTAAACAGAACTTGGTGGCAGAAATGATAAAATCAACCTGAGATGAATTGAAAGTAGGGTTGGAATGAAGGTAATGTGTCTTCTACGGTCGTTACATACGACCATCATTTGGGATCGTCCCCCTAGTTCTGTCCATGATTTCATCACTTTTTGCAATAATAATCCATTCAGATTATCTTTCACGTCTGTTATGGATCCAGAATCCATCTGCTTTCTGGACTTGGAATTATCTCATATTAATAATAAGATTGTCACCAAAAACTATACCAAACCCACAGCTGGAAATTCTTTTTTACATCATTCTAGCTGTCATCACTCTAGGTGGGTTAATAATATACCAAAAAGTCAGTTCCATCGTCTCAGGAGAAATTGTACTAGACTAGAGGACTACAGTTCCCAATGCACCACTCTCTCCAATAAATTTAATCGATAAGGGTTATCCGACCGCTGCCATCAGTGAAGCCTCCTCCCTTTATCTGACAGATAATCCACCCATGTCCAAGATCCAGAACACCGAACCAGTAACCAGATTCGTTACGCACTTCCATGCAAGGTATAAAAAAATGGAACACATCATAAAAAAACATTGGCCCATTTTGACTCAGGACCCTCATCTATCATCCTCTTTATCTACTGTTCTTAAATTTGCTTATCGTAGGGCTCCAAATGTCAAGGCCAAAATTGCTCCCAGCAAAATTCAGGTTAAAAAAAAATCCACTACACTCAGACAACTCACCCTCGTCCCAATAGTTGGCATGTACCATTGCAACAATGCTCTATGCCTTACTTGTGCCCACGTTACACATGGTTACACATCTCATATATATAATGCATATATTTTTGATCAACTAATGATTTTTCAGGTTTTCACAGATCTCTCCTTCTCCTTTAATGCATTTGTTATCTTTTTTCCATTTAGCTCTACTTATAGTCTCTTAGATCAACAGCTTTTCACCTATACAGATACACCCATGTGTGCATGCCATATGTGCCCACCATTCCCTACCAGGTCCCTTTCCAACTGGCTTTATAGTATAGCCTATTTATCCACCAGTCTACTTCTTTATATAGTTATACATGTTTTTTGAATGTCTATCCATTATTCATTTTTTACCCTCCTAGTACGCCCTTTTTTCCACCCCTAATTCAGCTATTTTCCCCTCCTCTCATTCTTATTTTTATATATTCATACATTTTTTATTATTTTTTATTTTTATTTTACACTACGTATTACATGTTATTTTCCTCCTTTTTTATTTTCACTTTTATTTTTTATTTATTTTCTATTATTATTATTATTTTATTTTTATTCTTATTTTTATTTATTATTCATTTTTTATTTTATATTTATTTTTCTCATCATTATTATTTTTTTATTTATTTTTTATTATTTTTACTTTTTTTCTCATTATTTTTCTCATGATTCACCATTCCTTTATTATTTTCATTATTATCTTTCTCATCTTTATTATTATCTTTCCCATCCTTATTTTCCGTTTTTCAGCTTCTTCATGTCATTCTTCCTTCTTTATTCAGGTATGAATTTTACCATCATGAATTTTTATTGTTAGATTTTCATTCAAGTTCTATATTATACCATTCTTCATTGTCTTCACTTGCTTTTATATGTTGCCAACTCCTCCCGCCAATGCCGTCGCTTAGCGACAAACGCCGGCTTCCCTTCCTATTTAAATTATGTAAACCCGGCATGCCAATTTGATCTGAAGAAAATGCGGAAGCATTGAAACGCGTCATCTGACACGTCCAGACGTCATTTCCGCAGCTTCCTCTCCAGTGAATAGTGCGTTCCAGGGTGGTTTCATCTCGCTCCGACTTCCGTTTTCCGGTCCTGAGGAGATGCCGGTCCGACCTTGCTGACACCGTGGGTCTTCCGCTCCCCCATGCTAAAGCCCCCACCAGCAGAGGACTACACACCACGGACTGCCTGCCTACATCACCCACAGTGTCTCACACCACCTTGGGACCCCGCACTGAGAGCTGCTGAGGTTTTGCCTATGGGCCATCTCTATGTATTACATGCCTTATCCCCACAGATCTATTGTGAGTAGCCATTTGGCTGTTCTTTTTTTATACATCTAATAAAGTTTTTTGGATACTGCACTTAGATTGGCGCACCTTTTTATCTTACATTGTCTTCCAGAGTTTTTACTTCTACTCTATAGGGATCTGCCGCTGGTACTCAGTTTCACTTTCATCTTGAACTTTCCATTATCTTGGGACTTCAGCTTTGTAGCGTATATAGTAGACATTACTATCTCTTTTTCATATACGCTAATATTACGGTTTTATACCATTTTTCTGGACATTATTATAATTTTATACATATTTATATTCTGCTTGGTCTTTTCATGTTTGCCTGGTATTTGCGCCATTTCTCCCTTGTTGTTAACCTTCCAAGATGTACCCAATCTGTTGTTTCATTCCCGTTGTTTCATGTAATGCTTTTTCTACTCCCTTCAGCCCATCTTGTTGTATTATACTTGTATACAATGAATTCACATCAATTGTAGCTAGTATGTAATTCTCCACTCCTTCGATATTTTTCAGATCTTGAATAGGTTGTGAGCTATCCCTTAGATATGATTTCCCCTTCTTTACCATCGGTTTGAGAAATTTGTCCAAATATTCTCCTAGTCTCGAGAAGACTGAATTGATTCCACTGATGATAGGTCTCCCGGGCGGTTTCTCCAACCTTTTGTGGATATTGGGTGTATAATAGATCACCGGGGTCTTAGCAGAATTTGATACCAAGTATTCAGCTTCTTTGTCATTCAAGATGCCCAATACCTTCCCTTTATTCACAAAATTCTTCAGCTACTTTTCATATTTTTTCTTAGAATTGCCTTTGAGCATCTTATATGTGATTTCCATTTCAATAACTTCTCCATCTCTTCTTCGTAGTCCTTCTTATTGAGTATGACTACACCCTCCCCCTTTATCTGCGTATTATTACTCCATTTGTCTTCCCTATTTGTTTAATGGTGTTCCAGATATTTTTGTTTCTGGTGTTCTTCTTTACCAGTTTACCCAGATCATCTTCCACCATCTTTTTAAATGCCCCCATGCATTGATTCCCTGGGGTTTTGGGGTTGAAAATTGAGTTGTTTTTGAGATTAGTCTGTATATATGCTGCATCTTCCATAAATCTGGTATCTTTATTAAGTGCAAAGTGCTTTTTCAAATTGAGCTTCCTCATGAATTTTTGCAGGTCAATAAAGGCCTCAAATTTATCCAGTGGTTTATCTGGCACAAATTTTAGTCCTAAGTCCAGAACTTTCATCTCCTCATCTGAGAATTGGACATCACTCAAGTTGTAGATTCCTTCCCCTAATATTCTCTTCTTCTCTCTTTTCTTCCCTCCCCTCTTTCCTCTTGTCTGTTTCCTCTTTCCAGATTCCTTTTATTCACACTCTAGTCTCCAATTAGGGACATAGCAGAGTAGGCTGCACATCTATTGCCCTTTAGACCTAAACTTTTCATCTTATTTAAAACAGACATCCATCCATGTGAGATATCGGTGGCAAATTGCAAAGATTGAAATAGTGAAAAATCCTTCAAAGAATGTGCATCCAACTCCACACCCAAGTGAGAAATTAGCCTTCTTACCAGCTATCTGTGACTACTGAAACAGTAGTCTCACCCAGCACAGGAAATCGGTCTCCCCAAGACCCGATTTGGAAACACAGCTAGGATGATACCACTCAAAAAATATAAAAGAAAAAACTTCCATAGTGCAGTACTTTTAAAAAAAATTAATTTAATATAAGTGGGCTGCACTTACAATATGTAAAACATTCAAAGGCGATACAGCAATATGTCTCGTAATGAAGACTGCGGCGTCTCCTCTGGCTTCCCTTCACTTTCTATTTCATTTGCCCATCAACCTCCTGGGAGAAAAAAATGTGATGATGTCACTGTTGTAGGCTCCACCCCAAAAATCTTCTTTATTTTTTAAATAACGGCTTTGGGAGCTAGTCTGTATGAGGCCACAATTTAGTGCACTTGGAACAAGACTCGAGATTTTTTGGATAACTTCTAGTGTTTCTTTCACAGACTTTGGCTAGAAGTAATAGGTGCAAAAAAAATGGTCTTTGAGTGTCGGTGGTGCCTGCACACCATAACCCTATAGAGGCACTCTTGATGAAAGCAAGAAATGGCCTTGCTGTCAAAAATTGAAATGATATGCACCTGCCAAACAGATGCAGAAAAATTGGTCTCTGGGTGTCGGTGGTGCTTTCACACGTAACCCTATAGAATTACTCTTGATGATAGCAAGAATTAGCCTTGCTGTCAAAAAAATGAAATGATATGCACCTGTCAAACAGGTGCGGAAATATTAGTCTTTGGGTGTCTGTGGTGCCTGCACACCGTAACCCTATAGAGGTATTCTTAATGAAAGCAAGAATTGGCCTTGCTGTCAAAAAATCAAATGGCATACACCCATCAAACAGGTGCGGAAAAATTGGTCCTTGGGTGTTAATTCTGCCCATGAAACCTACATCAAAAAATTTCTTCCAGATGAAATCAACACACACAAAGTTAGGCAGCCTAGACAGTCTTTCAGAGATTCCAGATCCAGAAAGCACTTAAAGCGGAGTTCCACACAAAAATGGAACTTCCACTTTTTGGAACCCTCCCCCTCTCCGGTGTCACATTTGGAACCTTTCAGGGGGGAGGGGGGTGCAGATACCTGTCTAAGACAGGTATTTGCACCCACTTCCGGCATAGACTCCCATGGGAGTCTACGCCACTTCCCGTCCCCACCGCGCTGTCTGCTGGGAACACACAGCTCCCAGGAGAGAGCGGGGACCACTTTGGATGCGCAGCGCGACTCGTGCATGCGCAGTAGGGAACTGGGAAGTGAAGCCGCAACGCTTCACTTCCTGATTCCCTCACCTAGGATGGCGGTGGCAGCTGCCGAGAACCAAGCGGGTTCTCGGCGTCCCCTGCCGACATCGCTGGACCCTGGAACAGGTAAGTGGCCATGTATTAAAAGTCAGCAGCTGCAGTATTTGTAGCTGCTGGCTTTTAATATTTTTTTTTTTGGCGGTGTGGGTGAACCCCCGCTTTAATCAGCGACATCGGCATTAGGGGCTTGATAGCTGCTGCTAATAAAGGACTAATTCATTTTGATAAATTTCAGCTGGTCCATGGAGTCTGTCACAATAATTTGTATGGCCACCATTATTTTCCAGCACTGCTTTAACCCTCTTGGGCATGGAGTTCCCCAGAGCTTCAAAGGTTGCCACTGAAGTACTCTTCCACTCCTCCATGATGACATCACGAAGCTGGTGGATGTTAGAGACCTTGCGCTCCTGACCCACAGATGCTTAATAGGGTTTAGGTCTGGAGACATGCTTTGCCAGTCCATCACCTTTACCCGCAGCTTCTTTAGCAAGACAGTGGTCATCTTGGAGTTGTGTTTGGGGTCATTATGTTGGAATACTTCCCTGCGGCCCAGTCTCCGAATGGAGGGGATCATGCTCTGCTTTAGTAAGTCACAGTACATGTTGGCATTCATGGTTCCCTCAATGAACTGTAGCTCCTCAGTGCCGGAAGCAGTGGTGGCCCATGCATTGTGGGCGCACGGGTGCCACCCCCCCATCCCTGCTGCCGCCTCCCTATCCATGCGCCCGGCCCCATTCGGGCCACAGGACACATGGACTCCTATGGCGGGGGCAGGAGGAGGTGTATTTTTTAAACCACATGATTAGAGCCAGAGGCTCTAATAGGCTTCAAAAAAGGGTGGGCAGAGAGTGTGCCCTGATCCCACCAAATTGTGTGACCATGGCGAATGAATATTCCATATTTTCACACCGCATTGCCTCCCCACCAATCTGGGGTCAGGTTAGTGAAACCTGTTTCCTGATTGGCCAAAGCACCAGGCATCCCTATTTAATGTCAAGCTTTTTGGCGGAGGTGGGACAGAGCGGAGGAAGCTGACTAGAGGGGAGACGCCAGGGAAGGGGACACCTGGTAAGCGCCGGACCTCCTGCAAGGGAAACTTTGCTTTAAGTGTACTGCGACCCACCTGTACTGTGAGTGGAGTGTCATGAGACCCATCCGCAGGGGGTTGTGCTGTGCTGTGAGCGGGATGTCCCACGATCCATCCATGGGGGGGTGCTGTGAGCAGGGTGTCCCGTGATCCATCCATGGAGGGGGTTGTGCTGTGAGCGGCGTGTCCCATGATTTATCCATGGGGGGTGTTGTGAGCAGAGTGTCAGGGGGGTATTGTAATGCTGTCAGTGTGTCAGTGTTTGTGGTGCTGATCTGTATACTGTATTTGTGGTGCTGATCTATATACTGTATCTGTGGTGCTGATCTGCATACTATATCTGTGGTGCTGAGCTATATCCCGTATCTGTGGGGCTGATCTATATACCGTATCTGTGGTGCTGAGCTATATATCGTATCTGTAATGCTTAGCTGTATACTCTGTTCTGTGATTCTGGGGCTGTATACTCCTAACACTATGGGTGGAAGCAAGTGGAATACAGGGGATGGAGTGGGTACATTTAGCACAGAGTGGCTCCGATCATCCTCTTCTGGGGTCCCCCGGCAGCGCTATCAGCTCCTCCCTGCATCAAATAACCTCCTAGGAGAAGCATTCTCCGGGGGGTTACCTTGCAGGCGTGCTCCTGAATACATAGATGCAGAATGCAGGACTCGGCCCCGCCCCCCTGGCACCCACGTCATTGGATTTGATTGACAGCAATGGGAGCCAATTGCTGCGCTGCTATTATTTTTTCCAATCAAGAGCCAAGAGCATAGGATGCATTAAGGTGAAAAAACACGAGGGTTTACAACCCCTTTAACCTAAGATGTTAACCCCTTTTCAGTTAGTGCCATTAGTACAGTGACATTGTATAGTATTGGCATTGATCACTGTATTATTTTCACAGATTATGTCAGTTAGTCAGTGGCAGTTAGTGGCAGATTGACCACTACACTATCACAGTCCCACTATAAGTCGCTAAACGCCACCATTACTAGTATAAAAAAATCTAGTATGTATATATATATATATATATATATATATATATATATATATATATATATATATATATATATACACACACATTACATTATATGATATATGTATCAACGTCACTCATGTTTAGGGATGAGCTGAACACCCCCCCTGTTTGGTTTGCACCAGAACATGCGAACAGGCAAAAAATTTGTTCAAACACGCAAACACCGTTAAAGTCTATGGGACTCGAACATGAATAATCAAAAGTGCTAATTTTAAAGGCTTATATGCAAGTTATTGTCATAAAAAGTGTTTGGGGACCTGGGTCCTGCCCCAGGGGACATGGATCAATGCAAAAAAAGTTTTAAAAAAGGACTTTTTTTGGGAGCAGTGATTTTAATAATGCTTAAAGTGAAACAATAAAAGTTTAATATTCCTTAAAATTTCGTACCTGGGGGGTGTCTATAGTATGCCTGTAAAGGGGCGCATGTTTCCCGTGTTTAGAACAGTCTGACAGCAAAATGACATTTCAAAGGAAAAAAAATCATTTAAAACTAGTCGCGGCTATTAACCACTTCAGTACCCGGCCATTGTCAAATGACGTCCACAGATGGGATCTCCCATCCTGGGTGGACGTCATATGACGGCCTGGGCTTCCCGGCCGCCTAGGGGGCGCGTGCGCCCGCCGCGTTGCTCGGGACCCGGTGCGTGTGCCCGGCGGCCGCGATGTCCGCCGGGCACCCGCGTTTGCCCGTCAACCGGGCTGGACCGTGGATCTGTGTGTGTAAACACACAGATCCACGTCCTGTCAGTTGAGAGGAGACGATCTGTGTTCCCAGTACAGTGGAACACTGATCGGTCTCCTTCCCTTGTACGTCCCCGCCCCCTACAGTTAGAATCATTTCCTAGGAAACATATTTAACTTCTTGTGTACCCCTAGTGGTTAACCCCTTCACTGCCTGTCACATTTACACAGTAAGCAATGCAATTTTATAGCATTGATCGCTGTATAAATGTGAACGGTCCCAAAAATGTGTCAAAAGTGTCCTAAGTGTCCGCCATAATGTCGCAGTCATGAAGAAAAATCGCTATTACTAGTAAAAAAAAAAAAAATAATAATTTTTTTTAAAAATGCCATAAATCTATCCCGTATTTTGTAGACACTATAACTTTTGCGCAAACCAATCAATATACGCTTATTGCGATTTTTTTTTACCAAAAATATGTAGAAGAATACGTATCGGACGAAACTGAGGAAAAAAATAGTTTTTTTTATAAAAAATTGGGATATTTATTATAGCAAAAAGTAAAAAGTATTGTGTTTTTTTCAAAATTGTCGCTCTTCTTTTGTTTATAGCGCAAAAAATAAAAACCGCAGAGGTGATCAAATACCACCAAAAGAAAGCTCTATTTAACTAATAAATACACACAAATTTTTAGGTAAAAAAATGTGCATTAATATTTTTTTTCTACAGGAGCCTGAAAAGCATTGCATAATTAGCAGATCATGGGTGCAATGCCAGGCTGTGCACAGTCCTCCTCTCGCTTTGTGCCTGCAATCCAATATGGGCTTTCTGTTACAAAGAGTGAATATACTACAAGTGTGCTGGTCAACATGCGCGCTGCCCATTCAAGCTACAAGTAAGTATGCCACAGTGGAAGACAGTTTCCCCCAACTACTGTCATGAGGGGGTGAGGGGGCAGGGTGATTAGCAGTAACATCTTACACCCTAAATACAGATGTAACATATTACCAGAGGTACTTATCCTTTAAAAACCTTGCATGGCTTCCAATACCATCTCTTTGCTGGTGACACCCAAATGTATCTCTCTATTCATTATCTTAACCACATCTTAAAGCTACATCTTTTTAAAAATTAGATCATAATATCCAAATATTGCAGCCTTTATCTCTCTTATATTTCCAGAATATGCCCCTTCTTACCCAATAACACCACCAAGATACCATTTTACTTTCTCATAATTTCTCACCTTAACCATTGAGACTTCCTCCTCATTGGTTTACCTCTACACAGACTATCCTCTCTTTAGTCTGTTATGAATTCTGATGCCAGAATCATCCACCTTATCAAATGCTTAGCGTCCACCACCCATCTCTGCCAATCCATCCAATAGCAGTGACCTGTCTCTAGATACTGGAAAGAGCTGTACCAGCTCTGTCTTGGCCTTTGTATTCAGCAGAAGTGTTGTGACATGATGACATCATGTGTGGTGCTGTGTTTATACAGTATTTGCTTCAGCAGCATGTCCTATGGAGTGGTCTGTAGAAGTATTGGTCCATGCCATTATAACTCCTGGGCTTAACACTGGATATTGGCTGTCAGTGTTGCAGTTCTAGTGCAAGTGATGTCAGGAGAGCCTGCAGGAGCCACTGAGACCTACTACTATTTTAGAACAGAGCTGGGGTGATTATCCAATCGCTGTGTCAAAAAGATGCTGGAGACTCAAGTCATTGAGGTCCTCTTTAAAAGGGATGCTCAGTGACTGCAATGTAATACATGGTTCAATTTAGCTGCTAATTTATAAATGCCTGTATCCAAAGCAATCACAAGTAAAAGAAAAGAAAAACATTTTTTTATTAGGATGACATTAAAAAAGAGATTGTGATTTATTAGGGCAGACATAATGTAGGTTCACTTGTCAGTTAAATCTTTAAATTAACAACCCTATATGATTTTATAAATAAAGACATATGTATAATGAGAATAAAGAATCTGCAAAAAAATAGTGTATGTTTATTTGTTTATGTGTGCTTATGTTTTAGAAAATGTATGTACGTGGCAGCTTGAATAGAACATATCACTAGATTATGTTTTTCTTTTCCCACTCCTTGCTATATAGATTTAGGACAGATTTTGGTTCCTAGCAATTATGTGGTGATGGTTCAGGAAAAGGATTAGGGTAAAGAAAAGTTGCAAAATTTAAATAGAAGCAACAAATGAGTAAAAAGGCCTGAATAAGCACATAGAATCCTCATAAACCGTATACATGCATAAAGAGCTTAGCACAGAATTTCACAATTCACAAATCAGGAGATAACCTTAACATAAGAAATGTGATGTTTCTTTTGAAATCTGATTTTTAAGTCTACTAACATATTAATGGTATTTTTCCATTTAATTCAGTAATAAAATATGTTTAAAGGAAATAATTTAAATACATAGATATACTTTATCATAATAACACAATAGTATGTATAACAGCATATTTAATACAATTAAACTAGACCTTCACTTCAAAGTAAGAGTGAACTCTAACACAATGTTTTTTCTTATTTTTTGCAAAGGAGGTACCTGTTTTTTACAGGTACCTGCTCCTATTTGCCTAGGCTAGAATGACATCTGCTTAGGCTGGCCCGCACCCACAGAGCATCCTGGGAAATGTCTTACATCACAGGAGGCTGCAGGGCCAGTCCCTGAGAGATGTTGTACCTTGGGCATGGACAGTGGGGAGCCAGCTGCAAGACCTCAGGAACCCAAGAAACAGTACTGGACAGCCAAATTCCAACATTGGCTTTGGGGAGAACACTAATGGCTTACATTTGCTGGTAAGTGTTTGTTTCTTAAAAGTTAGAAGTTACAGATTCTGTAATTTTTTTAAAACTCAAATGAAGTTATGCTATATCCAATTGCCTACCATCCGCTTGTTACACACATCCATACAATCCCCTCCTTTGTATGCAAGGCATCTTCTCTATGTCCAGGATACTGCCTGTGGTTTCTTCTCCTCCCTGTTACTTCCCATGCACAGCCCCAAGAGACCTGGTGTCTGTAGAAAGATGAGCTCCCAATCCCATGAGTCAAAAGCCTTCCTCATTAAATGATCACTGTAACAGCTAATCATAGTGATCATTCAGTGTAATATATGTAAACAATAACACAAGTAACACACTAGCTGTTTTATCTCCTCAGTTCCCTGACAGACAGCAATCTGTGAGTGAGAGAGCCGTAGCTAACACAGAAGAATATTTATTGTGTGCACAGGGAATTAGTTGACTCGTAATTAACCAGGACATGCCCTTATTTTACTACTTAACCCATTAATTTCAGTAGATCACCCTGTATAAGCATTATTTAATAGTTTCATCTCCTGTTCTATGCTTCTATTTTAAATTATTTGTTGGAAAACAAACATTATAAAGCACATAAAGTATATACATTGTTATCTTTAAGGGTTTGCTGTTAAAAAATATGTGGTTTAGGGTATATCTGTTTTATTTTAAATCAGTAAGAACTTTAAATTACAGATGCATTATGAGAAAAATTAAATATATGCAAAAAAACAAAAAGCGTTATTTATCTTGTAAATAACTTTAACATGCTTTGTACCAAAAATGTGATTTTAATGTTGTAGTAAATAGTGCAAGCAACAGAATAAAATGTATATGTTTTCTCCCATAGTAAGGGTACTTGTGTTCAAAATATTACTGAAAAAATTAAACTTTTGTTACATTTTTTAGTTTTTTTTTCTCCCTTATAATGCAAATGAATTAAAAAAACTCTCAGAGGACCTTAGGATCACAAGAAAATCCTGTTTGTCCTTAATAGACACATAGCAGAAATGTGAAAATATGGTCTGGTCCATAGGGGGTAAATAGGTGTGAAGAGCCAAATTGGTGAAGTCATATAGTCAATCTACAATGTAAAATTTAATATTAAGTAATTTGTTAGATAAGTCCCTACCAATATTTTTTTAATCCTTTTAACCTTTAAAATTAAGATGCACCTTTTCTCTGCCTGTCAGCAATTCTTTTTTGAGCATACACTGATCCACACTTGTGCAGATTAGTGTACAAAACAGGCATGATTATGTGCCAAGATAAAGAAACTCCCTTGGCTCACCAATCAAGATAGCTGAAGATTTTAGCCCTAGAAGTTGATTTGGTGAAGGTAGAAGTGCAGGCGATTGAGGACAGCATGCAAATCACAGCACTGGACACTGAAGAGGATTGCTTGGCAAGAATGTGCACATATGCTGTACATTCTGGCTAAAAGTTCTTGGCACCTAATTAAAAAAAAAAAATGTTTAATTCTACATCCATGAAATTATGTTGTAAGTCATGCCTTTGTTGTAATTGAATGCACTATTTCTCAGCTTATCATGGTGTCTGTATATTTTTGTGTTTTACTGCTGAGCATAATAGTTATTTATGTTAGTATACTTTGACCTTCAGGTAACAGATATACAAGAAAAGATTTTAAAAGAATTTTACCAGAATATATAGAAATAAAACATGTTTTCTCAACAGTCCATTTGGCCACCTTGGGAGGAATTTTCCAGGGTGGGCGAATATGGATGGAGCCGGGTGGCGAGTAGATCAGGTCTCATTGAGTCTTTCCACTCTCTTCTCTTATTACCCCCACTCTCTTCTTCCCCTCTATCCTTGTTCTCTTCCCTTCCCTACCCCCCATATTTTTCTTGTGCCCCTCCCTTTTTCTCTCTTAGCCCCTCCCCCTCTCTTTTGCCTTTTTTTTTCCCTTCATATCTTGTCTTTTTTTCTGAGCCTTTCAAACATTTTGTCTATGTGATTATTTTTTATAGTATATCCATTAGTTCCTAGGTATTGTTGTTCTTAAGGTTATACTTTGTCCAAGTACCTGTACCAGTGTCTATGCCTTGATATGCATGTGGGAATGTGTTTACACTTTATTGTATGATATCTCTTGCTTATTGTGGATGTTATTCTGACATCTGGTGTTACAATCCACTTATGCTTGTTTTGTAGTTGGCGCAATTTCTTTTTTAATAAACTGTTTATGGCAAATAAGAAGAAACCGGACAGAAAGCCGCAAAAGCTGACAGCTTTCTTCCCTTAGCAGCAGCGTGGGACTGGGAGCAAGCAAAATTGTGCTGAAGGACCTTACATCCTGACCTCCAGAGTGGCACCATGATCCTCTCCACAGGGATCACAAGTCCCAGCCTGCGGATTGCCACACAGCTCGAATTCAGCACCCTCCACTCCTTTATCTGGCAGTCTGGAAAAACCTAGGTTTAAGCTGGATAAACAAAGAGGTAACCATGAGGTAGGCTACAATGCAGACTCTGGAGAATATACCAGGGAACTACCTGACTCCATAGAGAAGTTCCCAACTACCAATCAACCTGTACTGGACACGCTCATGAAAGATATGCTGATGTCACTAAGAAGTTCCCTGCAGGCAGACATGATGTCATGTATTAACAAAGAACTGAAAAAGGATGAAACCAGAGTCAATCATATAGAAAATAAAATGGGTGAGTTTGCTACAACCATTAACCACTTCCCTACCCGGCCATAGTAATATGACGTCCACAGAAGGGATCTCCAATCCTGGGTGGATGTCATATGATGGCCTGGGCTACCCGGCTGTCTAGGGGGCGCACGCGCGTGCCTGCCGCGTTTCTCGGGACCCGGTGCGTGTGCCCGCCGGGCACCCGCGATTGCCTGTTAACCGGGCCGGACCGTGGATCTGTGCGTGTAAACACACAGATCCACGTCCTGTCAGGTGAGTGGAGAGCGATCTGTGTTCCCAGTACAGCGGAACACTGATCGGTCTCCTCCCCTTGTACGTCCCCGCCCCCTACAGTTAGAATCACTCCCTTAGGAAACATAATTAACCCCTTGTGTGTCCCTAGTGGTTAACCCCTTCACTGCCTGTCACATTTATACAGTAATCAATGCAATTTTATAGCATTGATCGCTGTATAAATGTGAATGGTCCCAAAAACTGTGTCAAAAGTGTCCGATGTGTCCACCATAATGTCGCAGTCATGAAAAAAATTGCGATCGCCACTATTACTAGTAAAAAAAAAAAAAAAAATTTTTTTTTTTAAAAATGCCATAAATCTATCCCGTATTTTGTAGACGCTATAACTTTTGCGCAAACCAATCAATATACGCTTATTGTGATTTTTTTTACCAAAAATATGTAGAAGAATAGGTATCGGCTGAAACGGAGGAAAAAATGTATTTATTGTTTTTTAAATTGGGATATTTATTATAGCAACAAGTAAAAAAATTGTGTTTTTTTCAAAATTTCGCTCTTTTTTTGTTTATAGCGCAAAAAATAAAAACCGCAGAGGTGATCAAATACCACCAAAAGAAATCTCTATTTGTGGGGAAAAAAGGACGTCAGTTTTGTTTGGGTACAACGTCGCACGACCGCGCAATTGTCATTTAAAGTGCGACAGCGCTCAAAACTAAAAATTGGTCTGGGAAGGAAGGGGGTGAAAATGCCCTGTATTGAACCGGTTAATGACCTGGTAGATGATGCTGAAGAGAAAGATGAGGAAATAGAATGGGTTAAATCAAAATTGGCTGATATTGAAGACAGGTCCAGGAGGAATAATCTAGAAATAAGGGGGATCTCTGAATCAATTGCACAAGAGGACCTTTGCTCCTACATCACTGATATGTTCAAGAAAATACTCCCTGAAGCATCTGATTTGGATAGAATTAATTGCCAATTGGTTGATTGACATAATGCCTCTCCTTATACACCCAGATCAATCCAGGTTCACCAAGGGACCCCAGACAACCAATGCCACCCGCAGACTGATCAATAAAATCCATATGGCAAAAATGCAAAGAACGCCTTCTCTGCTCCTTGCGTTGGATGCAGAGAAGGCGTTCAATGGAATCCATTGGGACTATCTGGCACGTGTTCTGTCGGCCTTTGGATTCTCTGGCCAAATATTCACAGCTATAATGGCGCTTTATTTGAATCCTTCAGCCCAGGTTTACTCTTCAGGAATGCTTTCAACACCATTCTCAATCACTAACAGTATGAGTCAGGGTTGCCCCCTTTCACCCTTAATTTATAACCTATCGATGGAGCCATTAGCATCTTATATATGCTCCCACCCACAAATTTTGGAATTCTAAATTCATAATTCTAACCATGTCATTAGCCTTTGATATCATTCTGATGCTAACCAATGTTGAAACTTCCCTGGCTTTGGTTCACTCAAACTTGAAAATATTCAATAGCATATCCTACTACAAAGGGAATGAGTCCAAATCGAATATATTCTGTCTGAGGGTTCCCAATTCTCTAAAATACAAACAAAAACATTCCTTTCCTTATGCTTGGCAAGACGATGGCATTAAATACCTAGGAATCACATTAACATCCAATGTTGATCCACTGGTTGCAGCAAATTACCCTTTTTGAATACTCTTCAATCTAAACTGCAAGATCTAGCGAGGGCGGAGCTGTCTTGGTCTGGAAGACTGGCAGCTTTTAAAATGGTTTTATTACCTCAGCTACTTTATCTATACAGAACTCCTATCCCTGTGGCAGCATTTTTTCTCAGGACAGTCTCTGATTAACAGTTTCTTATGGAGAGGCAAAAGGGCTACATGTGCTTTCAGCAAACTTACAACAGCAAAACAAGCAGGAGGAGTTGGGCTTGTAGTGGTCAGAGATTATTATTTAGCTTCACTACTAACACAAATGAAGGCATTGTTCCCTCAACCAGACCAAAACTTATGTGTACAACTGGAAAACTGACAAATTACTGACCACAACATATATCACTACCTGTTGACCAGCCAATTTCTTCCACATATAGATATTAAGCTATCTCCCACTATTAGAGCTACAACACAAGCATGGCAAACATTACTACAAACTCCTCTAGATGATTCAACCAAAACCATAATACAACTTCCTACTATAAGTTGTATTAGTGACTACTTTACATATTTACAGATAACGCATTTCTTATGCTCCATTCACTCACCTAATATCGCAATACCCTGGAAAATAGTTCAATTTTTTCTATACTAAATTTTAAAATCAAGGGTATATCACCACTGTACAATACATTTAACAACAAGATGACATTTATCAAATCTGAGCCCATTAGAGCCTGGGAATGGGAACTAGGTTCAGAGTATGCACCTGAACAGCGGCAGGCAGCACTTAGATCCAATTACTCAGCCACAAAAAAAGCATAAACTTGTGGGAACTTACCCAAAAGATACTACTGAGATGGTATCTGACTCCCTTCAGAATGTCTAAATTCTCACCATGACTATCACCACTATGTTTGAGACAGTGCAGCTCTGCAGGTACTCTTCTCCACTTACTGTGGTCTTGTCCCAAAATATCAGCCTTATGGATAGCTGTATTTTGTCTAAATAGTAAGATACATGGGTTTAAACCTAACATTTCCCCTGATACAGCCCTTTTTTTCCTAGGTCTAGCTAATGTGCCACATACATTGAGAGGCCCAATTATACATATATTGCTGGCAACACGTTTGGTACTAGTTAGGCATTGGAGAGACTCCCAAACACCAACTTTAAATTAAATAATTCAAACAACACACACTCATGCCACATATGAAGTTTTATTTGCTCTATCAATGGGCAAATATCAGTTAATTAGCTCAATCCAGGAGATTTGGAATGCCTGGTATGACCAACACCAATGCCCTTAAATTGGTTGTTTTTAAGCTTAACTGCTTCTATAATATATATGATGCTTATAATGACTGTGTTCTCACCCATGTTTAGTTGTGTTATGTTATAAGTTATATATGTGTAACTCAATTCCACACGTATACATCAACCCTGCATGTCTTCGCTGTGGCAACATATATGAGAATAACACATACTTACTACTTGGAGATTTAATAGGAATTGTGCTGTCCCGCTCCCCCTTTGCACAGATTGTTCCCAGCTGGGGTGCAGGGAGGGGTGGAGCAGCACCATTCAACCTGAGCTTGGTACTTAATGTATATTATAATGTTCCTTTATATCTGACAACATGTTTTCCCAATCAGCTTTTATTCAACTGCATCTCATCACTGTGTTTAACCTCATGACAGACTCTGTTTACTTGTACCCTTTGTTTATGCGAAAAACTTCAATAGAAATCTATTAAAAAAAATGAAACATGTTTATTATCTAAAAAGAAAATGGGATGTGCCCTTTCTGGAATCCTACATAGAACACGGTATAATCCCTCAAAATAAGGGATAAAGTTATACCTGCAGAGCATTTGCACAATGAAAGCATTTTGCTTAAATGGAAAAAAAACTTTGTATAGCACATGTAATATAAGTGATGTGGCTGATTGTAGAAGGGGAAAAACATCAATTAGATAAACTTAAAAAATTATTGAGGACAGTTCACATGAACTAAAACCATATATAAACAAGGATTTTGAAAATGTAACCAAAATCTAAAAAAAAAAAAGAAGTTGTAAAAACACAAAGAAATGCAAGTGTCATCAAGCAGTCCAAATTTAGATGTGATCTAAATGATTGGGAAATTGGGGAAATATTTAATCTCACCAACAAAAGGAGCAGAAGTAGGTCTAGAAAAATACATTGTAGATCATTATCTCAATCAGGTATTGAAAAATATCACTCTCAATCCAAATAAGTTTTTTGGGCATTGAAATCTTTGTCAACGAGAATGGTGACCTGAGCTCTACCCTGTATAGGAAACCATCCACAGGTAATACGATATATTATATGCATTAAGCTCTCACCCTGAATCATTAAAATTGAGTATCCCATATAGCCAGTACTTAATAATTCATCATAATTGCAGTAATAACAAGAGAGAAGCTGATGCTCTGCAAATTCGGTTATTGGAAAGAGGTTATTCTGGGAAAACACTAAAAAAGGCTTATAATAGGGTGAGAATACAAGATCAGGTGTCTGTCATAGCTCAGATGAAATTTAAGCCTGCCCCCTAGACCATTCGATTAACCAAAAGATTCAATAGACATGTGCAGTTCGCTTCATTCTGCATTTAAATAAATCTGAAATAACGAAAAACAAAATTCGGACGAAATTTTAATTCAAATTGATTCAAATCGTTTTCGAATTAGAATAGTTTTCAAATTTGAATTGTTTTTAAATTTGTTTTCCAATTTCCAAAGAAAATAAAAAAGAATAGAAAATAAAGGAATAGAATAGAAAAAATAGAATAGAATAGAAAAAATAGAATAGAATATAAAAGAATATAACAGAAAATAAAATAACAGAATAGAATCAAATCGAATAGAATAGATTAAATAATAGAATAAAATAGAATATAACCATCTTCTGAAATTCGAATTTCAAATAGAATACATTTGAATTTGAATACATAAGACAAGAATAGAATAAAAAAGAGTAGAATATAGTAGAATAGACTATAATAGAATAGAATTAAAAAAACAATGGAATAGAATTTCCCAAAATTCAAATAGAATCCATTTAAATTTGAATAGAAAATAATAGCTTAGAATAAAATAGAAAATAACAGAATAGTATAGAAAATAAACAACAGACTAGAATAGAAATAATATAACCATCTTCCAAAATTTGAATTTCAAATAGAAATGGGAAATACATTTACTGCAAATCGATGGCAAAAAGCTATTAATGTGAATAACACCTCATCTAGATGTGTGGAACATTGGGACAATTAAAAAAAAATAGATTGCTGGTATATGACACCTTACAGACTCTTCAAGATCTATCTCTTGCAATCTCCAATTTGTTGGAGACAATTTAAACAAGTAGGTAACCAAATACATTTTTTGTGGAGTTGAAAAAAACTAAGGAGTTTTTGGAAGTCAGTGTCTGCAATGATTTCAGATTTAAAAGATAACCTTATCTAATTTTACTCCTCAATGGCTCTTCAAGGTTTAGGACTTGAAATTTTTCCCTGAGGCTCGGTTCATACTGGAACCGGCCACGGATCACACAGGAATGCCCTGAAGTGGAGCCAAAGATGCACAGTGTTCCTGTGAAGTGCAGTGCACTCCGTAGCCACTCTGGAGGTATGTGAACAGTCTCCATAGAGAGCAGGTCACATTCTCCTGCTATGCGAATTGGATCTGGTGAAACATGCATCCAATTCGCATAGGTGTGAACCTATCCATTTTGCTGATGGATTAACAATTAATGTTGGAAATTAAAATTCAAGCATCAGATACGCTAACTCAAATTAAAAGTATATGATATGTAAAATCAAAGTAATGCTGTGATTCAGAATTTAGCCAAAGTCCACTCATGCAAGAGTGATATACAGTCCACAAAAATAAGAAAAATAAGAAAAAAATAAGAGTCCAAAATCTGTGCTGGGAAATTCCTTGATAATAATACACCAGCCAAACAATAGTGCTGCCACCAGGTGAATCAGTGAGATACCTCTCACCTCAGATTGCAACTCATGAGAAACCTCTACCTTCCACGATCAGCATACAGTGCTTGTGTCTGTTAATAAACTCATTATTCTCTGGGTGCATAAATTCAACATCATCCCCTTCCTTCAGCCACCCCATTGCTCCGAAGGTTAGAAATCACTTCCCAGCTGATGAATTCAGGTTTTCAGTCAAGGCACTTTCT
The DNA here is from genome assembly GCA_037952925.1 of Lithobates clamitans. Classification (NCBI taxonomy): domain Eukaryota; kingdom Metazoa; phylum Chordata; class Amphibia; order Anura; family Ranidae; genus Lithobates; species Lithobates clamitans. Next base: position 4,971,095 of record JBBGZY010000314.1, read on the forward strand.
TTTTGATAGCCGGAGATTTCTTTGTCATGCAATCAATCATGACATGCTGGATCTTACAACACAAAAAAGTGTTGTGAAGAATGTCACCAATTACTACAGGTACATGGTAATGTACTGCACTGTGTAGCTGAAACATGTATTGTAACATTCTGGTAATACAAATGCAATACTTACAGTATGTGCCTGTGTGTTTGTAAAGGGAAATGATTGTATAAGCAGTGTATTGGACTATTTGTAATTATTTTTGGAATGATACACTATGTTGTACAGTAACTTTTTCTTTCTAAAAATAATAAAAGTATACATTTTTTTTAGAAGGCCAATCAATCTTTTTTTGAAAATTGTAAAAGATGGGGTAGGGGAAGTAACATAAAGCATAGGATTGTCAGTATATACAGACATCTTATAGTGTTGGGCTCCTACATCAATACTGCATAATTCTATAATAAATCTATAAATAATCTTTCCGGGGGCGTGACCAGAAGCGGATGGAGCGGACGGAGGTGATGGGTGGCGAGGAGTGAGTGTGTGTGGATTCCCTGCTCCATGCTGTACACTGGCATGTTTTGCGGATCCGCTACAGCCCTCGGTACCGCTCGTACCCTTCCCGCCGTGGACCTGAATATTCTATCCTGCTGTTAGACATCTAAGCTGAGACAGCACGGTCGCATGTCCCGGAGGACGCTCGTAGCTGGTCTGTGGCGGGGAAATCTCGTGAGATCTCAGGAGACAACGGAAGGAGAGGAGGAGAGGAGGACGGCCATTGCAGGGACGACGCTGGGAGACAGCAGAAGGAGCTTGCTGGATATACTCTGCAGTAAGAAAAGAATGTAAAGAGAAGGGGAGGTGGAAGAAACTGACTTGTATCAGTTGAGGAGCCAAGATAGGACCTGGACATCTAAGTGAAATGAGTGATCGACTCCCTGAGCTAGCAGATCAGCAGAACGGAGGTATTATCTTGTCTTTTTCTATGCCATAGTCTCCTATTTGCAGTAAGCTGAGGCTTAATAGAGGGAGGTGAACTGTTTATCTTTGTGCATGCCCGTGGAGAGATTAATATACTGCAAGTAGAAAAGACTGCTCTGTGCATATTGGACTGTGAGAACTGAGACAACTCCCTGCTTAAAGTGAGAAGGGGTAACTTATAGGCACATGAAAGGTGATTATGGCATGTTTTCCTCCCATGTGTTGATGTGCTATACGGCAGTTCCTGTTACCTCAGTGCCGCAGAAATCTAAAAATGGACTTTAATCCAGTGGGGGTTGTGTGGTGGTACTTTTGCTTGTCAGTTAAGGACCCCCCCCGTGCCGTATTATAGGAAATAAGCCTCAAGTTTAGACAGGCATCATGACGACTCGATCATCTAAAGAAAAAGAGAAGGATAAAGGGGCTCAGTCTACTGTGGCAGGCGCAACGGCGGCGGCTGTGGCTGCAACTGCCAAGCTAGAGAGAATGGTCCACTCGGCGGAACATACACCAAATAATGGGGGATAGCAAGGGCAAACAAAAAAAGTAATGGACAGAAAGAGCTAGGGGCTTCCGAGTATGCCAGTAGGTGCCTCTGGTATAAAGAACCATACTAGTAAAGGGCCAGGAGGAGCTGGGAAAGAAATAGAAGCCCCTGTCACTATAACACCCCCAGCTGAAAGAGAGCCATCGCTAAAAGACATTCTTGTGGCAATTAACACGTGCAAATACTCCTTGGGGGAACTAGGAGATCAAATGAAGGAGATCAAGGAGGAATTAGTTCTGGTGCGACAGGAGCTCAGGAAAACGGCGGAAAGAGTAAAGGAAGCAGAAAAAAAGAATAAGTCTGTTAGAAGATGATGTGTACCCTATGAAACAGGAAATCAAAGTCTGGAAAGAGAGAATAACCAATCTGGCGGGAAAGTTTGATGAAATGGAAAACAGACTTCGTAGGGACAATGTGAGGGTGGTGGGAATACCTGAGAGGAGCGAAGGCCTAGATCAGATAGTTTTCCTAGAGGGCTGGCTGATTGAAACTTTTGGAAGAGAGACGTTTTCTCAGCAGTTCTCAATTGAAAGAGCGCATAGAGTTCCATTTAGCCCCCCCCCCCCCCCCAGGAAGCCCCCCAAGACCGTTGTTAGTGAAATTTTTAAATTTTAAGGATAAAGTCAGGCTACTTCGGAAGGCTAGAGAGATGGGGAAAGTTTTATGTGGCGGCATTAGGATTTCAATATATCCAGATTTTTCCCCTGACCTACAGAAGCGCAGAGCTGAATTCCTGGGAGTTAAACGTAGCCTTCAAAAGTTTGATGTCACATATGCCCTTCTGTATCCCGCCAGGCTTCGGATAAACGCACTGGGAGGAAGCCAGATTTTTGATTCTCCTGCCAGTGCGTTGGCATGGTTGCAAGACAAGAAGGATCAATTGTCAATGAAATAATTGTGGAATTTGGTTGAATATATCACATATAGGTGGGGAAGTGTAAAAGAAATTAAAATTGCTTATGTGGAGCAGGAATAGGCTCAGACATGGGTATAATGGAAGTTGGTTTTGGATGGAGGTGGATTAAAATAAGTGTTTATGTAGTTGCAGTGATGGGGGGAAGGGGGGAAGGGGGATCGGGAGTTACGAGTCTGGTGTGGGTGGGGTGGTATGGGACGGTCATTAAACAAGCCTCGAGGGGTAACCTAGAATGGTATGGGTTGGGTGGGGGGGGGGATTTCACAATTCTGAGTTGGGGAGGAGGGGAGGGAGGGAGGGGGGGTAAAGGGTACACAAGAGGAAGAACACATGGGAGGGTACGGGTGGGTACACTGAATAATAAGAAATTACACGGTACACTAGTTTATATAATAACACACCTGGCACAACAAAAAATCAGGTATGACATCTGGCACACTGGGTTACGTAATGATATGCAGGGCACAGTAGAATATGGGTATATTAGGAAAGTGAGGAGTGTGGAAACATGGGTATGCTCTTTGAATAAAAGGATCACTAATTTAGTATTTATAGGGAAATTTGTTGATAATGGGGCGTAAAGTAGAACAAGGGGCAGATTGGATGCAGGTGGCATTAGTGACGGAGGGAGTCCTGGGCATAATATTGCAAGACATCCTGCGATGTATCTCTCTCCTTGTAGTCTTTTCTGCAGTTGTTGCTGATATTCATGTTACAATATAGTCAATGGTATTGAATATTGGATCATGGAATGTCCGGGGGTTGGGTACCTCTGAAAAAAGGGCTGCTGTTTTTGATATGCTGGATATTTTTAAAGTGGGTATTGCCTGCCTGCAGGAGACACACTTGACCAATGACACTAAAAGTCAAATAAAGAATAAGCATTATCAGTACCAATACCATGCGGTACACACCTCGTATTCTAGAGGTGTGACGGTGTTTATTGGTGGAGGGGTAGTGTTTACCTGCAGGCAGTGCAAGATAGATGGGGAGGGCCACTATATTTTTCTACATTGTATAATAGAAAATCAGGAATGCATACTTGCAAATATTTACATCCCCCCTCCTTTCAAATTGGATGTTCTGTATTGTTTATTGGAGTTTGTAGCTGATAGACCTAGCATACCAGTTATTGTAGTTGGGGACTTCAATGGCGTTATTAACAAAAAAATGGATAGGTTTCCCCCAGGTAATCAGGGATGGGGGCCACAAGAAAAGCGTATGGGTCAATTTCTTGAAGAAGCTGGATTATTGAACCTCTGGAGAATACGGAACCCGGTGGCACAGCAATTTTCATGCTATTCGGGTTCTTATTCCACACTTTCAAGAATCGATCTTATATTGGGCAATAATTTAGCCTCCCAAATAATCAAAGATAGTTTACCAACCTAGGGGGGTGTCGGATCACTCATTGTTGACAGCTATGGTAAATATAAGGAATAATAAATTAGGTGGGTTGTGGAGGATGAACCCAATATGGTTCGAAATAATAGAAGGTCAGAATGAGATTGTAGGCAAGTTGAAAGAATTTATAGACATTAATATGGATACAACAGCAAGAGGGGTGATGTGGGATGCTTTAAAGGCATATCTGAGGGGTTTACTTATCCAGCAGGTTTCAAGGACAAAAAAGACATCGTTGGACTGGGAGGTTAAGATCAGGGCAGAGTTAGCTGCAGCTGAAAGGGAGTATGTGAAGGAGCCATCCTCCATCACGCGTAGTATGTGGGAGAATAAGCAACAAACATATAAAGAGGTAATGGTCAGGAAATCGGAAAACAAAAGATTGTTTCAAAAACAAATAGCGTATGGGGAAGGGGAAAAAGTTGGTAAGATGTTGGCCTATATTGTTAGGGCCAATGCCCCACCTTCCGCAATCCCCGCTATCAGAACCATGGGCGGAGAGATATCATCTGTGACAGATGAGATAAGCAATACGTTTAAGGAATATTATGAAGAGCTGTATAAGTCCCGCGGGGGTGTGGGAGGGAAGGAAATGGACAGTTTTTTCAAGAATATTGAACTACCCTCCCTCACAGACACTGACAGAGAGGTTTTGGAGGCCCCGATAACAATAGAGGAAATTAGAACGGCTGTAGTAGAGATGGCAAATCAGAAGTCCCCAGGCCCCGATGGCCTCCCTGCTGAAACATATAAAAAATATGGGGAAATTTTACTCCCGGAACTCCTTAATGTACTTGACTGGGCAAAGGAAGAAGGGAAATTACCTAAATCAATGACCGAAGCCACGATTATTATGCTGTCTAAGGAGGGGAAAGACCCCTTAGAGCCTGGGTCTTATAGACCTATTTCCTTGCTTTGTTCAGATGCTAAAATTCTCGCAAAGATTCTTGCTATTAGACTCAAAAAAATAATTTCAAAATTAGTTCACTCAGACCAAACGGGTTTTATTCCCCAGAGGACAATTAGTAGGAACATCAGGAGGCTTTTTTTAAACCTGCAAATACCTATAGAGAACATGGGTTCAAGGGCGGTTATGATGCTGGATGTGGTAAAGGCGTTTGATAGCCTGGAATGGGGATTTATGTGGCGTGTCCTGAAGGAGTTTGGCTTCGGCCCATCTTTTAGGAAGTGGGTTGAAATTTTATATAATGACCCCAGTGCCAAAGTCAAAGTGAATAACGTCCTTTCAGATGGGTTCCGACTTGAAAGAGGCACAAGACAGGGGTGCCCTCTGTCACCTCTGATTTTTGCCTTGGCCATGGAACCAGTGGCCGCAGCAGTGAGGCAAAGTCAGCTTATGGTGGGGTTCCGGAGAAGGGGGAAAGAGGAGAGAATTGCACTATATGCGGACGATGTCCTCATATTCCTAGGAGATACGGAGTGCTCACTTAAGCAGGTGATAGATATATTCATGAGTTTTGGAAAGATTTCTGGCCTCACCATAAATTGGGAAAAATCAATGCTTTTACCGGTAGACCCAATTAGGAAAAATGCATATTTGGACAGTATACAAATAGAAATAGTGGAGATAGTAAAATACTTAGGTATTTATATAACAAAGGACCCAGGTAACTATATAAATCACAATTTGGTCCCCTTGTTGATGAAGTTTAAAAATAAAATTAATCTATGGAGGAGGCTCCCCTTATCAGTTGCTGGACGATGCAATTTGATCAAAATGCTGTGGTTGCCCCAGATGTTGTTCATATTGCAGAATTCACCAATATGGATTTATAAGAAATGGTTTAAAAAAAATAGACACAATGTTAAGAGATCTTATATGGAAAGGGGGACAATCTAGGATAAGCTTACAAACCCTACAACTATCAACTCAAGAGGGGGGTATGGCGGTTCCACACCCCCAAAGCTATTTTTTAGCATCTCAGTTACAGCATATAGGGTCAGGGGATAAAAACAATGAGGGTATAATGGTCATGGGAGCACCACATGAAACATTAGCGGAGGTTCTGGAGGCAAATTCTTTTGCCTCTAGACTCCCCACAGTTAAATTAATATTGAAAGTGTGGAAATCCATTAAAACTCTGGAAGGTGTGGGAGGAATGGCTAGGTATGCTCCCCTTTGGGATAATAAGAACCTACACGAACTAATACCAATGGGGAAAATAAAGTCTTGGGAAACAAAGGGAATAGTAAAATTGGCTCAATTGTACAATGGTAGCATGCTTAAAACATTTACCTTATTAAAGGAGGAATTTGATATTCCGAACTACACGTACTACAATTATCTACAAATAAGGCATGCCCTAAAGGCTCAATTTGGGGAACAGGGCCCGAGATGGAGTTTCTCCCCTATTATTTGTAGAATGGGTAGTTCGGATGGATCCAGGCGCTCCATAGCATAAATGTATCCGTTATTATGTAGAGGTAGTATGGAGAGACCAGGGAAGCTCAAGTGAAGAAGTAAATGGGAAAGGGATGTGGGTAACATATCGGACGAGCAGTGGAAAAAGATGCTGAAGGGAGGACACCAGGTCTCGGTATCACCCGCACAGAAGTTTTCACATTTAATGCTCCTACACAGGGCATATTATACACCAAAGAGACTGTTTGAATTCGGGCGGAGGGCGGATGCTAATTGCCCAAGATGCCAGAATACTGGGGACTTGATCCATTAGATATGGAAATGCCCAAAATTACACCGGTACTGGACAGAAATATTAGAATTTATAAATAAGATCTTTAAATTAGGATTGAAAATGGACGCAAAGTTATGTGTACTGGGTGTTGGGGAATGCCAAGGTAGAGGCAACAATATAAACAAAGCAGTGGCGAGATGCCTTTTTCAGGCAAGGAAATTGATAGCTATGAGGTGGCAGGCGGTGGGACCCCCTTCAAAGGTTGACTGGATTAGATCAGTGACAGAAACGGTTTGGAAAGAAAAGGTAGTATATGTAAGGAGGAAAAATCTGAAGGAGTTCAAAAAAATCTGGAACCCATGGTTAGAAGAAATTGGGTACCCTATGTAAAGTGTGGGTGGGAAGGGGAGGCGAAGGTATTTATAGAGTGCCAAGGAACTACCGAAGGAGTATCAGTTAAATTCCTGTGTTGGGGGGGGTAGGTACGGTGGGGAAAAAAAGGGAAAAAATGAGTGTACAACGTTGTAGGATATTTTGGTATTTGGAGTGTTGTGCATACGAGTTTTGTAATGTTTACCGTCGATGGTAATTATTGTATAACACTGTGTAATGAATAAAGAATATTTAAATATAATAAATAATCTTTCCTATAGCAATGACTAAGTGCTTCATAACTAGAAAGTAAAGGAGTGGAAACAAGAGCCAACCTTGTCATTATTCATACAGAAATAAACATGAGGAGGCCATTCCTTTGAATCTTGGCCAAAGGACACGAGTTTGATAGGGCCACACTTTAAGACTTTTTTAGCCCATGCCAGTTTGGATAAGAGTCACTTCCCTAAAACACCAATTTCTATTGGAAGCCTTTTTGGTCCAGACCTACAGTTAGGGTCTTTGCCTCACAGCTAAGTGACCAAAGCTAAGAGGACCTGTACCTGTTCCCCCACATCAGGTATCATGCAAAGGGGATGGACCTTCATCCAACCCTGCTGGAGCTGTCTTCAGAGGCTAGTAAAAAGAGAATTGCTGCATCTTCAGGGTCCAAGCTGAGAGACTGCAGCCTGTGTGAGAGTCTGGAACGTAAATGCTGGGAATTAGGAGTCATCAAGCTGTTGGGACCAGACTAGCTCCACCTGCCAGGAAGTGGGGAGCTGAACCATGCACACATGATTAGCCAAACCAGAGACTGCTTACACTTAGTGGCTTAGACTTTGTAATCGATTCACATTTTTAAAAGGAAAGTACACCACTTAATGAAGCCCAACGAGAAGCTGGCCATTGTTAAGCTAACATTAGGCACAAGGTACTTTGACCACATCCAGGGTATTCTGAGTCTAGGAATGCATACACTCACCTGTCATTGGGGTTGTATGCTCAAGGTGTACACCAGAACCCTTTTTATTCTTCTGAACTGGTTTGGGTTGTTTAGAGACTATTTATTGATAGTAAGTTAATTTTAGTCTTGCTATACCATTTGAGTGCCACTTAGTGGGTAACTAACCATTCCACAATTTATAGTGTCTTTAAGTCTTTGTAAATACATGTGTATTGATTGTCCCTCTGTTTGCATAGCACTAATACATTTTATTAATTTTGTCCATGCTGTTTGTGGCCTTATTCTTGTGCATTCTTAGTGGTAGCCTACTAACCCTTAAGCCGTGTAAATGGCTTTAGTGTATGATTAAGTATGTTAGTGGGGGATCAAGTGGTTTTAAGAGTCATGGCAGAATATAGAGAACCCATTCTCATTAGCGGCTCCTACACTACAGATTTATTAGTGACCAAGGTCTTTTCCTCCATTATGGGTTTATTCAGTTCCTCCATCATGTCTTTAGAAATGGTAGGTAGAGCTGTAGCGTGAAAGTTGATGGTAATGGTTCTTGGGTTATATACTTTTTTATTTCTCTGTGGGTAGTCAATGACTGGTATGGAAGCGATAGAGGATCTCTGATGGAAACATTTTAATAGGAGTTTCTTAACTTTTTATGGCCTTGTAGTTCTAAGAGGATCTCTCATTGCCTCCTAGCATTACCAAAACCTCATGACGATTTGGTATTCCTAGACCATTTAAGGTACCACCAGGCGGCAGTCCATCTCTGCAGGATCTTAAATTGAAAAAAGCACCCCCAATTAAAATGCTGGATGGATCTGGAACTGGACGTAGTGCCTCTCCCTCTGCAAACTCTGCCTTAGCAATATTCCTCCATTCTTCCATCTGTTAATGGGGGTTACTCTGAAGGTTCTTTTACCTCAGGCTGCATTTCCTCTCCTAACATTCATCCTTCAGGGATGTCACTGGTAATTAGGGGTGACAGAACTAACATCTAGTGTTTCTAATCCTTGCTTCAAATCGTTCTCACTTCCAACCAAATTCCATGCAAGGATTTTGTGTCATGTAATGGGTGGAAGTTTATTAGGGAAATACAAGCTGTGATCTCTGCACCTTGCAAGTCTCTTCAATGGCATCGCAGTCATGCTCCTTGTTTAAGAAGCACTGTACAAATGTCTCCCCACTATGGCATGGTTTATCGCTGACATATAAGTTGATTTAGAGACCGGGTGAGGATTTTGTTCCTCCTTTTCTGAGCAAGTGGGAGACCGACCTTGGTTTCAATCTGATGAAGGAACAGAGGGATCATATTTTGTTTCAGGGCTTTCCTTCACATTTTCTGGCAGTGCTCGCTGGTGCAGCCTTTTTGGGAAAAGGTCCAGGGAGTCATATTTGAACTGCCTGCTATTCAACTCGGGATTGACCCAAGGCTTTTCTGCTACACCTAACTCCTATGCCATAGAAACATTATAAGAAATATCTCCTGGTCCATTTGATCAATTAGCAAAAGAAAACTCACACAAACTCTACTGCTGTATGATGTAGTTAGTGTGCAGAGTCGTCGGTGCTCTGGCTAATTGAGTTCACAGAGAATCCATAACATGTACAAACCGGCAAATCGACAGTTTCTCCATAGAAATTTTTATTGTAGCATTACAGCAGTAACATCATCCAAAATAATGACGCGTTTCGGCCTAATCCTTCATCAAAAGCAATTTTTTATGAAGGCTTAGGCCGAATTGTGTCAGCATTTTGGATGATGTTACTGCTGTAATGCTACAATAAAATTTTCTATGGAGAAGCTGATCAATGTAATCAAAGTAAGCATACCCTGCCTGTGGAAGTCTACTGAACCCCATTGATGGGTCAATGGTTTGCTGCAATTGAGGATATTCAAACTATGGAGTGGCTATTAAATGGAAAGAGGAGAAGCACTAGAAAATGTGGTTTTACTGGAATAAGTTTACATTCTCCCAATACTATAGGTCATATCTTTCGCTATGTTCATCATGAAACACAGCAGAAGTATAGGTGGTGTGGACACAGGGAGTTTTTTAATAGTTTTTACTGGTAATGGTGGCGATTTGCAATATTTAGCGGGACTGCAACATTGCGGTGGACAAATCTGACCCCAATTGGCACTTTTTGGTGACCAGTGACACCAATACAGTAATCAGTGCTATAAAAATTCACTGATCCCTGAATAAATGGCACTGTCAGGGAAGGGGTTAACGTTAGTGGGTGATCAAGGGGTTAAGTGTTCCCTAGGGAGGTGTTTCTAACTGTGGGGGGATGGACTGACTGGGAGTAGAGAGAGGGATCACTGTTCCTGATCACTAGAAACAGCTGATCCCTCTCTCCTCCCCTGTCAGAATGGGGATCTGCCTTATTTACAAAGGCAGATCCCCATTCTGTCTCTCTTTTCTGAGATCGTGGGTGGCTGGTGGATATCAAGTCTGCCGTACCCACAGGCGAACTCCCGTGGCACATGTCCACAGTACCACATGCACAGACCAATGCACAGGTACGTTGGTTTGCACAGCTGAGCCGCCTTGCCGCAGGATATATATGCAAAAGGCAGTCAGTAGGTGATTAATGCATTACCTGCATTAAGGAAAAAAACACCCCACTAACTATCCCCCCTCCTCTCTATACACTTACCTCTTTCTGTCCAGGATGCAGCACTGTGCTCGGCTGCAGTCCTCTTCCCCATCTCTTCCTCTTCTCCCATGGACTTGGGCAGCAGCAGGAGCCATTGACTCCCACTGCTGTCAAATGGTGTGAGGAGGGAATGTGGGCGGAGTCAACCCATGCTGGCTGTGTCAATGGCCCACACGTGTGCTCCATAGCAAATGGCTTGCAGAGAAGAGGAGCAGCCAGGAGCACTGGCAGGACATCACAGAAGAGGAGGATTGTGGCTGATCTGTGCATAACAATTGCAAAGAGCAGGTAAGTATAACATGTTTAGTAATCCAGACTTTACAATGACTTTTACGCTGGGTTTACATATATGCGGCTGCAGTTTGGAGTCCAGAGACTGATGTGTTTCTGTTCACCAGTTCAGGTGTGACTCAGGTGCAAATTTTTCCCTGAAATGGACCCAAAAACACACAGGACCCTTTTTAAAACTGCACCGTGGCCACCTGGCACATGTGTGAACCATCTACATTGAAAGCCGATCACATTCACATGTTATGCAAACTGGATGCAGTTGGCTTAACTGCTTGCCAACCACGCTATAGCCGAATTACAGCTGCATCACGGTCAGATAACTCTGGGAGGGCGTACTATAACGTCCTCCCAGAATCTGGCTCTCGCACGCCCCCTGGGGCGTGCACCCAAGAACTGATAGCGGCCATTTACCATGTGATTGCTCTGTCAAATGATGGAACGATCACTAGTAAACAAACCAGCGTTACGTCCGTTTCCTCTCTCCCCTCTCTATACAGATTTGTACAGTGCGAGGGGAGAGGGGAGAGACCAGTGGCAGCAGCGTTGTGGGCCTAGCTTAGCCTTTTTAGTGCTGTTTCCCTTGATGTTGAAAAGAAGGGCCCTTGATGAGCCTTGTAAGGCCATGCTAGCTCAGTAGATGGTAGCAAAAACCTCTCTTACATTTTAAGACTTAAAAACTGAGATTTATTAGGACGCATGGGGGTTAATTTATTAAAGGCAAATACACTGTATAGGACATTTTTGCAGGCAAGTTTGCAGAGCTACCCCATTGTTTGCAATGGGAAGGGGCACTTTAGGAGCGGTAAATACACCGCTCCTACAGCGCTCCAAAGATTGCGGCTTGCAGGACTTTTTTGACCGCCCTGCAAGCGCACCACTCCAGTGTGAAAGCCATCGGGGCTTTCACACTGGAGTGCATCGAGCAGCTCTTTCAGGGCGCTTTGCAGGTGCCTCAGTGTGAAAGGAGCCTAAAAGGAATAGCACAGAGCACTACTAAGAGACAGTACTTTTTTTCATTTCTGGAGGATATGTGTGGATATTGACTTTTTTTTTTTGCATATGTTTAAATGAATTTGTTTTTAATGCATGGTAGAATTTAATTAGGCAGCACTTTAGTGATGGTTTGCAATCACTCAAAGATGACTGGAAAGATTCAGAGAAATTCAAACCCAGGCAGGGATCTCAGCTTAAACAGACTTAATATATTTTTAATTGGGGCAAAATAAAATGGAACATGAGAGAGTGAGAGTGTATATTGGTTGGAATTTTCTCAGAGGCCGCAAGATCTACCAAGATGACCACTACATGTTCTCCAAAGAGCTCAGTCCAGTTCCATTTACGGGGGACATTCAGGGTAAGGTGGAACATGCAAAGATTGCAGAGGGTGTGCAAACCTTTTGTCTTAGGCAGGCCATACACTGTGCAAATTTCTTTCCTGCAGCCACAGGTTGCAGGAAAGAAATTTGCACGATTCCCCCATTAATACAAACAGTGTTGACAGGGGAATCCCTCCTGCTGAGCGATTATCTTCTCAATAATAATTATTATTTTAATTGACAGTGATTATTGCTAGCAACTATAGCAGCTGCTAGGAATAATCACAAGGGAATCCGGCAGGCTGGTTTTACCCAAGTTGATTGATCAACTTGGTATATTCAGCCTGCCCATTAACTGTTCAAAACTGGGCCAGTTCCTTCTGAACCGACTGAGTCAAATCGTGTATGGACAGCCTTACTATTACAGAGGGGAGAGGGCTGTACATCATGTTTCTGGGCATGCTCAGTTTGTGTTTTTTGGGTTAGTAATTTAAGGACATCCTTAACAGGTGTACCCACTCTGAAGTTCTGTCTCTACGTTGGGTGAACTTGCATTTTGTGTGTTTCATGGACTGTGCGTGTGTTTTCAATTGCCTCATTAGCATGCAAACCTATGTTATATAAAGCTTGCAGATTGCATTCTTTACCTTGCCCTGAAAAGAGGCAAGATTGTGTTTGTGGGGCCAGAAAAAGTACATTAGGGTGTCCTTATAGAGATTTTAACACATGTATTTTCTCTTTGTATTTTGTTTGTTATGTGTTTGGAAAACAGATGTGTTTTAGAGCAAGTTTTTTTTTTACTTTGGTTTATTGTATTTTTTCGGGTGGCAAAATTTTTACCAAGATTTTGCCGCGATCTGTGGGAGGGCCGGGAAGCTGGCTGCCACATCCTTAACAACCAATGAGTCATCAGTTGTCAACGGACTTTCCGCTGAATGTAAAAAACAAAAAAAGAATTGCCAACTAAAAAAAAGAGAGAAAAAACAGCGTGGGGTCACTCCCCAGGTCCATACCAGGCCCTTGGGTCTAGTATGGATTCAGGGGGGACCCTCATGCCAATTTTTTTTTCAAATCCATACCAGACCCTTATCCGAGCATGCAGCCCAGCAGGTCAGGAAAGGGAGGGGACAAGCGAGCGCCCCCCCCCCCTCCTGAACCATACCAGACCGCATGCCCTCAACATGGGGGGTATGTGCTTTGGGGCAGGGGGGGCTCTATTACATGCAAAATGCTGTATTTTGTGGGAAAAAAGTCCCCGACCCTTTCCAAAAATGCAGAGGCACAAAAATGCATTGATATGAACATGTTCCTTAGGAACCCATTTTAAAAATTTCCCTGCATTTCTGCAAAATGCAAAATGCATCAAAAAACGGATTAGTGTGAATCAAGCCTAAATCCTTAATAGATGTCTGTTTGTGGGCACAGTCCTTTTAACTCCTGTTAATTTCCTCTGCAAAATGGTCAGACCTCAAAACCATATTCTGTTAGTGTCTCAAATTAACATACATGTGTTTTTTTTTTCTTTCCTTGTTTTTTTCCAAGTCCTGTTTTGTTGACCAATAAAATTTGTGGCACATTTTTGTTTTTATGTGTTTTGTTAATTTTCATGAAAATTGGCATGGCAAAACAAAAAAAGGTGTGACTTGTCTAAAAGCTACTTTCCTGGTGCCTTCATGGTAGCATATGCATGGATTAAAGGAAAATTACAGAGAGGTAAGTATTCAATTTTCCCTTTTAGTGCAGTGGTTCTCAGCCTCAGTCCTCAAGTACTCCCGACAGGACATGTTTTGGAAATTTATCTTAGCTAAAATAGTTGTCCAAAATACCAAGCCATTGACTGTGATTTAAAGCACCTGTGCAAGATGAAGGAAAACCTGCAAACATGGCCTGTTGGGGTACTTGAGAACAGAGTTGAGAAGCACTGATTTAGAGCACTGAGCTAAAATCTAGCTCAAGACAATCCTATTCTAATTGTGGGCATTTGAGGGAAACCAAATGAGTGTTAGAACCCCTGCTTGTCTTTTTTAGGTTAGGCTTTTTGTCCCTTTTCTGAAAATTGGCTTCACTTCCTGTCACAGCCAAACAGGAAGTGAGGATAAAACCCTACCAATGTCTTTCCTTGGGGACACACAGGTCAATCTAACTAGAGTCTTCATTAGGCAAATTGCACTCTAGCACTTTGTTGTGTACACCCCAAATTATTAGGTATTTTGGGGTTTATTAAAGGAAAATCCACTCTACAATACAAGTGTACTCACTGTAAATCTGAGGGGAAGCACTGGTGATTTTATCATCCAATCATGTAGAAGCAAAGATGGTGTTTTTTAGTTTCCTTGCATGTCCCCCTCGGATCTCCAGCAACTGCACTTTCAAGTGCACTTGTAGTGCAAAGTGGATTTGCCTTTAGTAAATACACCCCAAAGTCCAAGATACCTAATCATTTGGGGTGTTCCAGAGCAAAATGCTAAAGTGCAATTTACCTAATGGGGAAGCTATTTAGATTGACCTGTGTGTCCCCAAGGAAAGATATTGGTAGGGTTTTACCCTCACTTCCTGTTTGGCTATGTGACAGGAAGTGAATACATTTGAAGGGGAAACAGGCAAAATTTGGGAGGTGTCTTCACCCTGTCAGGGGTGCAGACATCTACAAAAACTGACAAGACTTCTAATCCCTCTGCACTTTATCCCCAAGCAAAAATAAGAAAGGATTCCATTTAGTTTAACTTTGCAAAGACACATTCCTAAGTTCAACTGTGGTGCATGTCAATGGCCCATTTAGACCTTGTTTAATAGAAAACGCCAGTTGCCTTTCACTACAAACTTTTGTTAGTCCAGCCCTGGAAATCTGCATCTGCTTTACTATTCATTTCCCTAAAAATTGGGTTCCTAAAGCTAGATGCACCAAATGCATCGAGATGTGCGACCGCTGTGTATGTGAGATGTGCAACTGCTGTGTGTGTGTGGAGGTATGTACCCGTGGCACATATCTGGTTCCGGGAAGCGGTGGCCAGCACACAGGAATGACAACACACCCCTACAGGATGTTGCTTGTACTGCTGCTAATTTCTTCCCACCATCATGCCCCGCTCACTGTTCTCTGAGGTAGAGATGATCCTTATTTGCAAATTACAAAAATGACTTTTATTTTTAACATGGGGGGGTGTTTGTGTGGGTCCCTAACACACATTCATACATATTAGGGCCAATTTAGACAGGATCCGATTTACCTACCAGCATATTTTTAGAGTGTGGGAGGAAACCAGAGTACCTGGAGGAAACCCACGCAGACACAGGGAGAACATGCAAACTCCAGGCAGATGATGTCGCGTGTGGGATTCAAACCAGTGACCCTTTTTGCTGCTAGGTGAAAGTGCTAACCACTATACCACTGTGCTGCCCAAATATATAGATGTAGGTTCTTGTGTCCACCAGCATAGAGAAGTTGGGTAGATGCCACAATCCCAATTCTGAAGGCATAATAACGGTCTAGCATAGGGGTCTTCAAACGCCATCCAGTTGTTCAGGAACTACAATTCCCATCATGCCTAGCCATGTCTATGATTGTCAGAGTTTTACAATGCCTCATGGGATGTGTAGTTCCGCAACAGCTAGGGAGCCATAGTTTGAAGATTCCTGATCACTCTAGCATGTCTTGAAAAAAGGTGGTTGCTCCTGTGCCTTGTATAATGCCCAAGAAATATCATTCGGAAAATACAAGTGGGTCATGGCACATCTACATTCCAAATTTGGAATTTGGTCATGCACTATGCAGTCTGATTGGCCAATCTCTGTACAACTCGATATTTCGGCAAAATAGGTAATAGGGAGACGCAAACAAAGCCTGGAAGGAATGCCCAGAAAAAAAACAAAGCCTACTTACCACCAGCTCACAGACAACCAAATTGACCTGTCTAACAGTACGCATTAAAAACAGGGGTTTAGTCCACACGCATTTGCAAATGCATGCGTGAGCCACAGAGCCTCGTCACGGCACCCTGATATCTGTGGTCCTAACACTAAAATATGAGTGTCCCCACAGTGGAGGCACATGCATTCTAATGGATAAATGCTGGCAGGTGGACTGAAGGGCAGCCCATCCCTTCTTAAAGGTACAGAAGCACACCAAACACCCAGCAAATAGCACTATGGCTGCAAAGGTGCTGGTACATCTCTGGACCAATAAACACACCAAGGTGATCTCAAAAAACTTGCCACCACCTTCATTTATAGCTGGCTATCGCAGTAAGTGACTTTGGAAGGCTACAAACAGATGCAAACAAAGCCTGGGGAATGCCCAGGAAAAAAACCAAAGCCTACTTACCACCAGCTCGCAGACAACCAAATTGACCTGTCTAACAGTACGCATTAAAAACAGGGGTTTAGTCCGCACGCATTTGCAAATGCATGCGTAAGCCACAGAGCCTCCTCATAGCACCCTGATATCTGTGGTCCTAACACTAAAATATGAGTTTCCCCACAGTGGAGGCACATGCATTCTAATGGATAAATGCTGGCAGGTGGACTGAAGGGCAGCCCATCCCTTCTTAAAGGTACAGAAGCACACCAAGCACCCAGCAAATAGCACCATGGCTGCAAAGGTGCTGGTGCGTCTCTGGACCAATAAACACACCAAGGTGATCTCAAAAAACTTGCCACCGCCTTCATTTATAGCTGGCAATCGCAGTAGTTGGCTTTGGAGGGCACTTGGACAATGAATTCAAATTATAGGAAATAAAACAGGCCCTTGCACTAAATCTATTTTTTTAAGACGTAACTGATTGCAGTATATGGTCACCTTTAAAGATCAAGATCGGAAAATATTCATTTATTGGGTTTAGAAACACTTCTCCGTTCTTTGTAATGTATTGAAAGATTTGGGTAAAAATAGAAAAAAAAACTAATTCAAAGATATATTAGAAGTAATAGGAATGAGATTAGCATCAAAAGGGTTAATAAACTGCTTGCCGACCAGCCGCCGCAGTTTTACTGCGGCAGAATGGCACGGCTGGAGGAAACAACGTTACCTTACGTCGCTTCACCTTTTGGCCACTAGTGGTGCGTGCGCGCCGCTGGAGGTGCGTGCGCGCCGCTGGAGGCGCGCGCCCGCAGCGCATGCCCGGAGCTGATGCAAGGAGAAAGAAAGAATAACCCCTCACGAGGTAGTGGGACTTTGAAGGCAACAAAGTAAGTAAAATAGATTTTATTGGTACAAATATACAAAAGATATATACATGAAGAAAAATTGAATGTAGTAACTTAGAACAAACAAAATAGTAAAAACAGGAATATACTGATGTAGAAACCGAATGTGTATTCGTGTAGTCTTCCACCTGAGCCTACGCGTTTCGGGACTACTCATAGGGTCCCTTCATCAAGGGCAACTTGTAGGGGGAGTTTACACTACATAACAAAATGTAAATTAACATAATTAGAAAACAAGTGCATTATACATATTGCCTGCATCTAAAACCATTCTGTACAATTAGACATAAAAGAAAACAAATACATTATATAAAGAAAATAACACACATACCCAAGTATATTCAAAAAAAGGCTAGCTGTCAGAGTCTCAGGGGTAGATACGCAAAGGATACCACACGAATCCAAAAAGGAAACGGGCGTATGTCTGGCCCCGCCTTATCCACACTGGTCCCAATGTGTCATCCCAGGAGAAGAAACTCAAGGGGGACAAAACTATCCCAGGGGGGTCCAGAAAGCAAAAAACCAGGAGGGGATTATCTGAAACATAGAAAAGAGCCAAATAGGCTTGTGTTCCCACTGCACACGAAAAACAACCATGGTTGGAAATTTTCAGCGTAAGGACGCAGAGCATGGTGTTTGCCGTGCAAGTCTGCGTCCAAGCAAGAAAAAAAAAAAAAAGTAAAGCAATTTTAATATGCACAGCTTACCCTAGTGCTGGTTCATGCAGAATATTGTAAGTAGATGTGAACGGGAGCCTTTAGGGTATGAACAGGGGAGCGGAGGTCCCTTAAGAGCGTGGGCAGCTTACCGGGTTGCAAGAGACAACAGCTACCTACACAGGCAGGATCTGTGGAATAATGTAAGAGAGGGAAAGGCTATATCACAGTCATTAGGACAAGAGTATTCAGATATATTTTACAATGCATGGTATGCATTGCATGGGAATTCCCTTGGAAAGGGCAAGTTAAAAAGTCTACAACCATTTAGGGTTGCCAGGCAAATAAAGGCAAATAAAGAAAGCATGAAGAAGCAGGGGAAGACATTACCATATCTATAGCAACACTGTGCAGCAGTGTGCTCAGCAGCTCCGTTCAATCCGTCTTAAACCACCGCCGCCGAGCCGGACAGTGACACTGATACGGCGTCCAGCGTCTTAATATGGAGGAGAGGAAGGATAAGGGTGGTGCTGATTGGTGTGTAAGTTCCGCCAATCAAGCCACCGCTCCAATCAGAGGACAGGCGCCATGGTAACCCCATGACGCCGCTCCGCCTAAGGAAACCAGGAGAGGGAAGTCATGGTAACGTCGAGACGCCACTCTACCTGGGGAGGGGAGGAAAAGAGAACCATGGCAACAGGGAAGGAGCGTCCTACGCAGAGGCGCTCTGCTGGATTAACACTTTGTGGGCAACATCAAATAACGTATATCAACCTGAATACTGCAGCCTAGTCCACAGAAAGGGCTGCAAAGTGGGGAACCAGGATTGTAGTTCAAATGTACAGCTGGGAAGGAGGAAAAAAGATAATGAGTACGCGCTGACACTTAAATGATCATTAGACCTAGTAAAATACAGCAAAGTCAGTGACCGCCTAGTATCCACAGCTGGTTGCTAATAGACACCGCAGGAGTAGAGGGACCCTGGGCAGGAGCTGCACGGCAGCCCCCCACAGCGGGGCTGTGAGAAGGGTCATGCAGCAACTCCCCACCGACGCAAAAAAAGGCGACCGGATCCGCGGACACGGACAAGCAACGATGGCTGTCAGCCATTCCGCGGCATATTCCGGACACCTCACAAAAGGCCCCCCGAAGGACAATATATCCCGGGAGGCCCCCGTGCGCCGGGTGGGACGAAGAGGGGTCAGAAAGCTGCGGTAGAGTGGTACTCCCCGAGTGACACCAACAGCGCACCTAAAAGAATGACATAGTACCTATATACAGGGCTAAACTAAACAAATGTATGGGAAAAGGACAAAAAATATAACATAGTGGGGGATAATCAAACAAGGCAGACTACAGAGGGTATGGGCACATTATAAGTCTTTCTCACATACCCCAGAGGAAAAGCCCTCTAAAAAGGGCCTATAGCTCAAGTGGTCATTTAAGCCGGGGGTGAGGTGGCAGCAAGGTCCATGATCCATCGGGCTTCCCGCTGTAACAAGGCCTTGTTCCAATCCCCACCCCTCGGGCTGGGATGGACTCTATCCAAAATGAAAAAGTATATATCGGGGAAAATACCGTGATGTTCATTAAAAAAATGAATAAAAACCAAGCGCTGATGTGGAAAGATATGTGTGATATAAATAAATTGTGCTTAAAAATATATATATACCAATATAGTTAAGGCTATGAAAAAAATCAGTAAATTAAAGCTGCTATCAATATAGGGTGATCAGATAACCAAACAAATAGTACTAAGTATAAAATTGATGCGCTTTAAATAAATAGTGCACAATATGCTGCTGCGACTAAGCTTAAATCCAGGAATAAAAAATGCATACATGTGAATAAAATAAATTGATAATTATGGTGCTAATACATGTGTTAAAATTGCCAAAATAAATCTTCAAATTGGTGATGTGACGGTGAGTATAAATAAAATAATAATGACACTCTAAATACAATGTCCAGGCAGAGATAAATGGTGGGAGAAAGTAAAAATAATTAAACAGTTCCTTCCCTTAATCCAGATTGATTGACTCACTGGGTTAGATCATTTGTATCAGGATATTTAGTTTTTCTTGTATCCCACTTCAGCATTTACACTGCTGGTGATTCGGCTCTCAGGATAAAGGTTTTATGCAAAGCAAGCAAAGAAAAAATAGATCATTGTGCAGTGAACTTACTAGATAGTACATAAGCAAAACAGGGACAAAAGATACACTCACAAACTCCCGGTCTATTAGAAGCATTCAAATAAGCAGATTGCATTCAGCCGCTGTGGACGAGGTTTCCCATAGAGAAACAGCTGCTGTTAACCTTCAGGTGTATTGCAGCACTGAACGTCCTAAGCTCCTCCCACACGTTACATCACTGACACGTGACTTTTTCAAGGATAAACCCAGGAAGCCACGGCCTCTGTATTTAAGTCCTATGGCATTGTGGTTACCATGGAGACAGTGCTGTGTTCATTGGATCATCATACTGCTTTCTGCTACTAATGACATGTAAATATTTTGGCTTCAGCCTTATTTAATTGTTTTACAAATTATTAAAAGGGGAACATATATTTATAAATACAGGTTTGCAAACAAATATAGAACACTTCCAGATAAAAAATAAGAACATAAAAATGGACCTAATTAGTGTGGTCACGAAACTCCCTCCAGTGGTAAATAGTGTTACTACACATTCAATGTTAACACCTCAGATCGCATGTCATTACATACTGCGATAGATAGCAAAATCACTACTATGTATGTGTACTTCCGCAAGTAAAATACCAATTGATCCATATTGTGTAGTTACTAGCAACATATTGGATAGGCCCGTATTACACTCACATCCACTAGTGAAAATTATATAAAAAATATAAAAAAATTAAAATAAAAGATTAAGGTTACATTGTTGCACCACTAGTTCGACATTGCAACAATGTTTCAAAAAAATTTTTTATATTGAAAAATTAAATTAAATTAAATTAACGCAAAAAAACTGGTAATGTATCCCCTTCTGAATTGCTTGCCCTAAACAATCTCAAAAAGTGCCATTCCCTTGTCATCAAGCCTTCTGATAAGGGCGGCAATATTGTGATTATGTCGAACGAGCAATATAAAACCATGTGCCATAAAGTTCTGGCCAATCGGGACTGGTACAGACCCATTTCTAAGGCCAGTATCGCCAAATTTGAGATCCAATTTTATGCTCTGATCGACGGTGCCTTCTCACAAGGAATCATTAATCAGGACATTTGGGAGTTTTTGCGAATAAAATTTCCCAAAATTCCAACGTTCTATTGTCTACCTAAAGTCCACAAAAACTGTCTAACACCCCCAGGTAGACCCATCGTAGGGCCATTACGAAAGATTTGAGCCTTTTTGTAGACTCCCACCTAAAACCTTTTGTCAAAAATCTGCCTTCATATGTGCGTGATACTATCCACCCATTACAATCCCTAGAAGGTCTACATGTTTCACCACAGTCTTTGTTGGTAGCTATTGATGTCGAGGCCTTGTATAGCTCGATACCCCATCATTTAGGGTTAACCGTGGTCAGACATTTCATCACTCAAACACACAGAGACGATAAAAAACTATGCGAATTTGTCATTATGGCTTTGGAGTTTATAGAAGAATAGAAGAAGAAGAAGCATTTAAATAAAGGAATTGTCAAAAACTGCCTCTTGTCATTTTTAAAATTTTTGACAGTTTTTTAGTGAAATGGTAGGTGTAAGTACCCCCTTACCATTTCACACAGGGGGGGGCGGGATCTGGGGGTCCCCTTGTTAAAGGGGGCTTCCAGATTCCGATAAGCCCCCCGCCCGCAGACCCCCACAACCACCAGCCAGAGTTGTGGGGATGAGGCCCTTGTCCTCATCAACATGGGGACAAGGTGTTTTGGGGGGCTACCCCAAAGCACCCTCCCAATGTTGAGGGCATGTGGCCTGGTACGGTTCAGGAGGGGGGGCGCACTCTCGTCCCCCCCTCTTTTCCTGCGGCCAGCGGGTTGCGTGCTCGGATAAGGGTCTGGTATGGATTTTTGAAGGGACCCCACGCCGTTTTTTTTTTTTTTGGCGCGGGGTTCCCCTTAAAATCCATACCAGACCTGAAGGGCCTGGTATGGAATTTAGGGGGACTCCCACGTAATTTTTTTTAAAAATTTTGGTTCGGGGTTCCCCTGTGGGGAATTCCCATGCCGTTTTTATCAATGAACTTGTAATGTGTATTATCGGCAATGCAATAGCCGCGAGTAGTTTTAAATGGGTTTTTTCCTTCGAAATTTCATTTTGCTGTCAGACTGTTCTAAACACGGGAAACATGCGCCCCTTTACAGGCATACTATAGACACACCCCAGCTATGAAATTTAAAGGGATATTACACTTTTATTGTTTGACTTTAAGCATTATTAAAATCACTGCTCCTGAAAAAACGGCCGTTTTTAAAACTTTTTTTTGCATTGATCCATGTCCCCTGGGGCAGGACCCAGGTCTCCAAACACTTTTTATGACAATAACTTGCATATAAGCCTTTAAAATTAGCACTGTTGATTATTCATGTTCATGTCCCAAGGACTTTAATGGTGTTCGAACAAACTTTTTTCCTGTTCACATGTTCTGGTGCGAACCAAACAGGGGGGTGTTCGGCTCATCCCTAGCCATGACCAATGCGTTTTGTCACTTCCGACTTTGTCACAAAAGCTTTTTATGTAACCTCACATTCCAACTACATTAAACAATGCAAAATATATCATCTTGAAAATATGGCTAAAACTGCAAATCCAGGTTGCAGATTTTCTGCAAATTTCATTTTGCAAAATCATGTAATTTTAGGCAAAATATTATCACTTTATCACTCATTCACACTTTAGAAGCCTCAAAAATATTTCTAATTTAGGCCAGGACTGACCAAAGTGTGTCTGTTTTGTTCTGCAAATGTATCTAATAAGGATATGTTAACCTGTATGTAAGTCATATTTATTTATTTATTTTCGTTTTGGATATAATGTACAGGGAATAAAACTCAAAACTTGTCAAGTTTCCACTGCTGTCTGTGTCTTCACTAGGGAGAGTTACTTTTATTTGTAACCCTCACATCCAGTACAGAAAGAAATGGAATACCAACATTTTTTTTTATTTGTTTCCATAATATTTTATTGAGGATGCTTAAGGTATACATACAGATTTTTGTACAAAAACAGACTTTACATGGGCTCATTGGCCTGGGGAAGTACAGGTAAACCAAAACCAAAACATTGTGTTAACATTCAATCTCGCTATAAGGACAAAAGGTTATGTAGAAGATTTATGGTGTTTTTAAGGAGAGTCAGCAAGGTGGCATATATTGTATAGTGAATACAAGCAAGCTATGTAGTTTATAGGCCCGGAGGGGCTTAATTTTTGGGAGGAGAGTTCCATGAGTAAGGCTGATTTCTTGAGTTAATAGCGGTTGTGTGGGGGAGTCTCTGTATAAGGATGGGTGAACATAGTTTGTGATGTGATAGATTATTCGGGGAGAGTATAGTAGTAATTTGGGGTGGTTTTCATGGTTGACAGGCCAGCTGACCACCAGATTTAGGTGTATTAGTTATAGGTGTGTGGGGATGGAGCGTGGTAAGGGGGGTGGTGAGACTGTTGGAGAGGAAGGGAGGGTTGGATAGGTGGGGAAAGGTGGGTGGGAGGGGTGAGAAGAAAGATGCGTGTGAGGGTGTCGAAGGATATTGGCGGGATAGACCGGCACAGGGGGGGCCTAGGCCTCGAACATCGCCTGTTCAACCATTCGTCAAATTGCGAACGATATGGGCCATTCGTGCCAAATTCGAGTGACTTGTCATGGTCCATAATTCACTGCGGCATCGCAGTGCATTATGGCTGATGATTGGCCAAGCATGCACTATGACCCACATGTTCGGCCAATCACAGCGCCGTGTGTACAGAGAGCCGTAATTGGCCAAAGCCAGGGTGGCTTTGTCCAATTACGGCACAGGAGGTTTAGTACACGCCCTACACTATATAAGGCCGCCTTGTGTAGTGTGTTCTGGCGGCGGAGAGAGATAGACAGAAAGACAGTGTCATTTGATTTAAGTTAGATAGAGTAGGCAGGTCAAGTCAGTTTACAAGAACATCCTGTAGAGCATCCGTCTA
Organism: Lithobates clamitans; assembly: GCA_037952925.1. Taxonomy (NCBI): domain Eukaryota; kingdom Metazoa; phylum Chordata; class Amphibia; order Anura; family Ranidae; genus Lithobates; species Lithobates clamitans. The sequence goes on from JBBGZY010000314.1 coordinate 4,995,181, forward strand.
ATCATATTCCCCTGATGATGACACGTGATCCCTGTGTCGAAGACGCGTAGGGGAGGGGCCAGGACGGAGAGACTGACACAGACTTTACACCAGCGCTGTCTCAGCACAGCATACCGCACCAAACTTCCACTGATTTTGATAGAAAGCCGTTATAGTATGGTGCACTGACGCACCAGTGCCATGTGAGTACCCCGGTGTGGGGAGCGTTTTCTTTTAATAAAAGTATTTTGACTATTTTACACTATATAGTTTCCTTTTCATTCTATGTATGGAGCCACATTGTTTCCAGCTGGAGGAGTGGAGCAGACACTGAGACTGAGCCCAGGGGTGGCTCCAAAGCAATTTTGGACTCAGGGTAGGAGCTGAGTCAAACGCTCTGAGGTGAGCACATTAGCTTAAGGGGGTCACGAAGGAGCACAGGAGCATGTTTTGCAGCACTCAGGATATCTTCGGCATGATGTTGGATTGTTGTCACAGCTGAACACCACCTGCATGCATTGTTTTATTATCACTGCTGGACATTATTTGCACACACTATTGAGAGTGCCAAAGAGAACATTTTTTTTTTTTCATTTAAGAAAAGTAGGTTACTGTGTATTGAGCACTAAGCACACTTTTTATGTTGATTAAGACACTATGTATGGTTTAAAAAGCTCTAATAAGCACTAATTTATGGTGTAACAAGCACTTGTTTTTTCACACCTTGTTTATTTATTCAACATTCATATTATTTGTATTTAATATTATCGCACTAGTAAGCACAAAGTTGGTTATTATTAATTTTGTTTTTGGGGTCACCCAAGCGCAGCGCATAACTTGTAAATTTATACAAGAACATATTTGGGGGGCACACCATACAATGCGGGGTACTTTGTCGCAGTAAGTGGGCTTAGCACTATATGACCATATAGTGTGACCAAACCCCTGCATTTTTTGAATATGTTCAGGTGTTTTTAACTAGCCCTGCAGGAAATGTCATTCTTGTATGTGTGCGATGTACAATATTTTGTACTGTTTGTATGTCTTATAGTAGCACCATCTTGAATTTAAACGCATTGTATTGTGTGCCCCCCAAATATGTTCTTGTATATTGTAATAGGCCCTGACCAGGTCTTTTGGGCTGGACCACCCCTCCCCCTCCTCATTACCTCTTATTTAGTGGCCACCAGTGTATAGGATGTATCCCCTTCAGTTCTACCACATAGAGGAGTTCAGCTCCCATGGTTGAGGCAAAGGATCTTCCATTCTATTACTAGAGTAGAACCCACTAATTGGGGGTACTTTGTCGCAGTAAGTGGGCTTAGCACTATATGACCATATAGTGTGACCAAACCCCCATATTTTTTGAATATGTTCAGGTGTTTTTAACTAGCCCTGCAGGAAATGTCATTCTTGTATGTGTGCGCTGTAAAATATTTTGTAATGTTTGTAGGTCTTTTAGCAGCACCATCTTGAATTTAAACGCATTGCATGGTGTGCCCCCCAAATATGTTCTTGTATATTGTAATAGGCCCTGACCAGGTCTTTTGGGCTGGTGCACCCCTCCCCCTCCTCATTACCTCTTATTTAGTGGCCACCAGTGTATAGGATGTATCCCCTTCAGTTCTCCCACATAGAGGTGTTCAGCTCCCATGGTTGAGACAAAGGATCTTCCATTCTATTACTAGAGTAGGACCCACTAATTTGGGGTACTTTGCTCCGATGATAGTACCCAGCTAGAGGAAGGCAGTAACGTTATCCCAGACAGAGGGGGTGCCCAAGAAGGACAGCAATTTGGCAGTCATGTTCCCCCAGCTGCAGCATGCTGCCAGCTTTGCTCCAGTGATTAGGAGGGAGGGGATAATGAGGTCACTGACTGCACGTGGGTGCCTGATAGGAGAGAGGAGGAGGAGGAGGAGGCGGCACATCTCCAATGATACAGGATGCCCTCCAGGGGCCAGCTTAAGGGCAGCACACTGACTGCATCACACCGCAGAGCTCCGCATATGCAGGAAGCTGCTGTCTCTGCGCAATATTCCAAAAGTTCTTTGGTGTGGGCCTTTTTTGAGACGAGTGCATCAGATCCCACCGCTGCTATTTGCAACATAAGTCTCAAGCATATCTCTCGTGGCCAAAACATCACCCGCTTGGGCACCACATGCTTGACCAGAGATATGTCGACCTGCCATACAGTTCATTGGCAAGCGTACCTAAAAGACCCACACCAAAGAAAAAAGCAGACCTCTCCTTGCTCCTCATCAGCTGGGATCTCCAACCCCACTATACCTTCAGTCCTCTCTGAAACCTGCACTGAGAATAATGAAGGTGTAGAATTAGGTGTGTCACAGCCAAGTACTTACGAGCAATCTGCTATCGGTACACCGATGTCAGATTGTACCAGGCAAATGTCCCTGCCCCAGCTGCTGCACCGGCGAAAGAAGTTTGCTTCCAGCTAAATTGCTAGCACTTCAACTGCTGCCTTTTCAGTTGGTAGACTCTGCCCCCTTCCGTGAGTTTGCGAAATGTGTGGTTCCTCAGTGGCAGGTTCCCAAACGCCGCTTTTTCCCACGGAAGGCAAATCCCGCTCTCTACCGGCATGTGGAAGGCAATGTCTTGGCCTCGCTGGACAGGGTGGTCAGCGGAAAGGTGCATATTACCGCTGACTCATGGTCCAGCAGGCATGGACAGGGATGTTACCTATCTTTCACGGTGCACTGGGTGACTCTTCTGGCAGCTGGGAAGGATGCAGGACAGGGTGCAGTAGTGTTGGAGGTTGTTCCGCCACCACGCCTCCAAAATTCTACTAGTGGTGATTCTGTCACACCTCTCTCCTCCACCCCCTCCTCTTCTTTTTCCTCCCTAGCCTCTTCCTGTGCTGATTTGTCCTCGGAACCAGCGGTGCTCCATAGGCGTTCAAGGGGCTACGCAGGCACACAGGCACGCAGGCAAAAAGATGCCATGCGGTGGTTGAGCTGGTGTTCTTGGGGAACAGGAGCCAAACTGGGGCAAAGATTCTGTCAGCTCTGCAGGGGCAGGTTCAGAGGTGGTTGACGACACGCCAGCTTAAGCCAGATTTGATGGTTTGTGACAATGGCACCAACTTCCTCTCCGCCCTCCGACAGGGACAACTGACCCATGTGCCCTGTTTGGCTCACATCCTTAACTTGGTGGTGCAGCAGTTCTTGGGCAGGTACCCGGGCTTACAGGATGTCCTGAGGCAGGCCAGGAAAGTCTGTGCGCATTTCCACAATTCATATAATGCCAGTGCTCGGCTGGCTGACCTTCAAAAGGAATTTAACCTGCCCAAGAACCGCCTAATCTGTGACATGTCCCACCAGGTGGAACTCAATGTTGGCCATGCTGCAGCGGCTGCACATGCAGCAGAGAGCCATTAATGAGTACCTATGTGACTATGGCACCAGGACATGGTCAGGGGACCTTGGTTTTTTTTCCCACGTCAGTGGGCTATGATCAGGGATGCCTGCACTGTCCTGTCACCATCTGAGGAGGCCACGAGGATGATGAGCAGTGATAGTGCATGCATCAGTGACACTGTCCCTCTTGTTCACCTGTTGGAGCACATGCTGCTTGGAATAATGGACAGGGCACTTGAGGCAGAACAGAGGGAGGAAGCGGATGACTTCCTTACCTCTCAAGACCCCCTTTATCCAGACAGTGTTCCTGCGTGCCAGCCGATCACCCAGGAAGAGGAGGAGGAGGATTGTGTCAGCATGAAGGTGGAGCCTGGCACTCAGCATCAGCAGCAGTCTTCAAGGGATCATTTACACTCCAAAGAAACCCATGGACTTGTACGTGGCTGGGAGGAGGTGGCTGCGGATCATGTCGTCCTTGATGACCCAGAGGACTCTGGACCAAATGCCTCAGCAAACCTACGCTGCTTGGCTTCCCTGATCCTGCAAAGTTTGCGGAAGGATCCTCGTATTTGTGGTATCAAGGGGAAGGAAGATTACTGACTGGCAACCCTCCTTGATCCATATTACAAGGGTAAGGTTGCGGACCTTATTTTGCCATCGCAGAGGGAGCAGAGGATGAAACGTCTTCGGGAGGCCTTGCAGAAAGGTTTGTGCAACGCGTTTCCAGAGCCTGGGAGGTTACAATTTCCTGATCCTCCTGGACAACGTGTTGCTGAGGCTTCAGTCAGTCACAGAAGGAGCGGTGGAGAAGGTGGTCGTCTGACCGTTGCGTTCAGACAAGTTTTTAGTCCACAGCCCCAAGGTCTGATCGGTTCCAGCAACCAATGCCAGCGTCTGATTTACATGGTGCAGGATTACCTAGGTGCAAGATCAGACTTGAACACCTTTCCCACCGAAAATCCTCTGGGTTACTAGGTCTTGAGAATGGATCACTGGCCAGAACTTGCACAGTATGCAATTGAGCTATTGGCCTGTCCTGCATTCAGCGTTCTTTCGGAACGCATATTTAGTGCTCCTGGAGGCTTTGTAAATGATCACAGGGTGCGCCTGTCCACCAAATCGGTCGATCGGCTGACCTTCATAAAATTGAATCAGCCTTGGATCACCAGCTACCAAGCACCTGATGCTGATGTAACTGATTGATATATTTTTTTTAATGTGAGATCCCTTCAAGACTGCCTATGCTGATGCTGAGTGAGCATCCTGTTATGCTGAGTCACAATCCTCTTCCTCCTCAATTTTCATGCTGATAGCTTGTAAGAACATTTTTGGTTCTGGGCGCTGCCACCAATGGCCAAGGCCCAATTTTTCTGGCCCTGTTTAACAGGTGCATGTAATTACAATATTTGATGCAATAATTTGCAGTAGAGCTCATTCCTGTGCTCCAACTAGAGTATCTGTGAGGGGTTGCAGTGTTGTGGCACCTGTGCCTAAGGCCCAATTTTTCTGCCCCTGTTCAACAGGGACATGTAATTACAATTCTTGATCTAATATTTCACAGCGGGGCCCATTCCTGCACCCACCAAGAGTAACTGTGAGGGCTGTGAGGGCTGTGAGGGTGGCACCACCACCACCTAAGGCCCAATTTTTCTGCCCCTATTCAACAGGTGCATGTAATTACAATTCTTGATATAATATTTCACAGCAGGGCCTGTTCCAGCGCCCATCAAGAGTAACTGTGAGGACTTACAGTGTTGTGGCACCAGCACCACCACTACCAAGGCCCAATTTTTCTACCACTGTTCAACAATGACATGTAATTACAATTCTTGATCTAATATTTCTCAACAGGGCCCTTTCCTGTGCCCACCAAGAGTAACTGTGAGGGCTTACAGTGTTGTGGCAACACCAATACCTAAGGCCCCAATACCTATATAGGGCAGGCTCCTACTTTCAAACATCCAACTTACAAACGACTCCTACTTACCAACGGAAGGAGACAACAGGAAGTGAGATGAAATCTACCCCTAGGAAGGGAAATTCTCTCCTGTAAGAGTTAATATGGGAAAAAAACGTGTCTCCTCTTCACTGATGCTTTATCACCAATCCTTGTTTCACTAAAAGCCCCAAATTTTCAAAAAACATTTGTCATTGGGACAGAAAGTGAGGTGAAATCTTCTGAAGAGGTGCACAGACAGCAAAACAAATGTTACAGGGGTGATAACCCTTCCCTATTTTTTCCAAAAAGCTTAAAATAGATTTTTTAGTTGGAGCTACACTTTAAAAATGTACCAGTTCAAAATTACAAACAGATTCTACTTAACAACAAACCTACAGTCCCTGTCTTGTTTGTACCGCCTGTATACTGCTGTTCAGAGTATATAGGGCCTGGAGGCCCCACGCCTTTCCTTTTTTTAATTTTGATGCGGGGTTCCCCTTAATATCCATACAAGACTCAAAGGGCCTGGTAATGGACTGGGGGGGTACAGATGCCGTTTGTCTCACTGATTTTCATCCATATTGCCGGGACCCGACATTGCATTAAAGCCACAAGCAGTTTTAAATGACTTTTATTCCTTTAAAAATGTCATTTTGTGCAGGGACTGTTCTAAGCACGGGAAACACGCGCCACTTTACAGGCATACTATAGTCACCCGCCAGGTACGATATTTAAAGGAATATTTCACTTTTTTTTTCACTTTAAGCATCATTAAAATCACTGCTCCTAAAAAAATGGCAGTTTTTAAAACTTTTTTTTGCATTGATACATGTCCCCTGGGGCAGGACCCGGGCCCCCAAATCCTTTTTAGGACAATCCCATGCAAATTAGACTTTAAAATTAGCACTTTTAATTTCGAATGTTCAAGTCCCATAGACTTCAATTGGGTTCTAAAGTTCGTGCAAATTTTCGGTCCGTTCGCAGGTTCTGGTGCGAACCGAACCGGGGAGTGTTCGGCTCATCCCTATTCGGGAGTAATTCTGAACTGTAACCAGCAAGACCAGGTGGTGGTGCGTTTGGAGATGTTGTCATGAGAGATAGCTATAAGTTCTTCCATTTTGGCAATTGTATCAATTTTCCGAAACCAATCTTTGATTGATGGGGCATGTTTTTTTTTCCCATAAGATTGGAGCACATCGCTTAGCAGCATTCAGCATGTGCATAGCGAGAGATTTGAAGTAAGAGCATCTGGGTATAGTGGTATGGTGTAAGAGAAATTGTGAAGGTGAAAATTCTAATGTGAAAGTAGATATCTTGGAAATTAAGTTGTGGACTTTGCGCCAGAATTTTTGAATGATGGGGCAAGACCACCAAATGTGGAGGAGAGATCCTGGTTCAGAATTGCATCTCCAGCATTTGTTGGAAATGGATGGATCAAACTTGTGGATAATGGTCGGCACTCTGTACCACTTTGTGAGTACTTTATAGCCATTTTCCTGTGTTGCTATGTTTATTGAACCCTTGAGTATGTTTTCAAATATTTTTTCCCACTGTGTGTCTGTGAGGTTTAGGGATAATTCTTTCTCCCAGGATTAACATGTTTTGTTTTTAGTGGGATATTTGGTGAAAAGTAATAAATAGATGGCTGAGACTACATGTCTCTGTGGTGTGTTTTCTGAGCAGAGGGATTCTAGGGGGGTAGTTGGTGGGTCCAAAGCGGTTTGTGGTTTGAGTCTAAGAGAAAATGTTGTATTTGAAAATATGTCCATAGTGGGAGCTTGAGGTCTTTCATTTGAGAGGCTAGTTCCTCATGTCTTAGCAGTGTGGCCTTATTGAAGAATTGTTTAGCCAAAATGTGTTTATGTGGCCATGAAGTTGATAGGAATTGTTTGGACATTCCCGGGGAGAACTCAGGATTAAAACGGAGTTGTGTCATGGGGCCTGGACTGGACGAAAGGGAGTGTTTGGTCTTAGTTTCATGAAAGCAGCGTAGTGTAGGACCTATGAGTAAGTGATTGGATGTAGTGGGTGGAATGTGTCTAAATAGAAGCCATGGCGTGGTGGCTAGGGGTTGCGAGGATATGGATTCTTCTAGCGTAACCCATTGGTTTGTGGATGCATGGATATTCCAGTCCACTATTCTGGTGAGGAGGCATGCTTTATGGTAGTTACGTATATCTGGGAGACCTACAGTGGGTACAGAAAGTATTCAGACCCCCTTAAATTTTTCACTCTTTGTTATATTGCAGCCATTTGCTAAAATCATTTAAGTTCATTTTTTTCCTCATTAATGTACACACAGCACCCCATATTGACAGAAAAACACAGAATTGTTGACATTTTTGCAGATTTAATAAAAAAGACAAACTGAAATATTACATGGTCCTAAGTATTCAGCCCCTTTGCTCAGTATTTAGTAGAAGCACCCTTTTGATCTAATACAGCCATGAGTCTTTTTGGGAAAGATGCAACAAGTTTTTCACACCTGGATTTGGGGATCCTCTGCATTCCCCTTGCAGATCCTCTTCAGTTCTGTCAGGTTGGATAATAAATGTTGGTGGACAGCCATTTTTAGGTTTCTCCAGAGATGCTCATTTGGGTTTAAGTCAGGGCCCTGGCTGGGCCGTTCAAGAACATTGTGAAGCCACTCCTTCATTATTTTAGCTGTGTGCTTAGGGTCATTGTCTTGTTGGAAGGTAAACCTTCGGCCCAGTCTGAGGTCCTGAGCACTCTGGAGAAGGTTTTCATCCAGGATATCCCTGTACTTGGCTGCATTCATCTTTCCCTCAATTGCAACCAGTCGTCCTGTCCCTGCAGCTGAAAAACACCCCCACAGCATTATGCTGCCACCACCATGCTTCACTGTTGTGACTGTATTGGACAGATGATGAGCAGTGCCTGGTTTTCTCCACACATACCACTTAGAATTAAGGCCAAAAAGTTCTATCTTGGTCTCATCAGACCTGAGAATCTTATTTCTCCCCATCTTGGAGCCCTTCAGGTGTTTTTTAGCAAACTCCATGAGGGCTTTCCTGTGTCTTGCACTAAGGAGAGGCTTTTGTCAGGCCACTCTGCCACTGCAGCCCTACTGGTGGAGGGCTGCAGTGATGTTTGGGTTCTTCTTTACCTCTCTCACCAAGGCTCTTTTCCCCCGATAGCTCAGTTTGGCCGGACGGCCAGCTCTAAGAAGGGTTCTGGTCATCCCAAACATCTTCCATTTAAGGATTATGGAGGCCCCTTTGCTCTTAGGAACCTTAAGTGCAGCAGATTTTTTTGTAACCTTGGCCAGCTCTTCAGGCAGTTCCTTTGACCTCATGATTCTCATTTGCTCTGACATGCACTGTAAGCTGTAAGGTCTTATATATAGACAGATGTGTGGCTTTCCTAATCAAGTCCAATCAGTATAATCAAACACAGCTGTACTCAAATAAAAGTGTAGAACTATCTCAAGGTTGACCAGGAGAAATGGACAGCACCTGAGTTAAATATATGAGTGTCACAGCAAAGGGTCTGAATACTTAGAACCATGTGATATTTCAGTTTTTCTTTTTTAATAAATCTGCAAAAATTTCAACAATTCTGTGTTTTTCTGTCAATATGGGGTGCTGTGTGTGCTTTAATGAGTAAAAAAAATGAACTTAAATGATTTTAGCAAATGGCTGCAATATAACAAAGAGTGAAAAATTTAAGGGGGTCTGAATACTTTCCGTCCCCACTGTATGCCTCCTATGGATCTGGGGAGCTCAAGGTGTTCGAATTTAATGCGTGGATGTTTATTGTGCCATAGAAATTTAGTACAGATGGCTTTGTAGGTGGAGAAAAAGGTAGGAGGTAGGTGAATGGGGATGGCTTGCATTACATATAAAAGTCTAGGTAGAACGTTAATTTTTAGAATTGCAGCTCTTCCAAACCATGAGAAGGAGGGTGTATCCCATTTTTGTAGGTCATTTTTAATCAAGGATAATAGGGGGTGAAATTCGAGGAGTATAGCTCATCCAAGCAGGCTGGGAGTTGTATGCCTAGGTACGTGATTGCTTTGGTTTTTCACATGAAGGGGAAATTGTTATAGCGATACTGTATCTTCTGGAAGCAAGATGTTTAGGGCATACGACTGATCAAAATTAATTTTGAGGTTGTAAATATCTTGGAAGTGGGCAAAATCTTTTAATAAATTTGGAATGGTGACATGTGGTTCGGACAGGGTCAGTAAGATGTCGTCTGCAAAGGCTGTAATTTTAAATTTGTGTCCAGAAACCAAAATTCCCTGGATATTTGGGTTGTTTCTGATGCGGTTAAGAAATGGTTCCAATGTAAGTATATAGAGGGGGGACAGGGGGCATCCCTGGCAGGTCCCGTTTCGGACAGCGAAGGCATTTGACTGTCGACCAATTGACTTTCACTTGCGCTGTAGGACTTGAGTAGAGGGCTAGGATCATATTAAGCATATTATCACCAAGTCCAAGGGATTGTAGGGTTGTAGCCATGTAGTCCCAGGCCACCCTGTCAAACGCCTTCTCTGCATCTAATGAAAGGGAGAAGCCGTTTTGTTTGGAGGAAGTCAGCTAGGAATGAGCCAGGAATGACGGTCAATAGCTTTGATGGTGTTGTCCCTGGCCTCGTGGCCAGTAACAAAACTCACTTGGTCTGTGGACACCAATGAGGGTATGAGTGGGAGAAGGCGATTAGACAGAATTTTGGCAAAGAGCTTGATATCCACATTGAGGAGGAAGATGGGACGGTAATTGGAGACTCTGGTGTGATCTTTCCCTTCTTTAGTTAACACAGTTATGTGAGCTTCTAGAAGGCGGTGTGGTGGACGTGTTGGTGATGTTAGAGAGTTGAATGTAGAAAGAAAGGGAGTGGTGAGTATATCCTTGAACGTTTTGTGGAATACCAACATTTTTTGAGTTGTCTCATAAACAAAAGATAAAGAGAATTTTTCTAATGGTAAAAACTGTTCTGGAAAAAAATGTCTAAAAGAGGATAACCCCTCACTTTTGGAGAGATCTACTATTTCGTGCTGAAAGGAAATGAGGAAAAATCTCCTTAATTGGGACAAAGACAAAAAAAAAAAAAAAAAAAACGCAAAACACAATGGGCGCCTAAGGCCCCTTTCCCACGGGCTGTCTGAATAGATCCACCTGTCGGTTTTTCAGGCGGACCTGATCGGACTCTCCAGTCTCCTCAATGGAGGGGTGGATGACATCGGACACATCTGCTGACAACTGCCGCCATCCAATCTGATCCTGTCCACCAAAAACAGATGGATGGTGGTTCTATTCCCCATTCATCCAGCGGATCAGATCAGATGGCATTGAAAGGAAACAGACAGGTGGTCTGTTTTCATCTGATTGCTCTATAGAGGAGAGGGGAACTGCATCCGTGTCCATGTACTCGATATATACCAATATACAACATTACAAACAATTATACAGTATTTAACAAAATTAAATACCAAAATTCTAGTAAGACTATGTATAATATGTATATTGGTTGTTACGCTGTCAGCTTAGAAAAACAAATGAGGTCTTTTACTAATTGTGCATTGCACATTTCAGTACTCATACACTTTGTTTTTCTGCACAGTTGTGACGTTTCTTTTGATGTATTTGATGTTTGCCCTATCTTGCCTGAGGGGATTTACACCCTGTTTACCTCATGTTACTGTGCACAATCAGCTGCTCCTTTAATACCATATGTCTCATGGCCTCTTTTATTCTTTTACTGGGTTTTGTTGCTACGCAATTGGAAAGTCATCATTACAGTTGTCAGGTTGAACAATTAGATGAGGATAGAAAAATGACACCTGAGTTCCTATTTACTGTAAGACCTTTAAGTATTTAAGTAAGCTGCTCTACTTACCTGCAGTTGCTATTCTTCAAGAGCAATTGTAGCTAAAGCATTAAAAATAAATGAATTTTCACTAGAATGATGTTCCACATAACAGCCTAATAATAACAGAGGCCGATTCTTTAAAAGTAATATAGTATGAAAACTCAAAATGTCAGCATTTTAGATGTTTTTTTTTTTTTTTTTTTAACACACTACTGTGAGAAAGGTAACGTGCTGTTGATAGAAACCAGTCAAACCTGAAATTAAGTATGCATGCATATTAATAATTTGAGGCAATATCTCCTTTGGGCTCTACAAGGTTATAGTGGTGTATTGTTTTTATGAATAATGCTTGTTGAAATGGCACTGACGTAAAATGCAATTTTTCCAATGCAAAAACTTTAGTAACAGACAAGAGAAAAAATATTATAGATTATATAAATGCAGTAATCAAACCCTTAACAAACTAGTCAAGTACATTATATAATTACTGTATCATTCAAATTGTAAACATTATATCAACCAAATGCAAATATAATATTCCAAAAAGTAATGCAAAGATTGTTTTGTGCACTGAAAAAAAGAAACGTGTCTAACATCCTGTGCCTTGACGTGTCCTTCTTTGCAGATATCCTTTTTGTGCTTAACAATTCATGTGATATTAGCAGGATCAACAAGTAAAATAAAAATAAAAAAATAAAACCTGAAAAATGTATATTAATTCATCCATTACAGCCTCGTTAATTATTTTCAATATTTGGTTTGGTGCCTAAGAGTGGGCTTGAGATGGCTCAGAGAAGCCTCCTAATTTTTTTTTTTTATGATGGAATGTTTGAAGGGTAGTATGATTACTCGGGTTTTTGGTGGAAGGGGGTTGTAAAGCACAATGAAGACATTTCATTTGGAGGAAATAGAAGAGATGGGAAGGGGGAAGGTATAATCAGAATTTAAAAAATTATTTATTTTTTTGGTTATCATTTTGCTTTTCGTTTTTTAAGAGGGGGAGATAGTGGTTATGGATAGGGATGTATATATTTTGATAAATATATAAATATTTGCGATATGAAGTCTGTTTTAATGGCTATGTTGAAAATTATTAAAATTTAATAATAAAAAAAAAAATTCATCCATTACATACACTCACGTACTTATGCTTAAAGGGTAACACCACTTTTGTGGGGAAAAAATAATATAGCATATACAATTGTGACACAAATCATATTGTAATTGAATGTTATTAAAAATGACCTTCCTTTTTCAGTCTGCAGCTCTGTAATTTTCTGAAAATGTAATGCTATATGGCTACCTGGTTTTGTTCTGTACACAGAATGTGTACTGACCACCCCCCAGAAACGTAATTTCCTGCTTGTGTGATTGGCTCACCAATTTTCCCAGAAGTCTGCCCAAGATACAAGTCAGATTTCAGGCATCCCCTGGAAGAAAAATGTAATTTTTGGTGAGATACTTCCCAATAGGAACACGTCTAAAGGGATGCGGGCCCAGCAGATTTCCTCATTAGTGCTCTGCAGCTGCACAGTTGATTGATAATTATTAAACCACTCCCTTTAGACCCACTCAGCACAGAGGTACAAACAGGGATTTCTTCAGAATAACAAAAGGTAGGAATCAGCAATAGAGGTTGTTATAATACTTCCAATGTACATAGATCACCCAGAGGTGAATTTTTTTTTTTTCCCAACAAAAGTGGAGTTACACTTTAAACATGCTTAAACTGGAAAGCTACAATATATAACATTTTTATTTTTGGGTTTAGATACTCTTTAATGGAAATTCTAGTGAGAGTTGTAGAAAAATGCATATAAATGGAAGTAAAAAAACAGTGTTGGGCTGATGCCATACCTCAAAACTACTTGTTGTAAGCCAGGACAAATGCGAGGAAACAATATTTTCGAGCATAATTCACAATTCATGTACAGAGCCTTGCATGTGAGACCCAATTTTGTTGTAGTGAATTTGTCTATTAATAATTAATGGTAAGTCAGTGTTTTTACTGCAATGTTTTCCACAATACCTGTGGTTTTATAGACACACCCAAAGCTGCTATGACTAAAATGTTGCTTTACCTCAGGCACAGAAACACTTCCACCAAAGTAAAGTCTCACGAGCTGAACACAACAAAGTGTTTAAGGTCAAAAAAGTGCTGGGAAGGTTTTTATAATTTGCTGCCATAGAACGGTGTTTTATCAATTACGGATCTGAATTCCCTAATAAGGTTATATTATGTATGTATGCTATAGGGAAATTTACTCATGCACTCTATAATCATACATGTATTTATGTCACTTTTGTTCTTGCTGAGACCTGAGAGAGGAATAACTGTCAAGACTAGTTTAGCTGCCTACTTTAAATGTCTATTTTACAGAACCTAGCAAGCTAACATCTAAAAGTACTAGGAAACATTATGCCTTGTTTGTTTACCTAGTTTGTATATACCATATATAGAGAATCCATATATAGAGAGTTTATCTTTTCATCTAACACAAGTATGTGTTTTGCTGAAACAAATGTAAATTCATGGAATCAATATGGAACATAATTAGTTAAAGCCATATTAAACCTAAAACCAAAAATGTGGTATATTGCAGATTACTAATCCTTAGATGTGGTGGCTGAATTTGTTTTCTTTTTTTTTAGGCTTTGTTTTTTCCTTGGATATCTGGCCAGTAACACTCCTCCAGTTCCCCACAGTGGATGAAGTAGCACAGGTTCACCTTTGGACAGCAGCATTGTCAGTCTGGGGGGAGAGAAGTGTTAGATAAACTAATAGATTTCAATACACTAACAAATTGAAGTCAAACTCCAGCTCACACTTTATAAGCAGTTACAGAAAACAGTTATTTTTTTTCTTTTGGGATAAAGGTGTTACATAAATAAATAAAAGCTGATCATTGTAAGCACCCTTGCCATCTCTCGAATTCCCACATCTGTAGGAGTGTTGTTGGTTGAAAAATACTGGATTTACTGTTTTGATTACCAGATGTAAATAAAGGAAAGAATGCCTAAAAATAGGACACTAATGTAACCATCACATCTTAGAATTGGTAAGCTGCAGTATAATAAATATTTGCTTTTGGGTTTAACAAAAGCTGCTTTAAGATGGCTCTGCACAATACAATAGAATCATAATATAGTGGGGGTCATTTACTATAGCGCTAAAAAATTATCCTGCAGTGCCAAAAATAGCTCTCAAAAAAGGCCAGAAATACTTCAACTCTCAGAAACTCAGCGGCATCAGTGATAATGCAAATGGAAAGCAGCGCTATTGCCGGCAATAATGCCTGTCAGATCACATATGCTGGAATAGTGGAAGTCAAGGGGCTCGAACCTGCAAGGCTTATATGCAAGTTCTGCAAGCTACGGGGGTTTCCGTGGCATCAGAGGGGGGCGGGGTCACCCGTACATGTCACCGGTAACCCCGTGGCGTTTCCCTGTTGCGTCAGAGGGGGCGGGGTCACCCGCACACGTCACAGGTGGCCCCGCCCTCAGCTTTTTAAGAACTGTCACGGCAGTTCTAGCATCATTCGGCGGGCTCCTCCCATGGAGGCGGATCGTGTCGTGGTGGCGTTTTTCTCCGTATCACGGGACAAGGAAGGATTACATCGCTGGAATTTTTTTTTCTTTTTTAATAAAGGACTTGTCCAATGCTATGTCTGTGTGTTTTTTTTACAATTTTTGACACTTTTTTTGTGAAATGGTAGGAGTACAAAGTTCCTGTTACCATTTCACACAGGGGGCCCCCAGGGGGTTCCCTTGTTAAAGGGGGCTTCCAGATTCCGATAAGCCCCCCCGCCCACAGACCCCCACAACCACCGGGCAAGGGTTGTGGGGATGAGGCCCTTGTCCCCATCCACATGGGGACATCCTCCCCATGTTTAGGGCATGTGGCCTGGTACAGTTCAGGAGGGGGGGCGCTCTCTCACCCCCACTCTTTTCCTGCGGCCTGCCAGGTTGCGTGCTCGGATAAGGGTCTGGTATGGATTTTTGGGGGGACCCCCACTCAATTTTTTTTCTAATTTTGGTTTGGGGACCCATAGGGCCTGGTAATGGACTGTGGGGGAATCCCATGCCGTTTTTTTCAATGACTTTTATGTGTATTGCCGGGACCGACTCATTATAGCTGCAAGTACTTTTAAATGACTTTTTTTCCTTTAGAAATGTCATTTTGCTCTCGGACTGTTCTAAACACAGGAAACATGCGCCACTTTACAGGCATATTATAGACACCCCCCAGGTACGAAATTTAAATGAATATTTCACTTTTATTGTTTCACTTTAAGCATTATTAAAATCACTGCTCCTGAAAAAATGCCCATTTTTAAAACTTTTTTTTCATTGATACATAGTTACATAGTTACATAGTTACATAGTAGGTGAGGTTGAAAAAAGACACAAGTCCATCAAGTCCAACCTATGTGTGTGATTATGTGTCAGTATTACATTACATATCCCTGTATATTGCGGTCATTCAGGTGATTATCTAATAGTTTCTTGAAGCTATCAATGCTCCCCGCTGAGACCACCGCCTGTGGAAGGGAATTCCACATCCTTGCCGCTCTTGCAGTAAAGAACCCTCTACGTAGTTTAAGGTTAAACCTCTTTTCTTCTAATTGTAATGAGTGGCCACGAGTCTTATTAAACTCTCTTCTGCGAAAAAGTTTTATCCCTATTGTGGGGTCACCAGTACAGTATTTGTAAATTGAAATCATATCCCCTCTCAAGCGTCTCTTCTCCAGAGAGAATAAGTTCAGTGCTCGCAACCTTTCCTCATAACTAAGATCCTCCAGACCCTTTATTAGCTTTGTTGCCCTTCTTTGTACTCGCTCCATTTCCAGTACGTCCCTCCTGAGGACTGGTGCCCAGAACTGGACAGCATACTCCAGGTGCGGGCGGACCAGAGTCTTGTAGAGCGGAAGAATTATCGTTTTATCTCTGCAGTTGATCCCCCTTTTAATGCATGCCAATATTCTGTTTGCTTTATTAGCAGCAGCTTAGCATTGCATGCCATTGCTGAGCCTATCATCCACTAGGACCCCCAAGTCCTTTTCCATCCTAGATTCCCCCAGAGGTTCTCCCCCCAGTGTATAGATTGCATTCATATTTTTGACACCCAAATGCATTATTTTACATTTTTCTACATTGAACCTCATTTGCCATGTAGTCGCCCACCCCATTAATTTGTTCAGGTCTTTTTGCAAGATTTCCACTTCCTGCGGAGAAGTTATTGCCCTGCTTAGCTTAGTATCGTCTGCAAATACAGAGATGGAACTGTTTATCCCACCCTCCAGGTCGTTTATGAACAAATTAAATAGGATAGGTCCCAGCACAGAACCCTGGGGGACCCCACTACCCACCCCTGACCATTCTGAGTACTCCCCATTTATCACCACCCTCTGAACACGCCCTTGTAGCCAGTTTTCAATCCATGTACTCACCCTATGGTCCATGCCAACGCACCTTATTTTGTACAGTAAACGTTTATGGGGAACTGTGTCAAATGCTTTTGCAAAATCCAGATACACCACGTCTACGGGCCTTCCTTTATCCAGATGGCAACTCACCTCCTCATAGAAGGTTAATAGATTGGTTTGGCAAGAACGATTCTTCATGAATCCATGCTGATTACTGCTAATGATATCATTCTTATTACTAAAATCTTGTATATAGTCCCTTATCATCCCCTCCAAGAGTTTACATACTATTGATGTTAGGCTAACTGGTCTGTAATTCCCAGGGATGTTTTTTGGGCCCTTTTTAAATATTGGTGCTACATTGGCTTTTCTCCAATCAGCTGGTACCATTCCAGTCAATAGACTGTCAGTAAAAATTAGGAACAACGGTCTGGCAATCACCTGACTGAGTTCCCTAAGTACCCTCGGATGCAAGCCATCTAGTCCCGGTGATTTATTAATGTTAAGTTTCTCAAGTCTAATTTTAATTCCATCCTCTGTTAACCATGTAAGTGCTTCCTGTGTTGTGTCATGAGGATAAACACTGCAGTTTTGGTTACTGAAGCCCCCCGATTCACTCGTGAAGACTGAGGAGAAGAATAAATTCAATACCTCTGCCATCTCCCCATCCTTTGTAACCAGATGTCCTTCCTCATTCTTTATGGGGCCAATATGGTCTGTCCTCCCTTTTTACTGTTTACATACTTAAAGAATTTCTTGGGATTTTTTTTGCTCTCCTCCGCTATGTGTCTTTCATGTTCTATCTTAGCCATCCTAATTGCACCCTTACATTTCTTATTGCATTCTTTATAAATTCTGAATGCTGTGGATGATCCCTCAACCTTGTATTTTTTGAAGGCCTTCTCCTTTGCTTTTATATGCATTTTTACATTGGAGTTAAGCCATCCAGGATGTTTGTTCGCTCTTTTAAATTTATTACCCAATGGGATACATTAGCTAATGCCCTTATTTAATATGCTCTTAAAGCAAACCCATCTCTCCTCTGTATTCTTTGTTCCTAATATTTTATCCCAATTTATGCCCTTTAGCCAGGTTTGTAGTTTAGGGAAGTTGGCTCTTTTGAAATTCAGTGTCTTTGTGTTCCCTTCATGTCTCCTATTTGTGTGATTTATACTGAAACTAATTGACCTGTGATCGCTGTTACCTAAATTGCCCCGTATTTCCACATCTGTTATCAGGTCTGTATTGTTGGTAATCAGTAGATCTAGTAATGTTTTATTTCTAGTTGGTGCGTCTACCATCTGACCCATAAAATTTTCCTGCAAGACATTAAGGAACTGGCGAGCCTTAAATGAATGTGCGGTTCCCTCTGCCCACTCTATGTCTGGATAATTAAAATCCCCCATTATGATAACACTTCCCATCCTTGCTGCTAATCCAATTTGTGATAGGAGATCCGTCTCCACTTCCTCCCTCAGGTTAGGGGGCCTATAGCATACTCCCAGTATTATTTTCCCCTTAGCTTCATCCCTTTGGAGCTCTACCCATAAAGATTCCACCTCCTCCCTAGCCCCCTCAGTGATGTCATCTCTCACATTCACTTGTACATTATTCTTGATATATAGGCATACCCCTCCCCCTTTTTTACCCTCTCTATCCTTGCGGTATAGGGTATACCCTTGAATGTTTGCCAGCCAATCATGAGAGCTGTTGAACCAGGTCTCTGAAATTCCCACAAAATCCAAATCCTCCTTGTACAACAGTATCTCTAGTTCACCTATCTTGTCCGCCAGGCTCCTGGCATTGGTGAACATGCCACATAGTTTAGACCGGTCGCATATTGTCCTCGTATTGAGTGTTTCAAGATTCCAACTTGGACTTGCTACTATACTCACCTTGCGTTTTTGTGCTTTGGTTAACCTACCACTAATGCCCCCAATACTACCCTCTGGAATATCTTCCACGCTGGCTATCACTGTCTCTGGACCCTCCCCCCCATCGCCTAGTTTAAAAACCCCTCTAACTTTTTGGCCATCTTCATTCCCAGCAGATCTGCACCCTCCTCATTTAGGTGCAGTCCGTCCCTTCTATAGTACCGGTTACCGACTGAGAAGTCGGCCCAGTCCTCCAGGAACCCAAACCCCTCCTTACTACACCAGCTCTTCAGCCACTTGTTTACTTCCCTAATCTCCCTCTGCCTCTCTGGTGTGGCTCGATGTACCGGTAGTATTCCTGAGAACACTACCTTGGAGGTCCTTTTCCTCAATTTAGCTCCTAAGTCCCTAAAATCGTTCTTTAGGACACTCCATCTGCCTCTGACTTTGTCATTGGTGCCAACGTGCACCATGACAGCCGGGTCTTCCCCAGCCCCTCCCAGTAATCTGTCCACAAGATCCGTGATGTGCCGAACCCGAGCGCCCAGTAGACAACATACTGTTCGGCGCTTCAGGTCTTGGTTACAGATTGCCCTCTCTGTCCTTCTAAGAATTGAGTCCCCTACCACCAGAATCTGTCTTTCCTTTCCCTTTGCTGCCCCCCCCACTCTCACTGGAGGAGTTCTTCCCCTGGCAGCTAGGAGAGTCCCTCATCTTCAGCAGTGCTGGTCCCTGACTGGTTACACCAATGTCACTCAATGGAGCGTACTTATTGGGATGCTCCAGTCCTGGATCGGCCTCCCTGGCACTTCCCCCTCTACCCCTCCTGACTGTCACCCATCTACTCTTTGCTAGTGCCTGCACCTCTTTGTCTCCACCCGCCTCTGTGCTGGCCCCTGCCGGCACCTGCCGTGTACGTTCCTGGCTCACCTTTAGTATGGAGGGACTTCTCAGTGCTGACAGTTGCTTCCCCAGATTCAGAACCTGGGCTTCCAGGGAAACAATGTGCTTACATTTTGCACAGCAGTATTCGCCCTCGATCGGATGATCAAGGAACGCATACATGCGGCAAGATGTACAAAGAGTCGCCTCTCCACACCCGCCGGGCATCGTACCTATTAAATTTACTAAGGATTTGGGGATTTTACCCTGTCCAAATTACCTAACAACTAGCTTCCTGGCACTAATACTAAAGACAATACACAGGTACACAATACACAAGTACTAACAATCCACACACACTACTCAGACAACACTCAGATACTCACACTACACAGGTACTATGACCCCTGTTATAACCTCCTGTTTTAAACTCTTGTTTTTAACTCCCACTTAATCCAGCTCCACTTACACCAAGCTCCACAGCTTCAAACTAAGCACGCTCAAACTGAGTCCTACAACAAGTTAAATAGGCACCTGGGCACCTGTGAGCAATTAACCACACCCCTTAATTGATAGACTGATGAAACAGAGAAAAAAAAAAAAAAAAAAGCTATTTAACCACTTCAGCCCCGGAAGGATTTACCCCCTTCCTGACCAGAGCACTTTTTACAATTCGGCACTGCGTCGTTTAACTGCTAATTGCGCGGTCATGCAATGCTCTACCCAAACGAAATTTGCGTACTTTTCTTCCCACAAATAGAGCTTTCTTTTGATGGTATTTGATCACCTCTGCCGTTTTTATTTTTTGCGCTATAAACGGAAAAAGACTGAAAATTTTCAAAAAAAATGATATTTTCTACTTTTTGTTATACAAAAAATCCAATAAACTAAATTTTAGTCATACATTTAGGCCAAAATGTATTCGGCCACATGTCTTTGGTAAAAAAAATGTCAATAAGCGTATATTTATTGGTTTGCGCAAAAGTTATAGCGTCTACAAACTAGGGTACATTTTCTGGAATTTACACAGCTTTTAGTTTATTACTGCCTATGTCATTTCTTGAGGTGCTAAAATGGCAGGGCAGTACAAAACCCCCCCAAATGACCCCATTTTGGAAAGTAGACACCCCAAGGAAATTGCTGAGAGGCATGTTGAGCCCATTGAATATTTATTTTTTTTGTCCCAAGTGATTGAATAATGACAAAAAAATAAATAAATTTACAAAAAGTTGTCACTAAATGATATATTGCTCACACAGGCCATGGGCATATGTGGAATTGCACCCCAAAATACATTCAGCTGCTTCTCCTGAGTACGGGGATACCACATGTGTGGCACTTTTTGGGAGCCTAGCCGCGTACGGGGCCCTGAAAACCCAGCACCACCTTCAGGATTTCTAAGGGCATACATTTTTGATTTCACTCCTCACTACCTATCACAGTTTTGAAGGCCATAAAATGCCAAGATGGCACAACCCCCCCCCAAATGACCCCATTTTGGAAAGTAGACACCCCAAGCTATTTGCTGAGAGGCATGGTGAGTATTTTGCAGCTCTCATTTGTTTTTGAAAATGAAGAAAGACCAGAAAAAAAAATTTTTTTTTTCTTTTTTCAATTTTCAAAACTTTGTGACAAAAAGTGAGGTCTGCAAAATACTCACTATACCTCTCAGCAAATAGCTTGGGGTGTCTACTTTCCAAAATGGGGTCATTTGGGGGGGGTTTGTGCCACCTGGGCATGCCATGGCCTCCGAAACTGTGATAGGCAGTGAAGAGTGAAATCAAAAATTTACGGCCTTAGAAAGCCTGAAGGCGGTGCTTGGTTTTTGGGGTCCCGTGCGCGGCTAGGCTCCCAAAAAGTCCCACACATGTGGTATCCCCGTACTCAGGAGAAGCAACAGAATGTATTTTGGGGTGTGATTTCACATATTCCCATGGCATGTTTGAGCAATATAACATTTAGTGACAACTTTGTGCAAAAAAAAAAAAAAATTTGTCTCTTTCCCGCAACTTGTGTCACAATATAAAATATTCCATGGACTCGACATGCCTCTCAGCAAATAGCTTGGGGTGTCTACTTTCCAAAATGGGGTCATTTGGGGGGGTTTGAACTGTCCTGGCATTTTATGCACAACATTTAGAAGCTTATGTCACACATCACCCACTCTTCTAACCACTTGAAGACAAAGCCCTTTCTGACACTTATTGATTACATGAAAAAAATTAATTTTTTTTTGCAAGAAAATTACTTTGAACCCCCAAACATTATATATTATTTTAAAGCAAATGCCCTACAGATTAAAATGGTGGGTATTTCATTTTTTTTTTTCACACAGTAATTGCGCAGTGATTTTCAAACGCATTTTTTGTGGAAAAAACACACTTTTTTAAATTTTAAGGCACTAAAACACACTATATTGCCCAAATGTTTGATGTAATAAAAAAGATGATCTTAGGCTGAGTACATGGATACCAAACATGACATGCTTTAAAATTGCGCACAAACGTGCAGTGGCAACAAAATTAATACATTTTTAAAAGCCTTTAAAAGCCTTTACAGGTTACCACTTTAGATTTACAGAGGAGGTCTACTGCTAAAATTACTGCCCTCGATCTGACATTCGCGGTGATACCTCACATGCATGGTGCAATTGCTGTTTACATTTGACGCCAGACCGACGCTTGCGTTCGCCTTAGCGCGAGAGCAGGGGGGGCAGGGGTGCTTTTTATTTATTTTATTTTTTTCTTTATTATTTTTTTGCTTTTTTATCTTATTTTTAAACTGTTCCTTTCATTTTTTTTTTTTTTTAAATCATTTTTATTGTTATCTTAGGGAATATAAATATCCCCTATGATAGCAATAGGTAGTGACAGGTACTCTTTTTTGAAAAAATTGGGGTCTATTAGACCCTAGATCTCTCCTCTGCCCTCAAAGCATCTGACCACACCAAGATCGGTGTGATAAAATGCTTCCCCAATTTCCCAATGGCGCTGTTTACATCCGGCGAAATCTAAGTCATAAAATGCTCGTAGCTTCCGGTTTCTTAGGCCATAGAGATGTTTGGAGCCACTCTGGTCTCTGATCAGCTCTATGGTCAGCTGGCTGAATCACCGGCTGCATTCTCAGGTTCCCTGTTGAGACAGGAGAGCCAGAGAAAAACACGGAAGACGGTGGGGGGGGGGCATTCCCTCCCACTGCTTGTAAAAGCAGTCTAGAGGCTAATTAGCCGCTAGGATTGCTTTTACATGAAAGCCGACCGCTGGCTAAAAAGAATGATATCAAGATGATACCTAAACCTGCAGGCATCATTCTGGTATAACCACTCAAAGTCGTGAATGGCGTACCTGAAGACAAAAAAATGGTTAACAATAAAGCACAGTAAACGGTAAAGTATAAAAAATTGCATACCTGAAAAACAAACATGATAAAACATAATAACAATAAAACATTGCAGAATAGAATACAGTAAAAAAGAGCAGAACAATAGAGAGAGAATAGAGAGAGAGAGAGAACAATGAAACGACAACTATTTTTTTTTATTTTTGTTTGTGTTTTTTTTTTTTTTCTACACTTTTTTTTGTAACTGTAACTTTTATAACTGTAACCAATTCCAGGTTCGGGTCTCTCAAAATGCGATGGCATCTTGGGAGACCCTGTGAAAGTGTGCCTAGTCTGTGCAATGTTGTACCCTACACTAATACTCAACTAGTGAATGGTAGCGTTCAAAACATTCACCAATGCAAAGACCAGGATTGTCAGGACAGGAGGGACAATAATAGCGGGTGTCACGTCTATATCCGCGCTTGCTGCAGACAC
This sequence comes from Lithobates clamitans, assembly GCA_037952925.1. Classification (NCBI taxonomy): domain Eukaryota; kingdom Metazoa; phylum Chordata; class Amphibia; order Anura; family Ranidae; genus Lithobates; species Lithobates clamitans. The sequence goes on from JBBGZY010000314.1 coordinate 5,018,306, forward strand.
AACATCTTTTTTGGGGGGGTTCGTTGGGTAGGGGTACTTGGGAGGACATATAAATGCCTCTTATGCAGCCGACTGCATTTGGTTGGGGATGTGAATGGGGGAAGTACGGGCGCTGCAGAAGCGGTGGGTTCCCAATTAGGATTGGCGAATGCAGCAGGAAGGGCATTATGGGCACGACAGGCCTATGTTTGTCTTCTTGGTGGCAGCGGGACACTACTTGTGCTTGCCACCTCACCAGCTTGAACTGCACTTATGGGACTCGCCACGTCACCACGTGTTACTGCAGTGCTGGTATGACTACGATCGGGGTGTACTAGGCCGCTGGTGCTTGCCAGTTCACCAAAACGCTACCAAAAAAAAGTGACAGTGATCGATCGATACTGCACTTGGGTGGGCTGGGCTGGGCTGGGCGGAGGGGCAAAACGCAGGTGCTAGCAGGTATCTTGGCTGATCCCGCTAACACTGCGTTTTTGGGAACCCTAAACTGCTGGGGACGCTAGTATAGATCTGATCGGATCAGATATTGATCCGTTCAGATACTATACCACTAAGGGACGTGTACGGTGCGTGCGTGGGTGTTAGCGCTACTGGCGCTAATCTGACGCTGCCTGGGGCTGGTTCTTGCCAGTTCACCAAAATGCTACCAAAAAAACTGTTAGCGATCGCAGGGATCAGGCCTGACTCTGCGAACGCTGCAGTTATGCGTTTAGTGTTTTGTAAGTGACAGTGATCGATCAATACTGCACTTGGGTGGGCTGGGCTGGGCCGGGCGGAGGGGCAAAACGCAGGTGCTAGCGGGTATCTGGGCTGATCCCGCTAACACTGCGTTTTTGGGAACCCTAAACTGCTGGGGACGCTAGTATAGATCTGATCGGATCAGATATTGATGCGTTCAGATACTATACCACTAAGGGAGGTGTACGGTGCGTGCGTGGGTGTTCGCGGTACTGGCGCTAATCTGACGCTGCCTGGGGCGACGCATATCACCGCCGGGCAATCAGGGGGCTAAACCTTTATTCGGTAATAAACGGCGGGTGCCCTGACACTATAAAAAATAAACGAACTAACCAGCGTCACCCGTAACGGTTATACGGTGATCAGTGGTGAAAGGGTTAACTAGGGGGCAATCAAGGGGTTAAAACATTTATTAGATAGTATATGGGGGTCCCTGTCGCTATAAAACACTGACGGCGAACCTAAATATTTAGGTTCCTAACTAGCGTCACCAGTGACACTAATACAGCGATCAGAAAAATGATCGCTTAGCGACACTGGTGACAGGGGGTGATCAAGGGGTTAAAACTTTATTAGGGGGGGTAAGGGGGGTACCCTAGACCTACAGGGGGCTACCACTCACTGTCCAACCACTGCTAACTGTCACAAACTGACACTATGCAGTAATCAGGAAAAAAAAAAAAACCTGCTTGGTGTCAGTTTGTGACAGGGGGGGTGATTGGGGGGCGATTGGGGGGCGATCGGGGGGGATCGGGGGTGTAAGGTATGCCTGGCATGTTCTACTGTGTTGTGTGTGTGTGTTTGGTGCACTTACATGTCATCTCCCCTCGGCGCTGGAACGGAAACTGGCCAGCCGAGGAGAGATGACATCACATCCTCTGCCTCTGTGTACTATACAGAGGCAGGGGATGTTTCTCATTGGCTGGGAGCGATCGCGAGGGGGGGCATGATCGGATGGCCTCCCCCTTGTCTCTCAACTCTCCCAGCCAAATGCCGACCGCAGCTGGCACCGGGGGGGGTCCGATCAGACCCCCCGCCCGCGGGAAGGCAATCACGTACCAGGTACGTGATTTTGCCTGCCCGTGCCGCTCTGATCACGTATATAGGCGTGAGGCGGTCGGCAAGTGGTTAAAAAGTGACAGCAAAAGGCAAATTAAAAACTAAAAGGAAAAGTCCCCAAAATGCAACCCAGCAAACACCAACAGACAGCAGCAATACACACACCAACAGACAGCAGCAATACACACACCAACAGACAGCAGCAATACACACACCAACAGACAGCAGCAATACACACACCAACAGACAGCAGCAAACACACACCAACAGACAGCAAACACCAACAGACAGCAAGACTTGTATACTCTAACACTTGTTTTTAACTCCCACTTAATCCAGCTCCACTTACACCAAGCTCCACCGCTTCAAACTGAGCACGCTCAAACTGAGTCCTACAACAAGTTAAATAGGCACCTGGGCACCTGTGAGCAATTAACCACACCCCTTAATTGATAGACTGATGAAACAGAAAAAAAAAAAAAGCTATTTAAAAAGTGACAGCAAAAGGCAAATTAAAAACTAAAAGGAAAAATCCCCAAAATGCAACCCAGCAAACACCAACAGACAGCAGCAATACACACACCAACAGACAGCAGCAATACACACACCAACAGACAGCAGCAATACACACACCAACAGACAGCAGCAATACACACACCAACAGACAGCAGCAATACACACACCAACAGACAGCAGCAATACACACACCAACAGACAGCAGCAATACACACACCAACAGACAGCAGCAATACACACACCAACAGACAGCAGCAAACACACACCAACAGACAGCAAGACTTGTATACTCTAACACTTGTTTTTAACTCCCACTTAATCCAGCTCCACTTACACCAAGCTCCACCAAGCTCCACAGCTTCAAACTGATACATGTCCCCTGGGGCAGGACTCAGGTCCCCAAACACTTTTTATGACAATAAATTGCATATAAGCCTTTAAAATTAGCACTTTTGATTATTCATGTTTGTGTCCTATAGACTTTAACGGTGTTCACATGTTCGAATGGATTTTTTGCCTGTTCGCATGTTCTGCTGCGAACCAAACTAGGGGGGTGTTTGGCTCATCCCTACTGGAGACATGCTTGGCCAGTCCATCACCTTTACCCTCAGCTTCTTTAGCAAGGCAGTGGTCATCTTGGAGGTATGTTTGGGGTCGTTATCATGTTGGAATGCTGCCCTGCGGCCCAGTCTCTGAAGGGAGGGGATCATGCTCTGTTTCAGTATGTCACAGTAAATGTTGGCATTCATTATTCCCTCAATGAACTGTAGCTCCCCAGTGCCGGTAGCACTCATGCAGCTCAGACCATGACACTCCCACCACCATGCTTGACTGTAGGCAAGACATACTTGTCTTTGTACTCCTCACCTGATTGCCACCACACACGCTTGACACCATCTGAATCAAATACGTTTATCTTGGTCTCATCAGACCACAGGACATGGTTCCAGTAATCCATGTCCTTAGTCTGCTTGTCTTCAGCAAACTGTTTGCAGGCTTTCTTGTGCATCATCTTTAGAAGAGGCTTCCTTCTGGGATGACAGCCATGCAGATCAATTTGATGCAGTGTGCAGCGTATGGTCTGAGCACTGACAGGCTGACCCCCGGCCCCTTCAACCTCTGCAGCAATTCTGGCAGCACTCATATGTCTATTTCCCCAAAGACAACCTATGGAAATTACGCCGAACACCTGTACTCAACCTCTTTGGTCGACCATGGTGAAGCCTGTCCTGATCTGAACCTGTCCTATTAAACCGCTGTATGGTCTTGGTCACTGTGCTGCAGCTCAGTTTCAGGGTCTTGGAAATCTTCTTATAACCTAGGTCATCTTTATGTAGAGCAACAATTCTTTTTTTCAGATCCTCAATGAGTTCTTTGACATGAGGTGCCATTTTGAACTTCCAGTGACCAGTATGAGAGAGTGAGAGTGATAACACCAAATTTAACACACCTGCTCCCTATTCGCACCTGAGACCTTATAACACCAACGAGTCACATGACACCAGAGAGGGAAAATGGCTAATTTGGACATTTTCACTTAGGGGGGTACACACTTCTGTTGCCAGCAGTTTAGACATTATGGCTGTGTGTTGAGTTATTTTGAGGGAACAGCAAATTTACACTGTTATAGAAGCTGTACATTTACTACTTTACATTGTAGCAAAGTTGTATTCTCTTAAGTGTTTTCACATGAAACAATATAATAAAATATTTACAAAAATGTGTACAATGGTGTCCCTGGTGACATGGTGAATGACAAAAACAAAAGGCCCAGTTTGAGCCCTGGTTCACACTGACAGAGGGAGGAAATCGTTCAGCTGAAATCACACAATTTAATTCCTGCATATCAGTCCCGACTGCAGGGGGAATTTCAGAGACATCTGTGCAGGTTTCTGCACTGATATCAATACAAATTGCACCCCAAAGTCGCACCAATTAAAACAGTGTAATTGCCACCACTTTGACATGTCAATACGCACCAATGTGAACTAAAGCTGACACATACAACACTGCCTATCCACCAGCTGAATTCATTACCTGCAATTCTCCACAGTTATATATAAAGATTCCACCTCTATCATTTACTTACAGGTGTGCAGAAGCCTAGGTTTACATTGGAGCAATTTGTCATGCGATTTGAGAGATCAAATCGCATGACTATTGGCAGCAATAGCACTGTTCCAATCGATGCGACACCGATTTTGTGGCACCGCACCAATTTGCTAAATTAGTTCCTGCACTACTTTTGCTGATTTCAGATGTGACTTCAATAGACATTTGTGTATGAAGCCATACAGATGTCTATCAAGTAGCACCTGAAGTCACGCTGACCTTGCTACTTTGAAATCGTGCTGCTTCAAGTGAAGTAGCACGATTTCAAAGAAGCATCAATGTAAACCAGGGTGAAGAGATTCGTTTTTTGGTGCACAAATACATATTGAAATAAGACATAAAAGATATTGCACTTTCCCAAAACCACCACCCACAAAAACTATAGAGAAAGAAAAGTAGGAGAAAAAAAACACCACAACAAAGCTCAATAATGTACTTTTATTTTACCAACAGAAAAAAAAAATACATTCATTTACTAGCTTCAAAAAAATGTGGACAGGATATATGGTGCTACATTTAGCAATGGGGTTTTAAGGGCCCTGCTCATAGGAGCTTACAATCTAAAATTTGACAAAACCTTAGAGTGGACACAGCTTTAATTTCAGTGTATAACAGGCAACACATGACATTCTTATCTGCAAGATTATAGAAACATACTTAACAATCATTCTTACAAAGCATTCCAACGTAAGATTAAGACTTATTCAAAACACCCACCACCAGCCCACAATCCACACATACATACATTGGTGACCATGTTCTGCTGGAAACTGCATTTCAGTGTACACGATTAAACAACAAGATCAAAAAGGGTAGAAGGTCAGCAGATGCTTCCAAACGATGTTTGCATGATCAGACAGAAACAATACACACACAACATTGACAGCTTTTTTTTTTGATTGAAAAAATGCACAAGAATTTCATCAAATATCCCTAGTTGGGCATTTGTCAATAGGCACAATATCATTCCTTCTCCCCCACAAATCACAGCAAAATCCTGACCTTCTCAGGCCAAACGAACCCCCCTACTGCAGGCCTTTATATAAGAGAAGTTGTATTATTAGCACACTGACATGCCCAATAGAAGTACACGCCCACTAGTATCTTTCAGTCTATCTCTTCATGTATGTCTAAAGTGATTGCACCTGATGAGCAGGAACACATAATACTATTCGCAACTGTGTTAGCCCTTGGCTATGTGCATCAAATCTCCAACTACATTGGAGACAGGAGACAAATAAAGTGCCAGCACATCTTTGGATTGTAGTGAGAAACCCACACAGGGAGAACATGTAAACTTCAACACAAGCATTAGCATGTTGGGGAATTGAACCAGCATCCCAGGTGCTGCTAGACAGAACTGCTACCCACTTGGCCACCAGGCAGCCTCACACATGTTTTCTGCATCTCTGTGGTGTGAACCAGCCCTAAGTCCATAGCCATGCTCAGTGTCACAAGCAATATACAATATATTGGCCTAAGTATTGGGACACCTGTCTTTAAACGCACATGAACTGTAATGGCATCCCAGTATTAGTATTGGGTTCAAAACTCATTTGGCCCACCCTTTGCAGCTATAAGAGCTTCAACTCTTCTGGGAAGGCTGACCACAAAGTTTAGGAGTGTGTCTATGAGAATGTTTGACCATTCTTCCAAGTGCATTTGTGAGGTCAGGCACTGATTTTGGACAAGAAGGTCTGACCTACAGTCTCCTCTCTAATTCATCCCCAAGGTGTTCTGTTGTATTGAGGTCAGGACTTTGTTCAGGCCAGTCAAGTTCCTCCACCCCAAAATCACTCATCCATTACTTTATGGACCTTGCTTTGTGCACTGGTCCAAATGATTTTGTGTAGGGGGGATTATGATGTGGGGTTGTTTTTCAGGGTTTGGGATTGGCCTCTTAGTTCCAGTTAAGGGAACTCTTAAAGCATCAGCGTACCAAGACATTTTGGACAATTTCATGATCCCAACTTTGTGGGAACAGTTTGGGGAAAGCCCCTTCCTGTTCCAACATGACTGCACACCAGTGCACAAAGCAAGGTCCATAAAGACATGGATGAGCAAGTTTGGGGTGGAGAAACTTGACTGGCCTGCACAGAGTCCTGGGCTCAACCTGATAGAACACCCTATGGCTGAATTAGAGAAGGGACTGTGAGCCAGGCCTTCTCATCCAACATCAGTGCCTGGCCTCACAAATGCACCTCTGGAAGAATGATCAAACATTCCCATAGACACACTGAACCTTGTGGACAGCCTTCCCAGAAGCTGTTCTAGCTGCAAAGGGTGGGCCAAATCAAATGTTAACCCTGCAGACTAAGACTGGGCTGCCATTAAAGTTCATGTGTGTGTAAAGGCAGGTGTCCCAATACTTTTGGCTAAATAGTGTATCTGGAAAAGATTTACAAATGGTGGTGGAACCCTCCTACACATAAATGCTACATTTAGACATAGTTATAGGACCTGGGAGATGAGACAACTTCTCTACATGAAGCAGCATGTTTGGGATTTGAACCCAAATGCTCAGGGATACTAAGCAGAAGTTCTAACCTCTAAGGCACAGAGCTGCCACATGTGCAAACCTTCTACACATAACTACATAAAATACTGCATTTCTTTGGACATACAGGTGATGGAATTACATTACTCAAGAGTTATTCTTCTTGATTTATTCTGTGATATTTGGTGTTTTTTTGTGGGTGAGAGTAGAATATTACCCTCAAATTTTTGGGAATTACATTTTGATTTCTGATGTTGGTACACATATCACATTTTTTGGGCTCAAATTATGAATATTTGGAAGTAATAAAAAGCACAAAAAATTGTAATTCATTTTAAATTTGCATCAGCAATGATATTGTTTGTGGATTGTAAAGACACCTGTTTGAGTTTTGGTAGATTGTTGTGAGATGGAGAGTAACAAGTGAAAGTGACAGAGAAAAATAAATTTTACCAAAACATCAAAACATTCCACATTCTAGCATTCTTAAAAACAAAATATTTTATGTAATAGCAACAATGTTGCAAAGGAAAATTTATTTCAGAGAAAGATACATTTCATATCAACATTAAAAGGCTTTTTTTGTGAAAGTTACAATTGTTCCATTAGAATCAATGTCTGAAACTTGCATTGGACTAGAATAGAGCAGATTTTCCAAAAATGCTCTCTAATTAGCTCTCATTTTGGTATTTACTATAGAGCCGGGTAAAAAAGACACTTGAGTTAAAATAAGAGCTATTTTCAGGTCTGAGCATGCCCAGTTGTGTTGGCACCTAGTTGTCCAAAATGGGGAAAATTTCACTTCTCAGACTTTTAAAGATATTTCAGTGTAGAAATCAATTTTTCACACAGTTTAACCAGTTGCTGACCACCGCACGACGATGTACGTCGGCAGAATGGCACGGGCAGGCAAAAGGGCTTACAGGTACGTCCTTGCCTGCCCATGGGTGGGGGGTCCGATCGGACCCCCCCCCGGTGCCTGCGGCGTTTGGATTCAGGTCAGGGGCGATCAAAGGTGAGGGGGAGGCCAGTCATTTGTGGCTCCCCCCTCGCGATCGCTCCTGGCCAATGACGGGCTTCCTCAGCTTCTGTGAATGTAAACAGAAGTGGAGGAAGTGATGTCACTCTCCTCGAGCCAGTCTTTTCGTTCCGGCGCCGAGGAGAGAAGACATCCAAGTAAGTTTGCACCAACACTACACTAACAGTAGAACACGCAGGCACACTTGTCACCCCCTGTCACCCCCCAGTCAACCCCTGATCACCCCCCTGTACCCCCTGTCACACTGACACCAATAGCAGTTTTTTTTTTTCTGATTATTGCATTGGTGTCAGTTTGTGACAGTTATACGTGTTAGGGCAGTTAGGTTAGCCCCCTTTAGGTCTGGGGTACCCCCCTTTAGGTCTAACACCCCTAATAAAGTTTTAACTCCGTGATCACCCCCCCGTCACCAGTGTCACTAAGCGATCATTTTTCTGATCGCTGTATTAGTGACACATATGACGCTAGTTAGGGAGGTAAGTATATAGGTTCGCCGTCAGTGTTTTATAGCGACAGGGACCCCTATATACTACCTACTAAAGGTTTTAGCCCCTTGATTGCCCCCTAGTTAGCCCTTTCACCAGTGATCACCATATAATTGTTACGGGTGACGCTGGTTAGTTGGTTTGTTTATTATAGTTTATTATAGTTTATTATAGTTTTAGGGCACCCGCCGTTTATTACCTTATAAAGGTTTAACCCTCTGATCGCCTGGCGGTGATATAAGTTATGTTTTTAGGGTCAGATAAGGTCTGCGTCGCCCCAGGCAGTGTCAGGTTAGCGCCAGTACCGCTAACACCCACGCACGCAGCATACACCTCCCTTAGTGCTATAGTATCTGAACGGATCGATATCTGATCCGATCAGATCTATACTCCCCAGCAGTTTAAGGGTCCCCCAAAAAAACGCAGTGTTAGCGGGATCAGCGCAGATACCTTCTAGCACCTGCGGTTTGCCCCTCGGCCCAGCCCAGCCCACCCAAGTGCAGTATCGATCGATAACTGTCACAAAACACTAAGCACACATAACTGCAGCGTTCGCAGAGTCAGGCCTGATCCCTGCGGTCGCTAACAGTTTTTTGGTAGCGTTTTGAATCAGTCGCTGACAGTCAGGAGCTTTTTTGCCTGTGAGTCTCACTAGTGTACCCCTAAATTTAGAGCCCAAAATGGCAAATCGAAGGTACACTAGTGAAGAGGCCTACACGTTTCTGAGCATGACAGATAGTGAAGAGGAAGTCACTCATCTGTCAGATTCAGGCTCAGAATACAATCCTGGAGAGGACAGCGGCTCCATGACAGATAGCTCTGATGATGGAGTTGTGGTCCCTGCTAGAGTCAGGCGTACCAGACCCCGAACTTCTTCTTCTGTCCTTGAAGTGCAAGAACCGCAGGTCCCTCGTATGGAGCAGAGAAGTACTAGAGCCGCTATTCCTTCTGGTGAACTGGCAAGCACCAGCGGCCTAGTACACCCTGGTCATATATCCAGCACTGCAGTATCACATGGTGACGTGGCGAGTCCCATAAGTGCAGTTCAAGCTGGTGAGGTGGCAAGCACTAGTAGGGTCCCGCTGCCACCAAGAAGACGAACACAGGCCCGTTGTGCCCATAGTGCCCTTCCTGCTGCATTCGCCAATCCGAATTGGGTACCCACCACTTCTGCAGCACCCGTATTGCCCCCATTCACTGGCCAACCCGGAATTCAGGTGGAAACAGTTGATTTTACGCCACTGGATTTTTATTCACTGTTTTTCACCGAAGATCTCTATAGTTCTATTGTGGACCAAAGCAATTTATACGCTGGTCAACACATCGCCACTAATCCCCAGTCCTCCCTTGCCAGAGATTGGAGACCAATTACGGTCTCCGAATTTAAGATCTTTCTGGGCCTTTCCCTCAACATGGGCATAACCAAAAAGAGTAAGTTGCGGTCATATTGGTCCACTGACCCAATTCACCATATACCCTTGTTCTCTGCTTCCATGGCCAGGGCATGATACGAGCAGATTTTGCGGTTCATGCACTTCAACGACAATGAACTCTGTCATCCACGTGGAAACCCTGAATACGATCGGCTCTACAAAATTCGGCCCCTCGTAAACCACTTCAACCAACGTTTTGCAGACTTGTTTACTCCCCATCAAGTTGTCTGCGTTGATGAGTCCCTGATTAAATTTTCTAGGCCGCTTGTCATTCAAACAGTACCTTCCCAGCAAGCGTGCACGTAGAGCCGACAAACTGCCCTGACTACATAGGAAGCGCTGACAAGATAGTGTGGGACTTGGTATCACCCTTATTCGGAAAGGGGTACTACTTGTACGTGGACAATTATTATACGAGCGTGCCACTTTTTAGTCACCTTTTTTATCATCAAATTGGAGCATGTGGCACCGTGCGACCTAATCGCCGGGGCTTTCCTCAGCGGCTTGTAGATTCCCGTCTTAGGCTGGGGGAGAAAGCCTGCTTGCAGTGTAATAATTTGCTCGCTATGAAGTGGACCTCCCTTCATGCAGACACGACGGTCCAAATTACTACGGCGACTGGTGTTGTGGAGAAACCCCTCTGTGTCCACGAATATAACCAAAATATGGGAGGGGTGGACCTCAACGACCAGTTGTTGGCGCCGTACCTAATTGCCCGTAAGGCCAGACGCTGGTACAAAAAAGTGTCTGTATACTTATTTCAATTGGCTTTGCTGAACGCTCATGTGCTATACAGAGCTCCAGGGCAGACTGGATCCTTCCTTAAATTCCAGGAAGAGATCGTCAGAGTCCTTCTGTTTCCAGACGGTGCTCCACCTCACTTTCCACAACCAAATGCAGTAGGCCGGCTGCATGAGAGGCATTTTCCTTATGTCCTCCAGAGTACCCCTACCCAACGAGCCCCCCAAAGAAAATGTCATGTCTGCAGAAAGCGCGGATTTAGGCGTGACACCCGGTATTATTGTCCCTCCTGTCCTGGCAATCCTGGTCTTGCATTGGTGAATGTTTTGAACGCTACCATACACTAGTTGCGTAGGGTACAGCACTGCACACACTTTCACAGGGTCTCCCAAGATGCCATCGCATTTTGAGAGACCCAAACCTGGAACTGTTACAGTTTTAAAAGTTACAGTTATAAAAAAAATGTAAAAAAAAAAAAGTAAAAAAAAAAAAATACACAAAAAAATATAAAATAAAAAAAAACAAAAATAGTTGTCGTTTTATTGTTCTCTCTCTCTCTATTTTCTCTCTATTGTTCTGCTCTTTTATACTGTATTCTATTTTGCAATGTTTTATTGTTATGTTTTATCATGTTTGCTTTTCAGGTATGTAATTTTTTTATAGTTTACTGTGTTTTAACTATCTTTTTTTTTTCAGGTATGCCATTCAGATGCAGCGCAGATCTATCTTGACAGCAACAGCGTTTGCTCCCACGATACATAAAGCCGTGACTCCAGCGCTGTCGGAGGTGATTTCACCACCACAGTTACATACTTCAGCATATATGCCGAAGCGTGGGGGCAGCAGTGGGTGGAGGAGCGATTTGCTGCCTTTTGTGGGAGGATGCCCCCATGCTTCGGCATATATATATTTTAGGTAGGCACAGGTTGCGTTAAATGTTTTATTTTTGACTATTTTTTTTTTTTTTTTTAGTATTTGCTTTGCAGGTATGGTAAGTATTACTGTTATACTGTAATGTTACTTTGTTTTTTGTTAACCATCATTTGCTTAGCAGGTACGCCATTCAGTTGCAGCGCGGATTTATCTATCTTGACAGCAACAGCGTTTGCTCCCATAATACATAAAGCCGTGACTCCAGCGCTGTCGGAGGTGATTTCACCACCACAGTTACATACTTCAGCATATATGCCGAAGCGTGGGGTCAGCAGTGGGTGGAGGAGCGATTTGCTCCTGCCTTTTGCGGGAGGATGCCCCCATGCTTCGGCATATATAAACGGTGAATGTATGCCCATCATTAGAAGTGGGTGGATGAAGGGAGGTATTCTAATGGTGGGCATACCCACCGATCAATATCTTTTTTTCGTTCAGCCCACAGGCTGCATGAAAAAAAAGTTTACAATATATGCCCAACAAGGACCAGCAACGTACTGGTATGTTGCTGGACTTTGAGTGGTTATACCAGAATTAGGGATGAGCCGAACACCCCCCTGTTCGGTTCGCACCAGAACATGCGAACAGGAAAAAAGTTCGTTCGAACACGCGAACACCGTTAAAGTCTATGGGACACGAACATGAATAATCAAAAGTGCTAATTTTAAAGGCTTATATGCAAGTTATTGTCATAAAAAGTGTTTGGGGACCCGGGTCCTGCCCCAGGGGACATGAATCAATGCAAAAAAAAGTTTTAAAAACGGCCGTTTTTTCAGGAGCAGTGATTTTAATAATGCTGAAAGTCAAACAATAAAAGTGTAATATCCCTTTAAATTTCGTACCTGGGGGGTGTCTATAGTATGCCTGTAAAGGGGCGCATGTTTCCCGTGTTTAGAACAGTCTGACAGCAAAATGTCATTTTGAAGGAAAAAACACATTTAAAACTACCCGCGGCTATTGCATTGCCGACAATACACATAGAAGTTCATTGATAAAAACGGCATGGGAATTCCCCACAGGGGAAACCCGAACCAAAATTAAAAAAAAAAAATGATGTGGGAGTCCCCCTAAATTCCATACAAGGCCCTTCAGGTCTGGTATGGATATTAAGGGGAACCCCAGCCAAAATTTAAAAAAAAAATGACGTGGGGTTCCCCCTAAATTCCATACCAGACCCTTCAGGTCTGGTATGGATTTTAAGGGGAACCACGCGCCAAAAAAAAAAAAAAAAAACGGCGTGGGGTCCCCCCTAAAAATCCATACCAGACCCTTATCCGAGCACGCAACCTGGCAGGCCGCAGGAAAAGAGGGGGGGATGAGGGTGTGGCCCCCCCCTCCTGAACTGTACCAGGCCACATGCCCTCAACATTGGGAGGGTGCTTTGGGGTAGCCCCCCAAAACCCTGGCCGGTGGTTGTGGGGGTCTGCGGGCGGGGGGCTTATCGGAATCTGGAAGCCCCCTTTAACAAGGGGACCCCCAGATCCCGGCCCCCCCCCTGTGTGAAATGGTAAGGGGGTACTTACCCCTACCATTTCACTAAAAAACTGTCAAAAATGTTAAAAATGACAAGAGAGTTTTTGACAATTCCTTTATTTAAATGCTTCTTCTTTCTTCCTTCATCTTCTTCTGGTTCTTCCTCCGGCGTTCTCGTCCAGCATCTCCTCCGCGGCGTCTTCTATCTTCTTCTCCTCGGGCCGCTCCGCACCCATGGCATGAGGGGAGGCTCCCGCTCTTCTCTTCATCTTCTTCATCTTCTTCTTCTTCTTCATCTCTTCTTCCTTCTTCTCTTCTTCACTTCTTCTCCGGGCTGCCCCGCAGCCATGCTGGCATGGTGGGAGGCTCCCGCTGTGTGACGGCGTCTCTTCGTCTGACGGTTCTTAAATAACGCACGGGACATGACGGGACTTCCCTGTGGCATTCCCCGTGACATCACAGGGAAGTCCCGTCAAGTCACCGTGCGTCAGAGGGGGGCGGGGTCACCGGGTGGCCCCGCCCCCCGTTATTTAAGAACCGTCAGACGAAGAGAAGAAGGAAGAAGAGATGAAGAAGAAGATGAAGAGAAGAGCGGGAGCCTCCCCCCCATGCCATGGGTGCGGAGCGGCCTGAGGAGAAGAAGATAGAAGACGCCGCGGAGGAGATGCTGGACGAGAACGCCGGAGGAAGAACCAGAAGAGCCAGTAGAACCAGTAGAAGATGAAGGAAGAAAGAAGAAGCATTTAAATAAAGGAATTGTCAAAAACTGTCTCTTGTCATTTTTAACATTTTTGACAGTTTTTTAGTGAAATGGTAGGGGTAAGTACCCTCTTATCATTTCACACAGGGGGGGCCGGGATCTGGGGGTCCCCTTCCAGATTCCGATAAGCCCCCCGCCCGCAGACCCCTACAACCACCGGCCAGGGTTGTGGGGATGAGGCCCTTGTCTTCATCAACATGGGGACAAGGTGTTTTGGGGGGCTACCCCAAAGCACCCTCCCAATGTTGAGGGCATGTGGCCTGGTACGGTTCAGGAGGGGGGGGCGCACTCTCGTCCCCCCATCTTTTCCTGCGGCCTGCCAGGTTGCGTGCTCGGATAAGGGTCTGGTATGGATATTTGGGGGGACCCCACGCCGTTTTTTTTTTTTTTTGGCGCGGGGTTCCCCTTAAAATCCATACCAGACCTGAAGGGTCTGGTATGGAATTTAGGGGGAACCCCACGTCATTTTTTTTTTTAAATTTTGGCTGGGGTTCCCCTTAATATCCATACCAGACCTGAAGGGCCTTGTATGGAATTTAGGGGGACTCCCACATCATTTTTTTTTTTTATTTTGGTTCGGGGTTGCCCTGTGGGGAATTCCCATGCCGTTTTTATCAATGAACTTCTATGTGTATTGTCGGCAATGCAATAGCCGCGGGTAGTTTTAAATGTGTTTTTTTCTTCAAAATTTTGCTGTCAGACTGTTCTAAACACAGGAAACATGCGCCCTTTTACAGGCATACTATAGACACCCCCCAGCTACGAAATTTAAAGGGATATTACACTTTTATTGTTTGACTTTAAGCATTATTAAAATCACTGCTCCTGAAAAAACGTCCGTTTTTAAAACTTTTTTTTGCATTGATCCATGTCCCCTGGGGCAGGACCTGGGTCCCCAAACACTTTTTATGACAATAACTTGCATATAAGCCTTTAAAATTTGCACTTTTGATTTCTCCCATAGACTTTTAAAGGGTGTTCTGCGGCATTCGAATTTGCCGCGAACACCCCAAATTGTTCGCTGTTCGGCGAACTTGCGAACAGCCAATGTTCGAGTAGAAGATGAGTAGAACTCATCCCTAACCAGAATGATGCCTGCAGGTTTAGGTATCATCTTGGTATCATTCTTTTCAGCCAGCGGTCGGCTTTCATGTAAAAGCAATCCTAGCGGCTAATTAGCCTCTAGACTGCTTTTACAAGCAGTGGGAGGGAATGACCCCCCCACCGTCTTCCATGTTTTTCTCTGGCTCTCCTGTCCCAACAGGGAACCTGAGAATGCAGCCGGTGATTCAGCCAGCTGACCATAGAGCTGATCAGAGACCAGAATGGCTCCAAACATCTCTATGGCCTAAGAAACCGGAATCTACGAGCATTTCATGACTTAGATTTTACCGGATGTAAACAGCGCCATTGGGAAATTGGGAAAGCATTTTATCACACCAATCTTGGTGTGGTCAGATGCTATGAGGGCAGAGGAGAGATCTAGGGTCTAATAGACCCCAATTTTTTCAAAAAAGAGTACCTGTCACTACCTATTGCTATCATAGGGGATATTTACATTCCCTGAGATAACAATAAAAATGATTAAAAAAAATAAAAATGAAAGTAACAGTTTAAAAATAAGATAAAAAAGCAAAAAAAAAAAAAAAAAAAGCACCCCTGTCCCCCCCTGCTCTCGCGCAATGGCGAACGCAAGCGTCGGTCTGGCATCAAATGTAAACAGCAATTGCACCATGCATGTGAGGTATCACCGCGAAGGTCAGATCAAGGGCAGTAATTTTAGCTGTAGACCTCCTCTGTAAATCTAAAGTGGTAACCTATAAAGGCTTTTAAAGGCTTTTAAAAATGTATTTAGTTTGTCGCCACTGCACGTTTGTGCGCAATTTTAAAGCATGTCATCTATGGTATCCATGTACTCGGCCTAAGATCATCTTTTTTATTTCATCAAACATTTGGCCAATATAGTGTGTTTTAGTACATTAAAATTTAAAAAAGTGTGTTTTTTCCCAAAAAAATGCATTTGAAAAAACGCTGCGCAAATACTGTGGGAAAAAAAAAAATGAAACACCCACCATTTTATTCTGTAGGGCATTTGCTTTAAAAAAATATATAATGTTTGGGGGTTCAAAGTAATTTTCTTGCAAAAAAAAATAATTTTTTCATGTAAACAAAAAGTGTCAGAAAGGGCTTTGTCTTCAAGTGGTTAGAAGAGTGGATGATGTGTGACATAAGCTTCTAAATGTTGTGCATAAAATGCCAGGACAGTTCAAACCCCCCCACAAGTTGCGGGAAAAAGCCAAATTTTTTTTTTTTTTTTTGCACAAAGTTGTCACTAAATGATATATTGCTCAAACATGCCATGGGAATATGTGGAATTACACCCCAAAATACATTCTGTTGCTTCTCCTGAGTACGGGGATACCACATGTTTAGGACTTTTTGGGAGCCTAGCCGCGTACGGGACCCCGAAAACCAAGCACCGCCTTCAGGCTTTCTAAGAGCGTAAATTTTTGATTTCACTCTTCACTGCCTATTACAGTTTCGGAGGCCATGGAATGCCCAGATGGCACCCCCCCCCCCCCCAAATGACCCCATTTTGGAAAATAGACACCCCAAGCTATTTGCTGAGAGGTATAGTGAATATTTTGCAGACCTCACTTTTTGTCACAAACTTTTGAAAATTGAAAAAATAAAAAAAATAAAAATTTTCTTGTCTTTCTTCATTTTCAAAAACAAATGAGACCTGCAAAATACTCACCATGCCTCTCAGCAAATAGCTTGGGGTGTCTACTTTCCAAAATGGGGTCATTTTGGGGGGTTTTGTGCTATCTTGGCATTTTATGGCCTTTGAAACTGTGATAGGTAGTGAGGAGTAAAATTAAAAATTTACGCCCTTAGAAATCGGCGGTGATTGGATTTCGGGGCCCTGTATGAAGCTAGGCTCCCAAAAAGTCCCACACATGTGGTATCCCCGTACTCAGGAGAAGCAGCAGAATGTATTTTGGGGTGTAATTCCACATATGCCCATGGCATGTTTGACCAATATATCATTTAGTGACAACTTTGTGCAAAAAAAAAAAAAAAAATTGTCACTTTCCCGCAACTTGTGTCAAAATATAAAATATTCCATGGACTCAACATGCCTCTCAGCAAATAGCCTGGGGTGTATACTTTCCAAAATGGGGTCATTTGGGGGGGGGTTTGTGCCATCTGGGCATTTTATGGCCTTCAAAACTGTGATAGGTAGTGAGGAGTGAAATCAAAACTTTACGCCCTTAGAAATCCTAAAGGCGGTGCTTGGTTTTCGGGGCCCCGTATGCGGCTAGGCTCCCAAAAAGTCCCAAACATGTGGTATCCCCGTACTCAGGAGAATCAGCAGAATGTATTTTGGGGTGCAATTCCACATATACCCATGGCATGTTTGAGCAATAAAAGTTTGTCATTTTCCTGCAACTTGTGGCAAAATATAAAATATTCCATGGACTCAACATGCCTCTCAGCAAATAGCTTGGGGTGTCTACTTTCCAAAATTGGGTCATTTGGGGGGGTTTTGTGCCATGTTGAGATTTTATGGCCTTCAAAACTGTGATAGGTAGTGAGGAGTGAAATCAAAAATTTACACCCTAAGAAATCCTGAAGGCGGTGCTTGGTCTTCGGGGCCCCGTACGCGGCTAGGCTCCCAAAAAGTCCTAAACATGTGGTATCCCCGTACTCAGGAGAAGCAGCAGAATGTATTTTGGGGTGTAATTCCACATATGCCCATGGCATGTTTGAGCATTTAGTGACAACTTTGTGCAAAAAAAAAAATTATCACTTTCCCGCAACTTGTGTAAAAAAATAAAATATTCCATGGACTCAACATGCCTCTCAGCAAATAGCTTGGGGTGTCTACTTTCCAAAATGGGGTCATTTGGGGGGGTTTTGTGCCATCTGGGCATTTTATGGCCTTCAAAACTGTGATAGGTAGTGAGGAGTGAAATCAAAAATTTACGCCCTTAGAAATCCTAAAGGCGGTGCTTGGTTTTCGGGGCCCCGTATGCGGCTAGGCTCCCAAAAAGTCCCAAACATGTGGTATCCCCGTACTCAGGAGAATCAGCAGAATGTATTTTGGGGTGCAATTCCACATATACCCATGGCATGTTTGAGCAATAAAAGTTTGTCATTTTCCTGCAACTTGTGGCAAAATATAAAA
This sequence comes from Lithobates clamitans, assembly GCA_037952925.1. NCBI lineage: Eukaryota > Metazoa > Chordata > Amphibia > Anura > Ranidae > Lithobates > Lithobates clamitans. The sequence continues at coordinate 5,036,278 of JBBGZY010000314.1, forward strand.
TATTCCATGGACTCAACATGCCTCTCAGCAAATAGCTTGGGGTGTCTACTTTCCAAAATTGGGTCATTTGGGGGGGTTTTGTGCCATGTTGAGATTTTATGGCCTTCAAAACTGTGATAGGTAGTGAGGAGTGAAATCAAAAATTTACACCCTAAGAAATCCTGAAGGCGGTGCTTGGTCTTCGGGGCCCCGTACGCGGCTAGGCTCCCAAAAAGTCCTAAACATGTGGTATCCCCGTACTCAGGAGAAGCAGCAGAATGTATTTTGGGGTGTAATTCCACATATGCCCATGGCATGTTTGAGCATTTAGTGACAACTTTGTGCAAAAAAAAAAATTATCACTTTCCCGCAACTTGTGTAAAAAAATAAAATATTCCATGGACTCAACATGCCTCTCAGCAAATAGCTTGGGGTGTCTACTTTCCAAAATGGGGTCATTTGGGGGGGTTTTGTGCCATCTGGGCATTTTATGGCCTTCAAAACTGTGATAGGTAGTGAGGAGTGAAATCAAAAATTTACGCCCTTAGAAATCCTGAAGGCAGTGCTTGGTTTTCAGGGCCCCATAGGCGGCTAGGCTCCCAAAAAGTCCCACACATGTGGTAGGAATATATCATTTAGTGACAAGATTTGTAATTTTTTTTTTTTGTCATTATTCAATCACTTGGGACAAAAAAATAAATATTCAATGGGCTCAACATGCCTCTCAGCAATTTCCTTGGGGTGTCTACTTTCCAAAATGGGGTCATTTGCGGGGTTTTGTACTGCCCTGCCATTTTAGCACCTCAAGAAATGACATAGGCAGTCATAAACTTAAAGCTGTGTAAATTCCAGAAAATGTACCCTAATTTGTAGACGCTATAACTTTTGCGCAAACCAATAAATATACGCTTATTGACATTTTTTTTTACCAAAGACATGTGGCCTAATACATTTTGGCCTAAATGTATGACTAAAATTGAGTTTATTGGATTTTTTTTATAACAAAAAGTAGAAAATATCATTTTTTTCAAAATTTTCGGCAGAGGTGATCAAATACCATCAAAAGAAAGCTCTATTTGTGGGAAGAAAAGGACACAAATTTCATTTGGGTACAGCATTGAATGACCACGCAATCAGCAGTTAAAGCGACGCAGTGCCAAATTGTAAAAAGTGCTCTGGTCAGGAAGGGGGTAAATCCTTCCGGGGCTGAAGTGGTTAAAAGCAGATTATCTTTAAATAATATACTGCATATTTCAGTACCATTTAGGCAATTATATAATGCTCTAAACATTATTTCCATGTGCACTACTCCAGGTTTTAGCAGAGTAATGCCCCGTACACACGGTCGGACATTGATCGGACATTCCGACAACAAAATCCTCGGATTTTTTCCAACGGATGTTGGCTCAAACTTGTTTTGCCTACACACGGTCGCACAAAGTTGTCGGAATTTCCGATCGCCAAGAACGCGGTGACGTCAAGCACGTACGACGAGACTAGAAAAGGCCGGTTCAGAACCAAGCGCGGCACCCTTTGGGCTCCTTTTGCTAATCTCGTGTTAGTAAAAGTTTGGTAAAAGACGATTCGCGCTTTTTCAGACTCGTGGCTTTCAGATCGTTTTCTGCCATTCAGTTTGTGCTTGTGGGTTTGTATCTGCTCTTCAGTGCGTGCAGTCAGTTCGTATCGGAGTTTTCTGTGCGATCTTGTCCGCTCGTTGCTGTTTTTCAGGTCGCTCTTCACAGGCCTTGCTGTTCTTCAGTGCGTTCTGTTACTTCGTTCTGAGCAGCCGACCGTTTTCTAGCCATGTTTCGTATGCGTACTCCTCATAGAGTTCGTGCTGTGCGGGGGCTTGGTGTTGGGGTCCTGACCTTGACACAAGTCCAGTCCATGAACAGGGTGGGGAGGAGTTCATGGACCAAGTATTGGTTGCTTCAGCGTGACCAGTTCTGTCATATGCCTTTGCTCCGTGAGATCCGTGAGAATAATCCTGATGATTTCAGGAATTTTCTCAGGATGACGGACCCCGTGTTTCACCGTTTGTTGGCTTCGCTGACCCCCTATATCAGCAGGCAGGATACCTGCATGAGGCAAGCCATCACTCCGGAGCAGAGGTTGGTCGCTTGCGGTATTTGGCCACAGGGAGAAGTCTGCAGGACCTCAAGTTCTCGACAGGCACCTCCCCCCAGGCTCTTCTTTGTGGACATTTACTGCTTGTGTTTGTTTGAGCTGACCCTGACAGAAATGTGTGGAGTGCAGAAAATGTCGTGATTGTGTAACCTTATTATACAAAGCACTGTTGGCTGTTATTTACTAAATGCAAAGACACTTTTCACTACAAGTGCACTTGCAACTGCACTGAAACTGCACTTGTAGTGCAAAGTGGATTTGCCCTTAGGAAATTACCCCCATTTTCTCCTAAAACAACAATTACATCACCCCAAAAGTGTTGTAGCGTTGAGACAATAATCCACACATTCTTGATGAACAATCTTTTTAATACCAGCACAATCACATGTGCATTTATCAAAGGTTTTTCTGACAAACCAACATGTTTATTGTATAACATATTTTGTGGTGTCATTATCCAAAATCAAAATGTCCATTTTATAGAAAACAGGCCTGTGTAAAACCCACAAGAAAGACACAAATCTTGATCTTACAAAGTTCACATTTGGTAGAACTTGAAGGCAATATCAGACATGAGTATTTAGGAACTGTGTTTGATATTGCGTTCAGATGGGGGGAAATCACCCCTGGAAAAGCCAAATTTGGAAGATGCACACAAATTTCCCAATGTCAACATGTGCTATCTGCCATCATGGGGGATGAAGGGACGTGTTTTGGGGGAGAAAGCCCTTCCTCACCGTTACTTTATTATTGAGGAAGGGGTTGCACCCCCAAAACGCGTCCATTGATCTCCCGTGATGGCAGATAGCACATGTTGACACACTGTGTGCATCCTCCAATTTTGGCTTTGGGAAAAATCACAAAAACATTTCGCACATTGTAGCACACAAAAGAAGAAAGTGATTTGGAGGGGCTTTAAACTCGCCCCAAAACATCAATGATGTTTTTATATTTTGGAATAACATCATTGATGTTTTCCTGGATGTTTTCCAATTGTAAATTACACCCCATGATCTCCCCGATCAGGATCTGGGCACTTTCGGATGTAAAAGGATCTTCATCCACAACCTCATGATCACCTAAAAAGAAAGGAAACCCAAAATAAATTAGGTCTAAAAAAAATGCCGCCATCCATCTCCTATCTGAGCCTGTGGTCGCAGACACTCACCTGTTGTGGTGACTAGTTCCACCACGTCTTCTTCCTCCTGCTTATCTTGTGTTGGGGGGATTTTCCTTTCTTCCAGAGGGGGGGGGCTCTGGTCTCCTCGGATGAGGGGTGTCCTCCGAGTCTTTTATCTCCTATGTAAAACAAAAATGGTATAATTAGCACACAGATATTTGATGGCAGAACTATAAAGATGAAACATTGCTTGGAAGTGGGGTACAATGATCTATTTTAGCAGAGTTCCAAGATGTCGCTTTTTTAGTGCCCTTTGTCAAGCTGCAATACTTTACCTGTTTGGTACAAGCTTCACAGATGGAGACCCCCCTATAGTATACACTGGAGCACCTGTGTGGCCCCCCTAAAAAAAATGGTGTTCTGGGGTCCCACACTAGTGCTCCAGTGTCCAGATGTGAAAACAGCTGCTCAGTGTCCTCTCCTTACACACAATCTAGTTTGCATTTCATTCTAGTAACAAAGCCATCTACACAACCCAATTCTTTGAAGACAAGTATAGGGCCTCAAAATGGTGGCCAAATGCATATGGACTAAACAATGGTATTTTATAGTCCGAAAAAAAAATGTGTGATCCGAACGAATAATGTGCCCATGAACATGAAAGTTGCCATTTTAAACTGTACAACAGTTCCTAAAAGCACATGGAGCAGCACGAACGTAATAAACACAAGAACAATAGGAACACAGCACAACTACTTACTTTTTTGCAGCACTCTCCGGATCTTTCTGTACTGCTCATGTTCTCGTAATTTCAGGTCCGACCACCGCTTCCTGAGCTCATCTTTCGATCGTCGTACCCCGAATTTCCGGTGCAGACTCCTGACCACATTCGCCATGATCTTGGCCTTTCGGACATTGTGGTTAGGGTAAGGCCCATACTTTCCATCATAGTCGGCCTTCTTCAGGATGTCCACCATTTCCAACATCTCCCCAAAGGACATATTTGAGTCCTTTAATCTCCTTCTGGATCGGGACGTTTCAGGCTCCAGCCTTTCCTCCTCCTCCTCCTCCTCGTTGCTGTACTTAGCACTATCCTGCTGTCTCTCCGCCATGTGCTCTTCCTCCACTGCGCCGAAGGGGCGGGGAATAGAATAGAAAGAACGTCAGGGGCGGGCGGAGTTATACGCACGCGCAGTGTGTATAAATCATAACGCGCGCATCTTACGTACGATCTGTGAGCGGAGGAAGGAGCATCGGAGACGCCGATCGTGCTAACGAAGGTAGGATCTAAACTTGGGCCTATACTGCTTCGAAATTGAAGCCTATATTGTAACAAGATTAGGGGAGTTTGGCCTGACATTAGGGTTTGTTTTGTGTTGTGTCTTGCAGAGAAAATGGATGGGTTCAACGACCACAATTTCCTGCCCCTGTTTATTGACAAGTACAGGGAGCTGCCCTGTCTGTGGCAGGTCAGACACCCCCACTATAATCACAAACAGAAGAGGCAGGCAGCGCTGGAGAAACTGCTGGAGTTGGTGAAGCCGGTGGTCCCCACAGCAACCATCCCCTATTTAAAAGCTAAAATTGGTGGCCTGAGGAGCACATATCTTAGGGAGCGCAAGAAGGTCACAGATTCCCAGAGGTCCGGAGCTGCAGCAGATGACATTTATGTCCCCAGACTGTGGTACTACGAGAGACTGCGATTTCTGTCAGACCACACTGAAGTCAGGGAATCCCTCTCCACTCTTCCTTCCACTCTTCCTTCCATCCCAGCTGAGGCTTCTGATGTCCAACCTGTGCCTTCCAGCCAGGAAGAAGTGGAGGAGCCCAGCTGGAGTCAGGTATAGCATTCTTCTACAGATTTCTGGGCAATAAATAAATGATGTTTACTAGATGTTATTATTGATCACTATTTGCTGATTTCATAAAGTGTTTTACATATCAATAGACAGTAGTGGGCACCCAAAATTGGGACAAGAATGAAAACTGCTGGGCTCAGAAGGATAGTCTGTTATATTTGTTAACATTGAATTTGCAGCAGTCAGGAGGTGAAAACAATACTAAAACTATGTCCCTTTTTCATACACAGGAAGACCTCAGCCAGGAGGAGGCTGTGGAATGTGGCAGTCAGGAGGAGGCGGGGATTAGTGGCAGCCAGGAGGAGGCGGGGATTAGTGGCAGCCAGGAGGAGGCGGGGCTAAGTTGCAGCCAGGAGAAGCCTGGGACAAGTCGCAGCATGACTGAGTCTCAGGTTCCTCCCCTCCGCCTGCCATATAAAAAGGGCCAGGAAGGCCACTCCCAGTCCTGTGCAGGATTCAGTGTACAGGCTGATCCAGGAGGCTTCGGCGTCCCTCAGAGCCTTCCCCAGTCCTGCAGAGGCCTTTGCCTGCATGGCTGCCACCAAATTGCTGGGCATGCAGGAGGGCCAACGCAAGATCTCTGAGGACCTGATTTATAAAGTCCTTCGGAAGGGGGAGAGTGGGGAACTGACACACAAGACGGATGTCATGGAGAGGGACGATCCTCCTCCTCCTCCTCCTGCTGACACAACTCCACCACCACAGCCAAAGGCTGGAAGGAAGCGTGGAAAGAAGACCTGAGAGTGATGGCCCTGGGTTCAGTCTGGTCTGACAGAAGCTGCAGTCTCTCGTATGACCACAGCCTGGGGACACAGATGTCATCTGCTGCTTTCCGGATCTCTGGGACTTCTGGACCGGACTGCCCTCCCTTAGATATGGACTCCTCAGGCCACCAATTTTGCTTTTAAATTATTGATGTCTGCCCTAGGGGTCCAAGGCTTCGCCCACTTCTGCAGTTTCTCCAGCGTTGCCTCCCTCTTTGTTTATAGTTGTGACCCCTTAATAAAATATTTTTAGGTAAATTCTACTCTCCTGTGTGTGTTTTCATCCAAAAAGGACAGTTTGTTGGTGAGTATTCAGGTACATTTCTAAAGTACAATGTGAAATTAACAAGGGACAACAACACCAAACAATCTCCTCCTACAGATTAAATAGAACAACATATCAATGGTGTTGTGGGAACTTGTCACAAAAAACACACAAACATTTTTGGGAGTACAAATCAAAATCACCAAAAAAAAAAAAAGAGAAACACAAAAAAAGATTCTACATTAAAGTAAAAAAAAAAAAAAAATATGTTGTCAGATGTGAGAAATCAAAATATATCGAGGGAATCCCGATAAATAGTAACGAAAGAAGTTTGTGAGAAGTGTGTGTGAATATGAACATCAAAACGACTTAATTCTTGTCACATTATAAAGAAGAAGAGAGTGCGCTGTATTAAACAATTTTTAACATTGCAGCGTGACGAAAGTGCTTTATCCATTACGAACGCTAAGTTTACCAGAACGAGCTGTCCCGTGTCGGAATTTCTTCTGAGCATGCGTGGCACTTTGTGCGTCGGAACAGGCCACACACGGTCGGAATTGACGCGATCGGATTTTGTTGTCGGAAAATTTTATCTCCTGCTGTCCAACTTTGTGTGTCGGAAAATCCAATGGAAAATGTCTGATGGCGCCCACACACGGTCGGAATTTCCGACAACACGCTCCGATCGGACATTTTCCATCGGAAAATCCGACCGTGTGTATGGGGCATAAGGGTTTGGGCGCTATTTGGTTTCAGGGAACTATAGTAAATTCAATTTTGGGAGTATTTTCTCACTAGCGCTATAGTAAATACCGTTTTAGCGCTAATTCCATTCTTAAAAACAAAATATTTTATGTAATAGCAACAATGTTGCAAAGGAAAATTTATTTCAGAGAAAGATACATTTCATCTCAACATTTAAAAGGCTTTTTTTTTTGTGAAAGTTACAATTGCTCCATTAGAATCAATGGCTGAAACTTGCATTGGATTAGAATAGAGCAGATTTTCACTTCCAAAAAATTCTCTCTAATTAGCTCTCATTTCGGTATTTACTATAGCACCAGGTAAAAAAGACACTTGAGTTAAAATGAGAGTTATTTTCAGGTCTGAGCATGCTCAGTTGTGTTGGCACCTAGAGTAGTTGTCCAAAATGGGGAATTTTTCCCATGTGCACTACTCCAGGTTTTAGCAGAGTAAGGGTTTGGGCGCTATTTGGTTTCAGGGAACTATAGTAAATTCGATTTTGGGAGTATTTTCTCACCAGCGCTATAGTGAATACCGTTTTAGCGCTAATTAGCGCTAAATTACCGCAAATTAGAGGCATTTAGCGATAACTAGCGCCGCAACTCTATAGTAAATGACCCCCACTGTCACCCTGTTCTGCACATGCTCAGTTGCTCTCTATTTTAAAGGGACTTTGTTGAATTAGTAGAAGTCGATCTGCTGACAGCCTGAAGATTTACCACTGTGCAGCGGCTTTGGGCTTTAGCAAAATGGCAGCCTTCAGCAAGAAGAAGCAGGAGAATGCTGGAGGCAATTTACAGTACACACTCATTTTGGTAGCATAATCAGTCATGTGTAATGTGTGTTTCTTGCTAAAGAACATTTTTTTTATTATCAAGCTGTTATGGGTAAAGTTCCACTTTGAGGGGTTAGTAAAACTTCTAGTAATCCACGGGCAGCAGTGTAAGCAGTATGACCCTCAGAATGACAGGTCCATAGCAATATGCTGGACCCCCATGGAATAGCTCAAAGGGGTCTACACATCTCCTTTCTCTCCCTGTCCCTTTTCTCTGCAGGTTGCCATTGGCTACAGCAGCGCTACCCCTGTGCAGCAACAGTGAATGGATTGGTCGGTGCCCCTACACAGCTACAAGCAGTGGAGTGGTTGGAATTGGTGGGCAGCAAGCCCACGCTTTAGGAGTAGATACAATGGGGATCTGACCGTTACTCACAGACCATCAGGGCTGGACCATGACTTAGCAGGATGAAGCGCCATTCACCGGAGAGACAGGAGAGCCTCCTATGCCGACTGATTGAGAAGACCGAAAGTGCAGGAGGTGAGTAGTGGCTTCTACATTACCTGGAGGAGGGTCGAGGCCTGGCCCCGCCCATCGTGTCTGCCATCCCAGCTCGGGAAACAATGGAGGAGTTAGCCACAGGCATGTGCAGTCCGCACCAACAGCCTGGAAGGAAGAAAAAGAAACAGAGGACGGGTGCTTCTCCACAGCCTAGAGGCAAGGAGGAAGCTGCCAGTTTTATTCAGAGGAACACACCTCAAATAAGGTAGAGCAGTGCTACCCAGCCAGCCCCTGCAGTGGCCAGCAGTGAGCAACCAGTTGTTAATCCTGGTGGTGAGACCATTTCAAATATGGATATATCTAAATTAAATATGTTGGTTGCCTCATTGTCTAATGTATTACATTTTTTTTTAAAGGGGCACAGTCAGTTAGTGCAGTTTCTAAATGGTCTGAAGGGGCACAGAACACTGGTGCTATGAGTGTTGCTAATAGTGACACTAATGTTGCAGGGGCACAGTTGCATAGTGCAAGTTTGAATTTAAAATCTGATAATTATATGGAGGATATTGGTCCAGTATGGCAAGGCTTATCGGAAATCTGCCATGAATGGTAACTTTTTGGATAATGGGGCTTTTTTCCAACCTAGAGTGCCCATTAATGTCCAAATGTATGTTAACCCTTCTTTTGCTTTGAGACCCTTTTCTGCTGCGGTTGGTGAAACTTCTTTTAACCACTTCAATATCAGGCACTTAGACACTTTCCTGCCCAAGCCAATTTTCAGCTTTCAGCACTGTCCTAAATTGAATGACAATTGTGCGGTCATGCTACACTGTACCCAAACAAATTTTTTATCATTTTGTTCCCACAAATAGAGCTTTCTTTTGGTGGTATTTGATCATTGCTGCATTTTTTATTTTCTATGCAACAAATAAAAGACTGAATATTTTGAAAAAAAATTTTTTTCTTTGTTTCTGTTAAATTTTTTTGTAAATAAGTATGTTTTCTTCTTCAATGATGGGCACTGATATGGCTGCACTGACAGGCACTGATAAGGCAGAAATTATGGGCACCGATGAGGTGGCACCAATAAGGTGGCATTGATGAGGTGGCACTAATGGGCACTGATGATGGGCACTGATAGGTGGCACTGATGGGCACTGATAGGTGGCACTGATAGGTGGCACTGGTATGTGGCACTAATGGGCACTTGTAGGCGGCACTGATGGGTACATATGGGTGGCACTGATAGGTGGAACGGATGGAAACTGATGGGCACTGATAGGTGGGTACAGATGGGAACTGATAGGTGGCACTGATGGACACTGGGTGGCACTGATGACACTGATGGGTGGCATTGCTGAGCATCACTGATTTTTATTGTGCCATAGAGGTGCCAGTCAGTGCCCATTTGTGGGCACTGATTGTCATATGTTGGGCATCAATTTTTACATGTGGATGGCCATGGGGGATGTACCTGGCCATCCACATGTTAGGTGCTTCCCTGGTGGTCCTGGCGGCTTCCTTGGTGGTCCAGTGTGGGCATCTGAGGGGGGGCTGCGCTTATAAACAATCAGCACAGACACCCCCTGTCAGGAGAGCCGCCGATCGGCTCTCCTCTACTCGCGTCTGTCAGACACGAGTAAAAAAAAGCTGATCAACGGCTCTTCCTGTTTACTTCGTGATCAGCCATGATTGGACACGGCTCATCACGTGGTAAAGAGCCTTCGTCGGTGGCTGACTGACACACCGCACCACTGATCGCTGCGATGCGCGGGCGCGCGGTGGCTGTTATCCTGCAGGACATCATATGATGCCCAGTCAGGATAACTGAACCACCGCCTGGCCGTCATTCTGCTATAGGCCAGGCGGGAAGTGGTTAAAGAGGCTATGCCTTGTGAAGTATCACTTTTAGGCTTTCACATAGCTAGTTCAGTCAAGGAGAAGATTTGGGAGGGTGATTTCATTGATTTATTGTCATTATTACCTGCTTCAAAAGAGTTCCTTTCTAAATGTGATAAAAAAGCAGAGGACCATACAGAGGAGGATAGGAAAAGGGCTATCCCTAAAACTTTCCAGAACTGGTTACAGGCTTTATACATTTATTCAGCAGTCCTGGGAGAATGCTTCCCTGAGAAATGCTCAGGATTATTCCAGCATTTAGATATAATTGCTAAAGCCTTTCGCCATTTTGGTGGTACGTCTTGGTTTACCTAAGACAAAAAAATTAGGCAGAAATTAGCAGTTCACCCCTCTTTACATTGGGGGCCAAAAGATGTCGATTTATGGTTGAATCTCAAGCTACCACAGAAGTCTCAATTTACACCAAGGGTAGTGTCTAGTCCACAAACTGCATTTCATAAGGGATTTTGTTTTGCCTTCAATGAAGGGCAGTGCAAATTTCTATCTAGTTGCAGACATAGGCACAAGTGCTCCTATTGCAATGGGAACCATGCCGCTAGCAGATGTTTTCAGAATGCATCAGCAGCCTCTCTTCTGACACTTCCCCGGGATGCTAGTGGGAATAGCTAAGAGTCCAGTGAGCCTAACAAAAATATTACCTTGGTTAGATTGCTATCCAGATTGTAAAATGGCAGATCTATTTATTATTGGTTTCAGAGATGTTTTTTTTTAGTTCCTTCCTTCAATGGGAAAGGCTGTAATATGGTTAAGAATTTAAACTCCGCTTATTCTCATTCTGATACTATTTAAGAAAAGATTTCTAAGGAAATTATTGAAGGAAGAATAGCTGGTCCCTTTTTTCTCCTGCCGTTTCCAAATTTCAGACTCTCCCCCTTGGGTATCGTTACTAAATAATCTATCCTAACCAGCAGATACATCACTTAATGAGGTTACATATGTTGAATGTCCTATTCTTCCTGTGATAAAGTGCTTGTTATTTTGAGACGCTATGGGTGCGGAGCATTATTAGCAAAAGTGGACATTAAATCGGCCTTCCACTTGCTTCCTGTGGACCCGCAAGGATTTGATTCACTAGGTTTCCAACTCCAGGGCCATTTGTATTTTGACAAATGCATACCCATGGGCTTTGTATTGTCATGTTTTTATTTTGAGGCCTTCTCTGAGTTTCTCTAAGTTTTGGGTTTTGTCAGAAAAACTATCCTTTTGGAGGTTTTCTGCATTACTTAGATGCCTTTTTGTTTGTGGGCCCAGCTGACTCCCCTATTTGTCTCAAATAACTAAAGAAATTCTTTAGTATCTGTGAATCCTTTGGGGTTCTACTTGCACAAGATAAAAAACTTTTTTTCCTTTAACCACTATTGCATTTTTTGGGTATTACAATTGACTCCTCTTTAATGGAGTTTAGATTGCCCTTAGAAAAGTTACAGAAAATGATGAAGATGATCTCAATCATTCTGTCTAAAAAGAAAGTGTTACTGAAGGAAGCCCAATCTCTGTTAGGTCTATTTGCATTCACAGCAAGTGTTATCCCAATAGCCAGGATATTTTCTCAGCAGTTTGCATTGGCCACTAGGGGTTTAACCACTTGCTTACTGGGCACCTAAACCCGGTCCTGCCAAGACCAATTTTCAGCTTTTAGCACTATCACTCTTTAAATGACAATTGCGCGGGCATACAACACTGTACCCAAATGAAATTTTTATAATTTTTTCCCCACAAATAGAGCTTTCTTTTGGTGGTATTTAGTCACCTCTGGGTTTTTTATAATTTAGTAAAAAAATTAAAAAGGCAGATATTAAAAAAAAAATACAAAACCGTTTAAATATTTTGTTAATAAATTTTGCAAACATGTAATTTTTCTCCTTCATTGATGTACACTGATGAGGCTACACTGATGGGAACTGATAGGCTGCACTGATGGGCACTGATAAGGCGACACTGATTGGCACTAATAGGTGGCACTGGTGGGCACTGATAGGTGGCATTGTGGGCACTAAGAGGTGGCACTGATGGGTGGCACTGATAGGCGGCACTGAAGGGCATTGATAGGTGGCACTGAAGGGCACTAATAGGTGGCACTGATAGGTGGCACTTATAGCTGGCAGTGATGGGCACTGATGGGTGGCAGTGATTCAGCACTGATGGGGGGCAGTGATAGGCACTGATCAGCACTGGTAGATGACACCGATAGGCATCATTGCTAGGTGGCACTGATTGGCACCACTGGTGGGCATTGATGGGCGGCACTTGTGGGCATTGATAGGTGGCACTGATTGCTGGCACTTTTATGTACTGGTGGGCACTGATTCGTGGCACTGTGGGCACTGATCTGTGACACTGTGGGCACTGGCAGGTGGCACTGGCAGGCGATACTGGTAGGCGCAGATGAGGCGGCTTCCTCTCTTCCTCTTCGTGACCGATGTCCCTTCAACAGAAGCAGCGATTGGCTTTTTTTCTCCTCACGCTGGTAGCATGAGAAGAAAAAAAATGATTACCGATCTTCTGTTTACATCACGTGATCAGCTGTCATTGGCTGACAGCTGATCACGTGGTAAGGGGCCAGGATTGACCCCTTACTCCATTCTGTGATCACCCGAGTCTCATCGACTCAATGATTACAGCGCGCGCCGCGGGGAGCGTGCAAAGGGGAGGACGTCTATTGACAGCCTCCTGGAAAAGTAGATCCGTGCTGTAGCCGTAATTCGGCTATAGAGCAGATCTGAAGGGGTTAAAAAATCCCTTTTCACGCATTCTTATCTCTAAGTGCACTTTCAGTGCAATTTCAAGTGCACTTTGCACTTGTAGTTTTCACTTGTAGTGGAAAATGGATTTGCCTTTCATAAATAACCCCCAATATTTTGTACTTTTTGCTATAATAAATCTACCCAATTTTTAAAAAAAAGCAATTTTTTTCTCAGTTCAGGCCAATATGTATTCTACATTTTTTTGGTAGTAAAAATCGCAATAAGTGTATATTGATTAGTTTGCGCAAAAGTTATAGCGTCTACAAAATAGGGGATAGATTTATGGCATTTTTATTATTATTATTTTTTTACTAGTAATGGCAGCGATCTGCGATTTTTATCATGACTGCTACAATATGGTGGACACATTGGACACTTTTGACACATTGGGACGATTGACAGCTATACCGCAATCAATGCTATAAAAATGCACTGATTACTGTATAAATGTCACTGGCAGGGAAGGGGTTAACACTAGGGGCGATCAAGGGGTTAACTGTGTTCCCTGACTGTGTGTTCTAACTGTACGGGGAGGGAACTGACTATAGGATATGACAGATTGTGGTTCCTAGCTATTAAGAACTCGCGATCTGCATTTCCTCTCAGAACAGAACAGGGATTTGTGTGCTTACACACACACACACGTCCCTGTTCTGCCTGTCGTGCCGCGTGGCTGGCATTCATTGAGACCGCCGGTCACAACCATCGGCACCCCCGCAGTGCAGCGGGCGCATGCCTGCTATCCCACTTAAAGGAACCGACATATGGCTACGACAGCTTGCGGGATCATGCCGACCTTCTGCAGTATAATGATGGTGGATGGTTGGCAGGTGGTTAATGTTATTGTGAAAATCAGTTAAGAACTCAGAAAAGGAAGGGGAGAGGGAGGGAAGGGGAAGGGATGAAGAAGAAAGGAGGGGAGAAGGAGGGGGATGAGAAGGAGGGAAAGTGCTAGAGGGGAGTGAGGGAGAGGGAAAGAGGGGGACAGGAAGAAGAGGGGGGAAGGAAAAGGGGGACAAATAGGGGAAAAGAGAAAAAAGTGGAAGGAAGAAAAAAGGGGGTAGGAGTGGGTGGGGAGGGGAGGGAAAGGAGAGAGAGGAGGAAGGGGGTGGAGAGAAAGGGAGGAAGAGAGGGGAAAGAAAGTGGAAGAAGAAAGGGGAAGGGGGGAAGAGAGAGGAGCAAGGAGGGGGAGTGGGAAGAGAAAGGGGAAAAAAGAAAGGAGGGAAGAAAAGAAAACACTCCCTTCCCACTATCCCTCCTTGCCCCCTATCTCCTCCCCCTCCCCTTTCTTTCCCCTACCTTTCCTTCCACCTCTTCTTGCCCCTTCTCCTCCTCTCCCCACCCCTTCCTACCCCCTTTTTTCCTATTTCCACTTGTTCCTCTCTTCTCCTTTTTTCCCCTATTTCCTTCCCCCCTCTTTTTCCTCCCTCTCTCCCCCTCCCTAACCTTCCCTCCTTGTCCTCCCTCCTCCCCCTTCTCCCCTTCTTTCTTCCTCCTCCCTCCTCCCTTGTTTCCCTGAGTTCTTACCTGATTTTCACATTTACATTAATATTGGATATTTATAGGTATATCAAGTATTTACCATCAATACCCCCTTCCCGCCGACCGTCTGCACATCTGCGTACTCCGGCTTTCCGGGGTCATACTGGGATGATGCCCACAGCTGCGGGCATCATCCCGGTACCGTTGTTTCGAGCCGGCGATCAGCTACCCGTATATAACAACCGATGCGGCTAAAAGACCCTCGATACCTGTCACCACCTATTACTGTCACAAGGGATGTTTACATTCCTTGTGACAGCAATAAAATAAAAAAATAAAAAAAAATTTAAAGCGCCCTCGTCCCCGCGATCTCGCGCAGCGAAGAAAACGCATACGGAAGTCGCGCCTGCATATGTAAACGGTGTTCAAATCACACATGTGAGGTATCGCCATGATCGTCAGAGTGAGAGCAATAATTCTAGCCCTAGATCTCCTCTGTAACTCAAACCTGGTAACCATAAAAAAAATTTAAAGCGTTGCCTATGGAAATTCATAGGTACCGTAGTTTGTCGCCATTCCACGAGTGCGTGCAATTATAAAGGGTGACATGTTTGGTATCTATTTACTCGGCGTAACATCATCTTTCACATTATACAAAAAAATTGGGGTAACTTTACTGTTTGGATTTTTTAAAATTCATGAAAGTGTTCCTTTTCCAAAAATTTGCGTTTAAAACACCGCTGCACAAATAACGTGTGATATAAAATATTGCAACAATCGCCATTTTATTCTCTAGATTCTCTGCTAAAAAAATATATATAATGTTTGGGAACTCTAAGTAATTTTCTAGCAAAAAATACGGATTTTAACTTGTAAACACCAAATTTCAAAAATAGGCTTAGTCATGAAAGGGATACTATCAACTTCGTCCATTCATACATGGTGACATCTTTCCCTCCTGGGTTTTTTTGGAGACAATCCCCATGGGCCCCCTAAGCTCTCAAGTGAATTTTTTACCACTATTATGAGCTTTACTTTCTCAATACTCACCTCTGCCTCATATTCCCTCACGGTGGATCTATCAAGTGGAATTATTACTTTATTATAAAAAGATATCATAGGTAGTTAGTACTGCTTAAATATCAAATATCTAATATTGAATGTCGGATTTGTTGGATAATATCCTGTTTGTATATTGTTACAGTACAGTATCTCACAAAAGTGAGTACACCCCTCACATATTTGTAAATATTTTATTATATCGTTTTATGTGATGACACTGAAGAAATGGCGCTTTGATACAATGTAAAGTAGTGAGTGTACAGCTTGTATAACAGTGTAAATTTGCTGTCCCCTCAAAATAACTCAACACACAGCCATTAATGTCTAAACCGCTGGCAACAAAAGTGAGTACACCCCTAAGTGAAAATGTCCAAATTGGGCCAAAAGTGTCAGTCTTTTGTGTGGCCACCATTATTTTCCAGCATTGCCTTAACCCTCTTGGGCAAGGAGTTCACCAGAGCTGCACAGGTTGCCACTGGAGTTCTCTTACACTCCCCCATGATGACATCATAGAGCTGGTGGATGTTAGAGACCTTGAGCTCCTCCATCTTCTGTTTGAGGATGCCCCACAGGTGCTCAATAGGGTTTAGGTCTGGAAACTAGGAATGAGCCCGATGTTCGAGTCGAACGTAAGTTTGTCTCGAACATCGGTGTTCACTGAATAGCGAACAATTTGGGGTGTTCGTGGTAAATTTGAAAGCCTCGGAACACCCTTTAAAAGTCTATGTGCGAAATCAAAAGTGCTAATTTTAAGGGCTTATATGCAAGTTATTGTAATACAAAGTGTTTGGGGACCTGGGTCCTTCCCCAGGGGACATGTATCAATGCAAAAAAAAGTCATTGAAAAAAACCAGCATGGGATTCCCCCACAGTCCATTACCAGGCCCTTCAGCTCTGGTATGGATATTAAGGGGAACCCCTTGCCAAAATTTTTTTTAAAAATGGCGTGGGGGTCCCCCTCAAAATCCATACCAGACCCGAAGATTTTAAGGGGAACCCCGCTCCAAAATAAAAAAAATGGCATGGGGTTCCCCAAAAAATCCATACCAGACCCTTATCCAGGCACGCAACCTGGCAGGCGACAGTTCTTTTATAACTGAGGGCAGGGCCACATGGTGAGGTTGCCGGGTGACCCCGCCCCTCTGACACACAGCATCAGAGGGGGTGGGGACACCTGGTGATGTAACCGTGTGGCCCCGCCCTCAGTTATAAAACTGGGTGATCCCGCCCCTTCCCTTTTTTTTTTCTTTTTCGGTCCGTCGGAGTGAGAGAAGAAAAAGATGAATGGACTTTGTGGGACATTTTTATTTTTTTAATAAAGGACTTGTCCCCAAGCCGTGTCATGTCATTTTTACCATTTTTACCATTTTTACACTTTTTTGTGAAATGGCAGGGGTATATTTGTACCTCGTTACCATTTCACACAGGGGGAGGCTGGGATCTGGGGGTCCCCTTGTTAAAGGGGGCTTCCAGATTCCGATAAGTCCCCCCGCCCACAGACCCCCACAACCACCGGGCAAGGGCTGTGGGGATGAGGCCCTTGTCCCCATCAACATGGGGACATGGTGCTTTGGGGGGCTACTCCAAAGCACCCTCCCCATGTTGAGGGCATGTGGCCTGGTACGGTTCAGGAGGAGGGGGTGCTCTCTCATCCCCCTCTTTTCCTGTGGCCTGTCAGGTTGCATGCTCGGATAAGGGTCTGGTATGGATGCCGTTTTTTTCAATGACTCTTATGTGTATTTCCGGGTCCGACTCATTATAGCCGCGAGTACTTTTAAATGTGTTCGAACTGATTTTTTGCCTGTTCGCATGTTCTGTTGCGAACCGAACTGGGGGGGGGTTTGGCTCATCCCTACTGGGGACATGCTTGGCCAGTCCATCCTTTGGTATGTTTGGGGTCGTTGTCATGTTGGAATGCTGCCCTGCGGCCCAGTCTCTGAAGGGAGGGGATCATGCTCTGTTTCAGTATGTCGCAGTACATGTTGGCATTCATTATTCCCTCAATGAACTGTAGCTCCCCAGTGCCAGTAGCACTCGTGCAGCTCAGACCATGACACTCCCACCACCATGCTTGACTGTAGGCAAGACATACTTGTCTTTGTACTCCTCACCTGGTTGCCCCCACACATGCTTGACACCATCTGAATCAAATAAATTTAACTTGGTCTCATCAGACCACAGGACATTGTTCCAGTAATCCATGTCCTCCATGTCCAGTAATCCATGCTCTTAGTCTGCTTGTCTTCAGCAAACTGTTTGCAGGCTTTCTTGTGCATCTTATTTAGAAGAGGCTTCCTTCTGGGATGACAGCCATGCAGATCAATTTGATGCAGTGTGCAGCATATGGTCTGAGCACTGACAGGCTGACCCCCCACCCCTTCAACCTCTGCAGCAATTCTGGCAGCACTCATATGTCTATTTCCCAAAGACAACCTCTGAAAATGACGCAGAGCACCTGCACTCAACTTCTTTGGTTGACCATGGCGAAGCCTGTCCTGATCTGAACCTGTAATGTTAAACCACTGTATGGTCTTGGTCACTGTGCTGCAGCTCAGTTTTAGGGTCTTAGAAATCTTCTTATAGCCTAGGTCATCTTTATGTAGAGCAACAATTCTTTTTTTCAGATCCTCAAGGAGTTTTTGGCCATGAGGTGCCAAGTTGAACTTCCAGTGACCAGTATGAGAGTGAGAGTGATAACACCAAATTTAACACACCTGCACCCTATTCACACCTGAGACCTTGTAACACCAACGAGTCACATGACACCAGAGAGGGAAAATGGCTAATTGGGCCCAATTTGGACATTTTCACTTAGGGGTGTACACTCTTCTGTTGCCAGCAGTTTAGACATTAATGACTGTGTGTTGAGTTATTTTGAGGGGACAGTAAATTTACACTGTTATAGGAGCTGTACACTCACTACTTTACATTGTAGCAAAGTATCATTTCTTAAGTGTTTTCACATGAAACAATATAATAAAATATTTACAAAAAATTGAGGGGTGTACTCACTTTGTGAGATACTGTATATAACAAGCTCTGAGGCCCCTTACGAGTCGGGTTAGACCACAAAACGTGTTGGCCACTCTAACCAAACCTTTTTAGCCAGGATAACAATACCCTGGATAATCAGTTTGTAACATTGTTTTTAAACAAATTGTGTCTTTTAAGAATTTATGTGTAACCTTAAATAAAGCATTGTTTAATTTTTAATCAGTTGGCCTAGTATTTGTCTAACCCTACATGTACATGTAAAATCCCACAAATTCTATTGTATTGCTTTATGTGTTACCTATTCTGAAGTTGCTCCACTCAGGTCAAATGACTGGTTTCCAGCTCCAGTTTCAGTGTAGAGGAGGGAGAGCCGGCAATGGATGCCTCATAGTAAGCCTATGGGTGACATCATCTGCCAGGCACTTGCAGCCATTGTCACTGCCTCTCCTTTACACTGAAGCCGGTACTGGTCATGTGACATAGACATAATTTATTTCACAGGGTAGATAGAATAGTCCTAGAATGTAGACATATTTTCTTTTGCAGGGTACATTGAATAGTCTTAGAATAGGGGTGGAAGTAGATTTAGACTAGTATTTGGCTCTTTCAGTCCCAGTGAAAATGGTTAATAGGAAAACTAAAGAGGTTAAATCTTTTCAGAAGTACACAGATGGCAATAAAAAAGTCAACAACAGGAGTTTTAACCCCCTCAACAGGGGTAAAAGGTCATTACTTTTGAAAATGACATTTCCTTGACTTTTTTTCACTGTGAACAAGCTTAGCTGTCCATACAATGAAACTGTTTATGTTCAAACTGAGATTGGTCTGTTTAGTTTCTTACATAGCTATGTTGTTTGCATAACTTACAGCACACAATCCATCACATTTTATGTATTTTTTACATACTAACAGTATTATATGAGAATTTCTCAGGGTAGGTAAAGAAAGATGCAACATTTTTTATATTCTGTTTGCATACAATGCATGTACCCACGACCACAACTGATCTCATGCTTCCAGTTTGAAATATACATTTGCTGTTTAAATCGCAATTTAAAAAAATATGCTATTTAACCGCTTACCACCTGTTTCACATCATATGACGTCATTCGGTTTGAGTGGTGATTTTTGAATGAAGCCTGCAGCTACAGACATCATTCAGATATCTTCTTTAAGCACCAGAAATTCCCTACTTCATAGTGGCTGTTAAGCCGCTTGATTGTTCTTACATGTGGCGAAAGGGGACATCCCCCCTCCCGCCACCCTCCGTTGCTTCTACCGACTCACCCCTGCCATTGTTGAGTCGGAGAAGGGAACCGCTGGCGCCAGATGCTGACAATAGAGATTTCAGGTAGACCAGCCTGGAGGTGAGATCTGGGGGCTTATTAACCCTATATCTCACTGTAAAGAGGACCTGTCATGCTTATTGCTATTACAAGGGATGTTTACATTCTTCGTAATAGGAATAATGCCCTGTACACATGATCAGACATTGATCGGACATTCCGACAACAAAATCCATGTTTTTTTTTCAGACGGATGTTGGCTCAAACTTGTTTTGTATACACAGTCACACAAAGTTGTCGGAAAATCTGATCGCTCCGAACGCGGTGATGTAAAACGTATTTTGGGACTATAAACGGGGCAATAGCCAATAGTTTTCATCTCCTAATGTATTCTGAGCATGCGTGGCACTTTGTCCGTCGGATTTGTCTACACACGATCGGAATTTAAAGGATCGGATTTTGTTGTCGGAAAATTTTATAGCCTGCTCTCAAACTTTGTGTGTTGGAAATTCCGATGGAAAAAGTCCGATGGAGCCCACACAAGGTCGGAATTTCGGACAACAAGCTCCGATCGCACATATTCCGTCGGAAAGTCTGACCGTGTGTACAGGGCATAAAAGTGATAAAAAAAGTAAAACCAAAGTGTCAAACTAGAAAAATAAAAGTAAAATTAACAATAAAAAAAAAATGTGCCCCATCCCTGTGTGCACGCAAACGGAAGCGAATGCATATGTAAGTCATGCCCACGTATGTAAACGGTGTTCAAACCACACATATGAGGTATCGCCATGAACGTTAGAGCAGGAGCAATAATTCTAGCCCTAGACCTCCTCTGTAACTCAAAACATGTACCATATTTTCCGGTGCATAAGGCGACCGGGCGTATAAGACGACTCCCTAATTTTACTTTTTTTCTACAGTTTTTGCTTATACTCACTGTATAAGACAACCCCCCTTCCCGAGGCTTCATATTTCCTATATTTCCTTCTTCTTGCTGGAGCTGGAGCCATACCACGCGGAGGCAATCATGGCGAGCGATGTATTCTATTGATGAATACAAAGCCTGCTCGGATTGAGAGGCTGTAACATCATCAGCCCAGCCTCTCTGACTCTCAAAGCCAATCCTTGGATTGGCAGAGATTGTTACTCTAATCTGAGCAGGCTCTGTATTCATTAATAGAATACATTACTCGCCGTGATTGGCTCAGCGCAGTATGGCTCCAGCTCGCGGGGCTTGGCTCAGCGATGTATTGCTGTATGTAGCCGAAACTACATACAGTATTAACACACATCCGGCGGGCTAACATACAGCGGGCTGCATTTTATAACCGACGTATAAGACGACTCCTGCTTTTTGGCCAGTTTTTTTAAGTGTAAAAGATCGTCTTATACAACGGAAAATATGGTAACCAGTAAAAAAATTTAAATCGTTGCCTATGGGGATTTTTAAGTACCAAAGTTTGATGCCATTCCACGAGTGTGTGCAATTTTGAGCATGACATATTAGGTATCTATTTACTCGGCATAACATCGTCTTTCACATTATGCAAAAAAAATGGGCTAACTTTACTGTTTTTTTTTTTTTTTTATGCAAGAATCTTTTTTTCCTAAAAAAGTGTTTGAAAAATTGCTGTGCAAATACCGTGCACGATAAAAAGTCGCAATGACTGCCATTTTATTCTCTAGGGTCTCTGCTAAAAAAAACATATTTAATATTTGGGGGTTCTATGTAATTTTCTAGCAAAAAAATGATGATTTTTACATGTAGGAGAGAAATGTCAGAATTGTCCTGGTAGGCAAGTGGTTAATACCTTTTTATGTAGTGCACATTTTGAAAAATTACAAGTAAATATACTGCATACCTTATCTTTTCATTTAAATCCATAAAGTTGGTTCAGCAGGGTAAACAACCCTCCCATTATGACAGAAGTTGATTATTAGGTCAGCTTCTGCAAACAAACCTGGTGGAAAACCTTCAACCAGTGACTTACAGACAATCAGCTGCCATGCTAATCAGGGTATTCTTTTTTTTTTTTTTTTCAAAAAGTTTTTATTTGATTTTCAAATGAAAATGATACATTTACAGTATAGTATTGTGTACATTCAGATTTTGTAGCATGTACAGAGGCGACAAAGAAAAGTATAAACTTAGGTACAAACTTAGTTTTAAGTAGGGGAAAGATTCCAATGAATTTACCCAAAGGAGTAAGCTAAAAGAGTACATTTATCAGATCGTAACAATTCCATTTTTAATTACAAGTTATGGATACCTGGATGGATCTGTTTGGGGAGTCCCTACTTAAATTAACTTATGCGATAGTAATATTAGAGAGAAGAGAACAAAAAAGGGTGGGGGGGGGAGGGGGGAGGGGGGGGCCCTACATAGGATGAGTAAAGTAAGAGAGTTGGTAAGAGGTAGTGTAATATATGATTGTCCAGTTTTATAAGTTCCCATTTACATTAACATTGAGCAGGGTGGTGTCAGAGATTAGAATGGGATTCCGTTTGAGCTAACTTGAGATGGCATCTGATGAGAGGTATCGTAGTAGGAGAATGAGGATAGGCTGAAGTTTGCTATTTCCTCCTGTGAGAGGGAGGAGAGCATAAAGGCGTGCCATTTGGAGTGGAAGTGTTCTGAGGCGTTTTTTTGTTTGAAATCCGTGTTTAGTCGGTCTTTGATGAGTAGATGCATGAGATCTCGCTTGATTTGGGTGATGTTGGGGCATATAGGTGAGATCCAGTTTTTCAGAATAGTTCTTCTTGCGATTAGGAGGCATGTCAGGGACCACACTTTGTGTGGGGTAGCAACGTTCGGGGTCTTTGTGGGTCTAGCAGAGACATTGGCGGTGATGGACCATGGCAGGAGTATTGGGTCCCAGTGGCCGAAGATGAGGAGCAAAGGATCCTTGGGTAGTTTAATTAGGGTTACTTCGAAAATGTAGGCGAGGACTTGTTCTCAGAATGTGGATATGTATGAACAGTCCCAGAAACGATGTGCCAGAGATGGTTTCTGGTGGTTGCATAGTGGGCAGAAGGCTTTGCTTTTGTCCGTTTTTGATGAAAGGAAAGGCATATAAGCTCTGTGGGCTATTTTCAGCTGTGTTTCTCTCCATATTTCGTTGGGTGTTAACTTTTGTACGGTATTGAGTCCATGGAGGATTTTGTCCACTAGGTTTGGGTCCGGGAAGTCTTTGTTCCAGTTTTTAATTGAAGATGATGAGGGGGGTAGAGAGGATTTGTTGAGGAGAGGTTTGTAAATATCTGAGATGTTGTATGAGTTATTCGAGATCATTTGGTCTGTAACATTGGTTTGGAACCTTTTATCGACTTGTTTGCACGCCTCCCTTAAAAAACTGGTGCATTGGCTATAGTAGAAGTTATGTGTTGAGGGTAGAGAGAATGTTTCCGCAATACTGGCAAAGGGTAACGGTTGACCTGTCCATCTGCTGCAGAGGAGGGAGAATTTAGTTAGGCCTTTCTGTTCCCATATTTCAAAAGATTTGTGTTCTAGACTCGGCGGGAAAGCTGGGTTTCCTTGAATCGGGAGGTGAACCGACATAAAGGGGGATATCTTGAGTATTTTCCGGGCTTCTCTCCATGCCACTGCGGTGTCCCTTAATAGGAGATTATGTTGGTAGGGAAGAGGGACTGCCTTCCATCTGCAGTGTAGGAGGGCTACCAGTGAGTAGGGATGGGCCATGGCAGATTCCAAGGAGAAATTAGAGTAACGAGAGGATTGCGTTATCCAGTCTAGACTAGTTCTAAGCAAGCATGCTATGTTGTACATTCTAATATGGGGGAGACTGATGCCCCCTTCGCGTCTGGGAAGATATAGTTTTTTGAGAGCTATACGTGGTCGTTTGTTTTGCCAAAGGAATTTAGATATAGAGTTATTTAGTGAAGTCACATCTTTATGATGGAGAAGTAGTGGGATAGTTTGCATTGGGTATAGTAATCTAGCAAAACTGACCATTTTCACTAAATGACATCTTCCCAAAAGCGAGAGGGGCAGATCCATCCAGATATTTAGTTCCTGGGTTATTTTTGACACTAAAGGAGGGTAGTTGAGGTGGTATAAGGAAGAAGGGAGTTTTCCAATTTTTATTCCCAAGTAGGTGATATGGGATTTAGCAACAGGGAAAATTGAGTGCTGGGTCCATTTTGGTAGGGCGTGGGTACCGATGGGTAGAATTTCGCTTTTGCTGTAGTTTATACGGAGACCAGAGCACAAGCGAAATTCGTCGAATACATTTTTTATGGTTAGCATATCGGAGGTGGGGTTGGCTGAGAATATAAGGACATCATCTGCAAATAGGGATGTACGCAGGTCATGTGTGCCTATCTTTATGCCATGAAGGGGGGCTATTAATGTTAGGTATCTGGATAGTGGTTCTAGTGCGATATTGAAGAGGAGTGGGGAGAGGGGACAGCCTTGGCGTGTGCCCTTATGGAGGTGGATTTCTTCTGATAGAAGACCTGCCACCACTAATCTGGCTGTTGGAGCTGTGTACATGGTGGTGATGAGATGATGGAAGGGACCAGTGAAGCCCATTGCTGACATTGTCAAGGATAACCAGTCGAAGCTGACGTTGTCAAAAGCTTTTTCTGCGTCTAACGTAATGATGGCATGATCAGTGTTTGGGGAATGGAGTGCATGTTCGAGTGCTAGCATAACTTTGCGGATGTTAAGGGTGGCAGTTCTTCCTTTGATAAAGCCTGATTGGGCGGGGTGAATTAAAGAGGGCATAATATCTGCTAGCCTAGTGGCAACGATTTTTGAGAGGATTTTCACGTCTAGGTTGAGTAGGGATATGGGCCTATATGAGCCCGGTTCCTGAGGGTCTTTGCCTTTTTTCGCCAATAGTTTTATAATGGCTTGGTTCCCTGATTGTAGGTATGTACCTCCTAACCATATATTCTGATAGACTTGGAGAAGAGTGGGTTCTAGAAGGGGTTGTAGGGTTTTGTAGAATTCACTGGTGAAGCCATCTGGGCCTGGGGCCTTAGATAGAGTTAGGTTCCGGATGGTTACCGAGAGTTCAGGGAGCGTGATAGGTGCATTGAGGGCTTCTAGTTGTGTTGGGGATATTTTGGGTATAGTTATTTTTTCGAGAAAAGCGAATGCTTTTTGTGTATCTATGGGATCTGAGGCATAAAGAGTAGTGTAGAATTTTTGCATGACTTTGTTGATTGGGAGTGGGGTGGTGTGTATGGCGCCTGTGTCGTCACGTAGAGATGTGATGTGTGTGGGGCAGTATGGACCTTTGCATAGTCTGGATAAAAGTTTTCCTGCTTTGTTTCTGAATTTGTGGAATGTAGCATCTAGATGGGCTTTCTTGCTTTTTTCCAGGGTGTTTACCCAAGTGTCAAATTCTCTTTTTGCTACTTGCCATTCAGAGCGTGTGGCTGGGGAGTCTTTAGTGTATAGTTCTCGTTGTGCTTGATGTAGGCGGGAGCTAGCTTCTTTGTATTTAGTAAGGGTGTTGCGTTTGTAGGAGGCTGCATAAGATATGATACGGCCCCTTAGGAATGCTTTACCAGCGTCCCAGAATAGGTTGGGATCATGAATGTGTGGGGAGTTATTTGAGGAGTATTCTGCCCATGCTTCTGAGATATAGTGTTGAAAGTCCGTGTTGTTATGCAGGTAAGATGGGAATCGCCATATGTTGGGGTGTGGGGGTAAATCAAGGTTGTCGAGTGTCACCTCAATAGGGGCGTGGTCAGAGATGGTTATGTCGTGAATAGTGGAGTTCTGAAGGAAAGGGAGGAGATTGTCAGAGCCAAAGAAATAGTCTATCCTAGTGAATGTTTTGTGTGGGTTAAAGTAGAAAGTGAAGTCCCTGTCTGTCGGGTGGGATAGGCGCCATAGATCCTGAATGTGGATGGAATCCATGGTGCTGGCCAGGAGGGAGGGGGTTGGGGGGTTTGTGCCCTGTTTTGGTCCTTTCAGAGAGGATCTGTCATCTATCTGATGGAGAGTGTCATTAAAGTCTCCTCCGATCAGGTGGGGGTGATGCGTGTTGTTTAGAAGCCAACTGGTTAGTTCAGTGTAGAATTGTCTGCCTTGGTTGTTGGGAGCGTAGACGTTAGTTATTACTAGTTCTTTGGAGCCTATTTTGACGTGAGCCGTGAGTAGACGGCCATGTGTGTCATTTTTCACAGACAGGACTGAGCACGGGAGAATCTTGTGTATGAGCAGGAGAGCTCCAGCTGCCTCTGAGCCTAGAACCGTGCCCACCCAGAGTTTCTTCATACGATGAAAGTCTGGGGCAGATAAGTGTGTTTCCTGTAGTAGTGCTATGTCGGCTTTGAGCTGTTTGAGATGCCTTAGGATTTTCATTCTCTTTTGGGGGATCTGAGACCCTTTACGTTCCATGAGATTATCTTCATATTAGGGGGGGTCGAAAGGGGGTATGTGTAGGAAGGTTTGGTTTAACATTATGTGTGTGGTATGGTAATGTACCTGCTGTGACCGGGGGCATGACGTTGTTATATGGGAGGAGATTTAAAACGGAAGTGCACTTGATTTGGTAAGGGCCATGGAGGAGAAAGGGAAGAGGGGGAGAGGGCATAACATATACAGGGAGTAATAAACAGGAGAGTATCACAAATAAAACCATTAAACATGAGAACTTCGCTTTTTTCCGCATGGAGTCACTGTGTAGGTCAACTCCCATATCAGGACCGTTGCGGTATATCCCCAGTGAGCCCTTGGAATTTAGCCAGGTGTTCGTATAGGCACCAAGGGGTAATGGTCTTGGGGGAAAATGGGGGAGGGGGTGGGGTGCAGTTAGCCGTACACAGTGAGGCCAGGAGGACGTGAAGAACATATTTCAGAAAAGTACTACTACGATATAACCTAGAAAATGGAACATAGAAAATGGCTGTATATAACAACATTATACATTACGTGTCGATGCACGATATAGAATAGGAGGAACCTGGGGGGGGACAGAGGAATCTGCTGTCCAAAATTTTGAGACCAGAGAGGTAGGGTGCCGGTTTCCGTTCAGCGAGCAGTGTAGTGGTGCTGGTCCGGGACGGAGGATCTGAAGCGCTTGGGAGAGTCCATGCGCGGGCTTCTTTGATCCAGGGAGCGGTTGAGTTGAGAACCTTTTGAAGGGGTGTGTTGTTGCGCGTTGGGGAGCAAAGACCGCATGTAGGCTTCTGCTTCTGAGGGTTCCTGGAAGGAGAGTTGGTCCCCGCTTGGTGTCTTAAGGCGTAGGGTAGCCGGGAAGGCTAAGGTGAATTTGATTTGTTGTTTAAAGAGTTTGGAGCATATCTGTTGAAAGACCTTGCGTTTCTTGGAGACTTCGATGGAATAGTCGGCAAAAATTAGGACCCTCACCCCGTCGATTTGAAGCGAGCGGGTTTGTCTGAATTTTTGGAGGATAAGAGCCTTATCAGCGTAGTTCAGGTATTTGGCTATGATGGGCCGAGGGTTTTTGCGTTCTTCATTATAGGACCCCATCCTGTGAGCGCGCTCCACTGTGCAGGAGCCTGTTAGGCCTAGCGCCTCTGGGATGCGTTGAGAGCAGAATTCCGTTAGGGCAGATGCTTGGAGCGATTTGGGTATCCCCACGAATCGCAGGTTGCTCCTTCGGGATCTGTTTTCCAAATCGTCAAGTTTTTGGAGTATGTATTGGTTTGTCTTGTTTTGTGCTTGTTCCGTGGCTTGTGCTTGGTACATCTCTTCTTCCATGCTTGATTGGCGATGTTCTAGCTTGTTTAGCCTAGTGTTATGTTCTCCTAGCTGGGCCTTTATCTGTTTCATCCCCGCATTTACAGCCTTTTCCACTGATGCAGATATCATGGGGGATAGAAGTGCTGCTACAGCTTGTGCAATGCGTTCTGTTTTGTGATCCCCGACATGTTGTGGAGATGTGGCTGACAAGGAGAAGGCCTGGGAGGAAGCTGCTTGAGGAGAGGAGGCATGAGATTGTGGTTGGGCAGGAGATGCCTGAAGGGATGTGTGTGAAGCAGTGTTTTCACTTACTTCCATCTCCGCCGAGTGCTGCTGCTGCGCGCCTGTGTGAGCTTCCGTGTAGGCCGAAGCCGGGGCCTCGATTTGCGGCTGGGCCGGCGGCGCCGTCAGGGCCGTATTGGAGCGGGAGCCGCGGACCTCCACGAATCGGTCCATGTAGCGGGTACGTATGCCCAAGGTGGCCGGGGGTGTTAGTTGGCTTCTGGGCAGGTTTTTTATGCTGGTTTGGTGTCCTCAGAGTGGGAGCTGTGTGAAGGTGCAGCTACTCCATGCGGCGCCGGAACCGGAAGTGATCAATCAGGGTATTCTGACAGCAGAGGAGTCCCGCTGTCAGATTCAATAGCACACAGGGGGGATTTTTTTTGTTTTTTCATTCAGTCCACTGGTTAAATGGAAAAAAAAAAAACTACCCATCTTTACAGTACATACTGTAATGGCAGCCCATAAATGCTTATCATTAGATTTATCACTTGAGTACCAGTCTGTAATACTCCTTCATTACCAGGACATTTTTTCTACCAGTGCTTTTTTCAGTGCTTTCAGTACACTTGATTTTTCTGTTTACTCATGATCATTGGTTTGAAACACACTGAGGCATATGGATCAGCACAACTGCCGGACAACTATCCTGAGTGACATAATTTTTTGTATAATTAGCTTTGCTTTTACAAATAATCTCTGACTGAGAGTTGCTGAATCACCATGTCATATGTCTCTATATCAGTTGTGCTACATTCTTGAAATGTAGAACTGGAAGATGGGTGGGCCTTGGGATTGGGAAGATCTTACTGTATTTTCCTATCTGGATCTCAAATATAAGAAAGAGAAAAGAGCAGCAGGACATAGGTCAGAGTGCAGCAATGACAGTACTTGTCACAATTTTCAGATTTCAGCACCTTGAGTTTAAAGCTATAGTGGAAAGGGCCTTGCTGTAAGGACCAGAGGCAACTTGACTAGATATGATGAGCTCACAGGTTTGCATGTTCTGGTATTCTGTAGAGCATGCCACCATTTCTAAATTTTAGAAAATAAAAAAATTGTAACAAGTGTTGTAAGCATGATTGCAAGGATCAGAACACATTTTCAGCATAAAAAATTTCCTTTAACTGCTTCCCAACTGTGGCAGGTTGGCTTCCCTGCACAAGCGGTCGTAGCTATACGTCGGCTCGCGGGGTTAGGATAGCAAGTGCACACGCCCGCTGCACAGCGGGGGTGCCAGTGCTCGTGGCCGATGGTCGCGATGACCGCTGGCCACGAGCGATCATGAGCAGGAGAGACAGAACAGGGACGAGTGTGTGTAAACACACAACTCCCTGTTCTGTTCTGACAGGAGTGACAGATTGTGTGTTCCTATTAGCTAAGAATCTGTCACTTCCTCCAGTCAGTCCCCTACCCCTTCAGTTAGAATCACCTCCCAGGGAACACAGTTAACCCCTCGAGCGCACCCTAGTGTTAACTGCCAGTGACATTTTTACAGTAATCAATGCAATAAATATATCCCCTATTTTGTAAAAGCTATAACTTTTGTGCAAACCAATCAATATACTCTTATTGCAATTTTTTTTTGACCAAAAATATCTAGAAGAATACATATCGGCCTAACCTGAGGAAAAAAATAGTTTTTTTATATATTTTTGGGGGATATTTATTATAGCAAAAAGTAAAAAATGAGTTTCTTTTTCAAAATTGTCGCTCTTTTTTTGTTTATAGCGCAAAAATAAAAACCACAGAGGCAATTAAATACCACCAAAAGAAAGCTCTGTTTGTGGGAAAAAAAGGATGTCAATTTTGTTTGCATACAAATTTGCACGCCCACGCAGTTGTCAGTTAAAGCGACGCAGTGCCGAATCGCAAAAAAATGCTCTATTTAGGAAGGGGGTAAATTCTTCCAGGGCTGAAATGGTTAACAAATGTAGTAGACAACATTATTTTTTTTACATCCTCCTTTCCTCCTTCCCTATTCCTCCCCCTTCTTTTTGTTTTGGTAAAAAAAAAAAAAGCTAAAATGCCTGACTATATTTTTCTGTTCTTTTTGTATTTGTGTTTGAAATGGCAATAAAAAGTAATTAAATAAAAAAAAAAGATAGCATTAAATTTGACATGATAAAAATAGACATTGATTATATGTTGTTAATTAATTTATTGTTATTTTTAAAGGCACTGAAAGCACAGAGCGTTTGTGAGAAATGAATTTATAAAAATGGAAAATAAATAACTTATACAAACCTGCCGATTTTGTAGTATAAAGCTTTAGTGCATTTCTCAACAATTCAGTTGTTTTGTGACATCCTAACAGTAGCAGTGAAATTCTAAGCAAAAAAGCATTTTTATACCAAAAAAAAAAAAAAAACACACATATTCTAAGAAGTGAATACCCATTATCCATGTACAGGTGTTACTACACAAAAACAGATTTTACACCAATTTAAACTATTTACAGTTTAATATTTGCTTTGGATAATCCAAATTCTTAGGGGCGCAAAGGGTATTATATTTACAACTTTAAAATAAGGGCATGTTTGACTATATTTTACACACTTTTTTAACCAGTTGTATTACCCTGACCAGTTAAATCATACATGCACCTTAAAAAACAAGGCCTATGCCACTCACACCTTATCACGGTTATTAGGCTGACAAATGTAATACTCATGTGCAGGCAACTGGCTCTTGTCATGCCCATGGCTTGTCCAGAGTCTAGCAGTCTTTAAATAATGCAGCAATACAGTGACAGTGTGGTAAACCTTGCATATGGCCATAGAAATGTTTTTACATCTGCTTCACAGACATCCATTATTTATAACAGAATGGACTCACAAAATTACCAGATCATTGCAACATGCTAATATTTCTAGGCACTGGGCAGGCTAAGGTAATGACAAGACAGTCTCTTGCAACTAAGGTCTATGATTATTTTTATAAAGCTGATGAGTAAGATGTGGGGATAAAGTATATGCAAATAACTGTATTTGGATCATTTTTAAAAGGGGGCATTAAGATTGAGGTGAGATGTTGAGGTTTTTGGTCAAATATATTGCTAAAAAGAATAAAAAAATACTGTGAAAAACACAGTGGTGGAAACACACAAATCTAATAACCAAAAAAAATATTTTTTACAGCTTTTATAGAATATGTTTTAGCAACTTATAGAATATAACATATCTTTTTAGTGTCTCACAAAGGAAGGTCAAGTCAGGTTTTTAAATATGCACTAATCTCTAGTTAAAAGCTCTTACATTTATTTCTAAATCGAATAATGTATGAGTGTAAGTTATGCTCAAAATATACAATCTTATATACATAAATACAAAATTCATAGGCATAACAGATATGTAAATATATATGCAGATATGCAAAACAACACTGTGGAATTTATTTACTAAAGCTGAAGAGTGTAAAATCAGGCTAACTTTTGCATGGAAACCAATCAGCTGCTAACCTCAGCTTGTTCAATTTAGCTTTGGCAATAAAACCTGGAAGCTGATTGGTTTCTATGCAGAAGTGAGCCTGATTTTGCACTCTCCAGTTTTAGTAAATAAACCCATGTATGTACAGAAGAAACTCAAAACACAAGCATGCCACAATTTAACATTGATGTTATAGCAAAACTTGTAATTTTGGTAGACTTTAACCCTTCAATGGTTACATTGACAGTAGCTAATTCTAACGCATTTTACTGGTAAAGTCAATATTCTGAGAGATTTGTGGTTTATTTTACAAAATATAAATAAAGTGGTAAAATACTTCAGAGCTGTATTATATACAGTTTCTTTACAACATCCAATATTCACCTTAAAACACAAGCACATCTCCAGATATGTACATATCCCTGAGTTCCAAATGGTTTTATAAGTGTGTTTTGTTTAGTGTCTGATTAAGACAATTCACTAAGGCACTTCATGTTGTCATGACGGAGTTCAAAAGGAAGTATTCTATAAAGTCTTAATATTGAATGAAGTTCATGTTTGCTGCTCTAAAACTTCTAAGTAGTCAGGTTCTGCATGGAGATTAGCTTTAAGTTCAAAATATTCATTTTTGGTTTGTTCAACTAAAACCTTCCTTGGTCTGGTATACATAATTGTTTCCATTAATTTTACTTCCTCCCGGGTCCTTGGATAATGTACCTCAACATCTGGTTGCAAATGTGCCATGCTTTTTCTTAAATATTCTGCAATTCCAAGTTGTTGGATTTCTCTTTCTTTTTCAATCAAGTTTCTATAAAGGTAACTTGCATCTTGGAAGG
The DNA here is from genome assembly GCA_037952925.1 of Lithobates clamitans. Taxonomy (NCBI): domain Eukaryota; kingdom Metazoa; phylum Chordata; class Amphibia; order Anura; family Ranidae; genus Lithobates; species Lithobates clamitans. Next base: position 5,068,128 of record JBBGZY010000314.1, read on the forward strand.
ATAAAAATTCTGCTGTTGGATCACTTGCTCCTAATTTTACATTTGAATCTCCTTGCTGTGAATTATTTTCTAAAAGTCCTCTGCAAATTCTCTTTGGATCATTAAGTTCCATATCTTCCTCTTTTTCTAAATGTTTTGGTGTGAATGGAGGTGTTTGATACACCTGAACAACTGGATTTGCTATTCTTTGTTCAGAAATAGTTGATGCTGGTCTTTCTGTGGTGTGGTGAGTTGTTTTATGGCCATACATACTGTACTGAATGTGAACAGGGCTGGCTTCTCTTATTTGTCCATTTTCCTGTTTCTTCTTGTAGCGTTGCCTCCTATGCAACACAAGAACGATTATTCCAGCAGAGCAAAGTACAACTGTTATTAAAAGAATTAGAAGACCAAGGATTAACACGGAAAGGGGTATGTAATCAGATAGCGATTTTAATATAGTATCAACTTGATTTGTAGCTGTGAAAGGTGGTGTAAGGTTGTTGAAACTTTGAGTAGGGAACATTGGATTATTTAATAATTCAGGACACAAATCGTCTTTGTCAAGAGATTTCAATTCAATTTTTGCCAACTCTCTAGGAGAATGGCATAAAATCTCACTGACAACAAGTAGTTTATGGTTTTGGATCCATTTTTTTAATCCCAGTAAACTGCATGTACAATTCCATGGATTGTCTTGAATTTCAATTTGGGTCAGCAAATTCAAATCATCTAAAACTTTACTCACAGGGATGCTTACAAACTGGTTAGATTTAAGATTAAGCTTTGTCAAAGGAACCCCTAAAAATACATTTTCTGGTAATGTTTTTAGAAAATTATTATTTAGGTAGAGGGCTTTCAATTTTGGCATTATGGAAAAAGTTCCAGCTATAATTTCCTTAATAGCATTGTATTCCAAATATAAGTACTCAATTGCCATCAGACCCATAAATATCCCGGGATTTAAACTTCTCAGGTGGTTTCCATTCAAGTACATCTTCTGTAATTTAGTCAAATTCTGAAAAGACAGTTCTTCAACTATTTCAATTTGATTGTTGCCTAAATGAAGCATTTCTAATGTTCCATATTCAGTAAAATCATTTTTATAAATTCTGTGAATAATATTTCCTGCCAAAATTAGCTTTCTTGGATTTACAGGAGGTGGTTCAAGGTCAGACATACTTTCAATATTGCGTTCTTGACAATGAATCAAAGTACCATAGAAACCAGTGTTAGAACAATGGCATGGAATAGGACAGTAAATTCCAGGAGGTACAGTAGAAGCCTTTGGGAATACATAGGTCTCTTTAGTTGGAATCTTTGGAAGGAAAGTTAACTTTGTTGGTATCTGACCATCACTAATGGAAGATGTACCTAACAGTGATAAAGGTACTGAGGGTTCCTCTAGGTCACTACTAGGAGTTGTAATGCAGAACATCTCTTTCTTCAATTTTCGTAGAGTAGTACCCTTAAGGTCTAGAGGATTATAGCATATAACATCACCTATTGAAGACTGCTGAGGCATATTTTCCAGCCAGATTTTTAGTTGTAATAATTCACAGTTGCAAACCCATTTATTGTCCTCCAACTGAAGTTCTATTATCCTGCCAATGTGCTCTAAAAATCCAACATAAGAAAGAGTTTGTAGCTGATTTCCTCTTAAGTCCAAATGAGTCAAAGGTACAAAGCGAAAAATATTTGCTGGCAAAAAGTTAATGGCATTATCATTTAGGATAAGAACTTTCAGTCTGTTAAGCTTGCTGAATGTATTTGCTTCAATGGTAGTAATAAAGTTATTATCTGCTTGGAGGAATTCCAGATTCTCAAGTCCAAGAAAAGTATTTTCTCTGAGTGTCTCCAGTGAGTTGTGATTAATATGAAGTTTCTTCAGCATGCGTAGATCATTAAATGCTCCTGGTTCAATCTCCACAATGTTATTAAATCCAAGGTGTAAAGAAATTAAATTGCTGAATTCCAAAAACTCATTTAAATGTAATTTATACAAATCATTGTTTAATAGGTTAAGCTCTAGGTATTGGGAATGTGGTACTTTGATTTCTGATAATTGTGTGATGCCTTTTTCTTCACAGTTCACAAATAAGGAACCATCTTTTTCATCACACAAACACAAATTTTCACATGATTTCCTCAGTATAGCATCAAATGTAGTGCATGTTGCTGAGGTACTCAGAAGTAGATAAACCAGGACTGTTGAGATCATGATGTTTATGATAAGTATTCCTGAAGAGAAAAAAAATAGTTTAATAGCAAGAAATTGCAAAAATATTCCTAAAAGTGCAAAAACAACTGCAACTGTTCACCTAAGGAAAATGCAATATACAGTAGATATGAATTAAAAAATAACATAGCAAAACTGTAAGCTATTAAAACACATTCAATTAAAATCGGTATTATAACATATTTTAACAGAAAGATTTGGTATGTTCACCAGATTTCACGCAAAAAGTTTGCATAAACAATAAATGGCTTATAACTGGAGCCAGTTGTTAACTTTAATTTTCTTAACCTTTTTTTTCCCCAGACAAACACATAATTATGCAAGTTGTTTTTGTGGAAAACTGTACAAATTTGTAGCATCACAACAACCAAGAATGGATTTCCCAAATATTTAGGAATTTATTAAAACCTTCAGTGCAAATCACACATATATGCACACTATCTACTGTATATACTTAATTTTCTGTTTTAAAGATTTTGACGTGCCGTATATACAGCACATTGTTTATCCACAAAATCACTTCAGCAATCACTATCACTGCAGGCTTTGGGAGCCCAGTAAAAAAAATGGTTAAGTTGAAATCATGATTGAGCAGAGTAATCATTAAGGACCATTTATCAAAGAATTTTAAAGTAAGCTTTGTATCTGGCAGGCTTTTTTGAGTGGATTTGAACTTTTGCTTGTTAAAGAGGAAGTAAACTTCCTCTGCTAACATTTACCTATAGGTAAGCCTATAATAAGGCTTACCTAGAGGTAGTGTAAATATCTCCTAAATGTGTACAGTTTAAGAGATATTTACGTTACATGAAGCCAGTGACACCACTGGCGCATGGGCTCTGAAGGAATGGCCACAGGTGCCATTCCTTCAAAACCCTGTGCCATGAACGTCGGCTCCCACGTGCATGCGTGGGCATGACGTCATAGTGGCTCTGGCCACTCTCAGAGCCGGAGCCCGCAAACCTGTAAGCTGGGTAAGATGGGTGAAAATGAAAGTGGCTGCAGTGCTGACATTGCGCCGCTGGAACAGCTTCATTTAAGGGTAAGTTTCATATTATGAATTTACCTTGCATGAAAAAAAAAAAAAGGGCAGCGGTATACAACCGCTTTAACTCGTCCTGAACTTTGCACCACAGGATTTGCACCTGGAAAGGAATATTCATCTTAAAATCTGTAAAAAGAAAGAAGATGTGAAGGGGCGAGTGGCGCTAACTATTTGTCAAATAGTGCTCTACCAAAACACTCTATAGTGGCTAAGTATTAAAAGACACAGTGTTATTGTGGAATAAATTATAACAAAACAGTTTCCATAAAGGTGATAGTGTCGTCACTACGCACAGCACGTGACTTCCAGGAAGCTAAGCGAGTGGGTGGAACACAACCAGAGTGCATGTTTTCCACCTACAGCTCAGTTGCCTATGCTTTATACCGGCAAGTGCAACCCCTATGGGACTAGGCATTACTCTGCATGAACTACATTTTTTGACTGTTCGTTTTTATACATTTTTTTAAATAACCTTTTAATAAATGGACGTTTTGGTTATACTGCACTATGGGAGCCAATTTCTCCTTTTCATGAGGATTATGAAAACTACATCTATCACAACCCGGATATCCCAAGGCTGCTCAAGGAACTGCAAAGGCTGACACCAGTGGTTACCTGCCAACCTAAGGAGCTACATGCGCACTACCCCTGTAGGGGTAGTAGAATCTGATGAGTGGAGACCCTTGAGGGGGAGCACGCAAGTCACCTGTCAAGATTCTGTGATCACTAAAGTCACCTGCTACAATTCCTCTAAACACGAACAGTCACCTTCATTGGGATGAATGCACCTATGTATATTTTGTACACGGTGCGATAAACTGCATCTTGGTGAAATTTTTAATTTTGGTGCAATTTTTGCATTTTTTCTGTTTTTTGGTGCCATTTTTTTTTTTTTTTCATTTTTTTGGTTTTTCTTTTGCAACTTGGGTTTATATACACCTTGATTTTATGATTGGGACACTATATGTATACACCTATATGTTTTTGTATATGGTGCGATAATTACATTTTGGTGCGATTTTGGTGCAATTTTTTTTTTTGTGCGATTCTTTGCATTTTTATTTGGATTTGGTTCACTCACATCCTGTATTTTAGGCTTGGACACTATACACACTGTTACAAGCAGAGGATCACTATACTATCATGATATTCATGTCTGGATGTTTTATACACTAATTTGTAAGCCATTACATTTTTGGTGATAACTTCTCCTGTGTAGGATTGGTGTCCACACCTAGAGGGTTTTAGTACTCACCTACTGGGGTAGGTGAGGTGTGATAGATATTACACTATCACCTTTATGGAAACTGTTCTGTTATAATTTATTCCACAATAACACTGTGTCTTTTAATACTTAGCCACTATAGAGTGATTTGTTAGAGCACTTTTTGACATTAAGCGCAGACCTTCCTAATTAATTTATTATCTTAAAATCTGTGATTTTTCCATGGTAGATAAAGAAACAGGTTCATTTATTGTCCACTGCTCTAGCAGCACATATATGCATTCCCTTTACTCCTTTACATTTCTGATCAGCGGTTGGGTGCAAAGAAATCATCCAGTACTTTTGGATAAGGATGGTAATGAGACTTATTCCTGAGCTCTGTGTAAGATGCAAATAGAGTGACTCAGAGATTACAGTACATACAGATTCCTTTTTTTTCTCCTAATAGATGAATGGACAGTGTGGAGCCAGAGGAATGGTGGGTGATGCTAGGGAGGGCCACCTCAACTACATGAATTCTGACTACATTGAAACCAGGGCTGACACATTTACTCTTAGAAATGAGTAGGGATGAGTTTGGGGTTGAATATGAGTTTGAAGGAAATACAAGTTGTTCACCGTTCAGGAAAACAGCAAACAAATGTGCCAATTTTTCACTTCATAGCTTTTGAATTGAGTTCAGGTTTTAAAAGCCAACAACTGGGGTTTCTTATGTGCCATCCCATTTCCTATAAGAGTCATATTTTTTTCTTTCAGGGGCCTATTATTAGTGTGTGTTGGAGAGTTGAAGTAGCAAGAGAAAGCTGGCAGCATTTTTTTTTCTTTCATTGACAGTTGCTTTTATACAGTGCTATAGAGTGAACTGGTCACATCCATACTTGAAAGCTGATCTCTATGTTTAATGTAATTTTTTATATCATTTTTTTTTTCATTTTTTTGGAAGGGAGAGCTGGCCCAAATGAACCATTTACTGCACTAACAGGTGTGCTTGCTGGGTGTGCTGTATTAACTGTATATAGCCTCAGCTCTGTGTTCTGGTAGTGAGGCTGGGACTTCCCGTCTCTCTCCCATAACAAAAAAGAGTCAGACTGAGTGCCACTTCACCATTCAGGGGAAACTTTTTTATTCTATGAATGAATACAAAGCTTTCTATGATTAGCTGGAACAGAGATCATGAGGTCATTTGCCTGCCTTTCCACCTCATACAATCAGATGAAGCTTTGTATTCATTCATAGAATACAAAGCTTCCCATGAATGTCTGAGTGGAGCTCAACCTGACTCTACTTTTTTTCAGGTGTTTGATGGGAAGCCCCTTTCTCACTCCTGTATACAGTACTGTATGTATCTGAGCTCAGTAAGTACACCTGATTGTGCAACATTTGGATAAGCTTGACCCAAATTAACTATTTAAAGGGACATTAAATGTAGAGATCAGCTTTAAAGCGGTTGTATAGTCATTTTTGTAACTTTTACCTACAGGTAAGTCTATAATAAGGCTTACCTGTAGGTAAAAAAAAAATATCTCCTAAACCTGTACGGTTTAGGAGATATTCCCCTTGCTATGAGCCGCTGACTGCAGCGGCGCATACGCACAGGGGATTCTTGGCTGAAGGTCTGGCAACTGCCAGACCTTGCCGGGAAAGAAATCTCCCGCGCGCATGCGGGGGAGTGATGACATCGCGGCTCCAGCCACTCACAGCGCTGGAGCCACGATACCCTGAAGACATGCCGAGGCAACATGTCAGCTACCTTGGTGTGGACCAGGTAAGATACCGACACCTTGTTCTAAGGTAAGTATTTCATAATGAGCTAGTATGCGCTGCATAATAGCTCATTATGCCTTTTGCCTTACAGGGGTAAAAAAAAAAAAATGTCAGCGGGTATACAACCGCTTTATTAAGTCTTCACTGGATCCCACCAGTCTGAATAATCTAAGACCTATCTCCTTGCTCCTCCCTTATTTCATTGTCTCCCATGGCTTCCAATACCATCTCTACGCTGACAGCACCCAAATCTATCCATTTGCTTCTCAGTTCACCCCTTCAGTCCCCTTGAACAGCAATAGTTTACTAAATTAAATATTAATATGGATGTCACATCTGACTTCTGCTTTCAGCCCCATATTCAATCATGTCCAGATCTTGCCACCTCTGTGACATTTATCTTTTTTAGACACAACTAAGATACTACTTTACTCCTTTGTTATATCTCATCTTTACTATTGCAACTTCCTCCTTGTTGTACTACCTTTAAAGAGGCTATCAGTCTTTCGTGAATTCTGCCACCTAATTTATCCACCTTTAGCACCATCTAGTTGTACTAGGTATTAGTGTAGATTTGTTAGTGTAGGTAAAACTCTTTAGCTCAGGGCTAAGCCTAAGCTGTGAATCTGGGTCAGGGTTCAGTAAGTTAGGGCTAGATGACTCATCCTAGCAGCCTCTGGTGCCTCCCCCTGTTTTCTGGGACATTGGAGAATGTCCTGGACATAGTGGGTGGAGTTTAGGAGGAGCTGCTTGGAACATTTATGAGGGCCTCAGCCAATCCCCAGTAAAGGGCCGGCAGGGGGCTGGCCACCTCATAATAAGCATGAGTCATGCCAGCAGGGCAGTCAGGTGGAAGATGGAGATAGAGTGCTGAGGAGGCTGTCGGTGGCCCTCAAGGTACCCCCTAGTCTAGGGGTTTGAACTTTGGCCGGGGCTCGGGTGCTGGAAGGATCCTGCCATAACACATAGAGAAAGCCTTTCCTGGAGGCATGGAGCAAGGAGAGAGGATAGCAGGAGCAGGCAGCACTACAGGGAGATCTCCTGAAAGTTAGCTGGGGGGGGGCTGGTGAGTGTCAGTTTGGAGAACTGAGGTGTAGAAGTTAGCCTGGAGGGCTGGTAAAGGGGCAGCTGCAGCCAGGGTTGGGTTGGCAGTGCCTGAAGAGGTGTTGCTGGGATCAGTAGCCATGGGAAGAAGAGCACAAGCTAGACACTGTCATTTTTGCTACACGAACAAGGGGCCTTGGGTTCCTGCCTGTAATGGGCCATTGTCTTTAATCTGACTGAGTGACTTTAAGATCTTCACATAGTGATCCAGCTGGGTTCTGCAAGTATGTGTGTGCTGGAGGAAAAAGTGGAGCTGTATATAGAGACTGTATATAGGAAGAATGTCCCTGAAGTTCTGCTGAAGTTATGTGGGCATCCCATAACCTCCCATCCCTATCCAAGTTATTACCCTCAATAAACCACAAAAAAAAGAAAGTCATGGACTGTTCTCTGTCTATGGAGTGCCTGTAAAAATTTGGTGTGTTTGGCTGTGCAGGGTGGGGGATTACAGTTTAACTGTGGCTCCTTAGGGGATGCACTACACACTTTACTAACTGCTTAGTGTCTGATGCCCCTCTCTGCAAATACCTCCATTAGCTACTGCTAATCCAATGGATACAATTTAAAATACTAAAAATATACAAAGTCATCCACAACTCTGCCCCAAGCCAGATCACAATCCTTATTTAAAAATATCACCCCTTTACTCCTCCCAAAACCTATTGCTCTCTAGGTCACTCATCACCTTCTCCCATATTAGACTCCTGGACACCTATAGAGCTTCTCACATCCTCTAGAATGATTTATCTTAATCTCTCACTCTGTCCACTTTTAGGTGATCCCTGACAACTCACATTTTCAGGGAAGCCTACCCCACCTCTGCCTAAAAGCTGAACTTTTATTTTCTCTATCAGCTCATCTGCCACAGTTATTAATTTTTGCGTCCTCCTTTCCCCTCCTCTTTTAGATTGTAATCTCTCATGACCAGGGCCCTAACCCTGGATTGTATTGCAAATGTGCTGTCTCCTTTTATTTTGTAAATCATTGCTCACGCTGTTATAATATAATAAGTAAATTATAAAATAATAATAATCTCCAAATAATAAAAAAAAATCACCACTTAGAAGAGGTGCTGCAGAAGAACTGAATTTCCAAATAGGAGAATCTTATCCTAATATGCCCTTGAACCACAGATCCCTGGAAGGAGGAGAAGCAGTGGGTGTTGCTGCCAAATCTTCAAAATACTTTATGTCATTTTTACAACCACAGCGGACAGGCTCAGCTGCAGGCAACAGTTGAATGCAGTGACTAAACAATATGATTGCAGACTACTTGAGGGTCTAGGGTTTCCACACACAGCCTTTAAGGTGTAGACCCCATGGACTATAGGGTGCCCAGGCTGGACCACTTGCTAGAGCTTGCAAAATATGCACTGGAGCTTCTGGCTTGCTCTGTGCCCAATTTAATTTCTGAGAGGGCTTTCATTGCAGCATGGTTTTCACAGGTTTTGTGACAGAGTGATGGTGTCCCTCTTCCCTGACACTTTAGACCAGCTCGCTTTTTTGAAAATGAACCAGTCCTGGGTCAGCAATGATTACAAAATGTCTGCAGCTGATGCTACCAACCAAATTGTTTCTTTTCATCCAGCTCACCAAAATATTGTGCCCTACACCGATGCCATATCCTACCTCCACCAAACGTCCATCATTTTTTTTTTAAGAGTTTTATTGTGCACATAAGGATTAATCATACAATACATCAGATAAGGGTTTATCACCATAAACACAGCATTAGTATTGCAAATATCTCTGTAACCTAAATGTGCCATTCAGGTTCCCTAGCCTACCCTATATTTCAGTATATATATGTACATTTTTTTTTTCAAAAACCAGTCAAAGAATTCAAACAGGCATAGAAAAAGAACCCCCCCCCCCGCTGGGATGTCAACACTCAGTGTTCTGTTCATTAGGAGACAAGAAGGCCTAGCCTGTCAGTGAAAGGAGCAGGCCACCCCTCATCCCTCTGCCATGAGTTGTTAATAGCAATAGGTCTTACTTATCTGATGATCTAGGACCCCTCCTCATCCAATGTGTTCTCAGAGTCCACCCACAGGAACCAGACCTTTCTAAACTTCTTGGGAGCCCCCCTAGCTTCATAAGTCATTTTATACATCATCACATCCACATTTACTATTTTTATCCATATCCCCAATGTCAGTTGCTCATCATGTATCCAGCGTTTAGCAATGAGTTTTCTCACACCAAAGTATAGGATCCCAAGGAATAGTTTAGTGTGCGCATTCATCTCTTCTTGATCAAAAACCCCAAGTAAACAACGTAGGGGAGAGCAAATGTTTGGTAAAGCAAACTTGTCCAATATAAATTCAGTCACCTGCGACCATAATGGTCTCACCTTCATGCACTCCCACACCATATGTAAGAAAGTGCCTTCCTGCTTCACGCATTTATGGCAGATAGCGAACTCCCTCCTATGCATTCGATAAAGTCTAGCTGGTGTATAATACTGCTGGTACAGCTAGCGATACTGGATCATTTTATCCGTAGAGGATATAACAGACACCAAGTATGTGTCCAATGTCTCCTGCCACAGTTCTTCCGACAACTCTGGGACAATCATCTCCCATCGTGCTCTGACCTTGGAAGTTAAGGTCATTACTCTCGGGCCCACTGCCCCATAATATCTAGCGATCCGCTTGGACGTATCCGGGTTAATCAAAACCTTTTCTAAATCTGTATTCTGTACCCGTATCTCAGGCCTCCCAAACTGGGCATTCGCTGCATGCCGCAGTTGGACATATTGGAAGAACAAAGTCTTGGGCACTCCAAATTGTTCCCTCAACTGGGCAAAAGTGCACAGACGGTCATCATTACAGATGTGATGTAAATATTTAATGCCATATTTTGCCCAGGTCCTTTGCCCATCAGACAGTTTAAAAAAACTCCCCCAAGAACAAGAATCGGTTGCACCATAGAGGACTGTTTGAAGATAGCCACAAGGGTTCATCCCACTGCCGTTGAGAACACAGATGAAACACTTTCCCAGGTAGTGCCATAACTGAACCCACCTTTCTCCCTGGAATCTCTTTCCTGTAGAGCATGTTCTGGAGGGTTTCTTGTGAGGTGGAAATTGCTGCCTCCAATAAGGTAGTGGCAGAAATCCGCCAGTGCAGAAAAGATAGCTGTGAGGCCAAAAAATAGGAGTGCAAATCCGGAAGGGCCATCCCTCCCATTGTAACTGGTAGTTTCAATATTGCTAAAGACACCCTGGGAGCTTTGGAGCCCCACAAAAAACCTACAATAATGGAGTCAATGTGCCTGAAGACCCGTAGTGTCACAAAAAAACTGGGAAGTTTGAGAGGATATAGAGAAACTTAGGGAGGAAGATTATCTCAAACAGATTTATCCGTCCCATCAAGGTGATCGGTAAATTCTGCCATCTCTGAACCCTCTCTCGAAAATTTCCCACAATCGGTGACAAATTGGTCTCCAGGAACTTAGAAATGGGAAGCTGAATCTCAATTCCCAAATACCTGAAGGAGGTGGATAATGGAAAAGGGCAATCCGGCGGGACTTCCACCGCGTCATCAATGGGGAAAAGGGAGGACTTTTTCCAATTTATACAGAATCTGGAGTAGTCTCCGAATTCCTGAATCAATCGGAAAGCTTCCAAGAGTGAGGGCCCTGGATCCTGCAGATATAACAACATGTCATCTGCATAGAGTGACACCCACTCTTCAAATTCCCCCAGCCTCAAACCAGTCAATTTTGGAGTGGTTTGGACTGCTTAGTTGGACTGCTAAGGGCTCTGTGGCCAGGGAAAACAGGAGGGGTGAAAGCGGGCACCCCTGCCTGGTGCCCCGAAATATAGGGAAGGGGTCTGATACGATACCATTAACCCTTAGTCTGATCAGTGGATCCGTGTACAAAAGCCATACCCAGGAAATGAAAACAGGGCCAAATCCATAGGACTCCAATAAGTGAAACAAATATGGCCACTCTACTGAGTCAAAGGCCTTTTTTGTTTACAGTGAGCCACTATTCTAGTCCCTGAGTTGTCGTGAGCAGTCTGGAGAGTCACAAAGAGTCTCCTGATATTCATCTGAGTGCATCTTCCCTGGATAAATCCTGTTTGATCCGCATCTACCAGTTTGGGGATGACTGACTGTAACCTACCTGCAATTATTTTGGCCAATATTTTTGTATCAAAGTTCATCAACGAGATCGGACGGTAAGAGTCACACTCTTGGGGGTCCTTCCCCCTTTAGGGATCAGAACAACCAAGGCTTCCCTCATAGAGGGAGGTAACTTACCATCCGATCTAGCCGCATTGAACACTTTAAGCAAACGAGGAGCCAGTCCATATCGGTAGGTGCAGTACCACTTCAAGGGGAGGCCATCTAATCCAGGGGACTTTTTAGTCAATCGCCCCCTATACCTCCTCTACCGTAAAGCCAGATTCCAGAGCAGCGCTGTTCTCCTCCGTCAACCTAGGTAGATCAATGTCAGCTATGTAAGTTCCCATTGATTCTGTCCCCAGAGGAGCACAAGACTTATAACGTTCTTTATAAAACTGAGCAAAAGTTTTTAAAATATCAGCTGAGTCGCAGACATCATAGACCAACTTAATACACACCGGAACATATCTCGACTGCGCCAAGTATGCCAGTAACCTGCCATTCTTGTCGCCAAATTCAAATATACGCCTGAGTTAGGCTAGGCTAAGCTTTGTGGTACGTTAAGTTAGTGCTGTCTTGTACTCCCTGGTTCTCATCCGCAACGCTAGCAACTGCTCATCAGTGGGGTCCCTGATATATTCTGCCTCTGCCAGCGTTACCTCTGTTTCCTTATGTAGTATTGTGGAAGCTAACTGTTTCTTAAACCCATGCACTTCTGCTATAAACACCCCTCTCAGCGTGGCCTTAATGGCCTCCCACCGAAGAAGAGAAGACCCCGAATTGCCATTTTCAGTCCAGTAGTGTTTAATAGCCTCTGTACACTTAATCTTTACATACTCCTCTTGAAGCCAAATAGCCTCCATTCGCCACAGGCGCATAACAGGTTTCGGTCCCAGATTAAGTTCCAACAGCATGGGAGAGTGGTCAGACAGTGCTCTGGGCAAGTAAGACACCTTCTTAACCAATGTCATCCCCTCCCCCTCAGTCAGGATAGTGTCTATTCTGGAGAGTGTCTTATGCATTTTCGAATAACAGGAATACTCCCTCGTATCAGGATGATGAAAATAACAGACATCTCTAAAGCCATGAATAAACATCCACCCCGCCAGGGGGGCTGGAGTGCCAATTGTCCCTCCCAGTCTATCCAAAACTGGATCAGACACGGAGTTGAAATCCCCTAAAATAAATATCCTCCCCTCCGCTACCTCAAACGTGTCCTTTATCATGTCATCCAAATGAGTTAGCGAAAAGGGAGGAAGAACATATAAATTCACAAATGTTAGTAAATTATTCATCACCTGTAAAACTAGTATAACATACCTCCCTTTAATGTCAGTTCCCACTGCTTGAATGGATATGGGCATGGCCTTGGTGACCAAAGTAGAGACCCACCTCACGTATGAGGAGTACCTGGCATGGTAAGCCCCAGCAATGTGAGCCCATTTTAAGGAAAGGAGCCTGGAGCCCTGGAGATGGGTCTCTTGAAGTAGTATTAGGTGGGGTTTGTACTTTTTAATATAGTCAAATATCAAAGAGCGTTTAAATTTGGCATTGAGGCCACTGACATTCCAGGCCAAAACCTTAAGATTAAGACCTCCATGATATATAGATAGATAGATAGATAGATAGATAGATAGATAGATAGATAGATAGATAGATAGATAGATAGATAGATAGATAGATAGATAGATAGATAGATAGATAGATAGATAGATAGATAGATAGATAGATAGATAGATAGATAGATAGATAGATAGATAGATAGATAGATAGATAGATAGGAGAATAAGGAGTGGAGATCTCCTCTCCTCCTTTGGGTATGGCTAGCTATAGAATTGGGGTTTCAGGCTCCCCCCTCACACACAGCACATAGTATTCTTGGCCTTGGGCAAGACCCAATATAAAGACACCAAATGAAGACAATCCCAGCAAAATGCAAACATAAAACCCTTGCCAAACGTCCATCATTACCAGCTCCTGTCCCCTCTGCCATTACCAGCTCCAGAAATCTCTGCTGGCTTGCCACCATTGCCAGCTATAATTACCCTGCCCAATTCTGTTGTTCCAGCACTGTAAAGATGGCAAACACATAATGCTTCCACAGCTGTGTCTCAGCTGCAAATTTTCTAATGTTTGCCGCAGTGTAAATCATGCTCTCATCTCATGGATTGCAGCCTACTTTGGTGCTATGGTACTCAACATGTTTGTGATTATATTGTCTCTCTGAAATACTCAGTCATACTAAGTCAGGCTGATTACACTCTTTTAAACTTTACAATATTTGTGGTTATTGACACAGCAATCAGTGGACAAACGTGACAGCTTCTGGCTGTCAGTGGTTGCTAAGGAAATGCTTGCACCTCTCACATTCTTACCAAACACTGACCTTACCTGGTCCATTCACTTTCATGTCCAGGAATATCACGGTTATGTAAGCAAAGGGTTGGAGATAGGGGGTAATATAATTTCCTAAATATGGCCATTTTTGGGCTATGATGTCAACACTGTCCTTGTCCCTTCCCTTATAATAACAATGACAGCTGGGGAGCTGTCATTTGGTGAGTGAAGTAATTAAATTAGGGGCCCATTATCATAACACCTTCCCATCCGGACTATAGCAAAATGACAGCTTGGCGGCAGCACAGTTGTTCTGGGAGGACGTCATAGGACATCTTCCCAGAAGGCACCTCTTGTGGGGCCGCACAGCAGCACAACCTGTTACCGACTGTGATGACTGATCACTACACCAGCCCGCTGCCAGTATCATGTGATTGCTGTGACCACTCACAGCAGATCACATCAATCGTAAACAATGGATGGCTTCCTTTCATGCCATCCATTGTATACAATTGTTTTGCTAGCTATGATTGGTCAAAGTGATCACATGGTGCAGACAGGGCTAATCACAGCCCATCTAATAAGCTTTGATCATTTACAGCTAATCACAACAAAAAAATCCTTATCACTTCCCCAGAGTAGTACAGTGTTACTATGATAACACTGTATTGCTCTGATCACAGTGTGTTAGAGAAAAAACTGTAAAAAATAAAAAATATAAATGTATTAAAAATAAACAAAATATAAAACAAATTAAAAAAAAAAAAAAATGAAAAAAAAAAAATGAAAAAAAAAATAGAAAAAAAAAAAAAAAAAAAATATATATATATATATATATATATATATATATATATATATATATATATATATATATATATATATATATATATATATATATATATATATATATGTTAGAAGGCCAGTGTGCTGGCCTGAATTTATGGGAGGAGCCCGGAGGGTATTTAAGCTGACCACTTCCCCTTCCTCTTTGTCAGTTTCAGTGCACGATACTACATGTCACTGTGTTGACTCTTCCCAGCTTACCTTGTGTTCATAAGTCTGTGCGTTCGATTACAAGTGGGTTGCGGCGTCTTCGCCGGCGGTTCTCGCTTGCTGTTGCAGGTAGGGTTCAAACCTTTTTGTTCATATGCAATGTTACCATTGGATATGTTTCCTATACCTGCAAACTCAGATTTGCAGGCTCGCTCTGCCTTGCTTGTCATCCTATCCACAAACATACGATTCGTTCGTAGATCCAAGGCTCTGAGCCATTGTCGGTTGTTCTCTGATATCACTCGATACAGGCTTCATTTTCTCATAGGATTCACTGTCTATGGGGTTCCCATCTCATCCATTTGGAGATCAGCATGTATTATTTGCATGGGTTTTGTGTCTGATTGAGGTGGTAATTAGACCCACATGGGGCCTTGTCTGCACTTTGATTAGCCTGGGGGGGCTGGGTGGTTGGAATGTGTTCGGTTTTAGAAGTAAGGTGTGGTATACACGCTGCAACCGATTTGTATTGGATTCACTTCATACATCTTACAACCGATTTGTATCAGTGCCATCTCTTTACAACCGATTCATATTGCATACCTGCTACAATCCGTTTCGAATCTAGTCGCATCAGCAGCACAACGGTTCGCATCGGATGCATCCCGCTCACTGATTCTTATTAGTCCCTGTTGTACCCCACAAATGGTTCGTTGTTTATGTAATTTTCTACTGACTGTTTCGTATTGCTTTCATGTCATACGAATCAGTCGGATTCAAGCCTAGTCGCCTCGGCGGCACAACGGTTTGCATCGGTCTTATCCTGCACACCAATTTGTAGTGGTTCTTACCATACCCTATGATTCATTATTTATTTTTTGTCCGATTCACATCACCACAGCAGCTACATGCATCACAGTCCACTCCGAACCTAGTCGCACAAGCGGCACAACGGTTCGCGTCACGAGTATCCCACACACCAATACGTAACAGTCCCTATAACAAATCTACGATTCGTTACGTATGCCACTTCGCAGTTCCTTCCTACATATACAATTTCTGCTATCCTTTTCTTTTTCGCCTATCAGTAGGTGACCTTTCTTGCAATCGCTGCAAGCTACGCATCTCATCATAACTCCTTGCAATCGCTGCAAGAACACGCATCTCAACATTTACCCATTTGCAATCGCTGCAACATGCATCTCAGTATAAACTCCTTGCAATCGCTGCAAGAACACGCATCTCAACATTTACCCATTTGCTATCGCTGCAAAAACATGCATCTCAGTATAATCTCCTTGCAATCATTGCAAGATCACGCATCTCAACATTTACCCATTTTTGCAATTGCTGCAACATGCATCTCAGTATAAACTCCTTGCAATCGCTGCAAGATACGCATCTCATGATAACTCCTTGCAATCGCTGCAAAAAACAGGCATCTCAGCATATACCCATTTTGCAATCTCTGCAAAACATGCATCTCAGTACAAACTCCTTGCAGTTGCTGCAAATACACGCATCTCAGCATATACCCATTTTGCAATCACTGCAAGAACACGCATCTCATCATAGCTCCTTGCAATCACTGCAAGACACGCATCCCATCATAGCTCCTTGCTAGGGATGAGCCGAACACCCCCCTGTTCGGTTCGCACCAGAACATGCGAACAGGAAAAAAATTCGTTCGAACACGCGAACGCCGTTAAAGTCTATGGGACACGAACATGAATAATCAAAAGTGCTAATTTTAAAGGCTTATATGCAAGTTATTGTCATAAAAAGTGTTTGGGGACCCGGGTCCTGCCCCAGGGGACATGGATCAATGCAAAAAAAAGTTTTAAAAACTGACGTTTTTTCAGGAGCAGTGATTTTATTAATGCTTAAAGTCAAACAATAAAAGTGTAATATCCCTTTAAATTTCGTACCTGGGGGGTGTCTATAGTATGCCTGTAAAGGGGCGCATGTTTCCCGTGTTTAGAACAGTCTGACAGCAAAATGACATTTGGAAGGAAAAAACTCATTTAAAACTAGCCGCGGCTATTGCATTGCCGACAATACACATATAAGTTCATTGATAAAAACGGCATGGGAATTCCCCACAGGGGAACCCCGAACCAAAATAAAAAAAAAAAATGATGTGGGGGTCCCCCTAAATTCCATACAAGGCCCTTCAGGTCTGGTATGGATTTTAAGGGGAACCCCGCGCCAAAAAAAAAAAAAAAAACGGCGTGGGGTCCCCCTAAAAATCCATACCAGACCCTTATCCGAGCACGCAACCTGGCAGGCCGCAGGAAAAGAGGGGGGGACGAGAGTGCGGCCCCCCCCCCTCCTGAACCGTACCAGGCCACATGCCCTCAACATTGGGAGGGTGCTTTGGGGTAGCCCCCCAAAACACCTTGTCCCCATGTTGATGAGGACAAGGGCCTCATCCTCACAACCCTGGCCGGTGGTTGTGAGGGTCTGCGGGCGGGGGGCTTATCGGAATCTGGAAGCCCCCTTTAACAAGGGGACCCCCAGATCCCGGCCCCCCCCCTGTGTGAAATGGTAAGGGGGTACTTACCCCTACCATTTCACTAAAAAACTGTCAAAAATGTTAAAAATGACAAGAGACAGTTTTTGACAATTCCTTTATTTAAATGCTTCTTCTTTCTTCTTTCTTCCTTCATCTTCTTCTGGTTCTTCTGGCTCTTCTGGTTCTTCCTCCGGCGTTCTCGTCCAGCATCTTCTCCGCGGCGTCTTCTATCTTCTTCTCCTCGGGCCGCTCCGCACCCATGGCATGAGGGGGAGGCTCCCGCTCTTCTCTTCATCTTCTTCTCTTCTTCATCTTCTTCTTCATCTTCTTCTTCTTCTTCCTTCTTCTCTTCTTCTCTTCTTCCTGTCTTCTGCGGGCCGCTCCGCAGCCATGCTGTGGCATGGAGGGAGGCTCCCGCTGTGTGACGGCGTCTCTTCGTCTGACGGTTCTTAAATAACGGGGGGCGGGGCCACCCGGTGGCCCCGCCCCCCTCTGACGCACGGTGACATGACGGGACTTCCCTGTGGCATTCCCCGTGACGTCACAGGGAAGTCCCTCAAGTCACCGTGCGTCAGAGGGGGGCGGGGTCACCGGATGGCCCCGCCCCCCGTTATTTAAGAACCGTCAGACGAAGAGACGCCGTCACACAGCGGGAGCCTCCCACCATGCCAGCATGGCTGCGGAGCGGCCCGCAGAAGACAGGAAGAAGAGAAGAAGAGAAGAAGGAAGAAGAAGAAGAAGATGAAGAAGAAGATGAAGAAGAGAAGAAGATGAAGAGAAGAGCGGGAGCCTCCCCCTCATGCCATGGGTGCGGAGCGGCCCGAGGAGAAGAAGATAGAAGACGCCGCGGAGAAGATGCTGGACGAGAACGCCGGAGGAAGAACCAGAAGAGCCAGAAGAACCAGAAGAAGATGAAGGAAGAAAGAAGAAAGAAGAAGCATTTAAATAAAGGAATTGTCAAAAACTGTCTCTTGTCATTTTTAACATTTTTGACAGTTTTTTAGTGAAATGGTAGGGGTAACTACCCCCTTACCATTTCACACAGGGGGGGGGGCCGGGATCTGGGGGTCCCCTTGTTAAAGGGGGCTTCCAGATTCCGATAAGCCCCCCGCCCGCAGACCCTCACAACCACCGGCCAGGGTTGTGAGGATGAGGCCCTTGTCCTCATCAACATGGGGACAAGGTGTTTTGGGGGGCTACCCCAAAGCACCCTCCCAATGTTGAGGGCATGTGGCCTGGTACGGTTCAGGAGGGGGGGGGGGCCGCACTCTCGTCCCCCCCTCTTTTCCTGCGGCCTGCCAGGTTGCGTGCTCGGATAAGGGTCTGGTATGGATTTTTAGGGGGACCCCACGCCGTTTTTTTTTTTTTTTTTTGGCGCGGGGTTCCCCTTAAAATCCATACCAGACCTGAAGGGTCTGGTATGGAATTTAGGGGGAACCCCACGTCAATTTTTTTTTTCAATTTTGGCTGGGGTTCCCCTTAATATCCATACCAGACCTGAAGGGCCTTGTATGGAATTTAGGGGGACCCCCACATCATTTTTTTTTTTTTATTTTGGTTCGGGGTTCCCCTGTGGGGAATTCCCATGCCGTTTTTATCAATGAACTTATATGTGTATTGTCGGCAATGCAATAGCCGCGGCTAGTTTTAAATGAGTTTTTTCCTTCCAAATGTCATTTTGCTGTCAGACTGTTCTAAACACAGGAAACATGCGCCCCTTTACAGGCATACTATAGACACCCCCCAGCTATGAAATTTAAAGGGATATTACACTTTTATTGTTTGACTTTAAGCATTAATAAAATCACTGCTCCTGAAAAAACGTCCGTTTTTAAAACTTTTTTTTGCATTGATCCATGTCCCCTGGGGCAGGACCCGGGTCCCCAAACACTTTTTATGACAATAACTTGCATATAAGCCTTTAAAATTAGCACTTTTGATTTCTCCCATAGACTTTTAAAGGGTGTTCCGCGCATTCGAATTTGCCGCGAACACCCCAAATTGTTCGCTGTTCGGCGAACTTGCGAACAGCCAATGTTCGAGTAGAACATGAGTTCGACTCGAACTCGAAGCTCATCCCTACTCCTTGCAATCGATGCAAGATACGCATCCCATCATAGCTCCTTGCAATCGCTGCAAGATACGCATCTCATCATAGCTCTTTTCAATCGCTGCAAGATACGCATCTCATCATAGCTCCTTGCAATCGCTGCAAGATACGCATCTCATCATAGCTCCTTGCAATCGCTGCAAGACACGCATCTCATCATAGCTCCTTGCAATCGCTGCAAGACACGCATTTCATCATAAGTCCTTGCAATCGCTGCAAGACACGCATCTCATCATAACTCCTTGCAATCGCTGCAAGACACGCATCTCATCATAACTCCTTGCAATCGCTGCAAGACACGCATCTCATCATAACTCCTTGCAATCGCTGCAAGACACGCATCTCATCATAACTCCTTGCAATCGCTGCAAGACACGCATCTCATCATAACTCCTTGCAATCGCTGCAAGACACGCATCTCATCATAACTCCTTGCAATCGCTGCAAGACACGCATCTCATCATAACTCCTTGCAATCGCTGCAAGACACGCATCTCATCATAACTCCTTGCAGTTGCTGCAAAAAACACGCATCTCGGCATATACCCATTTTGCAATCTCTGTAAAATGATGCATCTCAGTACAAACTCCTTGCAATTGCTACAAATACACGCATCTTACCATTTACCCGTATACAATCACTGCAAAACATGCATCTCAGTATAAACTCCTTGCAATTGCTGCAAATACACGCATCTTAGTGTTTACCCACTTGCAATCGCTGCAAAACATGCATCTCAGCATTTACCCATTTTTGCAATCACTGCAAAACACGCATCTAAGTATAAACTCCTTGCAATCGCTACAAAACACGCAGTTCAGCATTTACCCTTTTTTGCAATCACTGCAAAACACGCATCTCAGTATATACTCCTTGCAATCGCTGCAAAAACACGCATCTCAGCATATACCCATTTGCAATCGCTGCAAACATGCATCTCAACATATACTCCTTGCAATCCCTGCAAGCACACTCAGTGGTGCTCATACAGCCCACTTCATTTTTTAGTGGCACTTAATCGGTCACTCGTCTCCAGTGGCATTCATACGAGCCACTCATTGTTTTCGTCTATCTTTTCTCCCTCAGGTCAGTCGAGTTCAGGTTCCATCCTGTACCAGGTTGGACGTTATTTCCCAGGTAAAAAAAAAAACAAAAAACGCTATGTTTGCATCGTCACCAGGGCCAGTCACATACAAGGGAGACACATAAAAAAAGAAAAAAAAAAAGGAAAAAAAAAAAAAAAGGAAAAAAAAAAAAAAAAAAGTAAAGAAATCTTGTTGCATTCATGTCACCCCTACTGCAGGTGTTCCCGGTCGACCGAGTTTCGATCGTAACCAGGAGCTCGCTACTAAAGCGTCAGTCAGGGTCTAGTTCATGGGCTTTTCTATCACATCATTCTGCAGCACCCTTTCACTATACTGTTACTTCACATACATCATTGGACGTGATCTCCAGGTGTTAGTTCTGTCACATATGTCTATACATGACACTCTGTTTTCGAAGGGCGACCCTTCACCTCGCAGACAAGGTCGCTTAACAGTAGACTTGCTGGCAGGGCAAGTGTTAGCAGGCCGAGCACACGTCACACCCTACAGACCGCAACATTCCTACGTAGGCCGTACCAGACTTCTACTTCTCGCCCTGGGCTTCTGGTCTTCAGGTTTGTGCTTGCCACAGACAGGCACCCGAGCTATCGGTTATCTGGCCAGTCACCTCCTGGCCCACCTCGGTCGCCACGCACTCTTCTGAGTTTTCTAAATTTCCACTCAACATAAGTTCTGCACAACAGAACTCTGTCAGCTCCTGTCTATGCCTATCATTCCTTTTTCTGTACTTCTTCCTTTTTCCTCCTCTCTGAGTTTTCTCTTTACCACTCCGCTCTCTATCCTATGGCTATGACTCCTCTTAAATATGAGCACCCAGCCCCCTTTTTGTCTTCTGGCAGCGAGGACTTCACACCCGCCCCTCTGTTACCCCCCCAAATGGCTCAGAGCGCGGCTGCCTGCAGTCCCTCAGGGGACGGAACATCCCCAAACTCATAGCTGAGTCGCAGGGATATTCCCTTTCCTGCTAACGGCCAGGAAGGTAAAGCTTTTCAGGCTCCTCTTCCCGCCTCCAGCTGCAGCTGGGCCCAACAGGCATCCCTACAATCCATCCACGGGGCCCAGCTGCACTCTTTGGTCTCCCCCTTAGCCGCAACAGTTCGGACGTCCAGACCAGAGTCACACCTTTGAAAGTTCGCCCATCCATGGCCCTCCCGGACCTGGTCATGGTCCCGATGACAGCTTCTCCTTCTGCAGGTACACCAGGCTCTGCACCTATCGTCCTCCCCGTTCATCTTGTCCCGACCAGCATCAGGGAGGATATATTGGAGGGCAAAGATGTCATTTGGCATCCCTGCTCATCTCAGTCCATGACTTGGCGGACAACAAATCATACGCCTGGGGGGATGTCTCAGTGGTTGTCAAGTCGAGAGACCCCAGCCTCAGTCGTAAGCTGTCAGCCACTGAGTTCTCCCTGGCCTTCGGGATGTTCAGAGATGTACTTTGTTCAGCCACCCTCAGCAGGAGGGAGGAGCGGGACTTATACCTTCATGCAGTGACAGATCTTGCTTACAAATATGGAGGTTTTGCCGTCTACGACCATCGGCCATTTTTCAGCCAAAGCAGCAGCGAGACTTGCCCAGTTCCAGATAAGCTCTGACTGGAGCCTCACAGACACGGAACTCTTTTGTCACTACTTTGCCCACAAAGCTGACGGTTTCGCCCAATCCCTCACTTGAACCTGTCACACCAGGCCCAATGTCACAGGGTTATCCATAATCCGGACGATTTTCTGCTTATCGAACACCTAGACATACCCCCCCGGTAGATCTAGACAAGCTAAGAGGTCTTCAACAATCTCAATGGACACATAGTGGAAGGCCCAACACATTTCATAAGTTTCTCAGGCATCGTCCTGGATACGCATGCCATGCAGCCTAGCCTGCCTTCTGACAAATTAGCTTGTGTTAGGTTGGTCATTCAAGAGTTTACCCGGTCACAGGAATGTACTAAAAGACAGCTGCAGTCCTTGATAGGGATGCTCAATTTCGCTATGAGAACAATTCCTCAGGGGCGGTTGTTCATCTCAAGGCTCTTAGTCTTTCTTGCCCGAGTGCAGGACCCGACCAAGTCCTCAGACTAGACCCAGCAGCAATAGCAGACTTGGCTTTGTGGGACGAGTTCCTCTTCAACTGGAATGACATATCAATGTTTTTCCCTCAGTATCAGCTCAGTCGCCCCAGGTAGTCACAGATGCTGCAGCCTCCACTGGCTTTGCTGCCATTTTTGGCCATCACTGGTTTTCCAGACCTTGGCCCCCGGAAATCTGCCTGATTCCTGGCTTCCCTCGATCTTTGTCATTGTTCGAGCTGTACCCCATCGTGGCAGCAGCCCAAGTCTGGGGCCACACGTGGACAGATCAGACAGAGCTCTTCACCAGACAACCAGGTTACAGCTGACATCATTAATAAGGGTAGATCCAAGTCGCTCCCCGTCATGTCCTTCCTGCGCAGTCTGCTGCAATTGTCACTACATCACCAAATTTAACAGTTACTGTAAGCATATCCCTGGCAAGTGCAATACCGCAGCCGATGCACTGTCCCACTCCAATTTTGTCTCATTCTTCCAGCAGGAACCCGGGGCCGACCCATCATCCACTCCTATCCCACCTTGGTCTCAACTAACAATGGATTGAAGCCACACCTTGCCAATGCAACCCGGCTCATCAACCACTCACTGTCTAGCAACACACTAAAGGCTTATCCCACGGCCTGGTACACCTACCGTAGGTTCCTTGCCACTTGTCCCGGAACCACAGTAGATGACGTCACTCATGTCCTAGCCTTTATATCTTATTTCCACACACAGCTGGCTCTCCCTCATACCCCTATCAGGCTGTACCTGGCCGGTATCCAAACCACTATGTCCTTTATCTTACGGAAAACGCAACAAACCGGACCCGGAGTGGATATAAACTTCTTTCGAACCAGCAACGCCTGGTGCCCAGCAACGATCTTTTGACCGTCTGCTCTTTCACCTACCCAGCCAGTCTCCAGCCCATTACTGCCTTTTCAGGTCAACCCCCTGAGTGGAAATCAGTTTATTAAACATGTTTGGGTCCTACTGGTCAACTTAGGCCTAGACCCCGGGCGGTATTCTGGATATTCCTTTGGATCGGCGCAGCCTCAGCCACATCTCAGCAAGGAGTACCAGACCATGTGACCAAGAAGCTAGGCAGGTGAAAGTCTGCCTGCTTTACCAGATATATATTCCCTCAAGATGGCCCTTTCTCCAAGCTCACTCAATGAGGTTAGAGGCAATAAAGATACTTCCCTATCCGGTTATTTTTGGCCCCTTTTCTTGCCATACCTACCAGACGACCAAAAGCCACACCTCAGGTCTATTTATGTTGTGAGTCTTGTCGCGTGTTTATGTGATCCACATTTGTCTCGGTCTTAGGGCCACGACCATAAGTTAGAAGGCCAGTGTGCTGGCCTGAATTTATGGGAGGAGCCCAGAGGGTATTTAAGCTGACCACTTCTCCTTCCTCTTTGTCAGTTTCAGTGCACGATACCCTCCCTCCCATTCCCCTTTTTACAGCACTTCTCAGCAAATTCTCCTCCACAATCATTCATTACTTATCTTGGGTATGGCCCCTTTTCTTGCCATACCTACCAGACGACCAAAAGCCACACCTCAGGTCTATTTATGTTGTGAGTCTTGTCGCGTGTTTATGTGATCCACATTTGTCTCGGTCTTAGGGCCACGACCATAAATAAATAAATAAATAAATAAATAAATATATATATATATATACACACGTCAGTGTCCCTGACCACTGCTACACCAGTTATATGATAATGCTGTACTGCACTGGTGACAGTAAGAACAAAAAAAAAATGTCATTTTTTTTATTACTTCTTCATTTTCCAAATAATTGTTACAAAAAATTTGCAACTTCAAAAAACTCGCTATGCCTCTTACTAGACACCTTGGACTGTCTACTTTCCAAAAAGGGGTCATTTGGGGGGCATTTGTACTTTCCTGGCATTGGGTCTCAAGAAATGTGATAGGGTACATCGGGGCTGATCAATTTTCTGAAATACTGTATACACCATAGTTTGTGGACTATAAAATTGATTTGGGTTATTTTCACCAAAGAAATGTAGCAGAATACATTGTGATCTAAATTTATGAAGAAAGGTTATTAATTTGCAAAATTTTATAACAGAAACAAAAACAATTATTATTTTTTTCAAAATGTTTGGTCTTTTTTAGTTTATTTAGCAAAAAAAAAAAAAAAGCGGTGATTAAATACCACCAAAAGAAAGCTCTATTTGTGTGGAAATTTTTTATATATATATATATATATATATATATATATGTGTGTGTGTATATATGTATGTGTGTGTGTGTGGCAATCACTCTCGGTGGAGCTGCTGGTTTAAGCGGGCTTGTTACCTTCACTCTCGTTCCCTCTGTTTTACCGCCACCGGGTCTAGGGTTCTGTTGAGTTTACCTCTGGACGATACACGCACCAACACTTGAGTACGTTTTCAATGCTTTATTAAACGAGTTACTAAGGAAGTAGCAGGAAAGAGGCAGAAGGGAAACTGCAGAAGAAACTCAAATATCTGTTACATTTTGAATGACAAAATGACAATTGCACAGTCACTGTACCCCTTAAAAAAAATAAATAAAATATATATATATATATATATATATATATATATATATATATATATATATATATATATATATATATATATATATATTTTTTTTTAAGGGGTACAGTGACTGTGCAATTGTCATTTTGTCATTCAAAATGTGACAGCAGTAAAAGTTGAAAATTGGCCTGGGCAGAAAGGGGGTAAAAGTGCCAGGTATTGAAATGGTTAAAGGGGATTCCGGATGGATTCTGATGAGCCCCCCTGACAAACCCTCTTATCCTGAAGACAAGGTGTCTTACCAAGTTGTCCTCCCTAGAAAGGCATCCTCCCAATGTCAAGGGCATTGGGCCAGGAATGTTCAGGAGAGGTGCCACACACTCTCTGCTCAGCCTTTCCAGTAGGACTGCATGTCTGTTTTTTTCTGTGATTTTGAACAGCAGGGATGTTTATGTTTAAAAAAAAAAGCAGACCAATTTAAATTCACACCACCAATAATTGATGAAAATCAGACACCTGTGAGTTGACAACCTATGAAAAATATGGAACCTAAACCTATGGAAAATCAGCAATATTATGTTTGATGAAAGAAAAAACTTACTATATATATATTTATTTATTTTTTATTTGGGCAAAAAAAAAACAGCTGCACACTTGCAAGTATTACACATGTAAAGTTGTGCATTTATTCCCTTTACCCCACTATATGTCCCTACAGATACAGTATCTGGAAAACATATATTCTTTCTGTTGAAAAAAAGTTGCACTGAAGCTGGCCCTGAATTGACACTGACAATATAGGTTTAAAAAAGAAAAAAAAAAAACACCCTGTAAAGCAAGATGCTTCAGTGATCCAATCATGTGAAAAGCAAATTCTTATTCACGTTTAACTCCCAATCATGTGCAGAGGAAATAAACAGTAATTTCCTTTTCACATAATTGGATTGTAAAAGCGAATATTTACACAAGTGAGAGAAGATTCTCAAGTCCTTTAGTAAATCATACCGACTATATATACTTCCCTTTCTGCGACATTGCTGATCCGCTGATCTAATGACCTCCACTAGGATTAACTGCCCACTTAGAGGGAAAATGATAACTTTGGAACGGGGTAGTTACAGTGAAGATATAGTACCATAAATTATATTCTGTAGAAACCGTGCTGAAGCAATAGATACATTGCATAAACTGCTAAATTTAAAGGCTAAATCCACCTTTAGAACATGTTATATGTGATATCCGTGTTAAGGGAGTAGCATGTAACATGTTTCAGCACCCCCCTCAGCCCCGAGCCCCCCCTACCCAGTAAGAGCACCTGGGATTTATTCTCTCTGCAGCCGCTGTCACATTTAAAATTGGTGTGGCTGTGTGGGGCTCCACCTGCACAGCTGTGTCATTCATTCACAAAGATCTATGAATGAATTAACCACAAGTTCAATCTGCCATGACAGCAGATACACTTAGTAGTTCTCAATAGACTACAAGTGCCCTGATCAGCGCATTCATAGTCCATTCACTCTTCCTCCAGCTTTCTAACTGAAACTCTGTATGGAGGTACGGGCAGAAAGCTAAAGGGAGAGTGTGCAGGAGCCTGACACTGCACCACTAATCACAGGTGCAATGTTACAGTATGCTGGCACCTGTGGGAAAAAAAAATAAATGCACTTTTTTATGCAAAAATATGTGCATTTATTATTTTTTCCTTAAAGGTGAACTTAGCCTTTACAAATCTATTTAAGCTTATCACAAGCAAAGATCTCAAGAACTAGCATTCCTCCAAGACAATACTCCTCTACTTCTGACAGGATACTGAAGCTGGTAAAAAAACTCTAGACTTTACCTAAAAAATTACCACCAATACCCATCATTCAAATTTAACTACTTGTCCACCAGCCGCCGTCATTATACGGCGGCATGTCGGCTCGTTCCCACGAATCGCCGTACCTGTATGTCGGCTTCTTTAAGAGCCATAGCAGGCGCATGCACCCACTGCAAAGCAGGGGACCCGATGGACGTGGCCAGTGGCCGAAATGTCCGCAGGCCACCTGGGATCACAGTCACGAGAGCCAGAACGGGGATCTGTGTATGTAAACACACAAATCCCCATTTTGACAGGGGAGGAGAGACAGATCTGCTGTTCCTAGTAATTAGGAACAGCGATCTGTCTCCTCCTCCAGTCAGTCCCATCCCTCCACAGTTAGAAACACACATGAGGGAACACAGGTAATCCTTGATCACCCCCTAGTGTTAACCCCTTCCCTGCCAGTGACATTTACACAGTAATCAGTGCATTTTTATAGCACTGATCGCTGTATAAATGTCAATGGTCCCAAAAAAGCGTCAAAAGTGTCTGATCTGTCTGCCGCAATCACGCTAAAAAATCAATCAATATATGCTTATTGCGTTTTTTTTTTACCAAAAATATGAAGAAGAATAAATTTTGGCCTAAACTGATAAAGAAATGTGTTTTTTATTTTTAAAAAATTGGGGATATTTATTATAGCAAAAAGTAAGAAACATTTTTTTTTCTTCAAAATTGTCTCAAATTTTTTTGTTTTGTTTATAGTGCAAGAAATAGCATCCCCCTGAGCAAGATACGAACCTCCCTTGTATCGTCACACGTAGGGGAGTGGACAGGACGGTGCAGGTACCAGCTGGTCTGCCTCACAGAGAACAGACATACGACCTCAACCAAAACCAAGCGTTTTACCCACTTGACATCCGCGCTATGGTCGAATGACGGCCACAGTGCGGACCTGAATTCCCAGGAGGCCGTCATAGGACGGCCTCCCCTGTGCACGTGCCCTGCGCACGCCCCACAGGGCACGCGCCGAGCGCACTGTGATCTCCGAGTCACTGAAACTCGGGTGATCACTGATCCAAGTACCATGTGATCAGCTGTCAGCCAATGACAGCTGATCACATGATGTAAACAAAAGATCGGTAATCAGCTTTTTTTTCTACTCACGCTGATAGCGTGAGTAGAAAAAAAGCCGGTCACCGGCTCAGATGCGAGGGACATCAGTCCTGAAGTGGAAGAGGCACATCTGCCTCATCTGTGCCCACATAACAGTGCCCACAGTGCCACCTATCAGTGCCCACAGTGCCACCTATCAGTGCCCACAGTGCCACCTATCAGTGCCCACTATCAGTGCCCACAAGTGCCATCTATCAATGCCCACAAGTGCCATCTATCAGTGCCCACAAGTGCCAGCTATCAATGCCCACCAGTAGTGGCAATCAGTGCCACCTATCAGTGAAACTGATAGTGCCCATTATTGCCACCCATCAGTGCCCATCACTGCCACCCATCAGTGCCCATCACTGCCGCCTATCGGTGCCCATCAGTGCCGCCTCATCAGCGTACATCAATGAAGGAGAAAAATTACCTGTTTTAAATTTTTTATAACAAAATATAATTTTTTTTTTTTTTTTAATTCAGTTTTTTTAACAAAAAATAAAAACCGCAGAGGTGATCAAATACCACCAAAAGCAAGCTCTATTTGTGGGGAAAAAATGATAAAAAATGTATTTGGGTACAGTGTTGTATGATCACGCAATTGTCATTCAAAGTGTGTCAGCGCTGAAAGCTGAAAATTGGTCTGGATAGGAGGGGGGTTTAAGTATCCAGCAAGCAAGTGGTTAAGGCACATTACGGATTGGTGTATTTGATGCATGTGAGTACCCTGTACTGGGGGTTTTTTGTTTGTACAATAAATTTGTGTTAAACGGTATCACTCTATGGAGTCTCTTTCTACTGCTTGTATATGAGGATACAGCATCAGTGAGCAGTCTGGATCCATACAGCTAACTTAGAACCCCTGAGGTGATTCATATGCGTGTTTGACCAAACTTAATTGCAAGGTCACACGCTATAAGGTGAGCGGCTATTGCCTGATGGTGGGGAGCACCCAAGTGTGGACATTGCAACACGTTATTTTCCCGTTTTTATGAAGTCACCATTTTACCTTTAATAAGGACTATATACCAATTATGTTGGACTGATCTGTGTTTGATTAGAATGTCACTGTTATATGCACTATAGCACTTTATGATTCACGTTTGTGGCACCATATAGATAACTTTTATTAGTTTGCTTATTTTATTTTGTCTGTGGAATGTGACACTTATTTTGTCTGTGGAATGTAACACCAAATTTATCATTACAGCAATCAGAAATCCTGTATGCAGCTTTGGAAAATATTATTATTTTTGTTAGTTTATCACAGTTCCTTTATTATTATCAATAACATATATATTTTTTTATTATTGGCACTTGAAAAGTATATGTTGGAACTAATGTTAGAAGATAGAACAGCATAATAATTTTCTATTGTTTTCATGTGGCTTTATGGGACGTGATCAGTGCTAGCAGCTGTCGATCATTATTACTCGTCTAGTATATTTTGTTTTCTATATATGTTATCACTTTTAAAACAGGTAGCTCACAAGATCCTCATAGTTTGTAAGATATAAAAACTGCAGAGGTGATCAAATACCACCAAAACAAAGCTCTATTTGTGGGAAAAAAAGGACATCATCTCTGTTTTGGTACAGCATCGCACAGTTAAATAGACGCAGTGCCGTATCACAAAAAATTGCCTTGTCATTAAGGGGTTAAACTTGCTTGTAAGTGTTTACAGCTTCTTGTGGTCTTAGCAGAAGAACCTGACCACCCCCTCCCCCAACCCAATTGGCCATCAGAGTTTATGTTTACTTTTTATGTCTTGCCTTCATTGTCCTTTACTAAAGTACATTTTTTATGTATCTTATTGTGAATTTAGTAGAGGTTAGGTAACAGAGAATACTGATTTAGGTAATAAAGCCCAGCATGAATTTGTGCATTTTAACATCTAGCTGTGCATCTCCAAATATGTCACCCTAGTATTTCCATATTATTTGGACTTGCTGACAAATTACACGTCTCTGAGTATTATGTCAGCTGAAAAAGTAAAACTTAAGCCAGGTACAGATGTACTGAAAGTCGTCCGGTTTAACAGGAATGACCGGTTTCTGTTGAATGGTCATGTTGAGTCCCCGCTGTCAGAATACAATAGAACAGTGGAAAAGATCCTTGCATCACACATCATTGTGTTGATGCAGGGATCTGTCAAATTTTTTTTGTTCAACCTGCTGGTTGAATAAAAAAAATGAACATGTATACCTTTCTTTACAATGAAAAAAAATACTTCTTTAAAACAAAAGCTCTTTTGGATTGTTTTAGTAAAAGAAAATGTTCGATAAAGAGGATCTCTACATAGAAGAGGTTAGTATGGTTTGTGTGAGGGTTAGCAAGATGGTAAATGAGAGTGGCGTTATGGTAGGGAGGGCTTACTGCACCAAAAGCCTTGATTGTTCTATGCTGAAAGCTAACATACCTTTGCCAAAGAATATGATGTTATTATAATATATTATATTTTAACCACTTGCCGACTAGCTGCTGCCATTATACTGTTTTTGTTTGGGTACAGCGTCGTACGACTGCGCAATTGTCAGTTAAAGCAACGCAGTGCCGTATCGCAAAAAATGGCCTGGTCATTAAGGGGGAAATTCTTCCAGTCCTTAAGTAGTTAAAGCATATTACAGGAAAAAAAAATGCTCCATTTTAATTAGCATATTTTAAAACCCTATTATTTCACAGTTCATTCCCAATGTTGAATGCATTAAATGTTCTTAAAAAACACCTTACATTCATTGTGTTATTTTTTTAGAACCACAAAAACCTTTAGTGAGAGCAGGAAGTCTTCCCATAAAATGCTCTATACCTCTACACAATTAAACATCATATCCTTTCTAAAACTAAACATATGGCTAGCATGTGACATCTGAAATGAAATAAGATCTGACACATTTCAGTGCATTCTATCTAATGCCCTCACACTGTTTCTGAGGTTTTAAATGAAATGCTCTCATGTAGAGGTGATAGGAAAAGAGAACAGCATTTATCATCACAATACTCTTTCAGAAGTCATACATGGGGTGCATAGTTTTATCAGGTCTTGTTAGAGCTAAACTTTATTGTCTGTTAAAACTAAAATACATCAAATACTATGTTATCAATGTAAATTGTTTGATCATTCCTAGCTTGCAATGTACAATACATTTCATTCCAAGGATTACAAAGGATATATAATCTTCTGCTCTATTGCTAAATATGGTATGAATTTCTACTATTAGACACAAAACAAAAACTCAAGCTTTGAAAAGTGCAAAAATGTTCCTTTCAGTAAAAATAGGCTTATGATAAGATAACTTTTACATATTTTACTTTGTTTTTAGGAGGTTAATCTACAAATGTCACGACTATCTATTTTTGGTGCTCAGTTAAAACAAAACACCCATTGCAGGAGACTAACTAAAACTTGATGACGATGAGAATATAAACAAATGTCAAAGCTCCACATAAGCAAGGGCAGACTTGGTTGTGTTTCATATACTATTTTACTTTGACGAATAATAGTAGATATCATTTCTAATTTAAGTAGAGGTCAGCTTTAAGCACACACATTGGCAGGAAAACGAGGTCTATTGCCCAATTTGCAATTGTATTTAACAAATATAACTGAGAATCCTCCTCCAGACTGCATAAAGCTGACCTTCACTAGAGATTCTAAAGGGTTCTGCATATCACCCCAGACAGCAAGGATAACTTGCCACGCATTAGGGGCAGTGTTGAATTGTAAGTCTGTTAACCAGGGGCGGACTGACAACTCATGGGGCCCCCGGGCAATAGGAGATTATAGGGCCCTCCGCGATAGGAGAAGATTATGGGGCCCCCGGGCAGTAGGAGATTATGGGGCCCTCAGGCAATAGATTATGGGGCCACACAATATACACACATACAGTATACACACACAGACACACAATATACACACACAGAATACACATACACACGCTAAAAAGGTACTGGAGAGGCGGGGCAGCTATAATCTTGGGATTTAAAAAAAAAAACACAGATTTTTACATATTGTCCCTGGTTTAATTGAGGCTGGCAACCCTGATGGGGCCCCTTAGTGGCATGGGGCCCTCGGGCAGTGCCCGAGTGCCCAAATGGTCAGTCCAGCCCTGCTGTTAACTCACTGCTGCACATTTTTACTGGCAAATTGTACTCTTGCAGAGCACTTGAAGCTCTAGTTGACACTTTTCCAATTTGTAGCAAATTTGCGTGGCAAGTCTCTAGCAAGAGCAAAGTTGTAATGGTGAGTCTACAGCAAGAGCTCTGCAAGTCTACAGCATGAAAATTTAACCACAGTTGCCCCTGTGTTGGGATGACTATTGCACAACATAACTGAACCAGAACTTGCAGCAGAAGTACAGAATGCTTGCAAAGAATGTTGATCTGGAGTCATGCAATGCAGACTTGCTGAAATTGTGCAAAAAACTTGTGAAGCCTGGCATGTCTAGCAATGGCTTAGCAAGTCATTTTCAAACTTGCAGCACAATTGTTTGCTATCTGGGACCCTGACCATTAGCTCAGATGTAAATGTTGTCCAATGCAGCACAGAAACTCTTTATTAACACTTTCTATTACTGCCTTCTAGCTTCTGTCTGGCTTTATATTCACATCTGTTTTCTCAATAGCACAAGGCAACAGAATACAAGATGCTATGGTTTCATATATTTTAAGAGAGTCCTTTGAATGTCCTCAGTATCCCCTGAACATACTTACAGAACCTTATAGTTTACTCAACTTTCCCACAAATGTTCAGAGGTGGCAAGAAGAGGAAAACAAAATATGAAAACATAATCAAAGTATGTAATTATTTCAAATGGAACTAAACCCATTGATTTAACCATAGGATTGTGTACGGGGTGTGCCGGGTGTGACTGGGCACACCCTAATGCCCAGGCACATCCAACACACCCCAGGGCTTTTTTGCTGTCAAAATGTGTGAGAACTCTTTTTTTTTCTAATTGACACTGCTGCAA
Organism: Lithobates clamitans; assembly: GCA_037952925.1. Taxonomy (NCBI): domain Eukaryota; kingdom Metazoa; phylum Chordata; class Amphibia; order Anura; family Ranidae; genus Lithobates; species Lithobates clamitans. The sequence goes on from JBBGZY010000314.1 coordinate 5,101,211, forward strand.
GTGGAACTATTTGTCATGGATGTGTAGCCACTGGCCGCGGAGTAATCAGTCAGTCAGACGCATTTTCTGATGCTGACTCTGTAGTTCCGACTACAGCATCCCTGTCAGCTGAATATCACTCCACCGTCCGCTGTCAGAGATGAAGCATGTGAACTTCAGAGAGCATCGGATTATTCCTGACTGCTTACTTCACAGCTGTGGCTGCAGTCCTCACAGGAGTTACCCACCATTCTATGCCTGTGTTGCCAGAAGACAGCTTGCCGATCTCACACAGCTCCAGTACAAGTGGGAGGAGCAGGAAGAGATCATCACAGAGTGCACCCTCGATCTCTTTCCTCCTGTCCAGCACACAGCACAGCTCTCCCTGGGGATGACTGAAGATCTCAGAGAACAGACCTGTGAGTACTGACCTTCTCTGCAATTTCCACTATACAATTCTGTGCTGTAAACTTGCCCTGCACTTTGCAGGACAGGTTTATTGAAAGAGAAAGTAACATTCTTGAACAGGTTAGGAATTCCTGGGACTTCTGAGGTGTTACATAAATGTATTCCACATACACATTTTATCCTGTTAAAATGTTTTTTTTTAATAACATATAATGTGTGTGTATGTGGAATACATCTATGTATCACGTCAGAAGTCCCAGGAATTCCTAACCTATCAAAAACCCTTATTATATTAATACAGCCCAACTCCAGGACAGTGTGAACCTGGGCTAAGTCATAGGAATCTGAGAATGTATAAACTAAAAGTTCAATCCAACACTGCAGCCAGCACACTGATCAGCACACCTGTAGATCATTCACACTGCCTACAGCTCTGCAATGACAGCCATACAGAGGTATGGGCAACAGAACTGTAGGCAGTGTCTGCAGGAGCCTGACACTTCACCCGCACTCTGCTAAATGCGGGCGCAATTCTTTGCAGTCTCCAGTTTTAAAAAAGAATAAATGCCCTAGCAAACATCTATGCATTTATTATTTTTTAATAAAAAAAGTGAACCAAGGCACTTGGGTCAGGCAGGCACATAAATGGGTGGTTTTATGTACATATATGTGTGTTTGTGTATACAGTATGTATATATATATATATATATATATATATATATATATATATATATATATATAGATAGATATATACGCATGTTTGTTTGAGTTTTGGGGTGCACACCCTAATGCAATAGGGTGTGCTTGCCTGTGGATTTAACAATTTTTCCGAAACAGCTACTTTCAAGTCATGCCATACTTGATAACTATCAGACATACTAGGGGGAGTACAACTAGATGAATCAATGGTGGAGAAGAATCTGGATGTTCTGGTAGATCATACGCTTAATAATGGCATGCAATGCCAAGCTGTGGTTTCCAAAGTGAGCTAAATGCTTTCTTGTATAAAAAGAGGTATGGACTGCAGAGAGATAGATATTATTTTGCCCCTGTACAAATCATTAGTAAGACCTAATCTGGAATATGCAGTTCAGATTTGGGCACCAGTTCACAAAAAGGATATCGGGGAACTACAGGAAATTAAGCTACGAGGAAAGATTAGAAGAACTGAATGTATTCTCTCTTGAGAAAATGAGAGGGAGGATATGATCAACATGTATAAATACATAAGTGGTCCATATAGTGAACCTGATGTAGAGTTATTCACTTTAGGTCATCGCAGAGGAAAGGGGAGCACTCTTCACATCTGGAGGAAAAAAAAATACCTTCAAGTATGAAAAATGCTTCACCACAGCTAGAGCTGTAAAAATGTGGAATAGACTCCCTGAAGAGCTGGTCTCAACCAGCTCAGTAGATTGTCTCATAAAATCCCTTTAATCCTTTCATAAATGCACAAAATATAACTGGATAATAATATTTATAGGTAAAGTTGATCCAGGGAATATCTGATTGCCTCATGGGGGATCAGGAAGGATTTTTCTCTCCACTGGAGCAAATTGGATCATGCTTTATTATATTATTGCATAGGATAATGTACTATATATGGAGGTTTTCGATTTGTGTGATTTGTGTGTGTTGTGTTTTTTTTTTAGGGGGATTGAAGTGGATGGACTTGTGTCTTGTTACTTGTGACCAGATTAACTACCGTATCTATCGGCATATAACACGCACAGGTGTATAACACGCACCTTCATTTTAGGAGGGAAGTTTCAGGAAACAAACTTAAATTTTAAATAAAGAACTTTGAAGCAAAATAAGGGTCAATGTCCATCAACGCAGCCTCACCATTGCCCATCTGCAGCCTCACTATTGTCCATCAATGCAGCTTGATCAATTGCCCATCAATGCAGCTTGATCAATGCACATTTGCAGCCTCACGATTAACCATCATTGCAGCTTGATCAATGCCCATATGCAGCCTCACCATTGCCATGAATGCAGCCTGATTAGTGCCCATCTGCAACCTCACCTCAGATTACTGCTGCCTCAGAGGGGACAGGGAGGGGGGCGGGATGAGCGCCGTCGGATTACATACAGCGAGAATCTCCTGTTTACTCGACGGCCACTTTAATACAAAGTTCCTAGACAGAACACTGGCCCAATGCCGGCCCAGGAGACGGGACTTCCTATTACAGAGGCTGCTGAGTAAACAGGAGATTCTCGCTGTATGTAATCTGACGGCGCTTGCCCTGCTCCCCCCCCCCAGTTCTCTCCTAGGCAGCCCAAATTGCAGTATCGGTGTATAACACGCACACACTATTTGCACCCGATTTTCAGGGTGAAAAAGTGTGTTTTATATGCCAGTAAATACAGTATGTAAGACTATGTACGACTAAGTAAATACAGCCTTAAATATGACCATCCAAAAACACAGGGAATGCAGTAAAATCTCGCTACAAAGTGAGGTATGTAGGAAGTGATAACATTTTGTAACTGCAAAAATGTGGAAAAGTTCAACTTTAAGAATCTACTAGTAGTAGACTACTAGCATTACTTGAAATATATGGTAAACAGACCTTTTTAACCAGGAAATTAGGCCAGCAATATAGACACGACACCATAAGAGTATGAGGTAATTCAGCCATTATTTAAAATGCAACAACATTTTCAGTTCATTTATAAAACTGATTGTAAACCGCTGGATGTTTTTTTTTACCCTGCAAGGTAAAGGCATAATGTGCTAGTATGCATCACATACTAGCACATTATGTTAAACTTACCTTAAAATGAAGCCACCCCGCTCCAAGATCTCATCGCTGGAGGCTGCTTCCATTTTCACCCATCTTGCTTCTGGGTTTGTGGACTCTAGCTCTGTGACTGGCCGGAGCCGTGTTGATGTCACTCTCACGCATGCGTGCAGTGGTGTATCCAGGGTATGGTACATATGGCAAGAGCCATGAGCGCCATATGAAGAGGGCGCTCGTGAGTGGCTGGGCAGCAAGGCACTGACTTACCAGGGTCTATTCTACCCAGGGCCAGATTAATGTAGGGGCTATTGGAGCTGCAGCTCCAGGCCCCTACAATAATATTGGCCCAATACAGAGATTCTACACACAATTACCGGCTGGCCGCCAGCTGCTACATTGCCTTGCAGTCTCACCAGACAGCTGAATTATAGGCCCAAGACAGCGAGCCAGCCCGCTGTGGCAGCTGCTACACACATTGCCTTAGAGAATGCTGCACTGCATAACCTCTGCACTATTGCACTGAGGCTGAGCACGCTCCTCCCCTTGATGTCCCTGGTGGCATGACGTCATCCAGAGGCCGGCCCGAGAGGCTGGTGGGAAAGGAGTGTGGGCGGCGCCGGTGCTGCTGCAAGCAAGAAGGAGGAAGCGCTGTACAAGTGAACTCTGCCTCTGCATGGGACTGGGGAAGTTGGGCAGATAAGTGCAGCTCAGTGTACTGGCTCTGGCTGAAGTGGTTTATCTGTTTAGGAGGGAGGGAGGGCAGGCGGGGGGCTGTCAGTGCCTCCTAGGCCTATCACTACCAGTGCTCATTAGTGCAGCTCATCAGTGCCAGTGCCACCTATCAGTACCAGTGTCACCTATCAGTGCCACTCTCCTCACTAGAGCGAATAAGTGATTCCAGAAGCTGCGGATGCGTGAACACGTCCACCATATGTGATGAATAGTGCCCAACTGGCCGCAACCTCTAAAACAAAGGGGTGAAGCATCCAGATATATCTTTGCTAGTCTTGTGGGGACATAATACCACCTAGTGATCAGTTTAATATTTGCTTCAATTAAGCCTGTGTTCAGTATACCTTTTATAGGAGCGTCTAAAGGAGTGAAACCATTCCGCTGGATCCAGGTGAAGGTCCAGGTCCGACTCCCAAGCTTGAGCATATGTGGGCAAATTTTTGTTCTGAGCAAGTGAGGTATATATGAGTGATATACCACCCCTCTGGTCCGTGAGGTTAGAGCACCACTGTTTATGCATGGTAGGGTTGGGGGGGGGGATTTATCTGCCCATAGGGTCTGGAGGAAGTGCCTGATCTGGGAGAGGCAAAATCTCTCTATATCTGGCATCTCAAGCTTGTTGAGGCAAGTCCCCAGGGTAATGGGGCCCGATGAGGTGAAGAAGTGGCCTATTCTGAATAACCTCTTTTTTAACAACCACCTAAAGGCCTGAATATTCATCCCGGGCTGGAAGCTGGGATTGTGGAATAGATGAGAAAGAGGTTTTAGTGCTGATATTAATGAGGACTGTTTCTGCATTGTGTCCGACAGTGACACTGAGTAGGAAAGAGTAGGGGCTAAGATGGGGAGTCTTAGTTGTGGGGGGCACCATAGGAGCTAATCTATTGTGTGGTGAGGAACCGCTTGCCTTTCCATAGCAATCCAGTCACGCTTGGATCCCCTGGAGTAGACTATAGATAGCTGAGTTAGTTGCGCCGCTTGATAATACCACCAAACGTTTGGTAGGCCTAGACCCCCCTGATTTTTGCTTTTGTAGAGGATATCTCTAGAGAGACGGTGACCTTTCATTCCCCAGACAAAGTCAATGATCTTAGATTGGAATTTGGTAATTTCCTTTTTGGGGATAGGAATAGGGAGGGATCTGAACAAGTAGAGAATCTGGGGCATCAGGGTCATTTTCACCGCATTTATCCTACCCAGCCAGGATAGATCACATCTCACCCAGGTTTTGAGGTTTTCCTCCAACTTACGGAACATCTGAGGATAGTTGGATATGTACAGTCTATTGATATTGTTTGGAGAGTGATCCCTAAGTATGGTATTGATGATGAAGCCCAGGTAAAGGGGAGATTTTGTTTTAGTTGGTTCAGTAGAGATGGCGGGAGCGAGACGTTTAACGCTAGTGACTTTTTGGGATTGATCGATAAGCCTAAAATAATGCTAAACTTTTGAAATGTTTTGAGAAGAACAGGGTTGGAAATTAACAGAGACTTTATGAACAGCAGCATATCGTCCGCAAATAATGCGCATTTGTGTTCCTGAGAACCACAAGAGACCCTCCTTGATGTCTGAGTTTGATTTAATAGCTAAGGCTAAAGTCTCAATGGCGATCGCGAAGATCAGTGGCGAAAGAGGACAACCCTGCCTAGTGCCTTTGTGAATATTGAAATTTTCTGAGTAATGACCCCTAAGTCGAACTTGCGCACTGGGGGTGGAGTAAAGTGAGTGAATGATACCCATGAAGTGTGGGCCAAAACCCAATCTCTCCAGGATCTTAAATAAAAAGGCCTTTTCCAGGTCTATTGAAAGTAGCATGCCAGTTTGCAGAGGGCCTCCATCCCATTGGGAATTTAACAGAGAGATTATGTCTATGGCCCTTCTCACCTGATCAGGACCCTGCCTCCCCAGGATGAAGCCCACCTGGTCCCTGTGTATATACCTCGCTATGAAGCTAGACATTCTGGTTGCCAGAATTTTTGTCATGATTTTGACATTGTTTAAGGGAGATCGGGCGGTTGTTCCCTACCTCGCTGGTGTCTTTCCCCGGTTTAGGTATCACCGATATAAAGGCTGTGTTGAGATCTCTGTCCAGGGGGGCTCCATCCCGTAAAGAGTTAAAAAATGTAGTCATATAGGGGGCCAATAGGGGGCCAAACTGTTTATAGTAACCGCTTGAGAATCTGTCTGGGCCTGGAGTTGAGCCCTGTTTAAGCGATTTAATTACTTCTAGTACTTCTTCCGTGGAAAAGGGTTCGTCTAGGAGTTTATCCGCTAGTTTTTAAGATCAAAGATACAACTATGTTGGTGTCCCTTGTCAATTTTACATTGTATATTTTTAAATGTAACTGCCTATTCCCAAACTGTCATCTGAAGTAAAACACGTAGCCAAGTATTATTCCACACAATTTTTTTACTGTGCATTAAAAAAAGAAAACAAATAAAATTAGACATGCTGTCTGCCAATAGAACTTAACCAAAAAGTGCATTCTATGCATTCAAAAATATATAAAATATATAAAATCATTATTCAACCAAAAAAAAAATAAATAAATAAATAAATAACACGTTATCTCCTCTGATTCCGCAACATGACTGCTTGATGAACGGCTGTTCAGAAACAAACTGAAAAGTGCGAAATGAAAAGCGCAAAATGAAAAGCGCAAAATGAAAAGCGCAAAATGAAAAGTGCGAATCAACACTCACCAAACTTCTATTAACACAAAATTAGCAGAAGGAGCCCAAAGGGTGGCGCTAAAGAGCTGAAAAACAACGTAGTACATCACTACATTCGTATTTGTTGGCCAACAATTGTGTGGCCGTGTGTATGCAAGACTAGTTTGGGCCAACGCCCTTCGGACAAATGTCCACGGTTTTGTTGGCCAAAAATCTGATCGTGTGTATGAGGCTTTACAGTCCCAAAGCCAGTGAAGTTCAGAGAATATTTGGAAAGCGTGTTACACATTTCAGTCTGCCTGATTATCTGAAAAAACATATTCAGCACAAATCCTAATCTCATTCCTAATAAAGAGCAGGCATTTGCTTTACAAAGTGTTTAGAAACCTTAATGAAAAGTAAATACCGTATTTATCGGCGTATAACACGCGTCGGCGTATAACATGCACCCCAAGTTTAGGAGGGAATTTTAAGGAAAAAACTTGCCCATCAGTGTCCATCTGCAGCCTTGTCAGTGTCATTGCAGCCTTTTCAGTGTCATTGCAGCCTTGCCCCAGTGTCCATTGCAGCCTTGTCAGTGCAGCCTTGTCAGTGCAGCTTTGCCCCAGTGCAGTCTTGTCAGTGCAGCTTAGCCCCAGTGCAGCCTTGCCCCAGTGGTCAGTGCAGCCTTGCCCCCAGTGTCCATTACAGATTTAAATATGGCGCCGCGAAGTTCGCAGGGACTCGGCGGACCTGAACGAGCACCGCCGGGATCATAGTGACTGGGCGGAGCCGATATACATATAGCTGAATGTACTTGGCTCTTCTTGGCGCCGCTCACAGTCATGCCCAGTCCCGCCCTATGATGGACATAACACAGGTCCAATGGCGGGACGGGGCGGGACTGTGAGCAGCGCCAAGAAGAGCCAAGTACACTCGGCTATGTGTATCTCGGCTCCGCTCAGTCACTGTGATCTGTGCTCGTTCCGCACCGATGAGTTCCTGCGAACTCCACTGCACCATTTTTAAATCTACACGCTATGTGTAAGTCGGCGGCGATCGCCCCGATCGATCAAAATTAGCAGGGATCGGCGTATAACACGCACCCACCATTTTCCCCTGATTTTAAGGGGAAAAAAGTGCGTGTTATAGGCCGATAAATACGGTATTTGTTTTATTTACCTGTGTTTGGAGCCTAAATTCTGATTCACACCGTTGCTATCTGTTGGAGTGCATTATAATATATGCACTACTTTATGCATTACCATGAGTTGTCTTATACAGCCAATTCATTATAAATAGACTACTAACACATCACATTGGATAAAAAAATTTAGTCTTTTTTAGCAATGCAGCACACCACAACATGCAATATGAGCATTGGGCTGTGCTGTGCTCTGGTGTGTCATTCATAGTACACACAATGAATGGCACCACAATTGACTGCACATAAAGCAGGTTCATTGTTAGGTGTGGCAAGAACATGAAGTAAAAGCATTGCAACAATGCACGTGTGTGTGTAAGAAAATTTTTCCTGGGACACATGGCCTGAGGCAATTTTCCTTTAACCTAAGCTATGATGAAGCATGCTTAATTGCCTATAATAGTATTTGTTCTGCTGTAGTGCTTTAAAATAAGTTTATGAGGCCGTTCACACCAGCTTGTTCGGCTGTGCTGCATTAAACACATGTGTGAACACGCATTCTCTGTCCATTCAACGCACCACAATGGACCATAAATCTGTGCTTTGCATTGCAGCGCAAGTGAGCTGGGAAGGTGAATTGGGTTACCATTGGAGTACTGCATCACAATTGCACTAGAAATATGTGTTGAAGTTCCATTTAGAATGAACAGCACTGCATTGCACAAACATGTGTAATATCATGCTTTTTGGTAAACACATAGTAACGCACTGTGGTGGCATAAAAGGGTCCTAAAAGACAGATTTAAATAAAGCTTCCAATTGTTTTTTTCTATAGGTAAATCAGTGGAGGTTCTTTCTCTTAGAAAATGTGATACCCATGTAAAGACGTTTGAAAAGCAAAACTGTCAAGGAGTAAAGTAAGTACACAGAGGACATATCCATGATGGACCGGGCTCACAAAAAAAATGGATTGGATGATGCTGGACATCATTCAACCAGGAAGAGAACCAAATCAGAGAGTGGTGAATCTTTGGGAGGAGACAGCACTGAAGACGAGGTTAGTGTTGCTGCCAGAGCTGCTTTATGTTTTTTACACAGGTGTAGCTCATTTTTAAATATTTATAAGCTGTAGAGTGGGACTTTAGGTTGAAGTAAATCTGCTAGGAAAAAAATATACTGACTTCCCCGATGACCACTTTCTAAAAAATACTAGTTGTCTGGCCATTACATTGACTAATTTCAATGGTTTCTGAGTCATTGACCTAGAATAGGTGTACAGATGAGTACATACTATATATATATATATATATATATATATATATATATATATATATATATATATATATATATATATATATATATATATATATATATATATATCTCTCACAAAAGTGAGTACACCACTAACATTTTTGAAAATATTTTATTATATCTTTTCATGTGACAACACTGAAGAAATGACACTTTGCTACAATGTAAAGTAGTGAGTGTACAGCTTGTATAACAGTGTAAAATTGCTGTCCCCTCAAAATAACTCAACACACAGCCATTAATAATAAAATAATAAAAAAGTTGCACTTAATATGAAAAATCACACAATAAATGACATATAGTGCAATGAAATTAGTAAATAGTGAACATTCAAAAAAGTCCGTATACACAGAATGGGTGAAGAAAAAATTGATTGTGACAAGAGTTAAATGAGAAAAAAAGTCCATTGAGGTAGTAAGTTCCAATATTGTCCACCTTCACCGAGGGAAGAAAAAGAGGGAGAAAAAGGGAAATTCTCAGTCTGAGGAGAGAATCCCACTCTGAGTGTGGGAACCCTTACCCGAACCGGTGGACCCCCTCAGGAGCGGGGTCGTAAACGCAAGCAGATTATGCCCTCTGCAGGGACTGGTAGATCTCCGGCACCTCCGAAATCCTCCTGGTGTGACCGAGAACCACTCAGCAGAGCTCATTGGAGCCAGACACAAGTGAGCTCCGCTGAGTGGCTCTCAGTCACTACCTCAATGGACTTTTTTCTCATTTAACTCTTGTCACAATCAATTTTTTCTTTACCCATTTTGTGCATACTGACTTTTTTAAATGTTCACTATTTACTAATTTCATTGCACTATATGTCATTTATTGTGTGTATTTTTCATATTAAGTGCAACTTATGTTTTTTTTATTATTTTGTCTTTACCATAGAGATATCTGATGGTTTTTGTTGCAAGTATTTTCTTATTTGTGTACTCTAGCGCGGTATTAACCCATTCTTTCTACACAGCCATTAATGACGAAACCGCCGGCAACAAAAATGAGTACACCCCTAAGTGAAAATGTCCAAATTTGGCCCAAAGTTTCAATATTTTGTGTGGCCACCATTATTTTCCAGCACTTAGGCATGGAGTACCCCAGAGCTTCACAGGTTGTCACTGGAGTCCTCTTCCACTCCTCCATGAAGACATCACAGAGTTGGTGGATGTTGAGACCTTGCACTCCTCCACCCATGTGGGATGCCCCACAGATGCTTAATGGGGTTTAGGTCTGGAGACATGCTTGGCCAGTCAGTGATCATCTTAGAGGTATGTTTAGGGTCGTTATCATGTTGGAATACTGCCCTGCGGCCCAGTCTCCGAAGGGAGGGGATCATGCTCTGCTTCAGTAGGTCTCAGTACATGTTGACATTCATGGTTCCCTCAATGAACTGTAGCTCCCCAGTGCCGGCAGCACTCATGCAGCCCCAGACCATGACACTCTCACAGGATGTGGTTTCAGTAATCCATGTCCTTAGTCTGCTTGTTTTCAGAAAACTGTTTGCAGGCTTCCTTGTGCATCATCCCTATAAGAGGCTTCCTTCTGGGACGACAGCCATGCAGACCAATTTAATGCAGTGTGCGGCGTATGGTCTGAGCACTGACAACCTGACCCCCCACACCTTCAACCTATTTCCCAAAGACAACCTCTGGATATGACGCTGAGCACGTGCACTTAACTTCTTTGGTCTACTATGGCGAGCCCTGTTCTGAGTGGAACCTGTCCTGTTAAACCGCTGTATGGTCTTGGCCACTGTGCTACAGCTCAGTTTCAGAGTCTTGGCAATCTTCATATAGCCTAGTATGACTTTATGTAGAGCAACAATTCTTTTTTTCAGAGCCTCAGAGAGTTCTTTGCCATGAGGTGCCATGTTGAACTCCCAGTGACCAGTATGAGAGAGTGAGAGCGATAACACCAAATTTAACTCACCTGCTCCCCATTCACACCTGAGACCTTGTAATACTAACGAGTCACATGACAGCGGGAGGGAAAATGGCTAATTGGGCCCAATTTGGACATTTGCACTTAGGGGTGTACTCACTTTTGTTGCCAGCAGTTTAGACTTTAATGGCTGTGTGTTGAGTTATTTTGAGGGGACAGCAAATTTACACTGTTATACAAGCTGTACACTTACTACTTTACATTGTAGCAAAGTGTAATTTCTTCAGTGTTGTCACATGAAAATATATAATAAAATATTTACAAAAATGGGAGGGGTGTACTCACTTTCGTGAGATACTGTATATGGATATTTGTTTCCAGTCATTGATTCAAAGTATAGAAACAAAAGGGTTCAGCATTACAGATAATGCACGCACTGACGTCACCACGCTGTCTGTGAGAAGGACAGGCTCCTGTGTTCGCAGGCCGGCATTTGTTTTATGAGTTTTTATTCTATTTATGTAAGTGCAATACATCTTTTCTTTTTTAATAAATGGTATACAGAATCACGCTATGGTCAGTTTCTCCCTTCTTTGAGCCTCCCTGGAGTACATTTTCGGTATAGCCATGATCCAGCGGGACGCCTAGGGGGTTGTTATTACCAGGTCCAAAACCAGGGGCATTCCTGTGTGAATCCAGCAGCCGTCTTTGAAAGCTAAAGGCCGTGGCTGGGTTACAGCCGATCGCTTCTTGTTGCCTGCTATCTGGTAAGCAGGCAATTTATATGGCGGTCGGGCACTTCTTCAATTTTGTGTGAAGTCACTGTGGTGGTTACCTGATTGATCCTATGGACTATTGATTTATCAATTTATGGACTGATTTCACCATTTATGATTTATGTTTTTTCCATTTTATCTATTATTTGTGTGTATCCCACAACTGAGTTGCTGCTTTTGTCTTAATTTTTACTAAGTGTAGCACGGTTCTTAAATTTTCTATCACAGATAAACAACTAGCATTTTAACCATGCCCTAACCGTGCACTGTAGCTTTGCTGCTACAGTGCAGGCAGGGTCTGCAGACTCATATATAAATGTGTATATATATATAATGTGCCGTCCAATGGATCTCCACTGGCACCTGCTGATTGGCATGCAAGAAGACAGGACAGAGCTCTGCCTATGTAAACAAGGCAGAGCTCTGCCCTGTCAGTGGGGATGTGCTGGATTTTGTTTCCTTGCAAAGGAAGGAATGAAAACCAACACATCCCTTAGTGAAAGCACCTTAGAGTAAACACAAAAACACTGGTTAGGCACACATTTAACCCTTTGATCACCCTAGATGTTTAACCCCTTCCAGCCAGTGTCATTAGTACAGTGACAGTGTATATTTTTAGCACTGATCAATGTATTAGTGTCTTTAGTTCCCACAAACTGTCAAATGTGTCAGATTTTCTGCGGCAATATCACAGTCCCACTATAAGCCATTACTAGTATAAAAAATAAATAAATAAATAAAAATTCCAGTTTATATACCATAGTTTGTAGATGCTATAAATTTTACGCAAACCAATCAATATATGCGTATTGTGATTTTTTTTTTACCAAAACTATGTAGCAGAATACATATGAATGAAGAAATTAGATTCTTTACATTTTTTATTGGATATGTTTTATAGCAGAACTTAAAAAATATTGTTTGCTTTTCAAAATTGTCGGTCTTTTTTGTTCATAGCGCAAACAATTCAAAACCCAGTGGTGATCAAATACCACCAAAAGAAAGTGCTATTTGTGGGAAAAAATGACATAAATATAATTTATGTACAGCATTGCATGACCGCGCAATTGTCAGTTAAATTAACATAGTGCCATATAGCACAAAATAGCCTGGTCATGAAAGGGGGTAAATCTTCCGAAGGGCAAGTGTTTAAGAGGAGTAGGACAACAATGGCAGCTTCTATGTTTCTTTCATGACAGGTTAAGTTTAAATCTTCAGCAACTAGATGCAAATGGACCACTCACAATGATATTCAAAAGTTTGATGGATGGCTGACATTTTCCATTATAAAGAGCTCTGAGGCCAACAACTGCAAACAAAATATAAACCGAGTTCTTAGATAATATTATAGAACTATAATGTATTGTATTAAATGAATCCTAATGTCAAGAATGCTTGAGATTTCTATATTTTTGGTTTGTGTTCCTAAGCTTTGAACATAATCCACACAGCTAATATCTATCTGCCTCACAATATGGCAAACATTTTCTCCTTATTCATCAAGAGGGATTGTGTGCACTACATAAGATGAGCGGTCCAGTTACAATGAAGGGTGAGGCATCAATCACATTTACCACTTATCATAGTTGAAGAATTTGTTTGTAGACATGAAAGTATTGGAACTGCCATTTTGAAAATGTTGCCTTGCTGTGTCTAGCTAGGTTCAATACAATTGAATCACTGACCTGTAGCAAGCATGGCATAATTGAGTGTCAGAAAAGTGTTAAAATCACTTATCTACATGCTTGCTCATGGTCAGTGAATTAGAAAGTGTTAAAGCCAAAGCATTAGCCTGACAGCCAGGAAACCAACATTCTCAAAACGTGATGTCTTTAATGGCAGCCTATTCTGCTGTGCCGGGTCAATTTATTTATTTATTTTTTTTATTGTTTATTTGAAACAAGAACATGGTATAGTCAGATAATAAAGTTTCCATCTTGGATAAAACAATTCATATTTACTATACCATACAAAATAATAAAGGAAAGTAAAACATCAAAAAGTCTTAACTTCCCTGGCAGTTTTCCTGAGTGTGGCTTGGGATTAAATTTCAGTACCATTAGCGGTAACCCCGAGCCACACTCGGGATTGCATTGCAGGATCCTGGTGCGGTATACTTACCTTGTTCCCAGGATCTTGTAATGTCCCCCCGCTGTGTCCGTGGGCTCTGTACTCCGCCCGAAGCCTCTGTGTGCCGGGCTCCGTTCCCTGTGAACGTCACGACGCACGGGGCGGAGCCTGGTGGCAAATTCAAATAAATGTACAAAACATAACACATACAGTACACTGTAATCTTACAGATTACATTACTGTATGAAATTATTTCACATTCCTTTGGTCCCTATTGCTTTGTCCAGTGCTCTACATGCAGTTTTATATGATATATACTGTTCTTTCTGCCTGGAAACTGGAGATTGTCCATAGCAACTAAAAAGTGTCCCTTTACGTCAAAAGTGGTTTTGGACCAGCTAGAAAACAGCAATAGTAAATTAGAACACTTGCAGAATTGAGCGATAGTGAATCGTGGGGAAATTCATTTTAATATTATTATATTATTATTTTTTATAATTATTTATATTTATTATATTATAATTTATGATTTTGTGTTTCAAACTTTATCATACCAGGGATATCTACTAGACTCTTGTTTGGACAGATTTGAGTGTGTTATTGCTAAGAATTACAGGCCTACAATATAAAACTCCAAATTTCTATGCAAAATAATTGTACCTCTTTGAGTTGCAAAAATCTGACATAATCATACTGCCAGGGAGGCTACAGGCAACATAACTAATAGTTAGGACCAAGAAGATCAGGAAACGCAAATGTCACTAGAAACATAACAGGAGATGTAAACGAAATAAGGTATTCAAGATGCATTGTTTTCGAGGGAATACACAGAATCATCCCAAACTTTCCGTATCTTATAAAAAGAGGGTAATGAGTCATCGATCATAGCAGTCAGATGTTCCATCCTATGGATATCAGCCATTATAGAAATAAATTGATGGAATGTGTGGGGGAGTGGACAACCAGTTTCTAGGTATAACTCATTTTGCAGCTAGTAGAATGTAAGATGCTAGTCTCCCTGAGGCTTTAGCAATACCTGAAAAAGGGAGGCCTAATAGAAAGTGTATGGGGTTTAGAGGTATGGAGATTTTTAATAACTTCTGCAAGAGCTCTTGAATCCAAATCCAGAAAGGGCCAATAGAAGGACACTCCCAGAAGATGTGGAAGTGAGTGCCCGTAGTTTCATTATATCTCCAGAATTGTCTAGGGGCCATAAGGTCGTGGGCATGTAGTATGTTTGGGGTTCTATACCAGAAGAGCAAATTCTTAATTGCAGTTTCTCTCTGCACTACACAGTGTGAGATTTTGGATGATGACTCCCAAATTTTTCCCAAATCTTTTAAAGATATAAGTCGCTGTAATATATAGGTCCATTTCTTCATATAGTTAAGAGTTAAAGGGGTGGGAATCATGTAAGATTTTATATATGGATGAGATTAGTTTGGGTTCCTATGGTCTATTGGCACATAAAAGTTCAAAGAAGGTGGGTTTCTCTAGAGATAATGTGGGGGATTTAGAGAGGATTATTTCTTTTAATTGTCTATATGAGTAAAAAAGTAAAGTAGGGAGCTGTTGTTTCACTTGGAGGTCTGCAAAAGATAGGAATCTATGTGTCACTGGATGTACAAGTTGTCGCAATTGAAAGATTCCCGCTTGAGTTCATGGGAGCATCTGTACATAGGATAAACCATCAGGGATGTCCGGGTTAAAAAGTACATTCAAGAATGGAGTGCAGGAGGAGGAGAGGGAGAACCCCTCCAAGCATCTCTTCCAAATAGATAGGGTAAAGAGCATTGGAGCCAAGCATAGGGATCTCTGTTGAGGCATGTGTTTGTTTGAGGAGGGCCAAAGCATGTAACATGTGTGTACCGGGACAGTAACCCCCATTTCAATCACAGCCCATGTATTTTGGGCCCTCATAGATGTCCAGGAGGTCAATACTCGGAGATGGGATGCATAATAATATTTAATGATGTCAGGAGCGGCCAAATCCCCCCTATTTTTTAAGGCTAGGAGTACTGAGCTTGCGATCCTATGGCAGGCGTTGTTCCATACAAAGTGGAAACATTTCCTTTGGAGAGCTTTCAATTGTGACATTGGGACTGAGAATGGGAGTGTCTCAAATAATTATAGCAGTTTTGGAAGAATCAACATCTTAAGAACATTAATTCTTCCTAGAAGAGATATAGGGAGAGAGGTCCATTGATTTAAAAGACAAGTTATTTCCGTGAACATAAGGGGGAAGTTAGCTTGATATAGGGAGGAGTAAAAGGGCATGATATGGATGCCCAAGTATTTAAGTGTGTGAGTGCACCAACGATATTTGGGTGAGTTGGTCCGGTGGGATGTTAATGGGTAGAGCCTCAGTTTTTAAAGGATTTATTTTAAACCCCGATAAGGATCCAAAGAAGGCCAAGGTGCTATGTAGGGAATAGGGATGAGCCAAACATCCCCCTGTTCGGTTCGCACCAGAACTTGCGAACAGGCAAAAAATTTGTTAGAATACGCGAACACCGTTAAAGTCTATGGGACACAAACATGAATAATCAAAAGTGCTAATTTTAAAAGGTTTATATGCAAGTTATTGTCATAAAAAGTGTTTGGGGACCTGGGTCCTGCCCCAGGGGACAAGGATCAATGCAAAAAAAAAGTTTTAAAAATGGCCGTTTTTTCGGGAGCAGTGATTTTAATAATGCTTAAAGTGAAACAATAAGTGTAATATCCGTTTAAATTTCGTACCTGGGGGGTATCTATAGTATGCCTGTAAAGGGGCGCATGTTTCCCATGTTTAGAACAGTCTGACAGCAAATTGACATTTCAAAGGAAAAAAAGTCATTCAAAACTACTTGCAGCTACTAATGAATTGCCGGTCCGACAATACACATTCAAGTTCATTGATAAAAACGGCATGGGAATTCCCCACAGGGGAACCCCGAACCAAAATTTTTAAAAAAATGATGTGGGGTCCCCCTAAATTCCATTCCAGGCCCGTCAGGTCTGGTATGGATATTAAGGGGAACACCGGCTAAAATTTTTTAAAAAAATGGCGTGGGGTCCCCCCTTAAAATCCATACCAGACCCTTCAGGTCTGGAATGGATTTTAAGGGGAACCCCGCACCAAAATTAAAAAAAAAATGGCATGGGGTCCCCCCAAAAATCCATACCAGACCCTTATCTGAGCACACAACCTGGCAGGCCACAGGAAAAGAGGGGGGATGAGAGAGCGCCCCCTCTCCTGAACCGTACCAGGCCACATGCCCTCAACATTGGGAGGTTGCTTTGGGGTAGCCCCCCAAAACACCTTGTCCCCATGTTGATGGGGACAAGGGCCTCATCCCCACAACCCTTGCCTGGTGGTTGTGGGGGTCTGCAGGCGGGGGCTTATTGGAATCTGGAAGCCCCTTTTAACAAGGGGACCCCCAGATCCCGGCCCTCCCCCCTGTGTGAAATGGTAAGGGGGTACGAAAGTACCCCTACCATTTCACAAAAAAACTGTCAAAAATGTTAAAAATGACAAGAGTTTTAGACAATTCCTTTATTTAAATGCTTCTTCTTTCTTCTATCTTCTTTCATCTATCTTCCTTCGGTTTCTTTCACCATCTTCTTCTGGTTCTTCTGGTTCTTCCTCCGGTGTTCTCGTCCGGCATCTCCTCCGCGGCGTCTTCTTATCTTCTGCTCCTCGGGCCGCTCTGCATCCATGATGGCATGGAGGGAGGCTCCAGCTGTGTGACGCTTATCTCTTCATCTTTTTCTTCATCTTTTCCTCTTCACCTTCTTCTCTTCATCTTCTTGTCTTCATCTTCTTTTCGGGCCGCTTCGCATCCATGATGGCACGGAGGGAGACTCCTGCTGTGTGACGCTTCTCCTCTTCTGATGCTTGTTAAATAATGGGGCGGGGCCACCCGGTGACCCTGCCCCCCTCTGACGCACGGGGACTTGACGAGGACTTCCCTGTGGCATTCCCCGTGACGTCAGAGGGGGCGGGGTCACCCATTACAAACTATATTCTAGACTAGACCATTTCTTTCTAACCACCTCGCTATTATCTTATGTAGTCTTATCAGAGATCAGCCCTATCACTTGGTTGGACCATGCACCCATTAATCTGAATATTGTTCTATCTGCTACAACACCCAAAATTTGTCATTGGCGTCTCAATGAATCCTTGATACGAAATCCCGAGATCCAACCCCAACTGCAACAAAAACTGTCTGAATTTTTTTCAATTAAATGAAAGTTTGGTGTCGGAGAAACAATATAAGTGAAATATTCCTTTAAATTTTGTACCTTGGGGGTGTTTATAGTATGCCTGTAAAGTGGCGCATGTTTCCCGTGTTTACAACAGTCCCTGCACAAAATGACATTTCTAAAGGAAAAAAAGTCATTTAAAAGTACTTGCAGCTATAATGAATTGTAAAAAAAATGCCGTGGGGTTCCCCCCAAAAATCCATACCAGACCCTTATCCGAGCACGCAACCTGGCAGGCCGCACGAAAAGAAGGAGGGACGAGAAAGCACCCCCCCTCCTGAACTGTACCAGGCCACATGCCCTCAACATGGGGAGGGTGCTTTGGGGCAGCCAAAGCACCATGTCCCCATGTTGATGGGGACAAGGGCCTCATGCCCACAACCCTTGCCCGGTGGTTGTGGGGGTCTGCGGGTGGGGGGGCTTATTGGAATCTGGAAGCCCCCTTTAACAAGGGGACCCCCAGATCCCGGCTTCCCCCCTGTGTGAATTGGTAACGGGGTACAAATGTACCCCTACCATTTCCCAAAAAAGTGTGAAAATTATAAAAATGGCATGACACGGCTTGGGGACACGTCCTTTATTAAAAAATAAAAAAATAAAACTGTCCCATAAAGTCTTCTTCTTCTTCTCTTGCTCCGCCGACGGACCGAAAAAGAAAAGAAAAAAGCGACGACCCACCTCCATGGGAGGCACCAGCCATAATGACCGTTCTCTCAGGTGACAGCTCTTTTATAACTGAGGGCGGGGCCACACGGTGATGTCGCCAGGTGACCCCGCCCCCTCTGACGCACGGGGACATCCCTATGGCTTCCCCGTAGCATCAGAGGGGGGCAGGGTCACCCGGTTAAGTAACCAGGTGGCCTTGCCCCCCTCTGACACTACAGGGAAGCCATATAGATGTCCCCGTGTGTCAAAGGGGGGTGGGGTCACCTCGGCTCTCACGCCTCCACCATCTTACACGCCATGCATGCGCCTCCAAGTCCATTTTTTTAGCGACTATGTCCCATTTGTTGGGATGATGTTGTTCATGATAATTATTTTTTGGGGAATGCAGTTCCATTTATACTATAATCATAAATGATTCCAAATAAAAACACAACATTCAGGGCTCCATTCCTTAAAGCATCTCGCATGCAGTATTTAGGTGTCCGGACACATTTTCCTTAAATATCACATGCGATCCTGAAACTGTCAATTCACTATGCTGTTTTGCGGTATTTACCGAAAAACACTGAAAACACTCCATAAATACTGCATGAAAAAGCGTTAAAGTCAATTCACAGGAGGAAATAAATAATTAAATGCATGCGTAATTACAGGAAGTAGTGATCCAGGCTTGTGGTATTTAAAGCAGACTTTCAGTCATTTTTTCATCTTTCCATCTATTAAATCTTCTGCCCTTGTTGTTTTAACTTTGAAAAGTAAAAAAAATTTTCTTCTGCTAGTAAATACCTCATACAGTCCACTTCCTGGTTCTTGTCTGGTATAAAAAGCCTAGACTTATGACATCATGCACAGCTCTCTCTCTCACTCTCATGAGAGTTTGCCAGGAAGGGAGGGGGGTGAGTCATAAGAGGGCCATTGAGAGCTGCAGTTCTGCAGAGTTTGAGGTGTGCCTTTGTGTATCTGTGTAAATCCAAGAAGTAAACAGGCAGAAGCTTCAGCTGCCACAGTTAAAATGGATGCAGCCAGACTCAGTAGAGGGAGCTTTCTGCAGCATATTTGACAAGTACAAAATCACAGTATATATAAAATAATATGCAAAGTGGTTCGAGGGAAGCTTCAGGATGGCAAAGATGTTTTTTTATTACAAATTATGTGAGCAGACTGCAATTCTTCTTTAAGTAATGTAAAAATATAATATCCAATTTTGAGTAGTCTCTGCCTTTTTGGATCAGTTCTCTAAACAGTAATGCATAGAAACCTAAATATGGAAATATGGAAATCATTGGGGTTGATTTACTTAAAGTATAACTAAAAAAAAAAACTTTTTTTGTAGTTTTAGATTGGAGGTGGATTAGAACACCTGTTGGGTTTTATTGTTGTCTGTGCCCCCATTATGGAGATTCACCCTCTGTATTTGCCCTGCTTACCAGTATCATTGAAAGTGAATGTTAAAGAAAGGAAATCCCAAATTTCGAGTTGTCCCCAGAAAAGTAATAAAAGGGACACAGATGGCAAAATAAAAAAAAAAACAAAAAAAAAAAAAAACAGGGTTAAACCCTCCCTTACTCCCTTATCCAAAATGAAAAAATAAAAAGTTTTGCCTATAGTTCTACTTTAGGGCAAATAGACTGTGCACTTTGCAAGTTGCTCCAGAATTTAGTACACAAGGTATATCTTCACTAGGGATGAGCTTCGCGTTCAAGTCGAACCCATGTTCGACTCGAACATCGTCTGTTCGCCCGTTCGCCGAATTGCGAACGATATGGGCCGTTCGTGCCAAATTCGTGTGGCGCGTCACGGCCCATAATTCACTGCGGCATCGCAGTGCATTGCTGGCTGATGATTGGCCAAGCATACACTATGACCCACATGCTTGGCCAATCACAGCGCCGTCTGAACAGAGAGCCGTAATTGGCCAAAGCCAAGGAGGCTTTGGCAAATTATGGCTCAGTTGATTTAGTACACGCCCCACACTATATAAGGCTGCCTGCACAGCGGCCCTGTGTAGTGTGTGTTCCAGCGTTGAGAGAGATAGACAGAGAAACAGTGTCATTTGATTTAAATTAGATAGATTAGGCAGGACAGTCAGTGAGTTAGCTACACTTACAGTGTATTGTGTATATATATGCATCCCAGGTGTTGTGTGTGTGTGTATATATATATATATATATATATAATATATATATATATATATATATATATATATATATATATATACACACACTATATTCAGTTTAGATAGATCAGTTCCTATTATCTTGCTACTGACAGGCAGGCTTGTCTTGTTACAGTATTTACAGCTACCTGAAGAAAATTGCTGGTATTCTTTTGATCCTATTAGTACCACAGTCAGGCAGCTAGACTATTTACAGTTAGTGTAGTGCGTCCTTCTCACAGTGTTCAGTTAAAGCTACAAGTTAGTTTAGTGTGACCTCTGCACAGTGTTCAGCTAAAACTACAAGTTAGTGTAGTGCATCCTCCTCACAGTGTTCAGCTAAAACTACAAGTTAGTGTAGTGCGACCTCTGCACAGTGTTCAGCTAAAGCTACAAGTTAGTGTAGTGCGTTCTCCTCACAGTGTTCAACTAAAACTACAAGTTAGTGTAGTGTGACCGCTGCACAGTGTTCAGCTAAAGCTACCTGTAGAAGGTTGGTGGTGTTTTCCTGATCCTATCACTACCGCAGACAGCTAAATAAGCTACAAGTTAGTGTAGTGCATCCTCCTCACAGTGTTTAGCTAAAGCTACCTGTAGAAGGTTGGTGGTGTTTTCCTGATCCTATCACTACCGCAGGCAGCTAAATAAGCTACAAGTTAGTTTTTTGCGAGCTCTGCACAGTGTTCACCTAAAGCTACCTGTAGAAGGTTGGTGGTGTTTTCCTGATCCTATCACTACCGCAGGCAGCTAAATAAGCTACAAGTTAGTGTAGTGCAAGCTCTGCACAGTGTTCAGCTAAAGCTACCTGTAGAAGGTTGGTGGTGTTTTCCTGATCCTATCACTACCGCAGGCAGCTAAATAAGCTACAAGTTAGTGTAGTGCGAGCTCTGCACAGTGGTCACCTAAAGCTACCTGTAGAAGGTTGGTGGTGTTTTCCTGATCCTATCACTACCGCAGGCAGCCAAATAAGCTACAAGTTAGTTTTTTGCGAGCTCTGCACAGTGTTCAGCTAAAGATACCTGTAGAAGGTTGGTGGTGTTCTCATACTACAGGCAAGCAGTTGATTTTGCTAGCTGCAGTATCAGTACATATATATATATATATATATATATATATATATATATATATATATATATATATCCCAGCTTAGTGCAGCTACAGGCCGTTAGTATGTCTGGAAGGCCAACAAGGAGAGGCAGACATTCACAAGCCAATAAAATTGGGCAAGCAGGCTCTGTGTCTAGAGGCAACAGTGCTGGTCATGGAGACGGTGCATCCTCATCAGCACGTGGCCGTAGGACACGCTTGGCCTTTTTTTCGGCAGCTGGCCGTGTTGAGCCACAACATGCAGAAGACTTGGTCGAGTGGATGACCAAGCCGTCCTCATCCTCTCTCACCCATGCTCAGGGTACTTTGTCTGGCAAAGCAGCTGCCAACACGGCCTCTTCCCTCGGGTCAATGTCCTTCTGAGGAGTCCCTCGAACTGTTTGACCACAGTGTTGGGTACATGCTCCAGGAGGATGCCCAGCGTTTAGAAGGCTCTGATGATGATACTGAGCTAGATGAAGGCAGTAATGTGAGCACGGACAGAGGGGGTGCCCAAGAAGGACAGCAATCCGGCAGTCATGCACCCCCTGCTGCAGCATACTGCCAGGTTTGCTCCAGTGATAAGGAGGGAGGGGATGATGAGGTCACTGACTCAACGTGGGTGCCTGATAGGAGAGAGGAGGAGGAGGAGGCACATCACCAACGAGGCAGGCTGCCGTCCAGGGGCCAGCCTAAGGGCAGCACACTGACTGCATCACACCCCAAAGCTCCGCATGTGCAGGATGCTGCTGTCTGTGTGCGAGACGAGTACATCAGATCGCACCGCTGCTATTTGCAACATATGTCTCAAGCGTATCTCGCATGGCCAAAACATCTCCCGCTTGGGCACCACATGCTTGACCAGACATATGTTGACCTGCCATGCAGTTTGTTGGCAAGCGTATCTAAAAGAACCACACCAAAGAACAAAGAGGACCTCTCCTTGCTCCTCATCAGCTGAGATCTCCAACCCCACTATACCTTCAGTCCTCTCTGAGACCTGCACTGAGAGGAATGAAGGTGTAGAATTAGGTGTGTCACAGCCAAGTACTTGTCAGCAATCTGCTTTTGGTACACCAACGTCAGATTGTACCAGGCAAATTTCCCTGCCCCAGCTGCTGCACCGCCGAAAGAAGTTTGCTCCCAGCCATCCACATGCCCAGCGGTTGAATGCTAGCTTGGCAAAATTGCTAGCACTTCAACTGCTGCCTTTTCAGTTGGTAGACTCTGCCCCCTTCCGTGAGTTTGTGGAATGTGCGGTTCCTCAGTGACAGGTACCCAAACGCCATTTTTTCTCACGGAAGGCAGTTCCGGCTCTCTACCGGCATGTGGAAGGCAATGTCCATGCCTCGCTGGACAGGGCGGTCAGTGGTAAGGTGTATATTACCGCTGACTCATGGTCCAGCAGGCATGGACAGGGACATTACCTAAGTTTCACCGCGCATTGGGTGACTCTGCTGGCAGCTGGGAAGGATGCAGGACAAGGTGCAGTAGTGTTGGAGGTTGTTCCGCCACCACGCCTCCAAAATGCCACTACTAATGATTGTGACACACCTCTTTCCTCCACCCCCTCCTCTTCTTCTTCCTCCATGGCCTCTTCCTGTGCTTTGTCCTCTGAACCAGCAGTGCTCCGTAGGCGTTCAAGGCGCTACGAAAGTACGCAGGCCAAAAGATGCCATGCGGTGATTGAGCTGGTGTGCTTGGGGGACAGGAGCCACACTGGGGCAGAGGTTCTGTCAGCTCTGCAGGGGCAGGTTCAGAGGTGGTTGATGTCACGCCAACTTAAGGCAGGAATGTTTTTTTGCGACAATGGCACCAACCTCCTCTCTGCCCTCCGACAGGGACAACTGACCCATGTGCCCTGTTTGGCTCACGTCCTTAACTTGCTGGTGCAGCAGTTCTTGGGCAGGTACCCGGGCTTACAGGATGTCCTGAGGCAGGCCAGGAAAGTCTGTGTGCATTTCTGCCGGTCATATAATGCCAGTGCTCGGCTGGCAGACCTCCAAAAGGAATTTAACCTGCCCAAGAACCGCCTAATCTGTGACATGCCCACCAGGTGGAACTCAACGTTGGCCATGCTGCAGCAGCTGCACATGCAGCAGAGGGCCATCAATGAGTACCTGTGCGACTATGGCACCAGGACAGGGTCAGGGGAGCTTGTTTTTTTTCCCCCACGCCAGTGGGCCATGATCAGGGATGCATGCACTGTCCTGTCACCATTTGAGGAGGCCACGAGGATCGTGAGCAGTGACAGTGCATGCATCAGTGACACTGTCCCCCTTGTCCACCTGTTGGAGCACACGCTGGGTGGAATAATGGACACACAGGAAGAGGACGAGGAGGAGGAGGAGGATGATTGTGTCAGTATGGAGGGGGAGCCTGGCACTCAGCATCAGCAGCAGTCTTTAAGGGATCAGTCCCAAGAAACACATGGACTTGTACGTGGCTGGGAGGAGGTGGCTGCGGACCATGTCGTCCTTAGTGACCCAGAGGACTCCGGACCGAATGCCTCAGCAAACCTTCGCTGCATGGCCTCCCTGATCCTGCAAAGCCTGCGTAAGGATCCTCGTATTCGTGGTATCAAGGAGAAGGACCAATACTGGCTGGCAACCCTCCTTGATCCACGTTACAAGGTTAAGGTTGCGGACCTTATCTTGTCGCCGCAGAGGGAGCAGAGGATGAAACATCTTCGGGAGGCCTTGCAGAAAGGTCTGTGCAACACGTTCCCAGAGACTGGGAGGTTACAAACTCCTGTTTCTGGACAACGTGTTGCTGAGGCTTCAGTCAGTCAAAGAAGGAGCGATGGAGAAGGTGGCCGTCTGACCGATGCGTTCAGACAATTTTTTAGTCCGCAGCCCCAAGGTATGATCGGTTCCAGCAACCATCGCCAGCGTCTGTTTTACATGGTGCAGGAATACCTAGGGGCAAAATCTGACTTGGACACCTTTCCCACCGAAAATCCTCTGGATTACTGGGTCTTGAGGATGGATCACCTGCCAGAGCTTGCACAGTATGCAATTGAGCTACTGGCCTGTCCTGCATCCAGCGTTTTTTCGGAACGCACATTCAGTGCTGCTGGGGGCTTTGGAACCGATCACAGGGTGCATCTGTCCACCGACTTGGTCGATCGACTGACCTTCATAAAAATGAATCAGTCTTGCATCACCACCAGCTACCAAGCACCTGATGCTGATGTAACCGAATAATTTTTTTTGAAATCTCAGATCTCTTCAAAGACTGCCTATGCTGATGCTGAGTGACTATTCTGAGTAATCATCCTCTTCCTCCTCAATGATCATGCTGATAGCTTGTAAGAACATTTTTGGCTCTGGGCACCACCACCAGTGCCTAAGGCCCAATTTTTCAGCCCCTGTTTAACAGGGGCGTGTAATTACAGTTTTTGATGCAATACTTTGCAGCAGGGCACGTTCCTGCGTTCCAACTAGAGTATCTGTGAGGGGTTGCAGTGTTGTGGCACCAGCACGAGTGCCTAAGGCCCAATTTTTCAGCCCCTGTTCAACAGGGGCATGTAATTACAATTCTTGATCTAATATTTCACAGCAGGGCCCGTTTCTGCACCCACCAGGATTAACTGTAAGGACTTACAGTGTTGTGCCACCAGCACCACCACCACCACCAAAGGCCCAATTTTTCAGCCCCTGTTCAACAGGGGCATGTAATTACAATTCTTGATCTAATATTTCACAGCAGGGCCCGTTTCTGTGCCCACCAAGAGCGAGTGAGGACTTACAGTGTTGTGGCACTAGCACCACCACCACCAAAGGCCCGATTTTTCTGCCCCTGTTCAACAGGGGCATGTAATTACAATTCTTGATCTAATATTTCACAGCAGGGCCCTGTGAGGGCTTACAGTGTTGTGGCCACAACAACACCTAAGGCCCAAATTTCTGCTGAGTATATAGGGCAGGTCCCTACTTTCAGACATCCAACTTACAAACGACTCCTACTTGCAAACGGAAGGAGACAACAGGAAGTGAGATGAAATCTACCCCATAGGAAGGGAAGTTCTCTCCTGTAAGAGTTAATAAGGGAAAAACTTTTCTCCTTTCCACTGATGCTTTATTACCAATCCTTGTTTCACTAAAAACCCCAAATTGTCATAAAACATTTGTCATTGGGACAGAAAGTGAGGTAAAATCTTCTGAAGAGGTGCACAGACAGCAGTCACAGATAACCCTTCCCTATGTTTTCCAAAAAGCTTAAAAATAGATTTTTTTGGCTGGATCTACACTTTAAAAATGTACCAGTTCAAAATTACAAACAGATTCTACTTTAAGAACAAACCTACAGTCCCTGTCTTGTTTGCACCGCCTGTATACTGCTGTTCAGAGTATATAGGGCCTGGGGGCCCCACGCCTTTCCTTTTTTAAATTTGGGTGTGGGGTTCCCCTTAATATCCATACAGGGCCCAAAGGGCCTGGTAATGGACTGGAGGGTACCCATGCCGTTTGTTTCACTGATTTTCATCCATATAGCCGGGACCCAACATTACATTAAAGCCGCAAGCAGTTTTTAAATTACTTTTTTTCCTTTAAAAATGTCATTTTGTGCAGGGACTGTTCTAAGCACGGGAAACACACGCCACTTTACAGGCATACTATAGACACCCCCCAGGTACGATATTTAAAGGAATATTTCACTTTTTTTTTTTTTTACTGTCAGCATCATTAAAATCTCTGCTCCCGAACAAACGGCCGTTTTTAAAAGTTTTTTTTGCATTAATACATGTCCCCTGGGGCAGGACCCGGGTCCCCAAACCCTTTTTAGGACAATACCATGCAAATTAGCCTTTAATATGAGCACTTTTGATTTCGAACGTTCGAGTCCCATAGACGTCAATGGGGTTCTAACGTTCATGTGAATTTTCGGTCCTTTCGCAGGTTCTGGTGCGAACCGAACCGGTGGGTGTTTGGCTCATCCCTAATCTTCACTTTACAAAGAATACCCAATCACATGTAAGGAAAAACAAAACAGCATTTTTGCTTGCACATGATTGCATGAGGAAAGTCAGCAGAGCTTAACCCAATTTACTAAACTCTGGAGCAACTTCACTTGAAAAGTGCTCAGTCTATGTGCCTTTAGTAAATCAACCCCATTACATTTAGTAAATCCACCCAATTACATGTAGTGAAATATATCTATTTTTCTACAGTCATTTCACCAGATGTTTAGAGACTTTTTTGTAAATATACAAGCATTAACTGTAGATCATTTGCTGCAAAGAAAACTCCCAATCGCTCCAAACATAATACAATGTACATGCATATCACAATGGTTTAATCTCTTGTTAGAGCATATATCATATGTAGTGGGGATACTTTACTTATTCACAATTATTTTTAGAGCTATCTTCCCACTGATATCATTGATCTTTTTTAGCTATCTATAGGGGGTATTTCTTCCCAGTGACCACAAGTGTAAAGAGCACTCTTCCCACTGAACATCACATTAATGTATCATAAGTTGTAGATATAGTAATTTTTAGCAGGGGTTTCTGTGTCTAAAAGGTTGAGAAAAGGCTGCTTGAAAGTGTAACTATAGGGAAAACTTTATTTTTTCACTTTGAATAGAGTAATGGAGGGTTATAACCCCTGTCATTTTATTCTGTCATCTGTGTCCCATTAGGGAGATTTACATTTACTTACCGTACTGTTCTATTGCCAAAACAGGAAGTGAGAGGAAATCCCTGTAAATAAAGGGAATCCCTTAGGGTCCACCAGGTCACCAGAACTAGTGTCCCCATTATCCACACTAGTTTTGGTGACCTGGTGGACCCCAAGGGATGCCCTTAATTTACAGGGCTTTCCTCTCACTTCCTGTTCCCTCTATTACTTTAGTGCAGTGGTTCTCAACTCCAGTCCTCGGGACCCACCAACAGGTCAGATTTTAAGTATTACCTTGGGGAGTTGCAGACTAGAATACTGCAATCACTGAGCAGCAAGGGATATCACCTGTGATGTATTTCAGCTATCTTGCAAACCTGGCCTGTTGGTGGGTCCTGAGGACTGGAGTTGAGAACCACTGCTTTAGTGTAAAAAAAAAAAAAAAACACACATATAATAAAATTTTGTGTTTACCCCTATTTATCATGAGCTGAACACAAAGGTCTATGACTTTTTCTAGGTACATAGAAGGTCTATTTCTCTCAAATATTGTTCACAAATCTGTCTAAATCTATGTTAGTGAGCATGTCTCCTTTGCCGAGATAATCCATCCACCTCACAGGTGTGGCATATCTTGATGCTGATTAGACAGCAAGATTATTGCACAGGTGTGCCTTAGGCTGGCAACAATAAAAGGATACTCTAAAATGTGAAGTTTTATCACACAGCACAATGCAACAGATGTCGCAAGTTTTAAGGGAGCGTGCAATTGGCATGCTGACTGCAGGAATGTTCACCAGAGCTATTGCCCTAGAATTGAATGTTCATTTTGCTACATAAGCCGTCTCCAAAGGTGTTTCAGAGAATTTGGCAGTACATCCAACCGGCCTCACAACCACAGACCACAAGCAACCAAACCAGCCCAGGACCTCCACATCCAGCATCTTCTCTTCCAAGATTGTCTGAGACCAGCCACCCAGACAGCTGCTGCAACAATCGGTTTGCATAACCAAAGAATTTCTGCACAAGCTGTCAGAAACCATTTCAGGGAAGCCCATCTGCATGCTCGTCGTCCTCATCGGGGTCTCGACCTGACTGCAGTTTGTCATCGTAACCGACTTGAGTGGGCAAATGCTCACATTCGATGGTGTCTTCTACTTTGGAGACGTGTTCTCTTCACAGATGAATCCTGGTTTTCACTGTACAGGGCAGATGGCAGATAGCGTGTATAGCGTTGTGTGGGTGAGCGGTTTGCTGATGTCATTGTTGTGGATGGAGTGGTCCATGGTGGCAGTGGGGTTATGGTATGGGCAGGCGTATGCTATGGACAACGAACATAGGTGCATTTTATTGATGGCATTTTGAATGCACAGAGATACCGTGACAAGATCCTGTGGCCCATTGTTGTGCCATTCATCCACGGTCATCACCTCCTGTTGCAGCATAATAATGCACAGACCCATGTTGCAAGGATCTGTACACAATTCCTGGAAGCTGAAAACATCCCAGTTCTTGCATGGCCAGCATACTCATCGGACATGTCACTCATTGAGCATGTTTGGCATGCTCTGGATCGGCGTATACGACAGTGTGTTCCAGTTCCTGCCAGTATCCAGCAACTTCGCACAGCCATTGAAGAGGAACGGACCAACATTCCACAGGCCACAATCAACAACCTGATCTACTCTATGCGAAGGAGATGTGTTGCACTGGGTAAGGGAAATGGTGGTCACAACAGATACTGACTGGTTTTTCGGACTCCCCAATACAGTAAAACTGCACATTTTAGAGTGGCCTTTTATTGTGACCAGCCTAAGGCACACCTGTGCATTAATCATGCTGTCTAATCAGCATCTTGATATGCCAAACCTGTGAGGTGGGTGGATTATCCTGGCAAAGGGGAAGTGCTCACTAACACAGATTTAGATTTGTGAACAATATTTGAGAGAAATAGGCCTTTTGTGTACATAGAAAAAGTTATAGATCTTTACGTTCAGCTCATGATAAATAAGGGCAAACACAAAAGTGTTGCGTTTACAACTTTGCTCATTGTATAAATACCCTTCTTCCACCAACAAAAAAGACATCTATGTAAAACATTACATTTGATTTTTTATACTATTCAATATTTGACATTTATAAATATATTTGTATTTACTTAATTAAACTTAGTTGTTTTTAATACACCATGTGTGTCCTGTATAAGCAGCTTCTCTTTGACTGGTATTCTACTTTTTTCTTTTGTATTAATACATACAGTATGCTGCTGGGACTGCACTGACCTAATGAGTTGGCATATTTCTAAGATTTAAACCATTTTACCTCTTTATTAGCAATAAAAACTGACAGGGGTTCTAATTCTTCTCCACTGTATCCAACACAAATGTATGTATAAAAGATGATATCAAAAGCTAACAAAAAATGACTGGATATGTACATCAGACCATATTTTTTTTGCATAATTAATTGTGAACAACTTTACGTGTCTGAACATCTATGTAAACACATGTTCTACTTCCACAGGACTTTGTTGTTGTAAAAATATGATAAGGTCAAACTGATCATAAGATACCTCTATGTCAACTTTTGTAGAAGTCTATTCCACAAGGCCACAGAGAGATCCTATTAGCACATTAGCACATTGTTGCTTGTTTTCAATGTGTATCGCAGTACACTTTGTATTCAATGTCACACGGCGCGCATTAACAGGCATCAGCAAGCATGATAATGTATTTATGTTCGTCATGATGCGTCAACATACGTCAAGGCGTGCATTGATGTGTGCTATGATACACGTTGATATCAACACAGGTATTGAGATATATTTTGATGTATTTCCATTGAAAATGCATCAAGAAAAAAAATACAAAGGTGTGCTCCCCTCAAGCCCACATTACCCTTATTATGAAAGATAGGAAACCCCCCCTCCAATGTCCCAACTATAGATCTATTTTGCAGTTGAACAGTGATTTGAAATTGTTCATGAAAGTGAATCAGAAGATCAAGCCATCCTTGACAAGGTGAAAGAACAGTATGAGAAGCAGTCTGGGAAGAACCCCGGGGAATTTAAGGCAATCCTTGTCAGTACTCAGGTTGTTGCCGGAACAAATTACTTTTTCAAGGTTTACACTGGAGAGGACACTTATATCCACATTCAAGTCTTCGTACCTCTGCCTGGTTCAGAAGAGGGACTCACTCTGGAATCTTTCCAGGAGGATAAGACCAAGGATGATGAGCTGGTGTATTTCTAAGATGGAGATGAGGGCCAATTACAGTGGTCGCATGATCAGGAACGCCCCTCCTATCCTTTTTTTTTTTTTTTTAAATGCCTTTTTAAAGGACCAGTGACAAGGGGTTGAAGTTATCTGATCTGCCAGAAATGCACTTGGTTGACAACGCACATTATTTTTGTGGGCTGAGCTGTTTGGACTTTAAGCCTGAACACTAATGGTGTATATAACATTGATATGCATCTATTTGTCGGAATGGTCAGGGGTGGGTAGTGGGGTTCCCCAGGGTTCTGTGCTGGGACCAATCCTATTTAATTTGTTCATAAACGACCTGGAGGATGGGATAAACTGTTCAATCTTTGTATTTGCAGACGATACTAAGCTAAGCAGGGCAATAACTTCTCTGCAGGATGTGGAAACCTTGAAAAAAGACCTGAACAAATTAATGGGGTGGGCGAATACATGGCAAATAAGGTTCAATGTAGAAAAATGTAAAATAATGCATTTGGGTGGCAAAAATATGAATGCAATCTATACACTGGGGGGGAGAACCTCTGGGGGAATCTAGGATGGAAAAGGACCTGGGAGTCCTAGTAGATGATAGGCTCAGCAATGGCATGCAATGCCAAGCTGCTGCTAACAAAGCAAACAGAATATTGACATGCATTAAAAAGGGGATCAACTCCAGAGATAAAACGATAATTCTCCCACTCTACAAGGCTCTGGTCCGGCCGCACCTGGAGTATGCTGTCCAGTTCTGGGCACCAGTCCTCAGGAAGGATGTACTGGAAATGGAGCGAGTACAAAGAAGGGCAACAAAGCTAAAATAATATGAGGAAAGGTTGCGAGCACTGAACTTATTCTCTCTGGAGAAGAGACGCTTGAGAGGGGATATGATTTCAATATACAAATACTGTACTGGTGACCCCACAATAGGGATAAAACTTTTTCGCAGAAGAGAGTTTAACAAGACTCGTGGCCACTCATTAAAATTAGAAGAAAAGAGGTTTAACCTTAAACTATGTAGAGGGTTCTTTACTGTAAGAGCGGCAAGGATGTGGAATTCCCTTCCACAGGCAGTGGTCTCAGTGGGGAGCATTGATAGCTTCAAGAAACTATTAGATAAGCACCTGAATGACTGCAACATACAGGGATATATAATGTAATACTGACACATAATCACACACATAGGTTGGACTTGATGGACTTGTGTCTTTTCAACCTCACCTACTATGTAACTATGTATGTAATTTCAAGGCAATGTGCCTTATGACACTATTTGAAGAAAATTCTTTCAGAGGGATGACATTTTATCATTTCCTTTCCCTCTCTTTCCCCCAGACTTGGAAAACCACCACTTCCTGCATTGACATATTGTCAGTTTTATAGCACATATTTTTAGTTTTATCTCTACCCAACAATGGCCTTTTCTGGCACAGCTGGTCACAGGCTCTCATTTAGCATGCCTGGAATTTTGGCAAACAGTCAAACCTTCCCATTACCTTTGATTCCTGCTTGAGACTACATCAGGCCACTCACCATGTTTGAAAATGAGTGTGAAAAAACAGAACCTCACAAACATACCATCTCCATAATGCATACTTAGCTTAACTCTCCACCTAAATCTACACACCTCCCTATTTAACTAAGTGGGACCAAAACCTACAAATCCAATTCACAGCACACAAAACTTTGATCTATTCAAATTAGCAAGTATCAGACTTTAAGATCTCTATCTGTTGGTTAAGAACATCTTAACAAATGCACCACATGCTTCCGCAAATGCAAACTGCGTGCTGGAGATGCCGACAGGGTAATGGGGACATGTGATATGTAGAGATGGGCCGAACTACCCTCTGTTCGGTTCGCGCTAGAACTCTCGAACATCGCAAAAGTTCAGAGCCGAATAACAAACCCCATTGAAGTCTATGGGACTTGAACTGGAAAAATTAAAGTGTCCATTTTGAGGGCTTAGATGCAAGTTATTGGGCATACAAATGGTATGTGGGTCTGGGTACTGCACTGGGGGACATGTAGCAATAAAAAAAAACTTTTAAAAAACATAATTTTTAAATGAGCAGTGATTTACTGATGCTTAAAATGAAATTTAAAAAATGAAAAAATCCTTTAAATATAGTGCCTGGGGGTCCTTTTAGTTGCCTAAAAAGTGACGCATCTGTACCATGTATAGAACCTGCAGCAGAAAAAATGACATTTATAAAGCCAATAAAATGACATTTTCCCTGCAAGCTTTCTTTATTTATAAAGAACAGCTTGGGGAGCAAGTCATTATGATGAAGCCACAATTTAGTGTACTCCAAACAATATTAGAGATTATTTGGATAATAATTTCTGGTGTCTGCTTCAGACTTTTGATGGAAGAAGAAGCGAAAGGTTGGGACTTTATATGAGACGCAGGTCTCCATCCCTGTGTATCATGAAAAAGAGAGAGGTTTGGGACCTTAAATGAGGTGGGCAAATGAGGCCAGAAGGTCAGTCACCATAGTATCAAAATCTTTTTATTGATAAACATTAACATAGTAACATGATAGTGATACATGGCAGATAATCCTTAAAGGTGAAACACCCATTTAAAATGCACATAATCACAGAGTTTGTAAGTAAAAGCTTATTGGCATGTGGACCTGGTAGAGTAAATAATTATTTGGTGCATATCATAATCCCAACGCGTTTCGTGTATCAAAACACTCTTCAGGGGCGATTTTGCACCAAAGTCTAAAAAAGATTTTTGATGGAAGTAACAGGTGAGGAAAAATTGGGCTTTGGGTGTTGGTGGTCCCTTCACTCAGTAGCCCTATAGAGGAACTCTTGATGAAAGCAAGAATTGTCCTTGCTGTCAAAAATTTAAATGATATTCCCCGGTCAAACAGTGCCAGAAAAATTGGGCTTTGGGTGTTGCTGGTGCCTTCACACCATAACCCTGTAGAGGTACTCTTGATGAAAGGAAGAATTGGTCTTGCTGTCAAAAATTGAAATGATATGCACCTGTCAAACGGATGTAGAAAAATTGGTCCTTGGGTGTTAATCGTGCCCATGAAACCTATACCTAAAATGTATTCACAATAAAATCAACACCCACAAAGCTAGTATTGAGTAGGGATGAGCCGAACACCCCCCTGTTCGGTTCGCACCAGAACATGCGAACAGGAAAAAAATTCGTTCGAACACGCGAACACCGTTAAAGTCTATGGGACACGAACATGAATAATCAAAAGTGCTAATTTTAAAGGCTAATATGCAAGTTATTGTCAATAAAAGTGTTTGGGGACTCTCACTGGGAAACAGTCATGAAACTCTATCATCGCTGGTACTATACTCCAACCAAACTGGCGGCCATTTTCCCCTCAACACCCTCTACATGTTGGAGGCACTGCAAAACAGATGGATCCCTGGTCCACATATGGTGGACTTGTTCTGCTCTTCAACAATTCTGGAAAGACGTGTCCAGTCTCATATGCTCAGTCACGGGCGTTAAGGCTCATCTAACCCCACAATTGGCCATGCTAGGGATAGGGTTAACAGAATGGCCAACCTCACTACGGTCAATACTTACCCATATCTTGATAGCGGCAAGGCTCTCAATTGCCCGCAATTGGAAAAATCCTCATCCACCCTCCATCCAATTAGTAATTTTTCTGCTCAACGACCAATGCCACATGGAATATATGTTCGCCAAAGCACATCTATTGACCACCAAATTCTTTGCCCAATGGGAACTTTGGCTTCAAGATCAAAGGAGTGACCCTCTACCATGAACTAACCTCTTCATACTTGTAGTCATGACCTTCCCAATCTGGAACTGAGCCAGCAGCTACACAGTCTTACACTGAGTCTAAATATTTGATTTCTGTTATATTGTTGTACATGCCTCTTTCTACTAATATGCCCCCCTGGGTATGGCCTCCTGACATTGCATAGATGTTCCCACTACTCTCCTAACCCACACTGCATGCATATCGATTACCAACCACATTGGGTCACACAGTGTCCCTCCACTCTTCTCTGACCTTGGACGATGTCAGGAAGGCCTACCTTTAGGGCACTACTTTTTACTCACCGGCATCCCTAATTCTACTAACTCTACTCTCTGTACCTTTCTTTGCTAATCTGCTTCAACTATCTCCTAGCTTGATATTATGTGTTGTCATACATGTGACTTGTAGACTACTTATGTTATACTTTAGTGGTCTCATGCCCCTTTAAGGGCATTATGTTGTCTATGTGAAAAACTCAATAAAACCTTGGTTACGAAAAGTGTTTGGGGACCTGGGTCCTGCCCCAGGGGACATGGATCAATGCAAAAAAAAGTTTTAAAAACGGCCGTTTTTTCAGGAGCAGTGATTTTAATAATGCTTAAAGTCAAACAATAAAAGTGTAATATCCCTTTAAATTTCATACCTGGGGGGTGTCTATAGTATGCCTGTAAAGGGGCGCATGTTTCCCGTGTTTAGAACAGTCTGACAGCAAAATGACATTTTGAAGGAAAAAACTCATTTAAAACTACCGCGGCTATTGCATTGCCGACAATACACATAGAAGTTCATTGATAAAAACGGCATGGGAATTCCCCACAGGGCAACCCCGAACCAAAATTTTAAAAAAAAAATGATGTGGGAGTCCCCCTAAATTCCATACAAGGCCCTTCAGGTCTGGTATGGATATTAAGGGGAACCCCAGCCAAAATTAAAAAAAAAAAATTGACGTGGGGTTCCCCCTAAATTCCATACCAGACCCTTCAGGTCTGGTATGGATTTTAAGGGGAACCCCGCGCCCAAAAAAAAAAACGGCGTGGGGTCCCCCTAAAAATCCATACCAGACCCTTATCCGAGCACGCAACCTGGCAGGCCGCAGGAAAAGAGGGGGGGACGAGAGTGCGGCCCCCCCCCTCCTGAACCATACCAGGCCACATGCCCTCAACATTGGGAGGGTGCTTTGGGGTAGCCCCCCAAAGCACCTTGTCCCCATGTTGATGAAGACAAGGGCCTCATCCCCACAACCGTGGCCGGTGGTTGTGGGGGTCTGCGGGCAGGGGGGCTTATCGGAATCTGGAAGCCCCCTTTAACAAGGGGACCCCCAGATCCCGGCCACCCCCCTGTGTGAAATGGTAAGGGGGTACTTACCCCTACCATTTCACTAAAAAACTGTCAAAAATGTTAAAAATGACAAGAGACAGTTTTTGACAATTCCTTTATTTAAATGCTTCTTCTTTCTTCCTTCATCTTCTTCTTCTTCTGGCTCTTCTGGTTCTTCCTCCGGCGTTCTCGTCCAGCATCTCCTCCGCGGCGTCTTCTATCTTCTTCTCCTCGGGCCGCTCCGCACCCATGGCATGAGGGGGGAGGCTCCCGCTCTTCTCTTCATCTTCTTCTTCATCTTCATCTTCTTCTTCATCTTCTTCTTCTTCTTCTTCTCTTCTTCATCTCTTCTTCCTTCTTCATTTCTTCTGCGGGCCGCTCCGCATCCATGCATGGAGGGAGGCTCCCGCTGTGTGACGGCGTCTCTTCGTCTGACGGTTCTTAAATGACGGGGGGGGGGCCACCTGGTGACCCCGCCCCCCTCTGACGCACGGGACATGACGGGACTTCCCTGTGGCATTCCCCGTGACGTCACAGGGAAGTCCCGTCAATTCACCGTGCGTCAGAGGGGGGCGGGGTCACCGGATGGCCCCGCCCCCGTTATTTAAGAACCGTCAGACGAAGAGACGCCGTCACACAGCGGGAGCCTCCCACCATGCATGGATGCGGAGCGGCCCGCAGAAGAAATGAAGAAGGAAGAAGAGATGAAGAAGAGAAGAAGAAGAAGAAGAAGATGAAGAAGAAGATGAAGATGAAGAAGAAGATGAAGAGAAGAGCGGGAGCCTCCCCCCTCATGCCATGGGTGCGGAGCGGCCCGAGGAGAAGAAGATAGAAGACGCCGCGGAGGAGATGCTGGACGAGAACGCCGGAGGAAGAACCAGAAGAGCCAGAAGAAGAAGAAGATGAAGGAAGAAAGAAGAAGCATTTAAATAAAGGAATTGTCAAAAACTGTCTCTTGTCATTTTTAACATTTTTGACAGTTTTTTAGTGAAATGGTAGGGGTAAGTACCCCCTTACCATTTCACACAGGGGGGGGGCTGGGATCTGGGGGTCCCCTTGTTAAAGGGGGCTTCCAGATTCCGATAAGCCCCCCGCCCGCAGACCCCCACAACCACCGGCCACGGTTGTGGGGATGAGGCCCTTGTCTTCATCAACATGGGGACAAGGTGTTTTGGGGGGCTACCCCAAAGCACCCTCCCAATGTTGAGGGCATGTGGCCTGGTACGGTTCAGGAGGGGGGGGGGCGCACTCTCGTCCCCCCCTCTTTTCCTGCGGCCTGCCAGGTTGCGTGCTCGGATAAGGGTCTGGTATGGATTTTTAGGGGGACCCCACGCCGTTTTTTTTTTTTTTTTTTGGCGCGGGGTTCCCCTTAAAATCCATACCAGACCTGAAGGGTCTGGTATGGAATTTAGGGGGAACCCCACGTCAATTTTTTTTAAAATTTTGGCTGGGGTTCCCCTTAATATCCATACCAGACCTGAAGGGCCTTGTATGGAATTTAGGGGGACCCCCACATCATTTTTTTTTTAATTTTGGTTCGGGGTTGCCCTGTGGGGAATTCCCATGCCGTTTTTATCAATGAACTTCTATGTGTATTGTCGGCAATGCAATAGCCGTGGGTAGTTTTAAATGAGTTTTTTCCTTCCAAATGTCATTTTGCTGTCAGACTGTTCTAAACACAGGAAACATGCGCCCCTTTACAGGCATACTATAGACACCCCCCAGGTACGAAATTTAAAGGGATATTACACTTTTATTGTTTGACTTTAAGCATTAATAAAATCACTGCTCCTGAAAAAACGTCCGTTTTTAAAACTTTTTTTTGCATTGATCCATGTCCCCTGGGGCAGGACCCGGGTCCCCAAACACTTTTTATGACAATAACTTGCATATAAGCCTTTAAAATTAGCACTTTTGATTTCTCCCATAGACTTTTAAAGGGTGTTCCGCGGCATTCGAATTTGCCGCAAACACCCCAAATTGTTCGCTGTTCGGCGAACTTGCGAACAGCCAATGTTCGAGTAGAACATGAGTTCGACTCGAACTAGAAGCTCATCCCTAGTATTGAGTACCAAAGTGCTGGAGGCCAATGGAGAGAGGGCTTCCCTTGCAACCAAGTTCCAGACTCCCCTGAAGGTGAGCCAGGAGGAGTAAGGCCCAAAGTAGCACAGGTCGCCTGCAAAATTGCTTCCAGAAAAGGCTTGGGAACACCTCTGATGTGCTGCGGAGCTGCTGCAGGCAGGTGGCACCTGTGAGAGGTAGCAGGTAACTAGGGTCACTGGGACAGAGGGTAGTCGGTTCAAGCCAAGGTTCGGTGCTAGGTGGGTAGTAGAGGAGACAATGTCAGGTGGGAGCCGAGGTCAAGACAGGTAGCAGGCAGAGGAGATTTGTTAAACAAGCCGAGGTCAAGGTCAGGAGGTGGCAGGAGACAGGTCTGGAACTTGCCGGGTCAGTAATCAAGAATCACAGTAAACAGGAAACGTGGGAACATTGGTAACAGCCGAAGATCAACCAGCACTTCAGCCAAGAGCTGGCTTCCTTATAAAGGTCCATGTGATGTGCTGGCAGAGATACTGGGTCCTAGAGCCCTTCTCCTGCCCTGACAGATGCTGGGTCCTCATGCTATTGGTGTTCTGACAGCTAGACAGCCTAGACAGTCTTGCACAGATTCCACATCCCAAAAACACTCAATTGGCAACATTGGCATCAGGGGCTTGATAGCTGCTGCTAATCCAGGAATGATTTATTTTGATAAATGTGCGTCTGTCAAAGGAGTCTGTGGACTGAAGCGTTCTTTTATCTGTCACAAAACACTTTCGGCCAACACTAAATGTCCATTCGGAAAGCACACTGGATTCAGGGCAGCCCAGCAGCTCAATAGCATACTGGGAAAG
Organism: Lithobates clamitans; assembly: GCA_037952925.1. Lineage (NCBI taxonomy): Eukaryota > Metazoa > Chordata > Amphibia > Anura > Ranidae > Lithobates > Lithobates clamitans. The sequence goes on from JBBGZY010000314.1 coordinate 5,139,898, forward strand.
TTCTAGCCAGTGGTCTATTCTCATGACCCAGTAACCCAGTGGATCATCAACTGGAAAGCTCTCCATGTCTACTTTTGCCCCTAGATAATCTCCCACCACATAATGGAGATGCTGCCAATGGAATGTGGAAGCTGACAGCTCTGGGCGCCGAGCACTAAAAAAAAAATTTGAAATGCATCACTGAGGACCTTCTCCATCGCTCCTCTCTTAACCAACAGAAGCCTCATAACTAGCCTTTCCATGAGACTGTAACCTAGTACAGTCTGGAAAAACATTACATAAACTCCTCTTTAAGGTGTCCTCAAGATATTTCATCCTCTGCTCCCTCTGTGAGGATGGGATAAGTTCTGAGACTCTCCCCTTGTGATGGTCACGGAGGGTTGCCAACCAATAGTGAACCTTCTCCTTGATGCCACAAATTCATGGGTCTTTTCACAGGCCTTGAAGAATTAGAGCATCCATACCACCACAAGTTTGCAGAGACATGAGAAGCAGACTCCTTAGGGTCACTGAGGATTACAGTATCTGGAACTGCCTCCTCCCAGCCACTTACTACTCCTAAGGGTTCTGGGGACAGAAAACCATCTCTTAAGGTTTGGTGTATGTCTTCTTTTGCTTTAATGCCCCCCAAAACTACCACAATCCCCCATCTCCTCCTTGTGTGTTCTGTGGTATTGCAAGAGTGGTGTCTGCATAAAGCAGGCCTTGAGAGGAAAATAAGTCCTCCTCTTCCTCCCAGTGCTCTGCCATGAGTTACCTGTACATAATGCCACGCAGAGTCTGCTCCAGCAGAAACACAACAGAAATTGTGTTACTGATGCATGCATTGTCATGGCTAACCTTTCTTGTTACCTCCTCAAATGGTGATAGTACAATGCATGTATTCTTTATCAGCAGCCACTGGCATGGGGGAAAAAAAGCCAAGCCGGCCTGAGCCTGTTGTTGTGCCACACTGACACAGGTATTTGTTAATGGCGCTCTGCTGCATGTGCAACTGCTGCAGCATTGCCAAAGTCGAGTTACACCTGGTAGGCATGTCACAAATCAGGCGGTGTGTATGACTGCCTGAAATGGCTACAGACTCTTCTGGCCTGCTTTGGCAGATCTTCCAACCCTGGGTACCTGTTTAAGAAAGGCTGCACCACCAAATTGAGGTCATCTACCAGGAATGGCACATGTGTCAACTTTCCCTGTCTAAGGGTAGACAGGAGGTTAGTGCCATTATCACACACCACCATTCCTGGCTCTAGCTGGCATGGCATGAACCACCTCTGGGCCTGCCCCTGCAGAGCTGTCTCTGCTCCAGTGTGGCTCCTGTCCCCTAGACAGACCAGCTGAAGCACTGCATGGCATCTTTTAGTCCCTACTCATTTATTAGACCCCTGTTCTGCATCCTTCCGTGTCGACAGCAGAGTTACCCAGTGTGCGGTGAATGAAATATACAGTAGTGTCCCTGACCATGCTTGCTGGACCACGTGTCAGCAGTAACATAGACCTTGCGGCTGACTGCCTTGCCCAATGATACCACAACATTGCTTTCCACATGATGGTAAAGAGCTGGAAAGGCCTTACAGGCAAAGAAATAGCGACTGGGAACATGCCATTGTGGTACAGCACATTCTGCAAAATCATGGAAGGGACAGAATCCACCAGATGGAAAGGCAGGAGTTGTAAAGCCAGCATATTTGACAAGCTTGAATTTAGACTCTGGGCATGTGGGTGGCAGTGATTGTACTTTTTTTTTCCGCTGCAACAGCTGTGGCAGAGAAATTTGCCTGCTACAGTTTGGTGGTGTGCTGCTGGCAGATGTGCTGCAAGAACCTGTGACATCCTTCACTACACCATTATCTCTATCAGTGGAGGCTGCTGAGAGGTCATGAGATATTGTGGGGGTAGAGCTGAAAGGGGAGGAGTGAGCAGAAGAATTGCATCCCTTTTGTTTGGCTTTCAGGTTATCTTGCCAACATGCTGAATGGTGCAAGGTTAAATGCCTTGTCAAGCATGTACAGTCCCTGCACAAAATGTCATTTTTAAAGGAAAAAATCTCATTTAAAACTGCTTGTGGGTTTAATGTAATGTCGGGTCCTGGCAATATGGATGAAAATCAGTGAGACAAACGGCATGGGTTCCCCCCAGTCCATTACCAGGCCCTTTGGGTCTTGTATGGATATTAAGGGGAACCCCGCACCCAAATTAAAATAAGGAAAGGTGTGGGGCCACCAGGCCCTATATACTCTGAACAGCATTATACAGGTGGTGCAAACAAGACAGGGACTGTAGGTTTGTTGTTAAGTAGAATCTGTTTGTAATTTTGAATGGGTACATTTTTAACGTGTTTAGCTCCAGCCAAAATTTTTTTTTTTTAAGCTTTTTGGAAAACATAGGGAAGGGTTATCACCCCTGTGACATTTGTTTTGCTGTATTTCCTCCTCTTCAGAAGATTTCACCTCACTTTTTGTCCCAATGACAAATGTTTTTTTTAAATTTGGGGTTTTTTGTGGAACAAGGATTGGAAAGCATCAGTGGAAAGGAGAAATGTTTTTCCCATATTAACTCTTACAGGAGAGAATTTCCCTTCCTAGGGGTAGATTTCATCTCACTTCCTGTTGTCTCCTTCCGTTTGCAAGTAGGAGTCATTTGTAAGTTAGATGTTTGAAAGTAGGGGCCTGCCCTATATACTCAGCAGAAGTTTGGGCCTTAGGTGTTGTTGTGGCCACAACACTGTAAGCCCTCACAGAGCCCTGCTGTGAAATATTAGATCAAGAATTGTAATTACATGCCCCTGTTGAACAAGGGAAGAAAAATTGGGCCTTTGGTGGTGCTGGTGCCACAACACCGTATGTCCTCACTCGCTCTTGGTGGGTGCAGAAATGGGCCCTGCTGTGAAATATTAGATCAAGAATTGTAATTACATGCCCCTGTTCAACAGGGGCTGAAAAATTAGGCCTTAGGCACTGGTGCTGGTGCCACAACACTGCAACCCCTCACAGATACTCTAGTTGGAACGCAGAAATGAGCCCTGCTGCAAAGTTTTGCATCAAAAATTGTAATTACAGGCCCCTGTTAAACAGGGCCTGAAAAATTGGGCCTTAGGCACTGGTGCTGGTGCCACAACACTGCAACCCCTAATGGATAATCTAGTTGTAACGCAGAAACGAGCCCTGCTGCAAAGTATTGCATCAAAAATTGTAATTACACGCCCCTGTTAAACAGGGGCTGAAAAATTGGGCCTTAGGCACTGGTGGTGGCGCCCAGAACCAAAAATGTTCTTACAAGCTATCAGCGTGATTATTGAGGAGAAGGAGGATAATTACTCAGGGATAGTCACTCAGCATCAGCATAGGCAGTCTTTGAAGTGATCTGAGATTTCAAAAAAAATTATTCGGTTACATCAGCATCAGGTGCTTGATAGCTGGTGGTGATTTAAGACTGATTCATTTTTATGAAGGTCAGTCGTTCGACCGAGTCGGTGGACAGACGCACCCTGTGATCGGTTACAAAGCCTCCAGCAGCACTGAATGTGCGTTCCGAAAGAGCGCTGGATGCAGGACAGGCCAGTAGCTCAATTGCATACTGTGCAAGCTCTGGCCAGTGATCCATCCTCAAGACTCAGTAACCCAGAGGATTTTCGGTGGGAAAGGTGTCCAAGTCAGATCTTGCCCCTAGGTATTCCTGCACCATGTAAAACAGACGCTGGCGATGGTTGCTGGAACCGATCATACCTTGGGGCTGCGGACCAAAAAATTGTCTGAACGCATCGGTCAGATGGCCACCTTCTCCACCGCTCCTTCTTTGACTGACCGAAGCCTCAGCAACACATTGTCCAGAAACAGGAGCTTGTAACCTCCCAGTCTCTGGGAATGCGTTGCACAGACCTTTCTGCAAGGCCTCCCGAAGATGTTTCATCCTCTGCTCCCTCTGCAATGGCAAGATAAGGTCCGCAACCTTACCCTTGTAACGTGGATCAAGGAGGGTTGCCAGCCAGTATTGGTCCTTCTCCTTGATACCACGAATACGAGGATCCTTACGCAGGCTTTGCAGGATCAGGGAGGCCATGCAGCGTAGGTTTGCTGAGGCATTCGGTCCGGAGTCCTCTGGGTCACTAAGGACGACATGGTCCGCAGCCACCTCCTCCCAGCCACGTACAAGTCCATGTGTTTCTTGGGACTGATCCCTTAAAGACTGCTGCTGATGCTGAGTGCCAGGCTCCACCTCCATACTGACACAATCTTCCTCCTCCTCCTCCTCGACCTCTTCCTGTGTGATCGGCGGGCACGCAGGAACACTGTCTGGATAAAGGGGGCCTTGAGAGCTAAGGAAGTCCTCCTCTTCCTGCCTCTGTTCTGCCTCACAAGTGCCCTGTCCATTATTCCACGCAGCGTGTGCTCCAACAGGTGGACAAGGGGGACAGTGTCACTGATGCATGCACTATCACTGCTCACCATCCTCATGGCCTCCTCAAATGGTGACAGGACAGTGCATGCATCCCTGATCATGGCCCACTGGCGTGGGGAAAAAAAAACAAGCTCCCCTGACCCTGTCCTGGTGCCATAGTCGCACAGGTACTCATTGATGGCCCTCTGCTGCGTGTGCAGCTGCTGCGGCATGGCCAACGTTGAGTTCCACCTGGTGGGCATGTCACAGATTAGGCGGTTCTTGGGCAGGTTAAACTCCTTTTGGAGGTCCATCAGCTGAGCACTAGCATTATATGACCAGCGGAAATGCACACAGACTTTCCTGGCCTGCCTCAGGACATCCTGTAGGCCCGGGTACCTGCCCAAGAACCACTGCACCACCAAGTTAAGGACGTGAGCCAAACAGGGCACATGGGTCATTTGTCCCTGTTGGAGGGCAGAGAGGAGGTTGGTGCCATTGTCGCAAACCACCATTCCTGCCTTAAGTTGGCGTGGCATCAACCACCTCTGAACCTGCCCCTGCAGAGCTGACAAAACCTCTGCCCCAGTGTGGCTCCTGTCCCCCAAGCACACCAGCTCAATCACCGCATGGCATCTTTTGGCCTGCGTACTTGCGTAGCCCCTTGAACGGCTACGGAGCATCGCTGGTTCCGAGGACAAAGCACAGGAAGAGGCCATGGAGGAAGAAGAAGAGGAGGGGGTGGGGGAGAGAGGTGTGTCACAATCATTAGCATTTTGGAGGCGTGGTGGCGGAACAACCTCCAACATTACTGCACCTTGTCCTGCATCCTTCCCAGCTGCCAGCAGAGTCACCCAATGCGCGGTGAAACTTAGGTAACGTCCCTGTCCATGCCTGCTGGACCATGAGTCAGGGGCAATATGCACCTTACCGCTGACTGCCCTGTCCAGCGAGGCATGGACATTGCCTTCCACATGCCGGTAGAGAGCCGGAATCGCCTTCCATGAGAAAAAGTGGCGTTTGGGTACCTGCCACTGAGGAACTGCACATTCCACAAACTCACGGAAGGGGGCAGAGTCTACCAACTGAAAAGGCAGCAGTTGAAGTGCTAGCAATTTTGCCAAGCTAGCATTCAACCGCTGGGCATGTGGATGGCTGGGAGCAAACTTCTTTCGGCGGTGCAGCAGCTGGGGCAGGGAAATTTTGCCTGGTACAATCTGACGTTGGTGTACCAAAAGCAGATACCCGACAAGTACTTGGCTGTGACACACCTAATTCTACACCTTCATTCCTCTCAGTGCAGGTCTCAGAGAGGACTGAAGGTATAGTGGGGTTGGGGATCTCAGCTTATGAGGAGCAAGGAGAGGTCCTCTTTGTTCTTTGGTGTGGGTCTTTTAGATACGCTTGCCAGTGAACTGCATGGCAGGTCAACATATGTCTGGTCAAGCATGTGGTACCCAAGCGGGAGATGTTTTGGCCACGCGAGATACACTTGAGACATATGTTGCAAATAGCAGCGGTGCGATCTGATGCACTCGTCTCAAAAAAGGCCCACACCAAAGAACTTTTTGAATAACGCGCAGAGACTGCAGCGCCCTGCACATGTGGAGCTTTGGGGTGTGATGCAGTCAAGGTGCTGCCTTTAGGCTGGCCCCTGGAGGGCATCCTGCCTCGTTGGTGATGTGCCGCCTCCTCCTCCTCCTCTCTCCTATCAGGCACCCACGTTGAGTCAGTGACCTCATCATCCCCTCCCTCCTCATCACTGGAGCAAACCTGGCAGTATGCTGCAGCAGGGGGAGCATGACTGCCAGATTGCTATCCTTCTTGGGCACCCCCTCTGTCCGTGCTCACGTTATTGCCTTCATCGAGCTCAGTATCATCATCAGAGCCCTCCAAACGCTGGGCATCCTCCTGGAGCATGTACCCAACACTGTGGTCAAACAGTTCGGGGACTCCTCAGGAGGACATGATGGGGCTAGGGAAGGAGTCACTGATGACATTGAGCCAAGGGAAGAGGCCACTGCTTTGCCAGACAAAGTACCCAGGGCATGGGTGAGAGAGGATGAGGAGGATGAGGACGGCTTGGTCATCCACTCGACCAAGTCTTCCGCATGTTGCGGCTCAACGCGGCCAGCTGCCGAAAAAAAGGCAAAGTGTGTCCCACGGCCACGTGCTGATGAGGATGCACCGTCTCCACGACCAGCACTAGACACAGAGCCTGCTTGCCCTCTCTTATTGGCTTGTGAATGTCTGCCTCTCCTTCTTGGCCTTCCAGACATACTAATGGCCTGTAGCTGCACTAAGCTGGGATATATATATATATATATATATATATATATATATATGTACTGATACTGCAGCTAGCAAAATCAACTGCCTGCCTGTAGTATGAGAACACCACCAACCTTCTACAGGTAGCTTTAGCTGAACACTGTGCAGAGCTCGCAAAAAACTAACTTGTAGCTTTTTTAGCTGCCTGCGGTAATGATAGGATCAGGAAAACACCACCAAGCTTCTACAGGTAACTTTAGCTGAACACTGTGCAGAGCTCGCAAAAAAATAACTTGTAGGTTTAGCTGGACACTGTGAGCAGGACACACTGCACTAACTGTAAATAGTCTAGCTGCCTGACTGTGGTACTAATAGGATCAAAAGAACACCAGCAATTTTCTTCAGGTAGCTGTAAATACTGTAACAAGACAAGCCTGCCTGTCAGTAAGAAGATAACAGGAACGGATCTAGCTGAACACTGTGAGCAGGATGCACTGCACTAACTTGTAGCTTTAGATGAACACTGTGCAGAGGTCTCACTACACTAACTTGTAGGTTTAGCTGAACACTGTGAGCAGGACGCACAGCATTAACTTGTAGTTTTAGCTGAACACTGTGAGCAGGACGCACCGCACTAACTTCTAGGTTTAGCTGAACACTGTGAGGTGGACACACCGCACTAACTTGTAGTTTTAGCTGAACACTGTGAGGTGGACGCACCGCACTAACTTGTAGGTTTAGCTGAACACTGTGAGCAGGACGCACCACACTAACTTCTAGGTTTAGCTGAACACTGTGAGGTGGACGCACCACACTAACTTGTAGTTTTAGCTGAACACTGTGAGCAGGACGCACCCCACTAACTTGTAGTTTTAGCTGAACACTGTGAGCAGGACGCACAGCACTAACTTGTAGGTTTAGCTGAACACTGTGAGCAGGACGCACCCCACTAACTTGTAGGTTTAGCTGAACACTGTGAGCAGGACGCACCCCACTAACTTGTAGGTTTAGCTAAACACTGTGAGCAGGACGCACAGCACTAACTTGTAGTTTTAGCTGAACACTGTGAGAAGGACGCACCGCACTAACTTGTAGGTTTAGCTGAACACTGTGAGCAGGACGCACCCCACTAACTTGTAGGTTTAGCTGAACACTGTGAGCAGGACGCACCCCACTAACTTGTAGTTTTAGCTGAACACTGTGAGCAGGACGCACTGCACTAACTGTAAATAAGAAAGATAACAGCGCTCTCTGCAGGGACAACTTGATCAATACACCAGGTCCACTCACAGGTGCCGAGGCTCGATGTGTCCCAACACACTCCAATGCAACAGTAATAAGGAGAGCCGGCAAAACTGTAATCCTTGAAGTGACGTTTATTGGTACATCAGAGTGACAATAAAACAATAAAGCTGACGCGTTTCGGCAAAAGCCTTAGTCGTAGCTACGACTAAGGCTTTTGCCGAAACGCGTCAGCTTTATTGTTTTATTGTCACTCTGATGTACCAATAAACGTCACTTCAAGGATTACAGTTTTGCCGGCTCTCCTTATTACTAACTGTAAATAGTCTAGCTGCGTGACTGTGGTACTAATAGGATCAAAAGAACACCAGCAATTTTCTTCAGGTAGCTGTAAATACTGTAACAAGACAAGCCTGCCTGTCAGTAAGAAGAACAGGAACGGATCTAGCTAAACTGAATACAGTGTATATATATATATATATATATATGCAACACCTGGGATGCATATATATACACAATACAATGTAAGTGCAGCTAACTGACTGACTGTTCTGCCTAATCTATCTAACTCAAATCAAATGACACTGTCTGTCTCTCTCTCTCTCTATCTATGAACGCCGGAACACACACTACACAGGGCCGCTGTGCAGGCAGCCTTATATAGTGTGGGGCGTGTACTAAATCCCCTGAGCCATAATTGGCCAAAGCCTCCTTAGCTTTGGCCAATTACGGCTCTCTGTTCAGACGGCACTGTGATTGGCCAAGCATGTGGGTCATAGTGCATGCTTGGCCAGTCATCAGCCAGCAATGCACTGCGATGCCGCAGTGAATTATGGGCCATGATGCGCCACACGAATTTGGCGCGAACGGCCCATATCATTCGCAATTCGGCGAACGGGCGAACAGACGATGTTCGAGTCGAACATGGGTTCAACTCGAACACGAAGCTCATGCCTACTCTGCTCTATCGGCACCCAAGTCAAACAGTGACCTCATCATCATCACCCCCCCACCCTCATCATCACTGGAGCCAACTTGGCAATACGCTGCGGCTCTGGAAGCATAACTGCCAAGTTGTTGTTTACCGGTGTTCTCCCCTCTCTGTAGGCTCATGTTCCTATCTTCCTCAACCTCAGAACCAACATCAGAATAAAGTAATGCATGTGCATTGTCAAGGAGCAAGTGGCTGATTCTGTGTTCAAATAACTCAGCTGACTCCTTCATGCATAATGCTGGGGTTATGGCAGAAGTAGCTGTGGACAAGGAGGCAGAATAAGCCACTCTGGCAGCTGCAGTGGAATGCACACTAGTCTCTGCTTGGGTGACAGAGGAGGAGGATGAGGATAGCACGGGCAACATCACTAAACACAGGAAATGGTACCCTGCCTTTGAACAGACCACGTCCACCTTTACCTGTGGACGCAGACAATACTGGACCCCTCACAGTGCCATGGGTATGTCTGCCTCTCCTTGTTGGCCTCCCAGACATGATGGGGTGCTTATTACTGAAATGTAAAACACTGTGACTGTGTCTTTAAGAGTTATCCACCGCACCATCTATAATCTTCATATGTTTGTGAAACACCACCACTGTGCCACAACAGATGTAATCTCACCTTTTGAGATGGACCCCACTACTCATAAATAGGAGGTCAAACAGCGCTTTTTGAAATAGATAATTCACCTTTGGATAGTTTGCAGACTCTTCAGCAATCCATCAAACAAGAGTTACAATGGCTCCCATCTCTTTATATACATGACTCCATTGTAGGCCATTCCATAGGTAAATAGAAAATTCCATAGTGTAAAAGCATTAAAATGTTTTACTCAAGTCAAAAATGCACTCACAATTTGATATGAGATAAAGGGCATTTCATAACACAGCAACACCTGCGTTATTGAATGCCCTAGTCATAGCTGTATGTCTTCAGTGTGAGATTAATGTGCTGTTGCTCATAAGGTGAAACCTGATAGGTTACTATTACTACCAAATCAAATACATGAGCTTGAGAGTGTCAAAAATATTATTATGACCCATTTACAGGTCCCTTTTGGGCAAAAAAAAAGGGGATATGGAAACTCCAAAAATATTTGACTGATTACATTAGCAGATTTAGAACTCAAAAAATCACTTGCAGCAAGCATACCAGTCACTAGAAACAGTTTTACAAGTGGTGCAAACCCATGAGAAAAAAAAATTAAGCAAGGCCACTTGTAGGTAAAAAGCAGAAGAACCTGGCTGTTATTATTATTATGTCTCACTAAGTATTGGAACATTGGATAAATAAATGTCAGGGCTTGTTAACCAGTTGCCGACCGCCGCACGACGATGTACGTCGACAGAGCGGTACGGGCAGGCAAAAGGGCTTACCTGTACGTCCTTGCCTGCCCGCGGGTGGGGGGTCCGATCAGACCCCCCCCGGTGCCAGCGGCGGTCGGATCGAGGTCAGGGTCGATCAAAGGTGAGGGGGAGGCCACTCATTCGTGGCCCCCCCCTCGCGATCGCTCCTGGCCAATGACAAGCTTCCTCGGCTTCTGTGAATGTAAACAGAAGCGTAGGAAGTGATGTCATCTCTTCTCGAGCCGGTCTTTTCGTCCGGCGCAGAGGAGAGAAGACATCCAAGTAAGTGCACCAACACTACACTAACAGTAGAACACGCAGGCACACTTGTCACCCCCCTGTCACCCCCCCAGTCACCCCCTGATCACCCCCCTGTCACTCTGACACCAATAGCAGGTTTTTTTCTGATTTATTGCATTGGTGTCAGTTTGTGTCAGTTACAAGTGTTAGGGCAGTTAGGTTAGCCCCCTTTAGGTCTAGGGTACCCCCCTTTAGGTCCAGGGTACCCCCCTAACCCCCCTAATAAAGTTTTAACCCCGTGATCACCCCCCGTCGCCAGTGTCACTAAGCGATCGTTTTTCTGATCGCTGTATTAGTGACACAGGTGACGCTAGTTAGGGACGTAAGTATATAGGTTTGCTGTCAGTGTTTTATAGCGACAGGGACCCCCATATACTACCTACTAAAGGTTTTAAGCCCTTGATTGCCCCCTAGTTAACCCTTTCACCAGCGATCACCATATAATTGTTACAGGTGACGCTGGTTAGTTGATTTGTTTTTTGTAGTTTATTGTAGTTTATTACAGTTTTAGGGCACCCGCCGTTTATTACCCTATAAAGGTTTAACCCCCTAATTGCCCGGCGGTGATAGAAGTTATGTTTTTAGGATCAGATAAGGTCTGCGTCGCCCCAGGCAGCGTCAGGTTAGCGCCAGTACCGCTAACACCCACGCACGCAGCATACACCTCCCTTAGTGCTATAGTATCTGAACGGATCGATATCTGATCCGATCAGATCTATACTCCCCAGCAGTTTAGGGTCCCTCAAAAAAACGCAGTGTTAGCGGGATCAGCCCAGATACCTGCTAGCACCTGCGTTTTGCTCCTCGGCCCAGCCCAGCCCACCCAAGTGCAGTATCGATTGATAACTGTCACAAAACACTAAGCACACATAACTGTAGCGTTCGCAGAGTCAGGCCTGATCCCTGCGATCGCTAACAGTTTTTTGGTAGCGCTTTGAATCAGTCGCTGACAGTCAGGAGCTTTTTTGCCTGTGAGTCTCACTAGTGTACCCCTAAATTTAGAGCCCAAAATGGCAAATAGAAGGTACACTAGTGAAGAGGCCTACACGTTTCTGAGCATGACAGATAGTGAAGAGGAAGTCACTCATCTGTCAAGTTCAAGCTCAGAATACGAACCTGTAGAGGACAGCGGCTCCATGACAGATAGCTCTGACGACGGAGTTGTGGTCCCTGCTAGGGTCAGGCGTACCAGACCCCGATCTTCTTCTTCTGTCCTTGAAGTGCAAGAACCGCAGGGCTCTCGTATGGAGCAGAGAGGTACTAGTGCCGCTACTCCTTCTGGTGAACTGGCAAGCACCAGCAGCCTAGTACACCCTGGTCGTACATCCAGCACTGCATTATCACGTGGTGACGTGGCGAGTCCCATAAGTGCAGTTCAAGCTGGCGAGGTGGCAAGCACAACTAGTGTCCCGCTGCCACCAAGAAGACAAAGACAGGCCCGTCGTGCCCATAGTGCCCTTCCTGCTGCATTCACCAATCCGAATTGGGTACCCACCACTTCTGCAGCACCCGTACTTCTCCCTTTCACTGGCCAACCCGGAATTCAAGTGGAAACAGTTGACTTTATGCCACTGGATTTTTATTCACTGTTTTTCACCGAAGATCTCTATAGATCTATTGTGGAACAAAAGCAATTTGTACGCTGGTCAACACATCGCCGCTAATCCCCAGTCCTCCCTTGCCAGAGATTGGAGACCAATTACAGTCTCCGAATTTAAGATCTTTCTGGGCCTTTCCCTCAACATGGGCATAGCCAAAAAGAGTGAGTTGCGGTCATATTGGTCCACTGACCTAATTCACCATATGCCCGTGTTCTCTGCTTCAATGGCCAGGGCACGATACAAGCAGATTTTGCGGTTCATGCACTTCAACGACAATGAACTCTGTCGTCCTCGTGGAGACCCTGCATACGATCGGCTCTACAAAATTCGGCCCCTCGTAAACCACTTCAACCAACGTTTTGCAGACTTGTTTACCCCCCATCAAGTTGTCTGCGTTGATGAGTCCCTGATTAAGTTCTCTGGCCGCTTGTCCTTCAAACAGTACCTTCCCAGCAAGCGTGCCAGATACGGGGTCAAGATGTTTAAGCTCTGTGACAGGGCCACAGGCTATACATGTAGATTTATGGTTTACGAGGGCAAAGATAGTCACGTAGAGCCGATAAACTGCCCTGACTACATAGGAAGCGCTGGCAAGATAGTGTGGGACTTGGTGTCACCCTTATTCGGAAAGGGGTACCACTTGTACGTGGACAATTATTATACGAGCGTGCCACTTTTTAGTCACTTGTTTGATCAGCAGATTGGAGCATGTGGCACCGTGCGACCTAATCGCCGGGGCTTTCCCCAGCGGCTTGTAGAGTCCCGTCTTAGGCTGGGGGAGAGAGCCTGCTTGAAGTATAATAATTTGCTCGCTATGAAGTGGAGGGATAAGAAGAATGTTTTCGTTCTCACCTCCCTTCATGCAGACACGACGACCCAAATTACTACGGCGACTGGTGTTGTGGAGAAACCCCTCTGTGTCCACGAATACAACCTTAATATGGGAGGGGTGGACCTCAACGACCAGTTGTTGGCACCGTACCTAATTGCCCGTAAGGCCAGACGCTGGTACAAAAAAGTGTCTGTTTATTTATTTCAATTGGCTTTGCTGAACGCTCATGTGCTATACAGAGCTTCAGGACGGACTGGATCCTTCCTTAAATTCCAGGAAGAGATCGTCAGAGCCCTTCTGTTTCCAGACGGTGCTCCACCTCACCTTCCCAATCCAAATGCAGTAGGCCGGCTGCATGAGAGGCATTTTCCTTATGTCCTTCAGAGTACCCCTACCCAACGAGCCCCCCAAAGAAAATGTCGTGTCTGCAGAAAGCGCGGATTCAGGCGTGACACCCGGTATTATTGTCCCTCCTGTCCTGGCAATCCTGGTCTTTGCATTGGTGAATGTTTTGAACGCTACCATACACTAGTTGAGTATTAGCGTAGGGTACAGCACTGCACAGACTAGGACACACTTTCACAGGGTCTCCCAAGATGCCATCGCATTTTGAGAGACCCAAACCTGGAACAGTTACAGTTTTAAAAGTTACAGTTATAAAAAAAAAAAGTAAAAAAAAAAAAAAATACACAAAAAAAAATAAAATAAAAAAACCAAAAATAGTTGTCATTTTATTGTTCTCTCTCTCTCAACACATCGCCGCTAATCCCCAGTCCTCCCTTGCCAGAGATTGGAGACCAATTACAGTCTCCGAATTTAAGATCTTTCTGGGCCTTTCCCTCAACATGGGCATAGCCAAAAAGAGTGAGTTGCGGTCATATTGGTCCACTAACCTAATTCACCATATGCCCGTGTTCTCTGCTTCAATGGCCAGGGCACGATACAAGCAGATTTTGCGGTTCATGCACTTCAACGACAATGAACTCTGTCGTCCTCGTGGAGATCCTGCATACGATCGGCTCCACAAAATTCGGCCCCTCGTAAACCACTTCAACCAACGTTTTGCAGACTTGTTTACCCCCCATCAAGTTGTCTGCGTTGATGAGTCCCTGATTAAGTTTTCTGGCCGCTTGTCCTTCAAACAGTACCTTCCCAGCAAGCGTGCCAGATACGGGGTCAAGATGTTTAAGCTCTGTGACAGGGCCACAGGCTATACATGTAGATTTATGGTTTACGAGGGCAAAGATAGTCACGTAGAGCCGATAAACTGCCCTGACTACATAGGAAGCGCTGGCAAGATAGTGTGGGACTTGGTGTCACCCTTATTCGGAAAGGGGTACCACTTGTACGTGGACAATTATTATACGAGCGTGCCACTTTTTAGTCACTTGTTTGATCAGCAGATTGGAGCATGTGGCACCGTGCGACCTAATCGCCGGGGCTTTCCCCAGCGGCTTGTAGAGTCCCGTCTTAGGCTGGGGGAGAGAGCCTGCTTGAAGTATAATAATTTGCTCGCTATGAAGTGGAGGGATAAGAAGAATGTTTTCGTTCTCACCTCCCTTCATGCAGACACGACGACCCAAATTACTACGGCGACTGGTGTTGTGGAGAAACCCCTCTGTGTCCACGAATACAACCTTAATATGGGAGGGGTGGACCTCAACGACCAGTTGTTGGCACCGTACCTAATTGCCCGTAAGGCCAGACGCTGGTACAAAAAAGTGTCTGTTTATTTATTTCAATTGGCTTTGCTGAACGCTCATGTGCTATACAGAGCTTCAGGACGGACTGGATCCTTCCTTAAATTCCAGGAAGAGATCGTCAGAGCCCTTCTGTTTCCAGACGGTGCTCCACCTCACCTTCCCAATCCAAATGCAGTAGGCCGGCTGCATGAGAGGCATTTTCCTTATGTCCTTCAGAGTACCCCTACCCAACGAGCCCCCCAAAGAAAATGTTGTGTCTGCAGAAAGCGCGGATTCAGGCGTGACACCCGGTATTATTGTCCCTCCTGTCCTGGCAATCCTGGTCTTTGCATTGGTGAATGTTTTGAACGCTACCATACACTAGTTGAGTATTAGCGTAGGGTACAGCACTGCACAGACTAGGACACACTTCCACAGGGTCTCCCAAGATGCCATCGCATTTTGAGAGACCCAAACCTGGAACAGTTACAGTTTTAAAAGTTACAGTTATAAAAAAAAAAAAGTAAAAAAAAAAAAAAAATACACAAAAAAAAATAAAATAAAAAAAACAAAAATAGTTGTCATTTTATTGTTCTCTCTCTCTCTATTTTCTCTCTATTGTTCTGCTCTTTTTTACTGTATTCTATTCTGCAATGTTTTATTGTTATGTTTTATCATGTTTGCTTTTCAGGTATGTAATTTTTTTAAAGTTTACTGTGTTTTAAACTTTTTTTTGTTTTCAGGTACGCCATTCAGCTGCAGCGCGGATTTATGTATCTTGACAGCAACAGCGTTTGCTCCCATGATACATAAAGCCGTGACTCCAGCGCTGTCGGAGGTGATTTCACCACCACAGTTACATACTTCAGCATATATGCCGAAGCGTGGGGGCAGAAGTGGGTGGAGGGGCGATTTGCTCCTGCCTTTTGCGGGAGGATGCCCCCATGCTTCGGCATATATATATTTTAGGTAGGCACAGGTTGCGTTAAATGTTTTATTTTTTACTATGTTTTTTTTTTGTATTTGCTTTGCAGGTATGGTAAGTATTACTGTTATACTGTAATGTTACTTTGTTTTTTGTTAACCATCATTTGCTTAGCAGGTACGCCATTCAGTTGCAGCGCGGATTTATTTATCTTGACAGCAACAGCATTTGCTCCCACGATACATAAAGCCGTGACTCCAGCGCTGTCGGAGGTGATTTCACCACCACAGTTACATACTTCAGCATATATGCCGAAGCATGGGGGCAGTGGGTGGAGGAGCAATTTGCTCCTGCCTTTTGCGGGAGGATGCCCCCATGCTTCCGCATATATAAATGGTGCATGTATGCCCATCATTAGAAGTGGGTGGATGAAGGGAGGTATTCTAATGGTGGGCATACCCACCGATCAATATCTTTTTTTCCTTCAGCCCACAGGCTGCATGAAAAAAAAGTTTACAATATATGCCCAACAAGGACCAGCAACGTACTGGTATGTTGCTGGACTTTGAGTGGTTATACCAGAATGATGCCTGCAGGTTTAGGTATCATCTTGGTATCATTATTTTCAGCCAGCGGTCGGCTTTCATGTAAAAGCAATCCTAGCGGATAATTAGCCTCTAGACTGCTAGACAGTGGGAGGAAATGCCCCCCCCCCACCGTCTTCCATGTTTTTCTCTGGCTCTCCTGTCCCAACAGGGAACCTGAGAATGCAGCTGGTGATTCGGCCAGCTGACCATAGAGCTGATAAGAGACCAGAATGGCTCCAAACATCTCTATGGCCTAAGAATCCGGAAGCTACGAGCATTTCATGACTTTCCGCCGGATGTAAACAGCGCCATTGGGAAATTGGGAAAGCATTTTATCACACCGATCTTGGTGTGTTCAGATGCTTTGAGGGCAGAGGAGAGATCTAGGGTCTAATAGACCCCAATTTTTTCAAAAAAGAGTACCTGTCACTACCTATTGCTATCATAGGGGATATTTACATTCCCTGAGATAACAATAAAAATGATTTAAAAAAAATAAAAATGAAAGGAACAGTTTAAAAATAAGATAAAAAATGAAAAAATTAATAAAAAAATAAATAAATAAAAAAAAAGCACCCCTGCCCCCCCCCTGCTCTCGCGCAAAGGCGAACGCAAGCGTTGGTGTGGCGTCAAATGTAAACAGCAATTGCACCATGCATTTGAGGTATCACCACGAAGGTCAGATCGAGGGCAGTAATTTTAGCAGTAGACCTCCTCTGTAAATCTAAAGTGGTAACCTGTAAAGGCTTTTAAAGGCTTTTAAAAATGTATTTAGTTTGTCGCCACTGCACGTTTGTGCGCAATTTTAAAACATGTCATGTTTGGTATCCATGTACTCGGCCTAAGATCATCTTTTTTATTTCATCAAACATTTGGGCAATATAGTGTGTTTTAGTGCATTACAATTTTAAAAAGTGTGTTTTTTCCCCAAAAAATGTGTTTGAAAAATCGCTGCGCAAATACTGTGTGAAAAAAAAAATGAAACACCCACCATTTTAATCTGTAGGTCATTTGCTTTAAAAAAATATATAATGTTTGGGGGTTCAAAGTAATTTTCTTGCAAAAAAAAATAATTTTTTCATGTAAAGTGTCAGAAAGGGCTTTGTCTTCAAGTGGTTAGAAGAGTGGGTGATGTGTGACATAAGCTTCTAAATGTTGTGCATAAAATGCCAGGACAGTTCAAAACCCCCCCAAATGACCCCATTTTGGAAAGTAGACACCCCAAGCTATTTGCTGAGAGGCATGTCGAGTCCATGGAATATTTTATATTGTGACACAAGTTGCGGGAAAAAGACAAATTTTTTATTTTTTTTGCACAAAGTTGTCACTAAATGATATATTGCTCAAACATGCCATGGGAATATGTGAAATTACACCCCAAAATACATTCTGTTGCCTCTCCTGAGTACGGGGATACCATGTGTGAGACTTTTTGGGAGCCTAACCGCATAGGGGACCCCGAAAACCAAGCACCGCCTTCAGGCTTTCTAAGGGCGTAAATTTTTGATTTCACTCTTCACTGCCTATCACAGTTTCGGAGGCCATGTAATGCCCAGATGGCACAAACCCCCCCCAAATGACCTCATTTTGGAAAATAGACACCCAAAGCTATTTGCTGAGAGGTATAGTGAGTATTTTGCAGACCTTACTTTTTGTCACAAACTTTTGAAAATTGAAAAAAGAAAAAAAAAATACGTTTTTCTTGTCTTTCTTCATTTTCAAAAACAAATGAGAGCTGCAAAATACTCACCATGCCTCTCAGCAAATAGCTTGGGGGTGTCTACTTTCCAAAATGGGGTCATTTTGGGGCGGTTTTGTGCTATCTTGGCATTTTATGGCCTTCAAAACTGTGATGGGTAGTAAGGAGTGAAATCAAAAATTAACGCTCTTAGAAATCCTGAAGGCGGTGATTGGATTTCGGGGCCCCGTATGAAGCTAGGCTCCCAAAAAGTGCCACTCATGTGGTATCCCCGTACTCAAGAGAAGCAGCAGAATGTATTTTGTCACTTTCCCGCAACTTGTGTCAAAATATAAAATATTCCATGTACTCATCATGCCTCTCAGCAAATAGCTTGGGGTGTCTTCTTTCCAAAATGGGGTCATTTGGGGGGGTTTTGTGCCATCTGGGCATTTTATGGCCTTCAAAAATGTGATAGGTAGTGAGGAGTGAAATTACAACTTTACGCCCTTAGAAATCCTGAAGGCGGTGCTGGGTTTTCGGGGCCCCGTACGCGGCTAGGCTCCCAAAAAGTCCCACACATGTGGTATCCCCGTACTCAGGAGAAGCAGCAGAATGTATTTTGGGGTGTAATTCCACATATGCCCATGGCATGTTTGAGAAATATATCATTTAGTGACAACTTTGTGCAAAAAAATAAAAAAAATTGTCACTTTCCCGCAACTTGTGTTCAAATATAAAATATTCCATGGACTCAACATGCCTCTCAGCAAATAAAACTTTCCAAAATGCGGTCATTTGGGGGGGGGGTTTGTGCCATCTTGGCATTTTATGGCCTTCAAAACTGTGATAGGTAGTGAGGAGTAAAATCAAAAATGTATGCCCTTTGAAATCCTGAAGGCGGTGCTTGGTTTTTGGGGCCCCGTACGCGGCTAGGCTCCCAAAAAGTCCCACACATTTGGTATCCCCATACTCAGGAGAAGCAGCTGAATGTATTTTGGGGTACAATTCCACATATGCCCATGGCCTGTGTGAGCAATATATCATTAAGTGACAACTTTTTGTAATTTTTTTTTTTTTTTTGTCATTATTCAATCACTTGGGACAAAAAAAAAAAATATTCAATGGGTTCAACATGCCTCTCAGCAATTTCCTTGGGGTGTCTACTTTCCAAAATGGGGTCATTTGGGGGAGGTTTGTACTGCCCTGCCATTTTAGCACCTCATGAAATAACATAGACAGTCATAAACTAAAAGCTGTGTAAATTCCAGAAAATGTACCCTAGTTTGTAGGGGCTATAACTTTTGCGCAAACCAATAAATATACGCTTATTGACATTTTTTTTTACCAAAGACATGTGGCCGAATACATTTTGGCCTAAATGTATGACTAAAATTGATTTTAATGGATTTTTTTTATAACAAAAATTAGAAAATATCTTTTTTTTTCAAAATTTTCGGTCTTTTTCCGTTTATAGCACAAAAAATAAAAGCGGCAGAGGTGATCAAATACCATCAAAATAAAGCTCTATTTGTGGGAAGAAAATGACGCAAATTTCGTTTGGGTACAGCATTGCATGACCGCGCAATTAGCAGTTAAAGCGACGCAGTGCCAAATTATAAAAAGTGCTCTGGTCAGGAAGGGGGTAAATCCTTCCGGGGCTGAAGTGGTTAAACAACAAAAATATGTTACTCTTGCAATTTTCTTAAGAATGATAGATATTTACTAATACAAAGTACTAAAACTTCACAAAATTATTCAAAATCAAGACAATGTAGTCATCCAATTTGTTTTGCAAGGTCATATATTTCCAGTCTGTTTTCAGAATAAAAAATAAAAAAAATAAAAAACAAGCTGGTAAATGGGTTGTTTTAACACCTTATCAGTAATCTTTGCTCCTGTCTCCAATTACTTTGTCCACTTGTGGCCTCCAAGAAGCCAGAAATGAATTGAAAAATAGTTCATAGGAATGTTATAGAAGTTTGTTGCCAAATATAGGTTTCACAGCAGATATGGCAATATTTTGGTGCTCATGAATGTGCTTATCTTGGGCTACATTTAATGCCTAGTGTACTGATTCACTCAATTATATCTTTAAACTGTAAAATTTGCATTTTTTAGCTTTGGAGATATGACCTGTGCTAATGCAGCAAATTTAAGTGTCATGAGCTTTGCAATAATACTTTTTCTTGTCTTACATGTGGATTATAGTTTCACTTTTATTATTACAGTTAGGTTCACAGTAGACCTATGTACTACACTAAGAACTCCTTCACAATGGTGCTCAGTCTCAAACTGTCTGACAGTTTTCCAGGTGAATCCAGACTGAACCACAATGTATGTCTGTGGGCGGGCAGATGTAAACAGATGGACATCCATTTACATCTGTCTACTTTCAGGCCTGTTTATGTCCTCAAAAAAGAACAAAAACAACAAAAAAAAAAGAATAGGTTTGCATCCTTTTCTGTTTTTGTGAACATAAAGAAATGTAAACAGATGAGATCCTTTTACATCCATTCCCTTTTATATCTGTTTTTATCAAGAAATAGATTTTTCATTTATACTTTTGTAACCTATGACTCTTATAAACTCGATCTGTAAAAAATGGATGTAAAAACAGTTGTAAACAGATGTAAAAAAGAAACTGATTTGAACTGAATATGGTTGTGTAAATTGATGTAACCTAAAGCAATATTCTTTAATTTTTCTTAGCACAAAAAATAACTGAACATATAACACCCATGTTAAAGGACCCTAGGGGTTGTAAAAAAAACTATTTACATTTTTCTAAAAAATGTGAGTCAGTAATAATTTTGGAGTACTTAAGATCTCTGATCTGAACAATGGTTATCAGAGATCAAAAAGGTATTTTTTGTTATGTCCCTATAATCAGCTAATGTTTGAACTTCCTTTTATTTGGTTACAATGTACGAGAGATGCAAAGTCATGACCAATAATGGCTGCATCCATCAAATCAGCATGTTGTTAAGGAATTCAGTACTAGCTCTCTTATGTGTGTGTTTGCTATTCAGAGTTCTTTCTGCCTTGACATGCCAGAACATAACATTCTTTGTTCTTTTGCTGTTTACTTGCATTCTTTTCTCACTTCTTGTGTCTAAGTGCAGTGTATGAAGGTTATCGTGTGGTGAACAAAAGAAAAGCCCCAAGTCCTTTTCTTTGAACAGGTGTTTCACAAAGCCAAAAGTGCCATTTACTGTAGAATTTTTATGGAAACAAGACCACACTGTAAATAAGCAAAGTGCAAAGTAAGTAAGTAATTAAAGAAAATATTTGCTTATGAAGTAGGATTATTTTGAAATGGTATGTGTGCCTGTCAGATTACTTAATGGTTTACTCTATTCACCTGCGGCAAAAGGTAAATGTCAGAGTCAAGAATTTTGTGTATGTTTTGCTCAGCACAGTACACCATGGTCTTTTATCGCATGCATCATTTTACCTCCTGAAAGACATTTTGTGCATGGAAAAAACAAACCTTAAAAATGGCGTTTCAGTTTATGTCTCACACATTCTTTGTACATTGTGTGCAACCCCTTTTCTGATAATGAATCCATATTTTTTGGACAATGTCAATTAGGAGATATCTTTTGAAAACAAAACTGTAGCTAATCTTGTAGAATGTCAATATTGAATGTAAATAGCAAAAAATCACGTGCATGGCATCTATGCAATACTTTTTTCCTCCAGTAATTTAATAAACAAGGGGATATATAAACATATATGTAAAGTTCAGGCAGATTGAGGGATATTTATTAAAGGCTAAGTTCACCTTTAAAAAAAAATACACATCTTTTTGCAGGTGAAAAAAATGTGCGTTTATTTTTATTTTTTATTAGGAGCCTGCAAAGCATTGCACCCATGATCAGCAGATCGCGGGTGCAGTATCAGGCTTCTGCAGACTGTCAATGTAGCTGTTTGCCTGTACCTTGTTTGGGCAGACAGTTACTGAATGGCAGGAATAATCAATGAACTACCAGAAGGCTCACCAGCACCCTCAAAGTTCATTGCAAGCTACAAACCATCAGCCACAATGGTTGACTGTAGTTGTCTAACACTAACAAAGGAACACATTTAACCCCTTGACTGCCACCTAGTGTTAACCCCTTCCCTGCGAGTGACATTTATACAGTAATCAGTGCATTTTTATAGCTCTGTATAAATGTCAATGGTCCCAAAAATGTGTCAAAAGTGTCCGTTCTGTCCACTGCAATGTCGAGTCCCAATAAAAATCGCAGATTGCCGCCATTACTAGTAAAGAAAAAAAAAAGAATGCTATAAATCTATCCCCTATTTTGTAGACGCTACAACTTTTGCACAAACCAATCAATATACGCTTGTTGCAATTTTTTTTTTACCAAAAATATGTAGAAGAATACATATTGGCCTAAACAGGTGAATAAATTAGTTTTTTTTTCTTAATTTGTGGATATTTATTTTAGCAAATAGTAAAAAATATTGTTTTTTCTTCAAAATCTTCGCTTTTTTTGTTTATAGCGCAAAAAATAAAAACCACAGAGGTGATCAAATACCACCAAAAGAAAGCTCTATTTGTGCAAAAAAAAGGACGCAAATTTTGTTTGGGTACAGTATTGTACAACTGTGCAATTGTCAGTTAAAGCGACGCAGTGCCAAATTGTAAAAAGTGCTCTGGTCAGGAAGGGGGTAAAATCTTCCGGGGCTGAATCGGTTAAACTGGTAGACTTTCCATCCATCTATAGCCGACTTAAAAAACAATGTGAACCATCTTAAATTATGTTCTGGGAGCTAGGCAAATTGCAACAAAACCTGCCATTTTTTATTTTTTGAAAACAATTAATTGTATTAAGTATTACATAAAAACATGGTAAAAACTAGGGTGATAGAGAAGATTTATGACACTGTTATTTGTTACACCACCAATCAAATGCACATCAATACAATTTTACAATTAATCGGGTTCGAAGCTTTTCAATTAATTAAAAAAAATCTTTATCAGGGAGAGATAGGTGGTCACTATGTAATATAGATACAAATATCAAAAGCATATTCATAAATACGCATCACAACAATAATCATACCTCGAACATAACAAAACCTTGGTGTCAACTTCATAAGCATAGACAATCAGCCCAAAACAAAAACCGTAGTATCTGTAGACCGCCGGAGACCCATACAGTGGACACATGAAGGGGACACAAGGAGTGCACCCCATCTACCATGAGTATCTAAATGGCAAAAAATACCAAATATGATTATAGATCTTACAATAAAGGGACTGATATTGATAATGAAAAGATAAATATCTTATAGATCTAGCCCTCCACTTTTAAAAGGGGAGACTAAAAAACTTGAGCTTTACCTGGTGCACCCTTAATCTGTCTACTGGTATGGGTCCTTAGCAATCCATGGACATCACAGTTCTTGTCTTGGACTGACTGTCAATTTTCTTTTGTTTTGTTCAATATTTCTATATTAGAGATTTAACAAAAATGAACATGGTGTACACATTTGTTACAACAGGTCAGATGTTCTGACTGGATCAAGGTTTACAGGGTATGTTAACAATGTTGTTCTGGTCCAGTGTCTAACAACTGATTTTGCAAGTAACAATAACATAACATAGGCATAACCAAGCTTTAGGCGTTAACAAAGTTGACTCCAGACGGTGGGGAAAACCTGCCATATTTTTATATAATGTGACTAAACAGGCACAAAGGGATAATACTAAACAGGCACAAAGGGATAGAACACATTTATTACAGTAAATGTAAACATATTTATTACAGTAAATGCAATACAGTAAATGCAATACATCTTAAACATTTCTATAGCTGTGACTTCACTGATATGCTACATTGGTAGCCTCCCTGGCGGTTTTCCCGAGTGTGGCTCGGGGTTAAAATTCAGGACCATTAGCAGTAACCCCGAGCCACACTCAGGATTACATCGCAGGATCCTGGTGTGGCTTTACTTACCTTGTCCCTGGGATCCTGCGATGTCCCCCGTGCTGTCTGCGGGCTCCGTCCTCTGCCCAAAGCCTCTCCGTGCCAGGCTCCATTCCCTGCGAGCGGCGCGACGCACGGGGGCGGAGCCTGGTGGCAAATTCAAAAAAGTGTAAAATCATAACACATACAGTACTGTAATCTTACAGATTACAGTACTGTATGAAATTATTTCACATCCCTTTTGTCCCCAGTGCTTTGTCCTATGCCCTGCATGCAGTTTTATGTTATATATACTGTTCTTTCTGCCTGGAAACTGGAGATTGTCCATAGCAACCAAAAAGTGTCCCTTTACATCAAAAGTGGCTTTAGACCAGCTAGAAAACAGCGATAGTAAATTAGAACACTTGCAGAATTGAGCGATAGTAAATCGTGGGGAAATTTATTTTATTATACATTTTTTTTTTTTTATTATTATTTATTTATATTTATTACAGTATATTATAATTTATGTTTTTGTGTTTCAAACTTTATCATACCCGGGATATCTACTAGACTCTTGTTTGGACAGATTTAGGTGTGTTATTGTTAAGAATTACAGACCTACAATATAAAACGCCAAATTTCCATGCAAAATAATTGTACCGCTTTCAGCACCTAAAATCCGAAATAATCATACCGCCAGGGAGGTTAAAAATTGTGCAGCTGTGTTTGTTTGTGTACAGAGGTGTGTTGACAGCCCATTTAAACACTAGAGAATTTTTGTTGATATTATCCACTTGCTATTCCCCAAGCAACAGACTGTGAAAGAAAGGAAAATACGTACTCTAGAAGTCAATTAGGCTGTGCCTCAATGTTCCTATGCTGATAGAGAACCTGGTTGAAAAAAAATAAGTTTAAAGCTGCTCCTTTTTGTTTGCTCCCTAGTACTGTTTTCACACAAATTTTTCCTGCGCTCCCTAGACTGGTACTTCCTCTGGGAGTCATGCTTAGGTGGATCTTTTACCTCAGAAGACTGGCTTTGCATGCTCTATAACATCAGGAATTGTCCAGGAAATGACTTAAAGAGACAATGACATGATTGTCCAGGTAACTGAAATTACACACTAGGTATCTGACCCCAGCCAAAATTCCCAGTTGAATCCATCTATTTCCCCAAATCTTCGGGAGGGATGCTCAGAGTTAGGCACCCTTGTATCCATCTGTTGGAGCTGCAAAAATCTGCAACCTTTCTGGCAGCAGCTCACCTCTAAAATTGCCCGCAATGCAGGTTTTCCTATTACTCTTACTCTTCCCATATGCATGTTTGCCCCAATCTTGGATGCCCCCCTCACCTCCTTAGTAGGAGACTGTTGCATAACTTTTTTAATGCAGCTCAATAGAATATAGCCCTATATTGGCACTCCCCAGAGACACATTGGGCCCAAGTCAGCACTAGAATGGATATTTATTAAATGTATGGATCGCATTTATAATACTGCCATGACTCCATGGTTGTATTCAATAATAACATGGGACTATTGGGATGTTTAGTAATAATTTCTTAAGTATATTTATACCGCTGTATAATAACCCTCTGCTCTGTCTTAGTGCTTTGGTATAGACAATCTCCATAATTTGGTCTTGCCTCATCCTGTTTTATTTGAATATCTCTATGTATTTTGAGCCTAATCAGGCTCCCTTGTTTATAAGTTTTGTCCACAGTTTGTATGCCTTTAAGGCTCTTATGTTTTCCATATACCCTTTGATATGTCATCATGTGCTGTTCTTTTCATATGCATTGGCTTGTATCACATTTGTAAACTGGATTCCCATCTGTACTTCTGGATACTTTTTTGGAATATTTTGTGACATCACATGTACTGTACATGTTTTCTACTGCTTTGTGATACCTCAATAAAAATTGTTTGTAAAAAAAAACAAAGAACACAGAGCAACTGAATCACATTGTACTTCTCTACCTTACAATCTGGTGCAGGCAAACACTGCATTTGCAACTTGCGTTTGGGATGTCATTAACTTAACATTGACACCCACTGCAGATCGCAACTGCAGTGCAGGAAACATGCATGGAAGGCAGGTTTCCCGCATAGTGTTTTGATGTGAATGGGGCCTAACTGTTCTGGTTCCTGCTTAACCACTTCAGCCCCCGAAAGGTTTTACCCCCCTAATGAGCAGGCCATTTTTTGCGAAACTGCACTGCACTACTTTAACTGACAATTGAGCGGTCGTGCGACGCTGTACTCAAATAAAATTGATGTCCCTTTTTCCCCACAAATAGATATTTCTTTTGGTGGTATTTGATCACCTCTGTGGTTTTATTTATTGTTCTATAAACAAAAAAGAGCAACAATTTTGAAAAAAACAAAATTTTTTACTTTTTGCTATAAAACACATCCAATAAAAAAAATGTAAAAAAATAAAATTTCTTCATCAATTTAGGCCAATACAGTATGTATTCTGCTATATATTTTTGGTAAAAAATCCCAATAAGCCTATATTGATTGGCCTGCGCAAAAGTTATTGTGTCTACAAACAATGGAATATTTTTCTGGCATTTTTATTTATTTTTTATTTATTCTAGTAATGGCAGCGATCATGCAGTTTTTAGCGGGACTGCGACATTGCGATGGACAAATTGGACACCTAACTGACACTTTTAAAACTTTTGTGGGGACCAGTGACATTATTACAGTGATCAGTGCAAAAAACATGCATTGTTACTGTACTAATGGCACTGGCAGGGAAGGGGTTCAGATCAAGGGCGATCAAAGGTTGAAATGTGTCCCTAGGGGATGCTTTCTAACTGTGTGGGGGTTGCTCTGACTGGATGAAGACAGAGATCTGTGTCCCTGCTTAGCAGGAACACAAGATCTCTATCTTCTCCCATGTCAGAAGGGCAATCTGTCTGTTTACATAGGCAAACCACTGTTCTGCCTCTCTCGGGAACGATTGCGGGTGGCCCACTGATTGGCTCTCCTTCTGTCCAATCAGCACATGATCACCCCTCCGGCGGGGCATGTGTGCCCCCAGTGGCTATTGCACAAAATGACGTACAGGTACGTGATTTTGCGCAATAGAGCTGACCTGCAGTGGTACTGTGCATTAGGCGGTCGGCAAGTGGTTAAAGAAACCTTGTCCCCAGACCATTCATTTCAACAACAATCTTGCCATAAGATTATATATGCATTTAGTGTATTTAGAAACGTTATTTAATACCTTTATAAGCCTCCCTTGTGTAGACATCAAAAAGCCCTGAGACTGCTGTTTTTGGATGTGATGTCAGCAGGTCCAGCAGACTCAGAACTGTCCCTCAGGTGACATGTAGGGAGGAGAGAGAAGTGGTGGATAAGTGGCCAGTACAGACAGTAATTAAGACACACCTAGAAGAGGAGAGGGCTATAATATGGCAAGAAGGAAGGGGCTTTGATAGGGAATTGACTTTTCTCTAAGTAGTTACATTTTCTAGCAAATTATGAGGCACATTGCAGACATTAAAATATTGTTTATGGAAAGGAAAAGGCACTGCAAGTAAGCACTTTAAAAACTTGATTTTCTGTGCTTTTACCTTTAACTGTTTAAGCTCTTGACAGGGTCTCTTCAAAGAGACACTGTCACCTAGCCCATGGATTGCAAATTGGCAGTGCCGCTGTAATGGGCACCCCATTCTAGTTATACTCATTTTATTAGCACTGCCCGGCAGCTCCTGTCTGCTCAGTAGCCGGGACTGAAATCAACGTTGTTGTACACTAATGGGAGCAGTGATGTCAATCATCCAGTCACATGCCAGTGCTTGGGCCTTCTCAGGTCTGCCAGGAGATTCCAACCGTCACTCGGGTTTCCTGACCAGTAGTCTTGTTATCCCAGTAACAGGTGGAGGGATGGTTGAGATCCTACAGCCAGTATTAGGGGACCACAATAGAAGGTGCAAACAGCCTAACAAGGAACCACCAGCAAATAACTCACGGTTAGTATAGGCCAAAGACAGGAACCAGGTGGGAGAAAGGGCAATCCTAAATGATCCAAGTCAGCGGACCAAGGTAGAAGTACACGGGGGTCAACCAGAAGGTGGCGTCGGGAACAGGCAGGGTTGGCAACAAAATCAGCATTAATTCAAGGGGTGATCCAAGAAGCAGAGTCAGGAACAAGCAAAGTCAGCAACCAGAAACACAGTAACATACAACAGGAACCTATACTAGGGCAAAGACAGGAAGGGGAATAGATGATTTATAGGTCACTAAATCATGTGACTGCCTAAAACTGGACACTGGGTGGGGCCAGGGTCCAAGACCAAGGAGCAGGGCATAACAAGAAGGAAGTTCCTCAGTGGCTCAGGCAGTAGGGAACCACCACCAGGTCCCAGGATCAATTCCCGGACACCGCGTGACAGGCCTAGCAATTGGCTGATAGACCTAAGCTCTGTCACATTTGGGGAGGTCATAGGCTCCACTAGCAGTGAGTTTTATCGCAGGCTCTAACAGAGGCAGAAGCAGGAAGAAATTGCTGGTACGAAAGGCATAACTTGTGTGGAAGAAGGTCTTGCAGGAAGAAGGTCTCATGTTCTCTTACTCCTGGAAGCACCAGGTATTGTAGCTGGCTGCAATAGAGGAAGGAGTGGTAAATGAGTGCCGGCAAGGAAAGTATCTGTGAGTTGGAGGGATGCCCTTTTTAAAGACACTGTCACTTCCCACTATGTTATAGAGAAGAGAAGAATAGGAGGTGTTTGATAGTCAGGTTCTAGGGTGACAGCACTTCTTCTCATTAGATATGGTATGGTGAGTGAGCACTGTCACCCAAAGACAGAATTATATACACTTTAGTTTTTTTTTTATATACAGTACATAAGTACCCCTTCACTGCTACTGTTCATTATAACACAGTGATTTCCATGGCTACTGCTAAACTATTTGGCAGTCTGCATTTCTTCCTGCTTTTTTCTTAGACATGCTTATTTTTATCTGGCTCTAACCTGTTTATCCATTGTATCCACACCTGCTCATCTACTCCTTGCTTGTGGGCATATAAGAATGCCATTGTTGGAGCACGCTTTGAGCCTATTTAACATCTGTACATTTTTTGACTGTATTGCATTGGCTCAAATCTGCATCTCTGTCTTGTTCTGCATTTAGATTTCACTGTTCCAACTCGATTTTACTTGAACTGGCCTTTGGCTTCGGCTTTCTGCCATTGATTTTGAATATTCTGATTCACAAATGGTACCCTACTTAATGTTGCCTTTACTCTTAGCTTTTGTCAGCATAGAAATCCTGAGGATTATTTTACAGCAAACTCCTCTAGGAGATCTGGTACAGACTAGGTACTTTCAAAGCCTGTGCCTTAGTAATATTTTTTCTGCCTGCTCATTACACAGTGGGGGGGATTTGCTAAAACTGGATTACTCAGAATCCAGTGCAGCTGTGCATGGTAGCCTCTAACTTTAGTTTGTTCAATTTAGATTTGACAATAAAACCTGGAAGCTGATTTGTTTCTGTGCAGAGCTGCACCAGATTTCATGATTTAATATTTTTTATTAAAGTTTCATAGAGTAGAAATACAAAGAATAACACAATATGAATCATGTTAAAAAAACATAGAACAGACAAAAAACATGTTGGTGAAGAACAGTTTCCCAGAGAGTTATATTATACAGAATGAGGAGTCTTATCTCAAAGTGTTTGGAGACATAAACAATATCAACAGTGGTGAGAAGCAATATATTGTATATGATACAGAAACCTTCCAAGCAATGCATTGTATTGTAGAAATATCTTTCGGGACCTTATATAATGAGAAAGTCGATCTTGGTAGTTACTTGCTAATAAATAAAGCGTAGAGAGATTTGTATAGCTGGAAGCATAGCAAATATGCAATGTGGTTAGTTTACATACATCCAAAGATTCCAGGAGGAGTTAAAGGACTGGAATGTATCATTTTTAACTGTAAATATACATTCTAGAGAGCAGATATGGTTCAAGTAGTTGGCTACATCTGGCATGTTAGGTATGTTAAAGTGGAGTTCCACCCAAAAGTGGAACTTCCACTCATCAGATTCCTCCCCCCCTCCGGTGACACAGTTGGCACCTTTCAGGGGGGAGGGGGGTACAGATACCTGCGGGTATTTACGCCACTTCCTGCTCCCTCCCCGCTGCCTGCTGGGAAACACACGGGTCCCAGAGGCAGCAGGGACCATCCGGATTGCGCTGCGCGACTCGCGCATGCGCAGTAGGGAACCGGGAAGTGAAGCCGCACGGCTTCACTTCCTGATTCCCTTACCGAAGATGGAGGCGGCAGCACCCGAGGACGGAGAGACGCTTCGGCCTCGGGTGCCGACATCGCGGGCGCCCTGGACAGGTAAGTGTCCATGTTTTAAAAGTCAGCAGCTGCAGTATTTGTAGCTGCTGACTTTTAAAAAAAATTTTTTTCGGTGGCGCTCCGCTTTAAGGAATTTCCAATTTCATGTGATATTTAATTTAGCTGCCAAGAGATTGTGTATCACTATTGTTCTGGCCAAAACAGAAACAGAGACTATATTAATGTGCAGGAGTGCCATGTCAACAGAACGTAAAATGGGTGATGTTGTAAATTCAGATATTATTTAAAAAATGTGATTTCAGTATGATCTGTGTGAGGGGCAGTACCAAAGAATATGCATTAGTGAACCTGTTGTGCTCCCTTAAGAGTTTACACTCACCAGAAATACTTAATTGTCATGCCTTTGTTTATATTGCTCTTCAACACTCTCAAGGGGATGGTACCACTCATGCTGGGACTGCTCCAGGAGTCACTGTTCTTATTGTAGGAAAAAAACTCCACATAGGGTAATCCCATTCAAGCAAACTTTAATAAAAAACTCCCTCTTTTAAACCACATTTAAAAACAAAGCTAGTATACATGCATTTGTCACATCAATATTGGTTCCTTAACTACCAATCACTATATGGCGTCTTACCCACCATGCTGCTGCTTGCTCTATAGCTGATGTCTGTCAATGTCGGCGGCACACTGATGTCACTTCTGGTCACCGCATGGTCCTGCCTGATGCGTTTTGTCATTACAGCTTCATCAGATGAAGTTGTAATGATGAAAGGCATCAGTCGGGACCATTCGGCGACCGGAAGCGACATCAGCGTGCCACCGACAGTGACGGACACAAGCTACAGAGCGAGCAGCAGCGAGGTGGGTGACATGCTATGTACTGATTGGTGGATAAGGAATAGGGATGAGCCGGACACCCCCCTGTTCGGTTTGCACCAGAACATGCGAGCAGGCAAAAAATTTGTTCAAACATGCGAACACCGTTAAAGTCTATGGGACACGAACATGAATAATCAAAAGTGCTAATTTTAAAGGCTTATATGTAAGTTATTGTCATTAAAAAAGTGTTTGGGGACCTGGGCCCTGCCCCAGGGGACATGGATCAATGCAAAAAAAAGTTTTAAAAACGTCCGTTTTTTCGGGAGCAGTGATTTTAATAATGCTTAAAGTGAAACAATAAAAGTGTAAGATCCCTTTAAATTTCGTACCTGGGGTTGTCTATAGTATGCCTGTAAAGGGGCGCTTGTTTCCCGTGTTTAGAACAGTCTGGCAGCAAAATGACATTTCAAAAGAAAAAAAATCATTTAAAACTACTTGCGGCTATTAATGCATTGCCAGTCCGACAATACACATAGAAGTTCATTGATAAAAACGGCATGGGAATTCCCCACAGGGGAACCCCGAACCAAAATAAAAAAAAAAAAGATGTGGGGGTCCCCCTAAATTCCATACCAGGCCCTTCAGGTCTGGTATGGATATTAAGGGGAACCCCGGCCAACAAAAAAAAAAAAATGGCGTGGGGTCCCCCTCAAAATCTATGCCAGACCCTTCAGGTCTGGTATGGATTTTAAGGGGAACCCTGCGCCAAAATTTTTTAAAAAATGGCGTGGGGTCCCCCCAAAATCCATACCAGACCCTTATCCGAGCACGCAACCTGGCAGGCCGCAGGAAAAGAGGGGGGACGAGAGAGCGCCCCCCCTCCTGAACCGTACCAGGCCACATGCCCTCCACATTGGGAGGGTGCTTTGGGGTAGCCCCCCAAAACACCTTGTCTCCATGTTGATGAGGACAAGGGCCTCATCCCCACAACCCTGGCCGACGGTTGTGGGGGCCTGCGGGTGGGGGGCTTATCGGAATCTGGAAGCCCCCTTTAACAGGGGGACCCCAAGATCCCGGCCCTCCCCTCTGTGTAAAATGGTAAGGGGGTACAAAAGTACCACTACCATTTCAATAAAAAACTGTCAAAAATGTTAAAAATGACAAGAGACAGTTTTTGACAATTCCTTAATTTAAATGCTTCTTCTTTCTTCTATCTTCCTTCGGTTTCTTCCTCCATCTTCTTCTTCTTCTGGTTCTTCTGGTTCTTCCTCCGGTGTTCTCATCCGGCATCTTCTTCCCTTCTTTTCCTCGGGCCGCTCCACATCCATGATGGCATGGAGAGAGGCTCCCGCTCTTCTCTTCATCTTCTTCTCTTCATCTTCTTCTCTTCATCTTCTTTTTGGGCCGCTCAGCATCCATGATGGCATGGAGGGAGGCTCCCACTGTGTGACGCTTCTCCTCTTCTGACGGTTTTTAATTAACGGGAGGAGCGGGGCCATCCAGTGACCCCGCCCTCCTCTGATGCACGGTGACTTGACAGGACTTCCCTGTGGCGTCACGGGGAATGCCACAGGGAAGTCCCGTCAAGTCACCGTGCATCAGAGGGGGGTGGGGTCACCGGGTGGCCCCACCCCCGTTATTTAGGAACCGTCAGAAGAGGAGAAGCCTCACACAGCGGGAGCCTCCCTCCATGCCATCATGGATGCGGAGCAGCCCGAAAAGAACATGAAAAGAAGAAGATGAAGACAGAGAAGAAGATGAAGAGCAGAAGATGAAGAGAAGAAGATGAAGAGAAGAGCGGGAGCCTCCCTCCATGCCATCATGGATGCGGAGCGGCCCGAGGAGAAGAAGGGAAGAGGACGCCGACGCCACGGAGGAGATGCCGGATGAGAACCCTGAAGGAAAAACCAGAAGAACCAGAAGAAGAAGAAGATGGAGGAAGGAACCGAAGGAAGATAGAAGAAAGACGAAAGAAGAAGCGTTTAAATAAAGGAATTGTCAAAAACTGTCTCTTGTTATTTTTAACATTTTTGACAGTTTTTTAGTGAAATGGTAGGGGTACTTTTGTACCCCCTTACCATTTCAAACAGGGGGGAGGGCAGGGATCTGGGGGTCCCCTTGTTAAAAGGGGGCTTCCAGATTCCGATAAGCCCCCGCCCGCAGACCCCCACAACCACCGGCCAGGGTTGTGGGGATGAGGCCCTTGTCCTCATCAACATGGGGACAAGATGTTTTGGGGGGCTACCCCAAAGCACCCTCCCAATGTTGAGGGCATGTGGCCTGGTACAGATCAGGGGGGGTGCTCTCTCATCCCCCCCTCTTTTCCTGCGGCCTGCCAGGTTGCTTGCTTGGATAAGGGTCTGGTATAGATTTTGAGGGGGACCCCACACCATTTTTTTTTTACATTTTGGCCGGGTTTCCCCTTAATATCCATACCAGACCTGAAGGAACTGGTATGGAATTTAGGGGGACCCCCCATGTCATTTTTTATTTTTAATTTTGGCCGGGGTTCCCCTTAATATCCATACCAGACCTGAAGGGCCTGGTATGGAATTTAGGGGGACCCCCCATGTCATTTTTTTTTTAAATTTTGGTTTGGGGTTCCCCTGTGGGGAATTCCCATGCCGTTTTTATCAATTAACTTCTATGTGTAATGTCAGACCGGCAATGCATTAATAGACGCGAGAAGTTTTAAATGACTTTTTTTCCTTTGAAATGTCATTTTGCTGTCAGACTGTTCTAAACACGGGAAACATGCGCCCCTTTACAGGCATACTATAGACACCCCCCAGCTACAAAATTTAAAGGGATATTACACTTTTATTGTTTCACTTTAAGCATTATTAAAATCACTGCTCCTGAAAAAACGGCCGTTTTTAAAACTTTTTTTTGCATTGATCCATGTCCCCTGGGGCAGGACCCAGGTCCCCAAACACTTTTTTATGACAATATCATGAATATAAACCTTTAAAATTAGCACTTTTCATTTCTCCCATAGACTTTTGAAGGGTGTTCCGCGGCATTCGAATTTGCCACGAACACCCCAAATTGTTCGCTGTTCGGCAAACTTGCGAACAGCCGATGTTCGAGTCAAACATGAGTTTGACTCGAACTCGAAGCTCATCCCTAATAAGGAACTTGTATTGATTTGACAAATGCATGTATACTAGCTTTGTTTGTAAGTGTGGTTTTAAAGGGGGAGGTTTTTTTAATAAAGTCTACTTGAACAGGATTACACTATGTGGAGTTTTTTTCCTACAATAAGATCAGTGACTTATGGAGCCGTCCCAGCATGATCGGTACCATCCCCTTGTGAGTGTTGAAGAGCACTATAAACAAAGGTGTGACAATTAAGTATCTCTGGTGAGTGTAAATTCTTAAGGGAGTGGGACTCTCATGGTGACAGTCCAGTTAATAGTGCATGGAAAAACATAAAGCAACACAAGTATATTGTTCACCAGAGACTTTTTTGTATACACTCACATGGTGGTTTATACAAACTTGTGTGGATAACACATGGATGACAGTTAATTGCAGAGATGATTGACGGAGCGCCGCTATTAGTGTCTTATGCTTTATCACGCTATTTTTGTGGAAAATATTTATTAGTTATAGGGGCAGCTAATGTCATTGGGATGCTCAACATATGATCAATGTACATATATTTGGTTTTAGAATTTTCTTCTGCAGAGTAGAGTCTAACAGATATTTTGGAACACATCTCTTTGAGGTTATGCATTAGTGAACCTGTAGACTCACATTCGAGCCAACAATTTGGGGAAATTGTAGGGCACATGCCAGAGAGCTTGTACTGATTGAAATACCATCTGTGTATCTTTTGATATAATTCAAAGTGGTCTGTGCACTTAGTGGATTTATAAGTCCATTTAATGGCTGATTGTCAAGCAGCATCTGAGTATGTAACTCTCAAATCTCGCTTCCATCCAAGTATGGTAAAAGTTTTAACAAACATATACTGTAGGATGTGCTAAGTCTTTTGTAAAAAAAAAAAAAAAAAAAAGTAAATTCCTCTTTTTGGAGTACTCAACAGAATTAAATAACAATATAAAGAAACATTTAGAGTGAGAGTTACTTGGATGTATATATTTGGATATAATGATAATATTTGGTTAGAGGTAGTCCATATTCATTATGAATGTCAGTAAAGGGGAGTATTGTGTTATTTTCTAATATGTCTTTAATATAATGAATACCCGTTTGAACCCATGCTCTAAGATTAAGATGAGGTTTGTAGGTATTGAAGTGGAAGTATGATGTCGGAACTATCATCATTTAAACTAGGAGAAATAGTCTGGATGGTATTAATAGTGGATTAAATAGCTGCATATAATGAGATTTGAGGGGTCTGTTTCTGGAGGGAAGCCATCATTGTGGTTTTAGTATTGTTAGTCATTAAAGAAAAGCTTCTAACCATGACCACAGTTTGTGGGAATCGGTATTCCACCAATGTCAAGTTTGGTCTAAGAGTAAGGATAGGTAATAATAATAAAGGTT
Organism: Lithobates clamitans; assembly: GCA_037952925.1. Lineage (NCBI taxonomy): Eukaryota > Metazoa > Chordata > Amphibia > Anura > Ranidae > Lithobates > Lithobates clamitans. Next base: position 5,175,319 of record JBBGZY010000314.1, read on the forward strand.
GGGTATTGATAAGACACCTACTAAAACATGTTTCTCTAAGATAGAGAAAGCACATTACTTTTTTCTTTCCCTTTTTAAATAAAGCTAATGAGAAGGGAGTGCAGTTCACTGATATACTGTTGAGGAATAGGGATGTGAACTGTGTGGAATAGGTATAGTAGTTTAGGAAGAGAAAGGACATATTAAAAGCAGCTATCCTATCCACAGTAGAGAATTCCAAAGTAGTTCGGTGGTTTAATTTTCTTGAGAGTTTATCAAGAAAATACTAAAAATGTAGGGCAAAGCATTTTTCTGACGAAGGCAGTAATAGAATGCTGATGTATTTTAAGTGGGTGGTTGTCCAAGCATAGGAAAATGTGACTGAATGGTGCTTTTAATTAGAGGAGATATGTTAAGGCCTAAGATTTAAGATTAGCTTTTGTTAAATTTATAATAGGATGTAGCGCCGAACATAGATATAATATGTTGAACATTAGATATTGAATTGAGGGGGTTTGTGAAGACTAATGCTGTGTACACGCAAGCGGAATTTCCGTCAGACAAATCTTGGTGGGTTTTCTGACGGAATTCCGCTCAAGCTTGTCTTGCCTTCACACGGTCACACCAAATTCCAACCGTCAAGAACGAGGTGACGTACAACACGTACGATGGGACGATGGGAAAATGAAAGTTCAATACCCAGCGCGCCACCCTTTGGGCTCCTTCTGCTAATCTCATGTTTATCTTGTTTAGTAGGAGTTTGGTGAGAGGTGATTCGCACTTTTCAGCCTTGTGCTTTTCAGTCCATTACTGCTGTTCAGTTTGTGCTTGTGGGTTTGTATCTGGTTTTCAGTGCGTGTAGTCAGTTCATATCTGTTATTCAGTGCATTCTTGTCCGCTCATTTCTGATTTTCAGCTCGCTCTTCACAGTCCTTGCTGTTCTTTAGTGTGTTCTGTTAGTTTGTTCTGACTAGCCGACCGTTTTGAAGCCATGTTGCGGGGACGTGCTCATCGTAGAGTTCGTGCTATGTGGGGGCTTGGTGTTGGGGTTCTTGCTTTGACCCAAGCCCAGTCCATGAACAGGGTGGGGAGGACTTCATGGACCAAGAATTGGTTGCTCCAGCGTGACCAATTCTCTCATATGCCTTTGCTGCGTGAGATCCAGGAGAATAACCCTGATGATTTCAGGAATTTTCTCCAGATGACGGCCCCAGTTTGTCACCATCTGTTGGCTTTGCTGATCCCTTATATTACCAAGCAGGACACCTGCATGTGGCAATTAATCCCTCCTGAGCAGAGGCTAGTCGCCACTTTGCGGTACTTGGCGATGGGGAGAAGTCTACAGGACCTAAAGTTCTCTAAAGGCATCTCCCCCAGACCCTGGGGATCATTATTCCAGAGGCCTGTTCTGCCATCATACAGGTCCTGCAGAAGGACTATATTAGGGTAAGTTTTCTCCTTTAACATCACATTCTATGTATTTAATGTCTGCTAATGTTTTTTATTTCTTTTATCATTCCCTAATTACCATAATTGTAATATGCTGTGAATGTCCCCTTTGTGCCCATGCATGCTGTAAGCTTTTAATGCTCCTTTTTTGTCCTTCATGCATATTTGCCTTCACTAACCTCCCCAGCATGCTATCCTGGGCCCATATACACCTAGCCTAGTCACTTAACAATGTCTTTTGGCAGCTCCATTGTAGTGCTTTACCCTAAACACCCCCTAAAATGTGTCCAAATGTTATTGTTGTCCTTAAATTCAGGCAGAGTGCCAGAGGCTTTTTTTGGGGGGTCCAAAACTCATTTATAACCCTCCCCCCCTAAAATTTTTACAATGGGCCATCAGAGGGGGTGAGGAATCTGATAAGTGGACCTTATATTTTTGTCTTTAAATACTCCTTAAAATAAATGTCTATATTGATGTTGACCAAGAATGTTTGTGTCTAATCTGCTTGCAATGTTATGTGCAAAAGTACTATTATTTTTTTTTTTCTTTTTTGACTCCACAGTTTCCTTCAGTGCCACAGGAATGGCACACTATGGCTGCCCAATTTTCTCAGCACTGGGACTTTTCTAACTGCAGAGGGGCAATCAATGGGAAACATGTCCACATTGTCCCACCACCCCACTCGGGGTCATACTATTTTAATTATAAGGGTTTTAATAGTATTGTGTTGATGGCGGTGGTGTCGGTGAAATACGAGTCTCTCCATGTGGACGTGGGGAAGAATGGCTGGATGTCGGATGGTGGAGTCTTTGCCCAGACCGAGTTCTACCGATGTCTCCAGAGTGGTGGCTTGGGATTGCCACCTGCGGAAGAGAACATTGAAGGACTCCCATTTGTTTTTATCACTGATGAAGCATTTGGTCTGGGTGATCACCTGATGAGGCCATTCCCCCAGAGCACCCTCACCTCGGAGAAGAGGGTTTTTAATTACCGGCTGGCCAGAGCCAGAAGAGTTGTGGAGAATGCCTTTGAAGATGCACACAAATTGGGAGTCAAACTGGGGATTTCTCTCCTGATCCCATGCCTAATGTCAACATGTGCTATCTCCCATCATGGGGGATCAATGGACATGTTTTGGGGGTGCAACCACTTCCTCTCACCTACTATAGTTCGGAGGAAGAAGTTGAACCCACAAAACGCATACATTGATATCCCCTGATGGCAGATAGCACATGTTGACACACTGTGTGCATCTTCAAAATTTGGCTTTTAAAATGAGTCAAAAATGGATTTTAAAAAATGGTGTCATTTTGTGGTTTTTTATATTCTTCCTAGTACATCAATCTTGTTCTTCAGTTTTTGTTCAACCTCATTTGTTTTTTGCTTGATGATATCTAAATCCCGACTACAAAATATTATGTCCTGGATTAGCCTTTGTGCTCTGTCACCAGGAGATTGTTCTTCCACAACATGCACATCACCTAAAAGAAAAAATACACACTATGTATTATAAATATGCAGGCATACATCTATTACCTGAATCTGTGGTGACACTCACCTGTTGTGGTGACAATTTCAACCACCTCTCCTTCCTCCGCATCCTCTGGTTGTGGTGTCCTCTGTTCCCCTTCTTCAGGGGCTGGGGGTTTCCTGGTGTCCTCAGACATCCTGAGTCTTTTCTCCCCTATGAGAATGAAACAAAAGGTATACTTAGCACACAGATATTTGAAGCCAGAAATAGGAATATGAGACATTGTTTGGAAGTGGGGTACAATTGTCTGTTTTTTGTCAGTTCCAAGCTGAAGACATGATTTTTTTCCCTTACCAAAGCTGGAATACTTACGTTTTTTGGACAAGTTTCACACATGGAGACACCCCAAGTATCCATTGGAGTACCTGTGTGGGACACCCTAATAAGTTTGCTCTTGTGTCCCACACTAATGCTCCTGAGTCCAGATGTGTAAACAGCTGCTGAGTGTCCTCTCCTTACATTACACTGAATCAAGTTTGCAATTCTTTCTAGTTTCAAACACATCTAGACAACAATGTCCTAAACATCTTTTAATACAAATTAGCATGACCAAATGTAGTTAACCCTGTATCTGTCAAAAATATTGTATTTAGTTTGAGAACAAATGATGTTTACTACGAACGATTACTGTGCCCACGAGCCTGAAAGTTGCCATTTTAAACTGTAGAACAGTAAAGAAAAGTACATGGGAGCAGAATGCAAGTAATAATAATAATAATAATAATAATAGGGACACACGACAACTACTTACTTTTTAGAAGCACTTTCTTCATCTTTCTGTATTGATCCTGCTCCCTCAATTTCAGGTCTGACCAGCGTTTCCTCAGTTGCTCCTTGGATCGTCGTACCCCAAAATTCCTGTGCAGACTCTTCACAACTTTAGCCATGATCTTGGCCTTTCTCACATTTGGGTTTAGGTACTGTCCATAATTCCCATCATAGTCGGCCCTCTTCAAGATGTCCACCATCTCCACCATCTCTATAAAGGCCATATTTGAGGCCTTAAATCTCCTGCGGGATCGGGATGTTTCAGGCTCTGGGCTTTCCTCCTCGTTACTGCTAGTATGCACCTGCTGTGTCTCCGCCATGTTCCTCTCCCACTGCGATGAAAGAGAAGGGGCGGGGAATATCCTAGAAAGAACATCAGGGGCGCGCGACGCAGGCAGAGTTTCACGCATGTGTACACAGTGTATATAAAACTAACACGCGTGTGTCGTATGTACGATCTGTGAGTGGAGGAAGCACCAAACGTTATAATGAAGGTAACATTTAAACTTGGGACATCCGTGGCCTATACCGATTCGAGATTGAGACCTATATTGGGACAAGATTAGGAGAGTTTAGCCTGATATTAGTGTATTCAGCTTGTGTTTTGTCTTACAGCAAATATGAAACAATTCAAAGACCCTGAATTCATGGGCCAGTTCATAGACAGATACAGGGATATGAGAAATTTGTGGGAGGTTAAAAACCCCTTATATCGAAATAAACCAGCTAGGAATGCATTGCTGGAGAAACTGCTGCAATTTGTGAAGACGCAAGTCCCCAACGCAGACATCGAGTTTGTGGATAAGAAAATTGGTAGCTTGAGAAGCACGTATAGGAGGGAGCTTAATAAGGTCCAGGCTTCCATGAAATCAGGAGCAGCAGCAAAGGATGTGTATGTACCCAGTCTGTGGTACTACAACAGGATGCGGTTTCTGGAAGACCAGATTGAAGCCAGGGAATCACTTTCTACACTTCCATCCACCCTTCCCTCAACCCTTCCCTCAACCCCAGCTGAGGCTTCCAAGGACCAACCTGGGCCATCCATCCTGGAAGAATTTGAGGAGCCCAGCTGGAGCCAGGTATAGTATTTTTGAACATATTTATTGTCCAAAAATTATTGTTGTTAACTAGATGCTATTATTGATAACAAATTAATGATTTAACAAAAGTGTTTTACATATCAATAGACAGTAGTGGCCAAAAATGATTGTGATAAGAATGAAAAATGCTGGACTCAGAATGATAGTCTTTTCTATTTATTAACATTCAATTTGCAACAGTCATGAGCTGAAAATTGTGTGTGATTGATGAAACAAAAAGTAAAACTATGTCCCTTTTTCATACACAGGAAGACCTCAGCCAGGACGAGGCTCTGGAATGTGGCAGCCAGCCAGGAGGAGGCGGGGTAAGTGTCAGCCAGGAGGTGGAGGGGGTAAGTGTCAGCTAGGAGGTGGCCAGGCCCAGTAGCCTCACCCAATCCCAGGTGCCTCCCTTCCGCCTTACATTAAAAAGGGCCAGGAAGGGGAGTAACATGGAGGAGGCAGCACTGGTCCTCATTAAGGACGCTAATGCGGCCCTGAAAACACCCCCCCGGCACTGAATAGGCCTATGGCTGCTATGTAGCTGCAAAATTGCAGCAAATAGAGGAGGGCCAATGCCTTATCTGTGAGCAGATTATTTTTCAGGCCCTTCATAAGGGGTTGAGGGGTCAAATGACTGATAACATGCACTTATGTGCGCTCGCCCATCTGCCTCCTCCTCCTCCTGCCACAACTCCACCTCCAGAGCCACAGCCTCCAAGGAAGGCTGCAGGGAAACGTGGAGGGAAGGCTGCAGGGAAACTTGGAGGGAAGGCTGCAGGGAAGCGTGGAGGGAAGGCTACAGGGAAGTGTGGAGGGAAGGCTGCAGGGGAGACAAGAAAGTGGTGGGCTGGGTTCAGTCTGGTCTGATAGAAGACGCAAGCTGTGGTAGTACCACAGCCTGGGGACATATATGTCACCTGCTGCTGTTCATGATCTCTGGGAGTCCTGGACCAGATTGTGCTCCCTATTATATGGACTTCTCAGGCTACCAAGTTTTAGTTACAAAGAGTTGATGTGTGTCTTGGGGTACAAAGGCTTTGCAAATTCAAGCAGTTTCTCCAGAGTTGCCTTCCTCTTTATTTTGTTATGAGCCAAAATAAATTGAGATTTTTTAATATGAGAATACTTGCCTATGTGTTTTTCTTCAAATAGGACAGTTTGTTTGTGAGTAGGGAGGTATATTTCAAAAATACAATGTCTAATTAACAAGGGACACCAACACCAACCTCCTTGAGCTTTAAAAAAATACAAGATAATAATGTTGTTGTGGAAACTTGACACAAAAAAAAAAATTATGGAGATCGCTAGAAAATAATTGAAAAGTAATTTTAAAAAAACAGGAGATCTTGATTATAAAAAAAAAAAGATGACTATAAAAAATAATTCTAAACACTATTATGGCGATCTGGCTTTAAAAACAAAAACGATTATTCATGAGATCACGAGAAATAACAAAGAAATAAGTTTGTGAGAACTCTGTGTGAATATCAGCAGCAAAACAAATTCATTCTAGCATTATAAAGAACAAAAGAATGCGCTGCATTAAAAGATCCAAAAATGTACAGCGTGAGGAATGTGCTATCTCCATTATGAATGCTAGTTTTACCAGACCGAGCGCTTCTGTCTCGTACTTGATCCTGAGCAAGCGTGATTTTTTGCGCGTCCGAATTGCATACAGATGAACGCATTTTAGGATAGGAACTTTTCCCAACCGAAAAGTGCAGAACATGCTCTCAATCTTTTGCTGGCTGGAATTCCGCCAGCAAAAGTCCAATGGAGCATACACACGGTCGCATTTTCCGACCAAGAGTTCTCATCGGACTTTTGCTGGCGGAATTTTCGATCGTGTGTACGGGGCATAAGATTGCATTATCGGCAAAGAGCCCTATTCTGTTATGAATGAGGCCAGTTTGTATACCAGAGGCATAAGAAGAGGATCTGACTTTGTGTACAAGTGCAAATATGAGCGGTAATAATGGGCAGCCCTGTCTAATTCTGTTTGTAATAAGGAATTCCAAGGACAGAGAGCCAGATAAAATGGCTCTTGCTGAAGGACAGGCATAGAGAGCCATGACAGTGGAAAAAATTGCACCACAAAAAACTAATTTCCTTAAAACCTCCTCTAGGAACCCCCAGTGCACCCAGTCAAACACTTTTTCTGCGTCTAGGTAAGGCTGACTCATAGATACTCCCCCCTCCCCTCTAGCAAAACTTAAAAGACAATATAATTAACATGTTAATTAACACACCACTTAAGGCAGCCCTGGTGACCAGACAGTTCATCTCTGCATGTCAATGTGATCAGCTCTTTCAAGAATCATGTATTGTTCAGAATAAACAACCAAGAATAGTCTTTGGGCAAGTCTCTCAAAAATGTAACAAAAAAAAAAGATTAATATAGCAATACCAAATAACAGGGTGAATGTGGACAGAAAAAGGTCATTGCAGCCAGTGTCCGTGACAATGAAGGATCCATCCATTAGCGTTGGGGGCTTGTCTGTTCTTTATAAATCCACCTGGTGGGGAGGAGGTATCTTTATCTGGTTTTGGAATGGTAGTTACTACGACTTGGAGCATATCTTTAGGGAATTTACCAGAACGCAAAGCTTCATTGTATATGGTAACTAAGTGGTGGGTTAGGAAATCTCATCCAAAAACAAAACAGGAAATAAGGGAACACCCAAAGGCTTCCTCCTATTACTTTATTGACTAAGTTAAGCAGCATTACATGGTATACATAATATTGCCACAGTGTCCATCTCTGCTCCAGAATGCCATCCCCCTACTCACCAAAGTAACCCCCTAAGACCTGCATCAAAATCCCCCATCTAGTAAGCCCCCCAGAACCTGCTCTCCCTATTCCCCTAGGACCTCTAGTCAGATGGACCAGCTGGAAATTACCTCCCCTGGGAGCTGGGACAGCATTGCTGCAGCTAACTACCCACCAAGATGTGACCCCTGATAAATGCACCTGCAATGAAAGTATATATATCACATCCTGGGTGATCTCTGGAGTCCCTGCACTCTTGGATAAATATAGTCTCATTGCAGGTGCATTTATCAGGGGTCACATCTTGGGGGAAGGGGGCAGTTAGCTGTAGCCGTGCCATCCCACCTCCCAGGGGAGGTCATTTCTAGCTGGTCTATCTGTCTACTGGTCCTAGGGGAATGGGGGGGGGGAGCGGGTTCTGGGGGAGGTCACAAGATGTGGGATTTTGATGCAGGTCTTAGGGGGTTATTTTGGTGAGTAGGGGGGACGGACATTCTGGAGCGGAGATGGACACTGTGGCAATATTATGTATACCATGGCGTGCTGTTTCACTTATTTAATAAAGCAATAGGAGGTAGCCTTTGGGTGTTCACTTATGTTTTGTTTTGTCTTTGGATGATCATATGCTGTGTGAATACACCCTGCCCTTACATTCTGGATGGCACCCTAACTAATTAATGACCATTTAGGCTCCCATATATCATAGATAGATAGATAGATAGATAGATAGATAGATAGATAGATAGATAGATAGATAGATAGATAGATAGATAGATAGATAGATAGATAGATAGATAGATAGATAGATAGGATGAGCAGTCTTTCAGGCACAGATACCAACTCAAGTGAGGTAGTGACAAACAGTGTGGTGTTTATTTGTGTTATATTTAAGTCTATGTACAGTGTTCCAGGGAACAAATAGGAACAAAATAGCAAAAGGAAAACCTAGCCGTGTCTTGGCACTAACTATACAATAGATACAGGCCCTAACTACCAGGCTGAGCAAGCCTACAGCTTGTCAGCTTCCACAAATACAGTTTAACAGCTTTTTACCAACCTTTCGCTCTCACAGACTAGTGTTGTCTGTGTTTTCCCAGGCAGAGAGCAAAGGCTGTCTGTCTCAGATGAGCTGAAATTAACCTGGGGGAAGAGGACCAAGACCCGAACTGGACCATGGATCAGAGATCCCTGAACGTGTATGATAGGAGCCTGGGAGATGTATAAACCCTGAACAGGACTTTTCCCTGCTCTCTCTGGGACGCTCTGCTAATTATATATATATATATATATATAGATTGTAAGCTCTAAGGAGCAGGGCCCTCTGATTCCTACTGTATTAAAGTGTAATGTATTTGTACTGTCTACCCTCAAGTTGTAAAGCGCTACATAAACTGTTGGCGCTATATAAATCCTGTATAATAATAATAATAATAATGGGGGGTGTGGCTTGGCCGAGCAAGGAGATGGCTGCCTGAGAGAACAGCTCCTGCCGTTGCCTCTTCTTCAACATTCTTACCGGAAGTATTTCCTTTAAATTTTCACTTGAAACAATGGGGACTGCCTCCCGCAACACCTCTGCTTCGAGGTCCCGCTCTCTCCGTGAGATTCCGGGGAACATGAGCCAAAACATCCCTGAAATGTTCAGGACGCAGAGGGGCAATATGGCGTTGTCCCGCCACAGGCCTTCACAAACACCGGAGCCGCAACTGTTGGGACCGTTACCTACCACTCACATGTCGCCTCTGACATTGTCAGGAGCACAGGACAATCACCAGCAGCCATACCTTAATATACATGACCTGAAGACCATTGCGGCTGACATAAAAGACACCCTGTCAGCCGCCATTGCTGAACTAAGGCTAGATATACATTACATTACACTAAATGACAGGGTTCATGAGGTGAAAAAACTACAGTTCAACATGACAATGGAAAAAACTACAGTTCAACATGACAATGTCCTCCGCAAGACTACAAGAAAAATCGATACCCATACCCTACAATTGAGGGAAGTACAATGTTACGTTGAAGAACTTGATAATCACGGCTGCCGCCATAACCTCAGGATTAGAGGAACGCCTGAGAACATTGATGCTGAACACCTGACTCCGACGGTAAGAGACCTGTTTAATGGCCTGTTGAACAGACCACGGCAGACCCCAATTGAGATGGAAAGAATTCATAGGGCATTGAGCCCCAAAGGCAGAGAGACCGACCCCCCTCGGAACATTATATGCTGTATCATGGACTACAAGCTGAAAGAAGACATTCTGAGGCAAACGAGGGGCAAACCACAACTACAGCATGATAGCACACGTATACAGACTTTTCAAGACTTGTCCAGCATTACCCTACAGCACCAATGGGACCTGAAACCACTACTTGAGGTTCTACGCACACATGGGATACAATATAGGTGGAAATTCCCCTTCTGTTTGTCGAGTACTCATCTGGGCCGCACGGCATTGCTAAAAGTGCCAGAAGACTTGCGGCCATTTTGTGACAGCCTAGGCATCCCCTTGGTGGATGTCCCTAATTGGTACGCGGAGTACCGCCACTTCACTACAAGACAACAAACGCATCAAGAAGATCCGATGGATGCACAGGATACACGACACTGCAGGAGAAGATCACCATCGGGCACCATACCACACACCGCTCATCCCAGTGCTAATCGAGGTCATAGCCCCTACGACTCCCAGCGATCCTGGAGAGCACGAAGGGATTACCGAGTCTGATCTTTTCTACACAGAATTTGTATGGACACGTCTCGCCTGCTTTGGATGACTGCAAATGTTCCCGCGGTTCTTACTCACTCTACCGAGACTGTTCCTCTATTCATTAAGGGACCATTTATTTGTGACCTCAGCTATTTCTACACTGGCTACCTGTTCTTTATACCAACCCTGAAGACTGGCGCTGCGGTTTCTTTCTCCCCACCGAGATTACTTGTCTACCAGTATGGAATATAAACACCTCCTCAAGATTGTTATGGACAGCAACCCTTGGTTCAAAGCTCCCTTGCCTAACATGCACTGATCTCCGCATCTACCCTGGAAGGAATTATCCGCAACATTCTACAGACATACGGAATTAGACTGTATATAGTTGCTGCCGGATACTTCGGATGAATCATAGAAAGCCCATATGCTCTACCTTATATGTGTTTACATTACATAACAGGCATTGTTCGGTTTTGGTAATGTATACTTAACATGTATTTGCGATGTGTATATGCTCCCTCACTATATCAGATTTAATCCCATGATGCTTGCTGGAAGTCTCCACTGCCATCAACTGGCACAGGGAAGCATTTGCTGGTACATTTTGTTTGCCTGGTAGATAGCCTCTTCCACATTTCAGCATGAGACTGATAAACAGACTAGGTCGATATAACCGTTGTCCTCCCCTATCCACCAATACTACCAAATTCCTATTATGTCAATGGGAAATGCCTCATATATGTTAAAGTTACCTCTCCCATAACGTATACCCGGCACCCGTCTATCCCCATTCTATTATTTCTAAAACCTGAACAACAGGTAGTCAGTAGCAATTTACTTCCACTCTACATCTACGCTGCGCTACACACAGCTATTCTCCTACTCCAGGAAGGGACAAGACACGAGGGACCGAATAGGGGTTAGTGCAGCAGCAACATAAGCATTAACGACTACCTGGTCACAAAAGGCTAAACTCTGTTCACACCCATCAGTCTTCCTCTATTCCCTTTACTAAATGTCCCTCGAATACGCATATAGTCAGTGGGTCACTAACAGGATGCAGAGCGAGCCTTTATCTTTAACCTAGTTTGCCAGGGGGCTGAGACAGGGGGAAGGACAGTATCACTGGCGGTGCAGAATGGCTCTGCTTCTTGGTCAACCCTGAGTTCTAAATACCAGATGCTGGACGTTCAATGATTTTCTAGTCAGAAATGTTTTAAAGTTCTTTGTTTAAAATGTTTTAATAGTTATTCAGATATTAATTAGTTATATTTGGCACATAATATGCTTAACTGTCTTAAGAGGTATACCTTCTCAAGAAATCACACAACATGACACCTAACACTGCCATATCTAATCGTCACCTTTCTGTCATGGTTCTTGACATATAGACAAGGCCCGGCCAACTCTTCCTTACTCCAGGACTTAGAATTGACCCCCGTGTCTTACGGACCTGTTAACACACAAACAATTATTGCACTATCCCATATGAGGTGTATTCAGAAGAGTATATGTTCATATTTTGACCCCTACCAATATATCCTCCGTTCACTTACTTCGATGGATGGCAACGGTGAATCGACCATCTATCTTGCTGTTTCTCCTGTGTTAGGTACTTACCAACCCCCACACAGTGCAGTAGAAAGGTACACACTTGTATCTGGACCTAATTCCACTGATAACTCACTGTACCCACCTAACCTCTCTCGACGTAGAGAAGGTTAGTTACCTTCTCCCCTTCCCCTTTACAACTTACCAGGCCCCTCTTGCTGAGCGGATACTCAAACGACCTTCTACCTCAATTACTGACTATTCACACTTCTTCTAGTCCTTTAAACACTCGACCTCTAACCACCCCCCTACTGATAAAATGGCGGATACAGATACCAACACGCCTAACACGAAGGGCTCGATCAAGAATCAGCTTAACTTATTGGTAAAATTTTGTTCGCTAAACATCCGAGGGTTAAACACCCCCGAGAAAAGGTCACAGTTACTGTATACACTACAAAAAAGTAAAACACAAATAGCATTCATCCAAGAAACTCACTTTCGCTCCGATAATGTACCCAAACTCGGCAACCACCATTATGCCACAGTTTTTCATGCATCAAACGACACCTCTAAGACTTAAGGGGTTGCCATATTAATATCTAAAACCTGCCCCCTACAAATTTCTGAAATCAAGCGAGATGATAATGGTAGATATCTATTCCTAAAGGGCACACTACATAACAAGCCTATCACCCTAGCAAACCTATTCGCCCCTAATAAGCAACAAGTCTCCTTCTTTCCAGAAACCTTACAGCTACTCACTGAATTTTACTCTGGCATGCTCATTGTGGGTGGGGATTTCAACGTCGCGCTCACTCCGACACTGGACTCCTCTAATGGGTCTTCTTCCATGCCGTATAGAGCCCTGAGAGCTATCAAAAAACACCTACAGGAACTAACTTTACATGACACGTGGCGCACACTACATCCAAACGATCGAGATTTTACATTTTACTCGTCACCCCACAACAAATATACCAGAATTGACCATTTTTTCTTTCCCAGAATGATTTACCTCTTCTCACAAAAGCGACCATAGACCCTATCTGATCATAACCCCATTTCCATGACACTGACTACGCGATGGCTCGTTCTACAAATTCGATATGGCACCTGAATAACTCCCTACTGACGGACCTGCACATCACACAAAAAATTACCAAGCGACTATCACAATACTTCCAGGAAAATGTCACTGAATGTTCCAGCCCAACCAACACCTGGGCCGCACATAAATGTGTAATGAGAGGGGAGTTTATATCTATGGTTGCACACAGAAACAAACAGAGACGTAATTTTATCTCCACCTTATCCACTAAAATACATGCTCTGGAACGGGCACACAAAGCATCCCTAGCCACTAAATCACTCACAGAACTGTTGCAGGCCAGGGAGGAACTCCGAGAAGTGTTAAACAAAACACTAAAACGCAAATATGTTTTGACACAAAAAATGTTCTACGAGTTCGGTAATAAATCCGGGAGAATGTTGGCCAGAGCAATAAAACATAAAAAGGCAACATCAAATATACATAAGATTAAAGATCCCGTTGGAAAATTTTTGTATCCCCAGAAGATATTGCCACCCAATTTGTCAAATATTTCTCCAACCTTTATAATTTACCCCCCACAGACACAATTGATCACACCCATGTCAGACGGGAGGCAATCGCAAACTTCCTACAGCAATATTGCACAACCACTATTTCCCAAGAAGACTCAACGGCTCTTGAAGGCCCTATCAATATTGAGGAAACTGCCACAGCTTTGAAACAAATTAAAACGGGTAAAAGTCCGTGCCCAGACTGGTTAACAGTAAGCTATTACAAGACCTTCCACGAGATACTTACCCCGCATTTTACTAAATAATTCAATTCTCTACACTCATCCCCACAAGCCACAGAGGACCTATTGGAAGCCCATATTACCTTGATACCAAAACCTGGCAAAAATGAAACAATAGTATCCAATTACAGGCCCATCTCCCTCCTAAATGTAGACATAAAACTATACGCCAAAATCCTTGCTAATCGCTTACTTCCTCTCATCCCAAAATAATAGCCCTTGATCAGGTTGGATTTATCCCTGGAAGAGAGGCCAGGAATAACACCATAAAAGCTCTTCATATTCATCATTGGCTCTCAAAATCATCCAAACAACAAGGTTTCTTCTTATCCCTCAATCCGGAGAAGGTGTTCGACAGAGTGGCCTGGGACTACATGTCAGCAACGCTGCAGGCAATGGGGTTTCCTCCACATTTTCTACAACTGATGCTAGCGCTATATTCTTACCCCATGGCTAGAATAAGATTCAATGGCCGCCTGTCAGACGCCTTCTCCGTTTCCAATGGTACACGTCAAGGGTGCCCATTGTCACCTCTCATTTTTGTTCTCACCCTAGAACCCATCCTATGCAAACTCAGGGCAAATCCTGATGTTAAAGGCATTGATATCCGTAATAAGCAGTATAAAGTCGCAGCATATGTGGACGATATCCTTCTCTTCCTCTCAGACCCATTAGTCACTATACCCAATCTGCTCAAAGATTTTGCCCTTTTTAACAAACTATCTAATTTACAAATTAACTTTACGAAGTCTAAAGCCCTTAACGTCTCCCTTCCATCGACGTTAGTGACGCAATGCCAGGCGAATTTCCCTTTCAGCTGGGAACCCCATGCTCTCATGTACCTGGGGATCCAAATCCCATCTAACCTAGGGGAACTTTATGAAAGGAATTACCTACCAATATTATGAACGATACAAATAGACCTTCTCAAATGGACCTCGGACCAATTCTCATGGTTTGGGTGAATCGCCATCTTAAAGATGAACATTCTACCCCGTATCTTGTATATATTGCAGGCAATTCCAATTAAACTCCCCGTGTCATTTTTCACTACATACAAAAGACTATGCAGGAACTTTATATGGCCAAGACTGAGCTAGGATAGAATGACTATCCCAAAACTGAAAGATGGCTTAAGCCTCCCCGATATCCATAAATACCATTCAGCATGCCACCTCACAAGAGTAATTGACTGGCACGTCCATAAACTCACCAAAGACTGGGTTGGTATTGAAGAGTCTATCGAGCAGGTCCCTCTAGCCCATCTACCATGGATCGACGCTAGGGCACCACCTGAAGTATATTCCACACATCCATTAACGGGACCCACGCTCAACACTTTCAGAACAATCTCACATTTACTCAAATGGAATCCTTCTCCGGGACCTTTAACCCCACTAAATAGCAACCCCAACTTTCCACCTGGTGTACCATTGCTTAATCCAACTCCTGCCCAAGAAGCCGCAACGCTTAGAGCCTCACAATTCTTTCAAAATGGAACACTTCTCCCATTTAATGCACTACTCTATCAATTCCCAGACTACCACGTTCCCTTCTATAAATTCCTTCAAATTAGACACTTTCTAAACAGTGCCAGACCTATCACGCAATGGTCAAGAGACCAAACTCCTTTCGAAGCACTCTGCACTACTACGACCCCTCAAAGACATCTCATCTCAGCAGTTTATGCACTTCTATTCAGCGATCAAGACCCTAAATACAACCCAATAAACCAGAAATGGGAAAGGGAACTTCAGTTGGACATACCTACAGAGGAATGGGAAAGCATGTATGAAAATATTCATAAGGGCTCCATTAACATTTCAGCACAAGAAAACTGTTATAAAATATACTCAAGATGGTATAGAATGCCTGAAAAAATTCACCTATATCATCCATCTGTCTCATCTTTGTGCTGGAGGTGTAATTCTGACGTGGGTTCCCTTCTTCATATTTGGTGGGACTGCCCACACATAAAATTATTCTGGGAAAAGATTTACGCTGCAATACACCACATTACAACATATACTGTGGCCTTTACACTGACTCAATACCTACTGCATCACACATCGATTCCACAATCCACATATAAAAAATCTCTTATACTCCATCTAATAAATGCAGCTAAACAATGCATACCTCAATACTGGAGGAGCACCAGCTCGCCTACAATAGTCGACTGGTTCAAACGTATAGAGAAAATATCAGAGATGGAAGACTTAATCCATCAAGCCAAAGATAACCCAACAAAATACCGAAATACCCGGGCTTGTTGGTTACACTTCTGAGAATCCCCTAAGTTTCAAGAACTTCTCCACAATCCTTAACTTAACCTCACAATGACAGAAAACTGATACTATTCATGTACGCATATCCCTCAATTAAAATTAGAATATTCATCGTATCCGCCATAAATACCTATGCACCTCTTTAGATACCTCAACCTTCTCTGATTATCCGCTCCACCTTGCAGGACAAACTTTCAAGTACACGTATGAGACTCACTAGTTTGAGATCCGAAATTTACCTAACCTGTTCCACATATGCTTGTTCACTTACAAACTATAAATCTTTTTATGTGGCATATTACACTTATACAGACTTGGAATGTCTTAACTCATATCCTTGACATAGAGGGATAGTACATATTAATAGGTAGATCAACACTGTGGTCTTCTTAGGAGATAAATCTCCGGTCCTCTCCCTCGCACAGTGTGGTCCCATTAGGGGTGCGTAGGTTGAGAACAGGCCTTTTCTTGATCTACCCGAAGGATTACAACAGACCCTCTAAGACTTGAGCTAGGATATCTCACTATAGTTTACATTCTTATATAAGACAGTATATCTTCATTTAGTTTAATATGTTCATTCAATGATTAAAGACTCTTATAAGGCTGGTCTTCCTAAAGCTAGGGAGATATACAGATGATACTTTGCAACTCCATAATGGGAATTTGTACTGTTAAGCATATCAATTGTATGAGTTGTAATGGTTGTTATGATTTCCTGTCAATGCTATACTTTCATAAATAAAAAAATTGTAAAAAATAATAATAATAATAATAATAATAATAATTTATTTATATATATAAATAAAATATTATTATTACTATTACGCGTGAGAATCGCTGAGCATATACATAATATAAAAATAGGCTACAAGGACCACAATGTCTCACTACATTTTAAGTTGAAAAATAACAGGGATCCGACAGGATTAGAATTTTGGGGGGTGGAGCATCTCCAAACCCATTGGAGGGGTATAAATCGCATCCGAGAATTATCAAAACGTGAAACTCTGTGGATTTATTCCGTGGATGTGATCTCCCCCAAGGGCCTCAACATTGAGCTAGATATTAATTGTTTCATCAGTGATACTTAGTCATACTCTAGTTTTATCATATGGTAATTTTTTAACTGCATGATGTACTTCTATTTTACTTAATTCCATTTATTATATTTTACTTAATTCCATTTATTATATTTATATCTTATTCATATTCATTGAGTTTATTTGGGTATCAACCATTGATTTTCATTTTCTTGTTATTCAGATTATAATGTCATTTAGACGGGTCTTAAATATTTGAATATTATCAATTACGATTTTTTATCATACATTAACATTCTGCACATAATTTTGTATGCTTTAATATGCAGTTTATGTACCTAGAGATGGCGGGTACTATTTACCATATATGCACCTTATTGGGGAATAAGTTTAATTTATCCATAGAACGAATTGTTAATTATGTAGGCTATGTCATATGTTTGATTTTTTGCCTTTTAGCCGTTGTTAATTGACGCTACTTTGTTCTTGCATTTGTGCGGGTGAAAATCGCTCACAGCATATATGAAGAATAATTTTGAGCATTTTCATACTTAGTTTATATGTCATTCTTTTATGTCAACTTCCATCTCAGTCCGGTAAGGTGCTTGTTTAGCACCAATCAAGTTTAATCCATAGGAGCATACACGTGGGGGAGTCTTTTTATACTTACTGCTGACAGTAACTCGCACATAGGCGTGAGTCTATGGCCCCATTTGTGCTTTGTCACCTCTGATTGGTTGCTACGCCTGTCACTGATATCAATACTGGCCTCTCATCTGGTAGTTCACGCCCTCAGACGAAGTCCGGAAGTGACGAAACGCGTCAGTACATGAACTACCCGAAGTGACGCGTGCGTTCCACAGACCAGGGAGGAATCAGGAAGCGTATAGTTGCAGCTCCATACGGCGAATGCTCCTAACACCTGCCCGATTGGAATAGCAACAGGCACAGTGCACTTTCTTATTTTTATCAATATTCTTTGGTACGCTTATTACTTATGGGGGCATATCTGGATGTTTTAAATAAAGTGTTTTAGCAATATCACACTATATGGACATTCCATTTCTCCCACATATCTTATTGGAGCTACCAAGGGTAATGCTGACATCTGGTGGTCGTTTAGGAATCGGTGCAGACCTATTATTACCATTCAAAGCTGATGTTTGCTGGATGTCTGGTGAGTGCAATTTCATTAGGGGTTCTCCGCACATGGTGTAACACTTGGTGGAAGAAATACCTTCTCTCACAGAAAATTATAGGATCTTCACTACAATATTCGTTTCATATAATGAACTATATATGAAAGTGTGTCCTGGTGATCTGGACATGAAGCGCTGCTGCTATATTGAAAGACTTTATTTATTTAAAAATATTTTTTATTGCCTTTAATCAAAATAAATTTAAGGCTTATCAGCTGGACAAGCTGTCAAAGCTTGTGGCTCATACCCAGCCAGGGCCTTTAAACCTCCAGACTCCTCCAGTGGCTGACAAGCCAAGCATTCCTGCAGTTGGAGTGGATATCAGCAGTCACCACGAACGACCATCAACATGTCCTCAATGGTAAGGTTCTGCCATAGTAAAGTTTCTTTCCCGTACGTCATCTCCCATAATTCAATGCTAGGTAGCATTGAGTTCTAATACAAGGTAGAACTGCTCCTCGTATTAGATTTTTTTGCACTGCTCTCTGATCACCAAGCTATTCTCTTTGGTTAACCTCACAATATGCATACAGGTCATCTGTTGTATGTGAAAATATGCATTAGCCTTACAATAAAACTCCTGGAAGAAAGCTACATTTTGGGAGAAGTAATCCTGCACCTACTACCTTCCTTTCATTGATACTGAAACCTAGATGTTAACAACGTTTCAAAAAAAGCTGTTGTCAAGGCAAAAATCTAGACATATTTTGTTTTGAGTGTGTTCAAATTGCTCCAAGAGCCATAAATTTAGAGCACAGCTGTTTCAACCAGGAGTAAGTGCCTTGTTTTTATTCCTGTTTGAAGAATTGTTTAGCTGAGCTAATGGTTTATTGGACTGCAATTTCTGTCTTGACCTTTTAGAGTTTATACAATTTGTGCTGTCCATTTGGCTTGAAATCCAAATCCCATCCAGTATTTTTTGAGGACTGTTTGAATGTATAGCTAATTTACATCCTGCTACTAGACCTGCAGCCCAGGATTCTGGCCATGCTTCTGTTCAGTTCTCCAGTAAGAACTACAGATTTATAAAATGTTTCTCAACTAACTTTGGCTACACAACGCTGAACCCAGACACTACTCACATGACTTTGCATTGATCTGTACCTGAAAACTGAGGCTCCTATGAACCTGTCCTTAGGCTGCCTATTGTTATCTATTACCCAGAAAGATAATTGTGCAGAACAAAAAAAAGTTGTTTAGCAGGCCATGTGCCTAAAGAACAGTGTTGTCTTTGCAGATACGTATGACAAATAACTACATTTTAAGGGAAAATGTTGCAACTGATTATATATATATATATATATATATATATATATATATATATATATATATATATATATATATATATATATATATATATATATATATATATATATATATATACACAACCTGTCTCTAATAAATTGATATTGATTAGATTTTGCGCTTTGTTATCACTATCCTGAAACTGGCGATTCTGGTCCACTACATGTACTCATTATAAGCTTTTTCTTGCACTCATCTTATGTCTGAAAAAAAATTGTGTGGGAATCGTACTATATCTCAACTCATGCATAGCATGATTCCGAACCTGCATTCTAGTATGTACAAATCCTGAACCTGCTGCTTTTCTTGAAAATAGATTTCAAACACCTGTTCCTGCTCAACAAGTTTATGTAATGATTGATTTCCATCACAAAATAGCTGTATCACATTGGTATTGTATATCTGAATCAAATAAACCTACAATAGGTATTGAAATCCTGTTTCCACCCAGCACAGCACTCATCAACAATTATTGTTCCTCCTATTACCTGTGTTCTATTTACAACTTCCTCTTCTGAATCAAGAGATTGTATCCTAACTATAAACATATGAAAAACAGTTCAGAAATAGAAGATAATAAATGACATATTTGCCTTCATTCTTCACACCCTAGTGTACACCTAGTTAAATAAAAAGAGACAACATTGTCCACTGTAGTTTTTGCAACCTATAAATAGGTCACGTATCTATTAGATTTGCTTATGCAAAAGACATGCTATCAATACTTTCATTCAGATCAAAACAAAGAGCAGTGGAACAGGCATACAAAGGTTCGAGAGAGTGAGAGATTCTGAAATGTCGATCTTTTAAGCCAATGCCTTTGGTACATTCAAATGCAACATTTTATCAGATGGCACACAATAATTTAGGGTCACTGGATGCAAACATTCAGTCCATTTTACACAGGCCATTTATAGTTTTTTTGGTTTCCTAAATTTAATGAGGATTTTTTCAAGATCTTCAGAATGCAACTGATATAGATAGTTTTTGTTATTTACTTTTTTTCTTTTAGTAATTCACATTTGTCAGTTGTAACATTTACATATGGCATGGGCAATTCATTTTGAACCGGAAATGAGGTAACCGGAAATGACTTATGACGCTTAGACATTCTTATGCCTCTTCCGGTTACCTTATATCTGGTCCATGGAGCTTCCCAGACACGTCCAAATGCTCTGTAGCCTGTGATTACAAAAAAGGAGGCGGTGAATTATAGTACTAATTTTAGCAAATGTGCACATTTATTAGAGCTATTTCATTTATGCACTTTTAGGGTTTGAAAGCATAGCACTGGTACGTTTTAATTCATGGGGGAGGTGCATTATAATACATAATAATATAATAATATAATTATATGTATATATATATATATATATATAGTACTTTTATACTGATAACTGTGTAAATATCATGGGGGAGGTGCACGCTTGTACAGGGGTAGATACAAATATTTGGACTAGAAATACAATACAAGCACTTCAATACAAGGTACACCACTTAAAGGCTAAGTTCACCCTTTTTTTTTCTA
This sequence comes from Lithobates clamitans, assembly GCA_037952925.1. Taxonomy (NCBI): domain Eukaryota; kingdom Metazoa; phylum Chordata; class Amphibia; order Anura; family Ranidae; genus Lithobates; species Lithobates clamitans. The sequence continues at coordinate 5,196,382 of JBBGZY010000314.1, forward strand.
AAATCCAGCCGCCCTATGTACCAATATACCAGTAATGTACCTCTATTGCACAAAAAAACAAGCTTTCTTTGATTTTGAAAACAAGGCCTACCGCATCCATGGCTGTAGTTTGCATGTCACTTCAGAAACTTCCTGCTACATAGACAGGACACACAGACAAGCCAGTACGACCCAGGAAGGAGTTTATAAGCTGATCTCATTAGCACACCTTCACCCATTAACTAAGGCTGGCCATACATTATACAATTTTCTTATTTTTTTTAGATTTACCAAAACCATATAATATATAATATGAGGTCAAACCTAAACATTTTCAATGTGTATGCAGTCAGGCAGGCCCTTGCACTACACAGTTAAAGGTAAGTCTAAGGAAAATGGAATAAGAAAATTGTATAGTGTATGGCCAGCCTAAGTTTTCTTAGAACCCCCCCCCCCCCCCGGCAGCCCACAGGACACCCCTGATGTAGTGCAAGAGCCTGCCTGATTGGATACAGAGTGATTGGATTGATAGTGTGTCCTTCTATTATATAGTTTTGGTAAGTCTAATGGAGATTGTACAATCAGATTGTATAGTTCATGGGCACATTTATACACCTAAAATTAGCTAGTTGTGCTTTCAGTGTCATGAATTGTTAATGGCACACCAAACACCGAAGCAAACACACATTTTGCCACATAAAAAAATGCACTAAAGAACTTACAAAAATGTTCCTCGAGCTACTTTGCCAGGGGTAGCACAGCCTATTGAAATCAACAGACTGCCCTATGTGTGTCACTGGAAAAACGAGCCAAAAAACATGCGCTCTCACGACTCTAGGTGTGAATGGGGCCCAAAAGTAAAATTGGTGCATTTACACAAGAACAATGAGGCTCCATTTATATCTGTGTGTTTTCAAATGCATGGCAAACTTCACAGAAAATGTGTGCTTCGACTAGGGTTGCCACCTCATCCCTTTAAATCCAAACAGATATTAATTACACAATTACTGTGACTGATTAAGGTGGTAATTAAACTCACTTTGTGCCTTATCTGCATTAAATTAGCCTCAGAACCTGTGAAATCAATATTTGTTAGGGTTAAAAATGCATGAGGTGGCAACCCTAGCTTCGTCATGGGTTTCAGAAGCACTGCAAATTTACATAGTTATTATGGAAAAAAATCTTGCGAGCCACAATTATCCAGTGCCTTAATGGAAATTCAACCAAACAGCTACCCGGCTGCAGGCGCAGATCACGTATTCATGACCGTGCGATAAATGATATATGAAAAAAATGCGCCGCGCCTAGGGGTGTGACTGAATAACTGTAAATCTAAGTACAAATCATAGATAATAAAGCGTGCAAATCAAATAGAGCCTAAAGCTCTGATCACTTACTAAGATCACCTGCTGTGTGAATCCTATGACCAAACACACTAAAAAAATATCTAGTGCAATAAATCACAAAGTGCAATGTGCATAGAAAAACGTAATAAGATAAATATACAATCCACAGTGATTAAAATATAATCATTCCTAATAAGGTGTATATGCTTAAAAATGTTACACATATGTAGATCCACTGTGATTAAAAAAAAAAAAAAAAATTAAATAAAACAATATATATATTCGTAAAACACAAACAGAGTAAATCAATCACATGCGTGGGCGAATTGAAACTATAATCGCCCTAATAAAAGTGTTCAAATCACATCCGTGAAAAAATCTTCCAATCCAGTAACATAAAGTGACCAAGTTCAAATAAAAGTCAGTGTAATGGTGATGGTTCAAAGAAAAAGTTCCGGTTTTGAATCAAACGTGCCCAAAGAAAAACATGCTGTGAAGTGCCTTGGTGACCCCCAATGTGATTGCGCTCACCTTGGAGCGTGTGACACAGGTTTTAATTGTGTCAATACACGCTTTTGGAGCCACCCCTGGGCTCAGTATTAGGTACAGCTGATTCCCACACTGGATTCTTTATGGCTCCACTCACATCAGACCACATAAAAGAAAAAGGCTAATATAGTATAATACCGTAGGATACTTTTATTAAAATCACATCCAATCCCCACATGGGGTACTCACATTTATAAGGTGCTCCTGTGCACCAAACATAACATAGGAAAAAACGGCTGTGCGGCGTGCTGCGGGGTGTGAGAGCTCCACAACCCAGCTCTGTGCTGATCGCTCCGTCCTGGCCCCTCCCCTACGCGTCTTCGACACAGGGAGTCACGTGTCTTCATCAGGGGGATATGATTGGACGGGCGCTCTACAGTTTAAATACCCTAACGGTGGCCATTTTGCGTAAGACCGCGGACATTAATATGCTGGGCTCCACTCCTCCTAGTGAATTTAAAGCCATTAACAGCGGCCATTTTGCGTGGGACCGCAGACATATATACAATGGGCTCCGCTTTGAATACTCACAGCACAAAAATAATGCATCTATAGGAACTCCAAATATAACTATATCCTGTAATAAAAATATCCTGTAATAAAAATAAAAATACCCAGGACGGAGCTAGGAAGGGATTGGAAACTCACACCGCTCAGCATACCCTCAAATTAAGTAAATACTAGTAAACATGGAAATGACTGTAATGATGATTAATAAATAATATGCAGGCATAGTGCAGACATGGTGATTAAAAAAATTTAAAAAATTGGGTTTTATGGCAAGCGGATAAACGTCCTTTAATCGCATGATCTGCGAGTTGAATGTCATAATCGCATGGTGTATGAATATAGATCAACATTAAAAACTAATTTTAAAACCTAGGTCAGGTTTATACATGCCCCACAATCGCATAACATGCGACTAAATAATACTTAATCGCATGGTGTGAAATATAATATAAAACATCAATAATTAATTAAGAACAAACGAAAAGGAGCCGATTTGATTAAGTCTAAGGTCAAGTTTGTGTGTGACCATCGATCGCACAACTTACAACTAGGTGTATAAAATCGCATGATGTGTAAATACAGTAAAAAATATCAAAAATTACTTAGAAAACATACCCTCAAACTAAGTAAATACTAATAAACATGGAAATGACTGTAATGATGATTAATAAATAATATGCAGGCATAGTGCAGACATGGTGATTAAATGTATAAATGTATAACCTACCCTTTAGATAAACTCCATAAGAATATATACTGGGAAATAACTACCCGTATCATCATAATAAAAACAATAAAAAATCTTTAATAAAATAAAATTGGGTTTTAGGGCAAACTAATAAAAAAAAAAAAAAAAAAAAAAAATTGGGTTTTATGGCAAGCTGATAAACGCCCTTTAATCGCATGATCTGCGAGTTGAATGTCATAATCGCATGGTATATGAATATAGATCAACATTAAAAACTAATTTTAAAACCTAGGTCAGGTTTATACATGCCCCACAATCGCACAACATGCGACTAAATAATATTTAATCGCATGGTGTGAAATATAATATAAAACATCAATAATTAATTAAAAACAAACGAAAAGGAGCCGATTTGATTAAGTCTAAGGTCAAGTTCGTGTGTGACCATCGATCGCACAACTTACAACTAGGTGTATAAAATCGCATGGTGTGTAAATACAGTAAAAAATATCAAAAATTACTTAGAAAACATGCGAGATCAAATTCCTTGTTCAACCCACCAGGCGACAAGGAGCCAAGTTGGTATATCCACCATGACTCGCGTTTGCTGATGTCCCTGCGATTGTGGGGCATGTATAAACCTGACCTAGGTTTTAAAATTAGTTTTTAATGTTGATCTATATTCATACACCATGCGATTATGACATTCAACTCGCAGATCATGCGATTAAAGGACGTTTATCCGCTTGCCATAAAACCCAATTTTTTAAATTTTTTTAATCACCATGTCTGCACTATGCCTGCATATTATTTATTAATCATCATTACAGTCATTTCCATGTTTACTAGTATTTACTTAATTTGAGGGTATGCTGAGCGGTGTGAGTTTCCAATCCCTTCCTAGCTCCGTCCTGGGTATTTTTATTTTTATTACAGGATATGTTTATTACAGGATATAGTTATATTTGGAGTTCCTATAGATGCATTATTTTTGTGCTGTGAGTATTCAAAGCGGAGCCCATTGTATATATGTCTGCGGTCCCACGCAAAATGGCCGCTGTTAATGGCTTTAAATTCACTAGGAGGAGTGGAGCCCAGCATATTAATGTCCGCGGTCTTACGCAAAATGGCCACCGTTAGGGTATTTAAACTGTAGAGCGCCCGTCCAATCATATCCCCCTGATGAAGACACGTGACTCCCTGTGTCGAAGACGCGTAGGGGAGGGGCCAGGACGGAGCGATCAGCACAGAGCTGGGTTGTGGAGCTCTCACACCCCGCAGCACGCCGCACAGCTGTTTTTTCCTATGTTATGTTTGGTGCACAGGAGCACCTTATAAATGTGAGTACCCCATGTGGGGATTGGATGTGATTTTAATAAAAGTATCCTACGGTATTATACTATATTAGCCTTTTTCTTTTATGTGGTCTGATGTGAGTGGAGCCATAAAGAATCCAGTGTGGGAATCAGCTGTACCTAATACTGAGCCCAGGGGTGGCTCCAAAAGCGTGTATTGACACAATTAAAACCTGTGTCACACGCTCCAAGGTGAGCGCAATCACATTGGGGGTCACCAAGGCACTTCACAGCATGTTTTTCTTTGGGCACGTTTGATTCAAAACCGGAACTTTTTCTTTGAACCATCACCATTACACTGACTTTTATTTGAACTTGGTCACTTTATGTTACTGGATTGGAAGATTTTTTCACGGATGTGATTTGAACACTTTTATTAGGGCGATTATAGTTTCAATTCGCCCACGCATGTGATTGATTTACTCTGTTTGTGTTTTACGAATATATATATTGTTTTATTTAATTTTTTTTTTTTTTTTAATCACAGTGGATCTACATATGTGTAACATTTTTAAGCATATACACCTTATTAGGAATGATTATATTTTAATCACTGTGGATTGTATATTTATCTTATTACGTTTTTCTATGCACATTGCACTTTGTGATTTATTGCACTAGATATTTTTTTAGTGTGTTTGGTCATAGGATTCACACAGCAGGTGATCTTAGTAAGTGATCAGAGCTTTAGGATTCACACAGCAGGTGATCTTAGTAAGTGATCAAATTTACATAGTGTTTGTGTTGTCATTACATGTAAAGGCACCCCAAGTGCAGCAAACACACAGAAAACTGCACTAATGCACCATGCGCAGCTCCAAAAAAAGTTCTGGAGCTTTTCTGGGGCGAAAGTTGCAGGTAGGGCAGCCCATTCAAGTGAATGGACTGCCCTATGCGTGACGAGTGAAAAAGCTCCAAAACACCCAAAACAAACACATGCGGGAATGTGAGTTTTCACTACATGGAGATGTGAACGAGGCCTGACAACTGAGGGTCCCAATCCACTCCCTCTTATGTACTTATATAAAGATGGCCATACACTATGCAATCTACTTGTACAATCTCTGTACAATTTTCTTTAGATTTACCAGATCTATGGAATGATAGACTCACCTGAACAATCTATTTAATTTGTATCAAATTAGACAGACCCTTGTACTACATAACTGATGGGAGATCTAAATAAGATTGTACAATCGGATTCTATAGGAAGTAGGTAGATGGTAATATTGTAATGAGGAAGGTGTGGTCCAGAATGCTGAACACACCCTATCACACCCTCTTCTGTAATGCAAGTGAGGGCTTCTAGGAGATTACCTAACAGGAAGTGAATGCTGATACAAGCTACAGTAAGTGATGGAGTCTGAAAATCCCTTCAAAGATACAAGTAAACTGACAAGATTCTAAATATGCACAAGTATAGTATAGCCTCATGTAATCGAAAATAACAATTTTTTTAAAAAAACGTACCATCATCCAAATTGCTATGCAAAAACAAAGAAGAGTGGGAACAAGAGGACAGTGGCTGATGTTGGCCCGGTAATATTCCCACCCTGGAAATGACTGGACTATATCGGTACAGATAGACACCAATGAATAATTAATTAAAAGGTTTATTACAAAGAAGGAAAATACACAGTGTACTTGTTAAAATTGCAAAAACAGAGGCTCGGGATTGCCCAAGGGGTATCTGTAGTCACAGGGTATAGAATGGCCTGGTTCTCGACTAGTTTCGCGGTATTACCGCTTCCTCAGGAGGACCAATCTATGAGACAGATAATAAAAATAATACAGACATAATACATACAAAAATCATAATGCAGCATGTAAAAAAAACAACATAACCTAAGAGGTAAATACAGAAATGGCTTACCCTATATTTAGGTGAATATGTGCGGCACCCAGCTGCCCAAACATTACTCCCCCGCGGCGGACAAGGGGGATTGTACGGAATTCCCTGAATGGATAACAAATAGCAATTGAGGGGTCTAGTATGTCAGCTGGTTAAGGGTAAAAGAAGATTAGCCGTTAGCATAGGAGAGGGAGATAAGGGCAGAAAGGAAGAAAGGGAATACGGAAGGAAAAAGGAGAGGGAAAAATAGGGGAGGGAAATAAGGGAAGGGATGATTGGGATGGGGAGGGGAAGGAAAGAGGGGGGGAGGAGGGGGGAGAGAGAGAGGGGAGAGAAGGGGAAAATGACAGGGAAGGAGGGGAGAGGGGGAAGGACAAGGAAGGTGGTGGTGAGGGAGGATATAGGGGGGAGGGGGAAGGAAGGGAAGGGGGCCGGGGGAGGGGAGGGAGGGAGGGGGGACAGGAGGTGGGAGGGGGAGGACAGATGGAGAAGATCAGGAAAGAGGAGTTGGGGGGGAAGAGGGGGGACAAGATAGGACAGGCAAGGCACAGAAACAAAGGAAAGAAAGGGGGATAAAGTACCCGCACCCTCGCTATTGATATTGAGGCATATGGTGTAACTTACCATGATTATTAGCCCAAGGGGTGATAAGGTACCAAGCCACATAGAGGCTTCTTGATAACGCAGAGGTCAGATGGCCCATAGGAAGCAAGAGCACCCACTGTGTCCACCGAGAAGGGCATCAAAGGGGGTACATGGGTGTGGGAGCCCAGCAGTATGAGGGGATACCCACAGGGTAACACGGAAATCTGTCAATAAAACCGTATCACATATAACATGAGATACAGGATAGTATCCGTGAGACGGTATCAATAGTAGATAACGTGGGGTAAAGGATAGTATCCACTGGTAAAAATTGAGGATAAACGTACCCAAAGATGTCCCCGGTAAGACAGCGGAGGCGTCCCTTCCATCCAAGCCCCACGTGTGCAAGTCTTCAGTGGGGAGAGCCGCACTGCTCACCCAAAAGGCCCGAGGGCCCATTAAGTGAGCTCCCCAACCCGGAGACGCCCACGACGCCGCCGTCCGGTGGCATCTGACGTCGCCATCCGGCGGCGCCTGACGTCGCTGGGTCAGTGTCTCCGCACTGCACAGGTGCGCGACCAGCGCTTCTGCACAAGCGCGTTCAAGGCGAGCCCGTGGGCGGAGAGCCCTGGGCTCGACGAGAGCAAGCAGGGGATAAACAAGGCAAGTCATCCCAGCCAGGAGACACACAAGTCCGCCGCTAAGGGAGGCATAGGCAGCCACGAACCGCACCAGGCACCCAGGGATCGCCAAAACAATAAAATTAACATTAAAAACAATGATGAAGAGAAAAATAATAAATATGTAAACAATTATAAGTAAAAATAAGTATGAGTGGCAGTGTGAATGCCACAATAACAATTACGGTGTTTGGTAAACACAGAGGGAATTGACACTCCATAGACGGTTCAGATTACAAGGGGAACCCACTAACGGAAGCCATTATGTAAAGTGAAGGGGGTAGTGCACTAGGACAGGTTATTGGTAGGTAATAAAAGGTGGGGAACCGCAGCCAGGGGTGATCACTGGACTGCGGGCACATTCTGGATGATAGGAAGTGGGTGAGCAAAACAAATGGGAGAATTAATGATTTTTTTTTTTTTTATCCCTCTCCTTTTTCCTTCCGTATTCCCTTTCTTCCTTTCTGCCCTTATCTCCCTCTACTATGCTAACGGCTAATCTTCTTTTACCCTTAACCAGCTGACATACTAGACCCCTCAATTGCTATTTGTTATCCATTCAGGGAATTCCTTACAATCCCCCTTGTCCGCCGCGGGGGAGTAATGTTTGGGCAGCTGGGTGCTGCACATATTCACCTAAATATAGGGTAAGCTATTTCTGTATTTACCTCTTAGGTTATGTTGTTTTTTTACATGCTGCATTATGATTTTTGTATGTATTATGTCTGTATTATTTTTATTATCTGTCTCATAGATTGGTCCTCCTGAGGAAGCGGTAATACCGCGAAACTAATCGAGAACCAGACTATTCTATACCCTGTAACTACAGATACCCCTTGGGCAATCCCGAGCCTCTGTATTTGCAATTTTAACAAGTACACTGTGTATTTTCCTTCTTTGTAATAAACCTTTTAATTAATTATTCATTGGTGTCTATCTGTACCGATATAGTCCAGTCATTTCCAGGGTGGGAATATTACCGGGCCAACATCAGCCACTGTCCCCTTGTTCCCACTCTTTGTTTTTGAAGATTCTAAATATCATGTGGATGATGTAAGTGAGAGAAAAGCACATTGGTGTGGCTGGACCAGAAATTACATTTGAAACTGGTTCTATTTATTATGAAAAGTGAAATTCTGCTCCTCAAAGGTGAACTTAAGATAACAAAAGATGAGAATTCAGGTCACAGCACAACTCCACATTTCTGACAAAATCAACTTCTTTCCCACTTTTAAACTTATATAACAAAATGCCTTTATTAGTATAAAGTATTATTTAAGAGTTCAAAAGGGAGAAAATAAGGGAAGTTAATTGTTAGGGCTTATTATACGTAGATTTTAAAGATTCCCTAAAAAAATATATGAAGAACTTTTCAAGCACAGCATCTAATTTGTTGCATACTTTATTTTTTCTACTACTCTGAAGGCCTCTACTCACTATCCTAATGGTAAAACATGCATGATTATTCTGTAGTTATTTTTTATGGAAAAATAAATTAAAAAATATCATCTTTAGTACTTTAAAGCCCCGTACACATGATCGGATTTTCCGATGGGAAATGTTGGATGTCAGGCTGTTGGCGGAAAATCCGACGATGTGTATGCTCCATCAGACATTTGTTGTCAGACTTGCCACCAACAAATGTTGGCTAGCATGTCTTCAAATGTGTGTTGTCGGATTTTCCAATCGTGTGTACACAAGTCCATCGGACAAAAGTCCAAAATTACAAACACGCATGCTCGGAAGCAGAAGCAGTCGGTCCTGTAAACTAACTTCATAATGGAGAGTTGATATTCGTGACGCAGCACACAATTCTCTTCTTCTTTAATGGGATAATAATGAAGCTGCTTTGCTGGTGATACTGATGGAGTTATTGCAAACAAATTTTCAAAGGCTTTTTTTTCTAGTGATGTCTAGAATAATATTATTATGTTTTTGTTTTTTTATTTGTACAAGTTACCACAACACCATTATCCCATAGTTTATAAGATCAAAGATACAACTATGTTGGTGTCCCTTGTCAATTTTACATTGTATTTTTAAAATGTAACTGCCTACTCCCAAACTGTCATTTGAAGTAAAACACATAGCCAAGTATTTTTTTACACAATTTTTTTTATTGTGCATTAAAAAAAAAAATTAGACATGCTATCTGCCAATAGAACTTAACCAAAAAGTGCATTCTATACATCCAAAAAAATAGAAAATATACCAAATCAAATCATTATTCAATCAAAAACAATGTCAAAGCAATAACTCCAAGGCCAATAATAAATAACACGTTATCTCCTCCGATTCCACAACAAGTCTGGTTGACGAACGGCCGTTCAGAAACAAATTGAAAAGCACGAAATGAAAAGCGCAAACTGAAAAACGTGAAAAGAAAAGCTCAAATCAACGCTCACCAAACTTCTACTAACACAAAATTAGCAGGAGACCAAGGGGTGGCACTAAAGAGCTGAAAAAACACGTAGTACATCTAGTACGTCACTACGTTTGTAATTGTTGGCCAACATTTATGTGACCGTGTGTATGCAAGACAAGTTTGAGTCAACACCCTTCGAATAAATTCCACAGTTTTGTTGTCAGAAAGTCTAATCATGTGTACGAGGCATTAGTCTTCAGTACCATCTGAACATTCTCCTGCTGGTACACCTAAGTATCTATTCATTAAATATTTTTTCTTTACCATTCCTTTTACAAAAAAAAATTGGTTTATTTTGTATATGAGCTATTTTAGACTGGCCACGCATGTGACAAATTTCTGACACTATCAACTCCTTTAAGTAGGAATGAGATATACATTTTCTGCGATGTAAGGTTCACATCTAGGATATGGGTTGATATTGATGTTGAGGAGAATCTTGGCCTATTTGTTTACAAATGGGATGAAGCGTTCAGGAAAAGTCATTTAGTAGCAATTTAAGTGGAATATGTTGTGGCAATTGTCAATTTTGCTTTAACCACTTGCTTACTGGGCACTTAAACCCCCTTCCTGCCCAGGCCAATTTTCAGCTTTCAGCGCTGTCACCCTTTGATTTTTAAGATTGTTGCTGCTGCCAGGGAAGGAGATTGCCAGTTTTAAGGTTGAAAGTTAGATGGTATGGGGCTGAGATTAGGTGAAATATCCCCAGAAGTCAAGAGAAGCAGGAAGGTGAATGAGGTGGGATGGGAGTGAGATTTATATGAGGGCATCTACCTCAGTGTGCTAGTGGTTGTCACAGTGTGTGAGGTTGAAATGAACAGTAGGTGATGAGTGCAGTAAAGGGAGAGGGCAGGAGTGATGGTGATATATAAGTTGTGGGGTGGAGAATAGGGGTGGAGGAAAGGTAATTTAACCTTTTGCACTGAGCACACGCAAACATGTTACCCCTCAGCGACTGGGCCTTGGCGCCGAGCAGCCACACATTTGCATGCAATAGCGCTGATAGAGCTGTACCGAGAGCGTGCACCCTGTGCACTCTCGGCAAAGTTACCGACGGCTAACTGAAAGCTCCCCTTCGCTACTTGCGATTGGGAGCTTTCCGATCATGTGACCGCGGTGACAGTCAATCACAGCAGTCACTTGACCATAAGCCCCGCCCTGCCTCCCAGCAATATAAAGCCCATAAAGAGCCAGCAGACACCAGCTCTAAGGGGTTAAGGAGAGAGCAAACCATAATGAGAAGGAAAGGGAGAAAGAACATGTTTGAGGGTGGAAAGAGAAGAAAGCAGACTGGAAAATAAACTACTGGATGAAGAGATACAGGTTTACATGCAGTCTGTCTGGAGTGGAGATCTGTTGTTTGTCGTTGCTTTCTTGGTTGTGCCTTATTTTTTAAGTGTACTGTAGTTAAGCAGATGTACATGAGGCCGAGATGGGCTGTGTCAGTGCCTTCTACTCTCTGGAGCTGTCTTTCCCTTTTCCCTTAAGATCAAATAAACTTATACTGAGAGGGGATGAAGGAGTGTTTACCAATTATTCAATTAGGAGTTGATAAAAGACTCATGTCAGTTAAAGCTTGTCACACAGACTGCAAGAAAGGCTAGAGTTGTAATGATAAGATTAGCTATTTTGATAAAGAAAGAAAAAGGGAGGTAAGTATTTGTCAATGAATAATTTACCAGATGGCTGGGGTGGCATTTACCAAAGTATGGGGTTGATTTACTAGAACTTGAGAGTGCAAAATGTGGTGCAGCTGTGCATGGTAGCCAATCAGCTTCTAACTTCAGCTTGTTCAATTAAGCTTTGAAAAAAAATAGAAAAATTAAAGCTGATTTCTATGTGGAGCTGCACTAGATTTTGCACTCTTCAGTTTCAAATGAGATAATGAGACATTGGGGTTGGTTTACTAAAGGTACATCCACTTTGCACTACAAGTGCACTGCAAGTGCACTTGGAAGTGAACTCGCTTTAGATCTGAGGGGAAGATCTGAAATGAGGGGAAGCTTTTCTTATTTTATCATCCAATCATGTACAAGCAAAAATGCTGTTTCTTAATTTCCTTGCATATCCCCCTCAGATATAAAGCAAGTGCACTTCCAAGTGCACTTGCAGTGCAAAGTGGATATGCCTTTAGTAAATAAACCCCAGTGCCTTATTTTTAAATGCTCTGTACTTAAACAGATATGTACTTGAGGCAGAGATGGACTCTGTCCATGGCTTGTGCCCCTTTTCCCCCGGAAACTAATTTACATACCAGATTTTCCACACAACAATGACAGATTTTTTTTTTATCTTTAACTGACATCCTTTACTTGCACCAAACATCAAAAAATCTGTTATAGAACCCTGCTCATATGGTATATAATAGAATGGCAACAATCATGCACATAACCTACCTAAACATACCAACTGACTATTGGTGCTGAAAAAGCTACTCAATGGGGTTAATTTACTGTGCACTTCTCAAAGTGAAGTTGCACTCTGCAAGTGCAGTTGCTCCAAAGCTTAGTAAATGAGGTAAACTGTTACTTTGCAAAGAATACCCAATTATGTGGAAGGAAAATTAAAAAAAACAGCATTTTTGCTTGCACATGATTGGATGATGAAAGTCAGCAGAAATTCTGCTCATTTATTAAGCTCTGTAGCAAGTGCACTTGCAGAGCACAACTTTGCAAAATGCAGTCTATGTGCCTTTAGTAAATAAACCCCAATGTCTTCTAGTCATGCTCAAAAATAACAGTTATACCCCCTTCAAGAAAAATTAGAATGTTTTGTTATTACATAACACCATCCCTGTAAAGACATTTGAAAAGTCATTATCATCTTATGAATATAGTCAGGTATTGAAATTTGGTTTTCTTCACAAGGTTAGTATGGAATAGTTCTAGACTACTTTAATGCATTTGATAATCTTTACAATTGAAAACTGCTTAGGTTTGATTAGTGGGCACTTTCAGATAAAAACGTCCAAAAATATGCAACTTGTGAAATTTGCTGCAAACTCCATTGAATTCAATGGAAGGTGAATCATAAAAATCAATACCCATTATTTTCAAACCTAATGGGCAAAAGATTATTAAACAAAGGACATGGGAAGCTGGGCATTGCCAATCGGTCTATGTACCAATGCAAAAAATGCCATTCCGTGATGAGCAACTCTTTTACTAAGGCTTATAGTAAAGCATTAAAAATGTGCAATTCCTTAATTGGGGAGATGCCATGAACCTGCCTGTGAAGTGGCCCACTTGTATGATGTACTACAACAAAAGTAACATTTAAAAAAAAAATACCACTTTCTGCTAAATGGCATTTCTGACTGGCTTTTTTCTGTTTGTAAACAAAACCATTTCCAATGCTAATAGGAAAGGCATTGTCTACAAAAGTGCATGGGGAGTTGGACACTGTCCTGGGGGACATGGACCAATACAAAAAGAAAAAAAAAGTTAAAGAAAAATAATTTTCCCCATGGGGCTTTAAAACAGCAATGCACATAATGAAAGGAAGTTCTTAATAGATGTATAAAAAGTTTTATCCAATATCATGGTTTGAAGTACAGTATAGAAAATCATCTGGTACAGTAACACATCTTATTCCCCAGTGCAGTAACAAACACATATTAATACACATAATTAGGTTGCATGTTACATAAATAGCAAGCCCCGACGCGTTTCGACCTGTATATGGTCTCTTCAGGGGGACAGTTGGATCTAAAAAAGAATTACATAAATTAAATTCAAATAGATAAATATATATTATTGTGCATCACTTGGATTAAACCAAGATAATGAGTCTTTACCGCTAAATGGTGGAATGGGTGTTCTCTAGTCCAGGATATGTGCTGAGGGCCAATGGAAACACTGGAGGGCTCGGGGGCCACCCTCACTCTCCCAGGAGAGCCAGCCTCAGGGGGCTTACAAGGAGCCACACTTAGCGCGCCCCCCGGGAGGGGGGGGGGAAGGGGAAGGGGAGATGAGGGGGAGGAGCCCACACCTGCAACAGAAACCCAAGAATAGCCATGTATTAGTTAGAGGAAGTTTGATAATTAACTTGGTAATGTACTGAGTGTTTCCAATTTGTCTATGTGGAGACTGGCGTTGGATAGGATTTTTACTATGTAAATATATTGAAATGTTAATACCATTCCATAAATGTAATCGTTAAGATTTTATGATCGTGTGATCCAACAATGCAGTGGTATGGTAGGTGTATTATACTATTGTAATGGATAGGTTAATAAGAAGGATAGAATGGGTGAAAAAGAGGGAAAAAGATGTGTGTGTGGAAAAAAAAACAAAAAAAAAAAAACGCAGCAACAACGATGGCCTGAATGGAGAGGAGTGCATTGTGTGGTGAAGAATGGTGTGAATGAGGTGGTGCATGGTGTGGTAACATGACATGGTGCTTGCTTGGTGCCTACTGTGTGAAAACAAAAATGAAAAGTGAACTAAAAAAGTGAAAAGCAAATCAAAATGTGAAAGTGTGTATGTAGGATGGTGTGTGTATGTAGGAGAGTGCTGTGTGGAATAAAAGTGAAATAGCAAAAAGTTTACCTTATCAGTTGTATAAATCGTGTAGGTTGGAGATAATGTTGGACTTGTTGATAGGTTCAATGTGATAAGCTTGGTGGCGATCATGCAAAAATAAGGGCTCTAGTGTAGAAAGAACCTGGCAGCAGTAGCATTCATCCTGGCCTGTAGGAGATCATGTCTGATTATCAGGCCTCCAGTCTCCCTTTATATCCAAATTCAGGCAAATGGGATAATCATGTGCAGGTGCAAACCCCCCACCCACACCGCCTCCAAGAAAAAAAAAAAAAAAAAAAAAAAAAAAAAAACCCGGAGGGATTGGCACTGGAACCGCTGATGGAGCGGCCCCTGTGTGGCTCCCTCGGCGTCCCGGAAGGCCTACAGGCCCCGACCACTGTCGTCATCTCCGCCGCAATGCGCGTGACGTCATGACATTGTGCGCAAGCCGGGCCCTTACAGGCATGCGCACTCCGTCAAACGTCCGGAGATGAACACGGGACGCCGCCGGCAGGATAGAGCTCACCTTAACTGCAGCGGTGAGCAAAAAAGGGGGCACGCAAAGGAATTCGCATGCCCCCCCCTTTTCCTGCCGGGAAGCCGCGAGGGGTCAGACTCACCCCAAGAAGGGAGAGGAGGCACCACCAACACCCGCCAGTCCAAAAAATAGCCCTCAAAACAAAAACAAAAATATTGGGGATGGTGTCAGTAGGACATGAATGACTGACTTCATGGGATCACCAACATAGCACACAGCAAATGTTGATGGTCTGGTATGTTTTTAGTTTATTTTGCATTTTTAACATTTTTTGAATTTTTTACATGGGCTGTGTGTTGGTTCCAGGTCCTCACGTTCCTGCATCGAATGTCAGTATGAAAATAGGTAGAATATAAATAAAGTTTGTCAGCAATTGCCATGTAAGGCAATTGAATATCATGCAGTGTGGGGGTCTAAGTTAGATTCCCCCTCATGCATGGGATTGTTAAAAGTTAACCGAGTGGGAACAATTGATTAACAGTGTGCAGGATACGTGAAGAGAAGGAAACACACAGCCCATGTCTTATCTCTAATGTGTCAAGGTGGGGAGGGGTGTTTAACCACCCAAAATTGAAATATGAAAAAAGGAAGACACACATAAAAGAGATAAGAAAGGCTGCGCACCCCGGAAATTGAATTAAAGAAAAATAATTTTCCCCATGGGGCTTTAAAACAGCAATGCACATAATGAAAGGAAGTTCTTAATAGATGTATAAAAAGTTTTATCCAATATCATGGTTTGAAGTACAGTATAGAAAATCATCTGGTACAGTAACACATCTTATTCCCCAGTGCAGTAACAAACACATATTAATACACATAATTAGGTTGCATGTTACATAAATAGCAAGCCCCGACGCGTTTCGACCTGTATATGGTCTCTTCAGGGGGACAGTTGGATCTAAAAAAGAATTACATAAATTAAATTCAAATAGATAAATATATATTATTGTGCATCACTTGGATTAAACCAAGATAATGAGTCTTTACCGCTAAATGGTGGAATGGGTGTTCTCTAGTCCAGGATATGTGCTGAGGGCCAATGGAAACACTGGAGGGCTCGGGGGGCCACCCTCACTCTCCCAGGAGAGCCAGCCTCAGGGGGCTTACAAGGAGCCACACTTAGCGCGCCCCCCGGGAGGGGGGGGGGAAGGGGAAGGGGAGATGAGGGGGAGGAGCCCACACCTGCAACAGAAACCCAAGAATAGCCATGTATTAGTTAGAGGAAGTTTGATAATTAACTTGGTAATGTACTGAGTGTTTCCAATTTGTCTATGTGGAGACTGGCGTTGGATAGGATTTTTACTATGTAAATATATTGAAATGTTAATACCATTCCATAAATGTAATCGTTAAGATTTTATGATCGTGTGATCCAACAATGCAGTGGTATGGTAGGTGTATTATACTATTGTAATGGATAGGTTAATAAGAAGGATAGAATGGGTGAAAAAGAGGGAAAAAGATGTGTGTGTGGAAAAAAAAACAAAAAAAAAAAACGCAGCAACAACGATGGCCTGAATGGAGAGGAGTGCATTGTGTGGTGAAGAATGGTGTGAATGAGGTGGTGCATGGTGTGGTAACATGACATGGTGCTTGCTTGGTGCCTACTGTGTGAAAACAAAAATGAAAAGTGAACTAAAAAAGTGAAAAGCAAATCAAAATGTGAAAGTGTGTATGTAGGATGGTGTGTGTATGTAGGAGAGTGCTGTGTGGAATAAAAGTGAAATAGCAAAAAGTTTACCTTATCACTCTGCAAGTGCAGTTGCTCCAAAGCTTAGTAAATGAGGTAAACTGTTACTTTGCAAAGAATACCCAATTATGTGGAAGGAAAATTAAAAAAAACAGCATTTTTGCTTGCACATGATTGGATGATGAAAGTCAGCAGAAATTCTGCTCATTTATTAAGCTCTGTAGCAAGTGCACTTGCAGAGCACAACTTTGCAAAATGCAGTCTATGTGCCTTTAGTAAATAAACCCCAATGTCTTCTAGTCATGCTCAAAAATAACAGTTATACCCCCTTCAAGAAAAATTAGAATGTTTTGTTATTACATAACACCATCCCTGTAAAGACATTTGAAAAGTCATTATCATCTTATGAATATAGTCAGGTATTGAAATTTGGTTTTCTTCACAAGGTTAGTATGGAATAGTTCTAGACTACTTTAATGCATTTGATAATCTTTACAATTGAAAACTGCTTAGCTTTGATTAGTGGGCACTTTCAGATAAAAACGTCCAAAAATATGCAACTTGTGAAATTTGCTGCAAACTCCATTGAATTCAATGGAAGGTGAATCATAAAAATCAATACCCATTATTTTCAAACCTAATGGGCAAAAGATTATTAAACAAAGGACATGGGAAGCTGGGCATTGCCAATCGGTCTATGTACCAATGCAAAAAATGCCATTCCGTGATGAGCAACTCTTTTACTAAGGCTTATAGTAAAGCATTAAAAATGTGCAATTCCTTAATTGGGGAGATGCCATGAACCTGCCTGTGAAGTGGCCCACTTGTATGATGTACTACAACAAAAGTAACATTTAAAAAAAAAATACCACTTTCTGCTAAATGGCATTTCTGACTGGCTTTTTTCTGTTTGTAAACAAAACCATTTCCAATGCTAATAGGAAAGGCATTGTCTACAAAAGTGCATGGGGAGTTGGACACTGTCCTGGGGGACATGGACCAATACAAAAAGAAAAAAAAAGTTTTGTTTTGGCAGAAAAATCACCTGGTGCTTTTAAATGCTTGTAACGCATTAAGGCATGTCAAGCACTTGGGTGTTAATTAATTTAATTGGCCAGAATAGTAATTTATTCTGGCCATTAAAATTAACTAACCTTTACGTGCTAAATTTGCCCACTGTTAATTGTGTTAAGACTCGTTTACACGTGTTTACATGCGTCAAGCATTTTTTCTGCCAAAAAGATTATCTTTTTCTGCCTCCAAATGCCCCTGCCTCTAAACTCCTCTAAAGGCTTACAGTATGTGTGCGTGGACACATAGGCTAACATGCAGGGGCTTTTAGAGGAGAATGAAAATTCCAGATGTCCCTAAGAGCAGCATTAAAAATGTCCAGTGTGCATAAGGCCTAAAGAGTGAAATTAAAATACACATTTCTCTTAAACATGCTTGGGGAATGCCTTAAATCTGCATAAATTATGCACTGGTACAATGTATTAACCAGTTCCCATCTGCGCTATAGCCAAATGACGGCTACAACGCAGGCCTTAATTGCTGGGAGGCCGTCAGTAGATGTCCTCCCATGCATGAGCTGTCTGCGCGCCCCCTGAGGGGCGTCATGTGATGTAATGCGTAGGAGGAGTCAGTGACGCACAACACCAAGGCTGGTTATCAGCTCCACAATAGTGGTGTGAGGATTCACCGTGCTCCCAGCGGCTGATTGTTATAAAAACCCAATGCACAAGTCATCAAGGCTCATGTGAGTGTATCTGCTGAAGATTTTTAATTCTGAGTGATTGGTTTATCTGCACAATGATGTCTAGCTTTGATTTTTTACATGCTACCTCCTGCATTTAAGAGCGGCCATCAGAATAATTTTTCAGAACATCACACCACTGTTTTAACAAATCCCTTTTGAATGGACCTATTAATAATAATATTTTTGGACATATTTTCTGGCATTAGTTCGGACTTTACAAATTAACTAGCCATACTAGGTTCATTTAATCTATTGCATATTTATAGGTGGGGATTTGTGCACATCTCACTGGTGGAATATATGATGGTGGATTTCAGCACTGACTGAAAGGTTAACTATAGCGCAACATGTTTCCATTTTATATCAAAATACACATTTCTCTTAAACAACATGCTTGGGGAATGCCTTAAATCTGCATAAATTATGCACTGGTACAATGTATTAACCAGTTCCCATCTGCGCTATAGCCGAATGACGGCTACAACGCAGGCCTTAATTGCTGGGAGGCCATCAGTAGATGTCCTCCCGTGCATGAGCTGTCTGCGTGCCCCCTGAGGGGCGCGCATGGCATGCTCTGTGATCACTGAGTCAATGAAACCGATCCCGACCCCTTACCATGTCATTGGCTGATCACGTGATGTAAACAGAAGATTGGTAACGCTGACAGCATGAGGAGAAAAAAAGCCGATCATTGGCTTATGTCAAAGGGACATCATAGGGAAAGACATAGCCGCATCATCTGTGCCCACCAGTGCCGCCTGCCAGTGTCCACCAGTGCCAACTGCCAGTGCATATCAGTGTTGTAAATCAGTGTCCACCAGTGCCACCTACCAGTACACACCAGTGCCACCTATCAATGCCCATCAGTGCTGCCAATCAGTGCCCATCAGTGCTTCATCATCAGTGCCACCTATCAGTGCTGCCTATCAGTGTCACCTACTAGTGCCCATCAGTGCCACCTATTAATGCCCTTCAGTGCAGCCCATTAGTGCCCATCAGTGTCACCCATCGGTGCCCATCAGTGTCACCCATCAGTGCCACCTATCAGAGCCCACCAGTGATGCCTCATCAGTGCCCATCAGTGCAGCCTATCAGTGCCCATCAGCGAGGAGCACGCCCTCTGACGAAGTGATGACAAAACATGTCAGGGCGTGACCACGCAGCAACCTACGTCATCGGCTTTCCTACGTACCTTACCCGGGAACACCGCTGGAGTGGTGAGAGGTAGACAGGAGATAGCGACCTTTGATTTATAGCCGTTGCATGCTATTTTTAACTTGTTTCATTGAAAGTGCACAACCTTAAGGAATATTTAAATAAATACCTTTTAATTACTGGATTATGCTATGTGCATTCTTGTCCTTGTGATGAGCAAATATTTAGATAGAGATGTGCAGTGTGTGCTGGCAGCAACCATTGAAAGACAAAATGCATAACCCAGTATTATCTGGTAAGTGGATTAACTTGGGGGAGTTTTACACACGCGGTGTGGTGAAGGTGATCGGCTTGAACTAAAATCTGCAATTATTTTTTTCTATGATGGACAATTTCATATTCACAACTGCTGATTTTCACTGTTAAAGTGGGCTTTTTAGCAATCACAAAAAAACACTTTAATTGTTTTAGCCCTACTAATGTTTTTGTATTTCTTTGCTGTAACATATTTCTGGTACAGGTAGACACGTTTCACACGGAACTTTGTGCTTTCTCAATACCACATACAGTTGTAGTCCACATATCGTATATATATGGTATCACTGAGTAAAACGTGTGTATAATCAATCAACTGCAAGTCATCAAACCGAGCTCCACCCGTGTGTGACGGGACATATTATAGTTTACAAAATAAATATATAATCAAAAAGTCCTCACACAAAAGGTTGAACTCATTGTATAGAAGTTAACTCAAAAACATGTATATAATAGCAAAAAAATGTATAAAAACATTTATGTATACTTATAGGGGGTCCATGCTCTGACTTTGCGGCAACTTTTTTTCAGGATAATCAGGGGTTAAAAGTGGATGATTCCTTTGTGTCTGCTCAGTCTGAGCCATGTGGGAGCTTTCAAGATGCGTGTGCATTGCAATACCTTGAGGAGTTACAGGGGGAATCGGTTTCAGCCATGACGGGACACTACTCCTCCTGTAGAGTTCCCCTTTAGGCTGTATTCCGATTTCTACCCTATTAATTCCAGAGATGATGGAGATGACTGACAGGTTCCTTTCACGGGTGTACAATAGAGACGTTATGCGTAGGGTTGTCGATGCCATGGATACTATCCAAAGAAGTGCATTACTATAGAATAAAAAGAAAAAACGTCTAAACGTTGAGGTTCCAGTGTTCTCTACTCCCTACAGCCTCGAATTTAAAAAGATTAGGAGGATAATAGAATGGTATATTTCCATACATAATGATGATGAGACCTATGCCAAGATTTTGTCTCGCCGGGCACCTGCTTTGGGTAACGCTTTATTACCGAGCTATTTCAGCTCATGCAACCAAAAGAAAACATGGTTAGACTTTGTAGGTAACTATAAATGTGGGGCGACTAATTGCCCATGTTGTCCTCACATTATTAGAGGGGAGAGTTTTCGATCCAATGTTGGTGGTGGGGTTTACAGTGTCAAGATGTTTTTTCAATTGCAACGCTAAGTTTATTATTTATTTAATAACGTGTAAGGAGTCCGGTATCCAATATGTTGGATGCACCACCAGACAGTTAAGAGATAGATTGCATGATCATATTTATGATACTGAGAAAGAACACACCACCAATGTTGCAAAACATTTTACTGAGGCTCATAATAGGGATAAGTCTTTAATACAGATCCAGGCTATAGAGAAGATTTTGACACCCAGGAGGGAGGGTGACCGTTTCAGTGTTCTGTGCAAGTGTGAAGTCTTTTGGATATTCACTTTGCAGACCAGAATTCTGAATGGCTTGAATTTTGAGTGGGATTTAACACACTTTTATAGTTAAAGGATAAATCAAATTGGATCCCGGGTGGTAATACTTTGGCTTAATACTTTGGTTTTCTTGTCTTTCTCCCCCCTGTTTTTGATGGTTCAATTTATTTGTCAGTAACCAGCCTAAATATATAAGATAGTTTTGGGATCATATGAGGAAGCCTTGTTTTTAGTCACTTCATAAATCAGATTGGATCCTGGGTGATAATATTTTGTCTCAATACTTCAGTTTTCTGGTCTTTTTCCCTCCTGTTTTTGATGGCTTGATTTATCTGTCAGTAACAAGTTATATGATATGCAAGATAGTTTTGGGATCATTTGAGGATACTCTGATTTCAGTCGCTCCATCCATCCATGAACATGTGTATATTTCTGTGCATGGACCTCCTATAAGTATGCATAAATGTTTTTATACTTGGTTTTTTGTTATTATACACTGTGCATGTTTTTGAGTTAACTACTATACCATGAATTCAACTTTTTGTGTGAGGACTTTTTGATTATATGTTTATTTTGTAATCTGGAATATGTTCTGTCACACACGGGTGGAGCTCGGTTTGATGTCTTGCAGTTGATTGATTATACACACATGTTTAATACTCAATGATACGATGTGTGGACTGCAACTGTATGTGGTATTGAGAAAGCACAAACTTCCATGTGAAATGTGCCTACCTGCCTTTTCCCTTCCCTGCTTGATCAGTTGTGGTTGTTCTTATGGACTTTGTTCTATAATAAAGCATTTTTTTTGCAAGTATTGAGTGTGCAGCCATCCAATAATTTGTATACGTGAGAGGCTGCAGCAGTGGCAGGGCATGCACCTCAATTGCTTTGCAGTCTGAGCATCATGGCCAGCTAACATCACCTGTGAGTAGTGGTTTCTTATTGAACACCCTTTAACTTACTCGCTGTGAGTGAAAAATGGCTTCAGGAATCTGACTATGCCTATCCAGCTGCCCTCTCTC
Source organism: Lithobates clamitans (assembly GCA_037952925.1). Classification (NCBI taxonomy): domain Eukaryota; kingdom Metazoa; phylum Chordata; class Amphibia; order Anura; family Ranidae; genus Lithobates; species Lithobates clamitans. The sequence continues at coordinate 5,218,795 of JBBGZY010000314.1, forward strand.
TCATGGTAACCTCCCCTGGACTCACTCACTCAGACCGACTGGATGTGAGGGAGGTGGAATTGTATTACTTCTATTCCCACAAAGTACTTAACAAGTTCTTCCTATACCTCCATCTCTACCCCTGTCCTCTTGAGGATTATTGTGATTAATTGGCCTCCAGGGACCAGTGTCCTATTGACAACTTCTCTGCCTTGCTAACCTATTTTCTTTAGTCTGAAATACACCTGTCATCCTTGGTGACTTTAACATGCCTGTTAAAGTTAACACCCTAGCTATCATTCAGCTCCTCAACTTAACCTTGTCTTCTGGCCCAGGGCAATAAACACACACTTTTATGCACTCTGACAGCAATACCCTTGACCTTGTATTCTCCCACCTCTAAATTCCTTGTCTCAAACACCCCTTTTCCTCTTTCTCTGACCACAACCTTATCAGTTTCCTGCCCTCCAAATCTTTAACTCCCACCCCTCCAACCAGCAAACAAATACCCGTAGAAACCTTTGTCAGTTTAACCCTACTTTTCTCTAACTTTAACCCACCTGGCTGTTCAACTTAAGACCCATCTCATTATTTATCTACAAATGTCTAGAGTGCCTAGTCTACAACTGTCTGAGCCACTATCTCACTGTTTAACAGAAATTCCAACCCATTTTAACATGACTTGTGCCCACAACACTCCACAGAAACTGCCCTCCCGAAAGAAATCTCTTTCCTGGTTCTCCTTCTACCTATCTCAGTATACCTTCAGTGTCACCTACAACTCTATCTCCTCCCCTTCTCTCTCTCTTTTTGTAGGGGTTTCCAAAGCCCTGCTCTTGTTAACTATCTACATCTTACAAGGTAAGCTCACCCCTTATGTCTCTGAGTTCTCATGCATTATGAACTTCCAAATTTACATAGTTGCATCAATGTCAAAACACTGCCTAAACTCAATCTTTCAAAAATTGAGCTTGTAATAATCTTCCCGCTGCGTCCCCTTCACCAACTTCTGCATCAAGATTTACAGCATTATAATCTATCACCCTGTTAAGCCAGGGTGTTAAGTGTAATACTAGACTCTCCTTTTGGCCCCTGGTCCGATCACTGTACAAATCTTGCTGCCTTTATTTTCAAAACATTCAGCCCTTCATGACAAATGACACCACAAAGCTTCTAATGCATTCCCTTATTATCTCTTGCCTCGACTATTGCAACTCCCTCCTTGTTAGTGTACTTCTACTCCTAACCAACCAACCACAGTATTTAGCTCACCAAATGCATAACATTCAAAATAATAACTACAACATACAAAACCATCTACAAATCTGCCTCAAGCCACAGCACCATCCCTATCTCAAAATATCACTCAAACCATCCTTTACTGATGTTTAGTCACCTTGTTGTCTTATCTTTTTAGGAAAACCTATGCCACGTCTACCTATACAATTTATTTTTACTTACTCCATCAGCTAATCCACCACATACCTTTTGTATCACTTGCCTCCTGCATAATTTCCCAATTCTAGCGGCAAGTGACAGTGTGATTTGGGTCAAGTGCTACAGAATGTGAGATTAGAATGGCTATGGAGTGCCTCAGGGGCCATAGTTACATATAATGTCAGTAATAATGACATTCCAGGATAGGATTACAATCAGTAGACAATAGTCCCACTAGCAGTGTAAATAACAGAAGAGTTGGAGATCTCTAGAAGAATATACAACTCCCCTTTTCTATAACAAGTAAACAAAAGAACATGATCATAGGTGTGCGTAGCCTATGGCATTAGGGTGTGCACCCCAAAACTCAAACAGATGTGTGTGTGTATGGGTATGGTGGTAGAAGAATGAAGGGACACTTCTCAGTTCAATGTAAGTGGCAACCCTGACCCCTGCAGCCAGAACTATGAAAGCACTATCGAATTCTGCGGCTCTGAGCTGCTGTATCCCTCCAAAAAGTCCCCTGTCTTACATTGACCACACTAATTATTTTGGACAAGTTATTAAAAAATCTTTAGACAGTCAAACATGGACTGTGAATTTGGGGGTGCTGAAAGAGAACCTGCACACAGATCTATATGCTTATGGGCACCAGTGATTAGGGTATGCCCAGGCACACCTGGCACACCCCCTGTGCACGCCTATGAACTTGATGAATTTATGCATAATCTAGAATTCATTTACTGCAACATTTAAAATAATAACATTTCTCTTTATTCTACGACCACGCCACCATCTGCTTGGCTTTTGCATGTTCTCCCTGAGCCTGCGTGGGTTTCCTCCGGGTACTCTGGTTTCCTCCAACACTCTAAAGAAATGCTGGTAGGTTAATCAGATCCTGTCTAAACTGGCCCTAGTATATGTATGAATGTGTGTTAGGGACCTGAGATTGTAAGCTCCTTGAGGGTAGGGACTGATGTGAATGTACAATGTATATGTAAAGCGCTGCATAAATTGATGGTGCTGTATAAGTACCTGAAATAAATTTAAAAAATAAATAAATTCTATTACTTTGGTAAAGGAAAAACCAGTACATAGTATATACGGTATATAAATGTGAATAAGCTCAAAAGTAAGCTATCTGGTTTTGGTACATTTTTATTTCAATGTTGTTTTTAGCGTTTATAAAAATGATTCTTTCTATCATGTTTTATAACTTGTGTAATACTTTTAGTTAACAAATAAACATAATATACAGGATGCTTCCATAAAACAGTATTTGCACTGCATAGTAGGCTTTTTTTATAAGAAAGCCCAGCCCTGCTCACTTTGTAATTGCCTATATCTAATTAAAGATACATATGTCTCTGAATGAATATAAGAAAGGAGAGTGTTCCTCCTTTAACTGATTAAACTGTTTGTGAGTAGGGATGAGCCCGGTGTTCGAGTTGAACGTAAGTTTGACTCAAACATCGGGTGTTCGTCTGTTCGCCCTTATATCGAACAATTTGGGGTGTTCGCGGGTGTTCGGCGAATAACAAACAATTTGGGGTGTTCGCGCCAAATTCGAAAGCCGCGGAACACCCTTTAAAAGTCTATGGGAGAAATCAAAAGTGCTAATTTTAAAGGCTTATAGGCATGGTATTGTCATAAAAATGATGTTTGGGGAATGGGTCCTGCCCCAAGGAACATGTATCAAAGCAAAAAAAGTTTCAAAAACGGACGTTTTTTCGGGAGCAGTGATTTCAATAATGTTTAAAGTGAAACATTAAAAGTGAAATATTCCTTTAAATTTTGTACCTGGGGGGTGTCTATAGTATGCCTGTAAAGTGGCACATGTTTCCTGTGTTTATAACAGTCCCTGCACAAAATGACCTTTCTAAAGGAAAAAAGTAATTTGAAAGTATATGCGGCTATAATGAATTGTCGGTCCCGGCAATACACATAAAAGTCATTGAATAAAAAGTCATTGAATATTAGGGAAACCCCAAACCAAAATTTGAAAAAAAAAATTTGCGTGGGGGTCCCCCAAATTCCATACCAGGCCCTTCAGGTCTGGTATGGATATTAAGGGGAACTCCAAGCCAAAATGTAAAAAAAAATGGCGTGGGGTCCCCCTCAAATTCCATTCCAGACCCTTCAAGTCTGGTATGGATTTTAAGGGGAACCCCGCGCCATAATTTAAAAAAAAATGACGTGGGGTCCCCCCAAAAATCTGTACCAGACCAGATGGTACCAGACCAGACCCTTATCTGAGCACACAACCTGGCAGGCCGCAGGAAAAGAGGGGGGATGAGAGAACACCTCCCCTCCTGAACCGTACCAGGCCACATGCCCTCAACATGGGGAGGGTGCTTTGGGGTAGCCCCCCAAAGCACCTTGTCCCCATGTTGATAGGGACAAAGGCCTCATCCCCACAACTCTTGCCCGGTGGTTGTGGGGGTTTGTGGGCGGGGGGCTTATCAGAATCTGGAAGCCCCCTTTACAAGGGGACCCCCAGATCCTGGCCTCCCCCTGTGTGAAATGGTAACGAGGTACAAATGTACCCCTACCATTTCACAAAAAAGTGTGAAAATGGTAAAAATGACATGACACGGCTTGGGACAAGTCCTTTATTAAAAACATAAAAAAAAAATGTCCCACAAAGTCCTCTTCTTCTTCTCTTGCTCTGCCGATGGACCGAAAAAGAAAAAAAAAACCCTGGACACTGCCACCGATCTGCCTTCATGGTAGGCACGCACTGTAATGACCGTCCTCTCAGGTGACAGTTCTTTTATAACTGAGAGCCCAGTTTTATAACTGAGAGCAGGGCCACCCAGTGACATCACCGGGTGGCCCTGCCCCCTCTGACGCTACAGGGAAGCCATAGGGATGTCCCCATGTGTCAGAGGGGGGGTCACCCAGCAACATCACTGTGTGGCCCCGCCCTCTGTTATAAAAGAACTGTCACCTGAGAGGATGGTCATTATGGCGCGTGCCTACCATGGAGGCAGATCGGTGGCAGTGTGCAGGTTTTTTTTTTTTCTTTTTCGGTCTGTCGGGCGAAGCAAGAGAAGAAGAAGAGGACTTTGTGGGACATTTTTATTTTTTTATTTTTTAAATAAAGGACTTGTCCCAAGCTGTGTCATGTCATTTTTACCATTTTCACACTTTTTTTGTGAAATGGTAGGAGTACATTTGTACCTCGTTACCATTTCACACAGGGGGGAGGCCGGGATCTGGGGGTCCCCTTGTTAAAGGGGGCTTCCAGATTCCGATAAGCCCCCCGCCCACAAACCCCCACAACCACCGGGCAAGGGTTGTGGGGATGAGGCCCTTGTCCCCATCAACATGGGGACAATTATGGCGTGGGGTTCCCCTTAAAATCCATACCAGAGTTGAAGGGTCTGGTATGGAATTTGAGGGGGACACCCACGCCATTTTTTTTTACATTTTGGCTTGGAGTTCCCCTTAATATCCATACCAGACCTGAAGGGCCTGGTATGGAATTTGGGGGACCTCCACGCAAATTTTTTTTTTTCAAATTTTGGTTCAGGGTTCCCCTAATATTCATACCAGACCCAAGGGGCCTGGTAATGGACTGTGGGAGAATCCCATGCCATTTTTATTCAATGACTTTTATGTGTATTGCCGGGACCGACAATTCATTATAGCCGCATATACTTTTAAATTACTTTTTTCCTTTAGAAATGTCATTTTGTGCAGGGACTGTTATAAACACAGGAAACATGTGCCACTTTACAGGCATACTATAGACACCCCCCAGGTATGAAATTTAAAGGAATATTTCACTTTTAATGTTTCACTTTAAACATTATTGAAACCACTGCTCCCAAAAAAAACGGCCGTTTATAAAACTTTTTTTTTTATTGATACATGTCCCCTGGGGTAGGACCCAGGTCCCCAAACACTTTTTATGACAATACCATGCATATAAGCCTTTAAAATTAGCACTTTTGATTTCTCCCATAGACTTTTAAAGGGTGTTCCGTGGCTTTGCAATTTGCTGCGAACACCCCAATTTGTTCGCTGTTCGGCGAACTGGCGAACAGCCGATGTTCGAGTAGAACATGAGTTTGACTAGAACTCGAAGCTCATCCCTAACAATGAGCATCAGCATTCCAGGTTAGCCTGATGTTCTTAGTATTACCGTTAAGTTTATAATAATCAGGTCATCTATGTACCATTGGTAGCACTTCAATTGTGTAGGTCTATTATTAAAAATGGTCTCATCTTCCCATAATGACATAAAAAGGTTTGCCACACTGGGTGCAAAATGAGCACCCATGGCAACTCCAAGAATCTGTAAAAAGAACTTGTGGTTGTACCAAAAGTAATTTTTGGCCAAACAAAATTCTAGGGCATCCAAAAGAAAATTCTTATGTATAGAAGGAAGGTCAGATCCATCAAGAGCCCATTTAAAGAACTTGATGGCATCCTGATGGCCTATAATTGTGTATAATGAACCAACATCCGCCATAACCAAAAGGCTGTTGGCTGGTTAACCCCTTCATTGCCAGTCACATTTATACAGTAATCAATGCATTTTTATAGCACGGATCGCTGTATAAATGTGAATGGTCCCAAAAATGTGTCAAAAGTGTCCGATATCTCCACTGCAATATTGCAGTCATGATAAAAATCGTAGATCACAACCATTACTAGTAAAAAAAAATAATAATACAAATGCTATAAATCTATCCCCTTATTTTGTAGACGCTATAACGTTTGCGCAAACCAATAAATATACGCTTATTGCAATATTTTTTACCAAAAATATGTAGAAGAATACGAATCAGCCTAAACTGAGGAAAAAAATTGTTTAAAAAAAAAATTGGATATTTATTATAGCAAAAAGTAAAAAATATTGTGTTTTTTTCAAACTTGTTACTCTTGTTTTGTTTATAGCGCAAGAAATAAAAACCGCAGAGGTGATCAAATACCACCAAAAGAAAGCTCTATTAGTGGGGAAAAAATGATAAAAATTTCATATGTGTACAGTGTTGTATGACCACGCAATTCTTATTCAAAGTGTGACAGCACTGAAAGCTGAAAATTGGCTTGGGCAGGAAGGGGGTGAAAATGCCCTGTAGGCAAGTGATTAAGTTGCTCAGTTAGGCATATCATGCATAGTAGAGGATACGGGATAAATGAAAACAACAATGTTACAGGCATGTTAATCATAAACTCAGTAACATACATGTAAGAGCATGCTAACCTCAATAAGAAATTTAGGAAATTTGGAATCATCAAACTACATATTTGATTTATACATGTGGACATCGAACAAAAACTAGTAAAAACCGAAAAAAAGAAACATAAAGAGAAAAGGAAAAACAACAGTTGAGAACCTTAGATGCAGCCGCGTCTCAGGAGGTTTTGGCAAGGAGTAAGAACCAGGGATGGACAAATGAGAGACTCCAGCAGGGAACATAAGTGATGGGAACCATCTACTCTCCTTAAATACTTGTCTTTGCTACATGTGAATGATAAAAGGAACTAACAAATGTCAAACAAAACATTTGAACCCCATGGGGATAAGGTCAATTACCCATAAAAAAAATGTGGGTAATTCAGAGACCTGCGAGCCAGGTCAAAACACCAGACATCCTACCAGTGAAGGATATGTGATAATCCGGAAGAAATGTCCCAGGCGGTTCAAGGAGGTTGTTTGGAAGATCGGTGGCATTGAGGTGTGGTAATAAGTCTCTTCGACTGGCCTCTGACCGGGGTCCAGACCACTGGGGATGGCTGGATTAGGGTGGTTTGGTGCGAGGGGAGGAAGAAGATCCTCATCAGGCAGGGGGATTTAAGCTTTTCATGAAGGCAACTCCTTCCTGAAGATCCCGGAGGCTGTATTGGGCTCCATCTTTAGACACAATAAGGCGAAAGGGAAATCCCCAAAAATAGGGAACTCGGTGGAATTGCAGATGTGCAGTAATAGGGCGGAGGTTTCTTTGTTTGGATAGGGTGGTAGGGGAAAGATCGCTGATCTGGATTTTTTTGACCTTATATGCGATTTGGGATTTGTTGCATGCAGCTAAAAATTAAACTGCACAATAACATCTATGGGCCTGGCTCCTGATGGGGGTTTTGGGCCCAGGGAGCGATGTGCTCTGTCCAGTCTCCAGTCAATGTCCACAACTGTGGGGGCAAGTGTATTAAAGAGACTCAAGAGGTATGGGCGCAGGGTATTGTCACCTACAGACTCAGGGATTCCTCGGAAACATAGATCTTGCAGTCTCTCCCTGTTCTCTAGGTCCTCTGTCCTGCTGTAGCTGCAGTTGGGAGACCGAGTGTTTGAGGGAATGGTTTTCCTCCTCCAGCACTTGGACATAATTCACCATCTCATCGAATTTTAGTTTCCAGAGCATCAGTGCGCTCGCCTATTTGGGCAATTTCTCCCCTCAGGTCTAGTGCAATTTTACCCACTTCCACAGTCATGTTGTGGGTAATTTGGAGCAGGAAATTCTGCAATTTTTCATCCAGCATGTCCGGTTTAAGATAGCCTGTGCAGAGCCAGAGCGGGAACTCCATCCCCAAGAGCGGATCCATCGTAGCAAAGGGATCTGCAGGGGAACTCGAGGACGAGGTTTGAGGCCTAGTGATATGACGGTCCATTACCACTCCTGATCGCGGCCCAAATATAGGACACTAGTAGTGCTGCTTCTGGCTGATTTTGCCCATGGGGTGCCCACTACATAGGGAAGATGTATAGGCTTACCACCGAGGCTGATTCAGGCGTGTGTAGCGAAGTGGAGAGCGGACAGGTCCCCGAGCTTACCTAAGGCACATCTGCCATGCCAGAAGCCGCGCATGGGCCCCTCCCCCACCTATTTTTTTCTTGTTTTTTATGGGGTCCATACAATTTTTTTTGTTGACATCCATACAAAACTCTTTTTCAAAGTTAGAGGACTGACCATTTTTTAGGGGAAACCACAACCTGTTTTTCTTTTTTGTGTGGGGTCCTTCATTAACATTCATACAAGACCCTCAATTAGTATAAGGGTGTAGCTGAAGGGAATTCTCAACCATGTGTTTGCAAGCACAGGGAAACATCTGTGATATGTAATTTATTGTTAATTTAAACAGATTTTTTTCATTCCCTGTAAATGTCAGTTTTACTGTAGTAGATTGTATACATGGTGCAAATGTGCCACTTCACAGGAAGTCTCAGGACATCCCCCAGACATCTTAATCAAGGGAATTTGCATTTTTAATGTTGCCCATAAACATTATTAACATTAACATTACATATACTGTATGCAGCTCCACTGCACTGGGCTTTTTTCTGAGGGGCTGCATGCTCCCAGCACAGAGACTGGGGTCTCACCAGGATCTCTCGATTCCGGGTCATCTGATTGCTGTGGTAGGCTCTGATTGGCTACCACAGTGATCAGTCACTATGAAGCCTCCCCTGTGTTTTTCTCTCTCCGTGAATGGAGTGGAAAGATACAATGTGCAGAGAGGGACAAAAAAAGTGTGTGTGAAAAAAAATAAAAAATAAATAATAAAATAAAAAATAAAGAAAAAATACCTAGCTCAAGGTTTGATTTGGTCAGTGCCAGGGTTAGTGTTTGAGTCTAGTAAGGGTCAAAGGTCAAGGTAAGGGTCAAAGGTCAGTGTCAATATATTTTAGGCAGGATATTTTTTTCTAAATTAGCATCAGTGTCAGTGTGTTTTAGGTAGGACAAGAAAAAAGCAAAATGCACACTATTGCTTCTGGGCTGTACTATAAGTACAAACAACAACTGACATACACATGTGTGGTATCACTGCTAACAATAAATATACAGCTACATTTAAAAAAAAAAAATACTATTTTGGGCCAGTTTTCCTTTTATAATACAAAAAAATCAGGAGATATCCATAACCATTTACTACCAAATGAAATCCCACTTTGTCCTGAAAATACAAGGTATAATCCACCTGGATTAACAAAGTAGGTGTGATGATATGTACAGTTTTACTAACACATGTCAAAATTTCAAAATTATGCTTAGGCATTAAGATTTGTTTTACACTTAGGTGTGAAGGGGTTAGAATGGCTGCTCATTACCAAGCAGAATTAAATACATTGATTCATATTCAACAGGGCACTGCCCAGCTTCCCATACCATTTGTTTGACAATCCTTTCCTTATTATTTTAGAAATATGCCTTTTTTTTTACATTTTGCCCTCATTGACTTCATTGGAGCTTGGATTCACCACCCTAACCTTAGTAATGTTTGGTGAACCTGCCCTAAACCAAACTCAGGTAGCTTGGCTCATCTCTAATCAGGGGGTTGAAAAAACACATTTTTTAAAATAATTTAGCCCTGAGCATAATAGATAAAAACATGTGTACAAAATGCTATATATATATTGAAAACAGAGATCTGTCTTACTGTCTCGCACTCGCATTTAATTATAAAATCTTAGAAAATCACTGGAAAAGTTCATGTTTAAAAATAAACATTAAAGCATTTTCTGAGATACTCTAACCCTCCTATACTACGGTCGCTAGCAACCATTAGATGAGAGATGAGTGCAGCTCACCCAAGCATGATATTTTAATAAATGGCACACAGCCAGAGATCTAAATATAGCTTCCAATGCAAAATGCAGCTATTTACCAAACAAAATATTATATAATAAATGTCTAATAAAATTATATTGCTGTAAAAAAAAACCTGCAGTCAATAGTAAGGTAGCTTTGGTCCAGCAGAGCATACAGTACTTAAGGGTCTTAAGCTGATGACACCCTATAAAATCTAAATAACATTTATGGCATGAAAGACAAAGAGTATTTTCCAAACAAACTTAGCAAGCAGAATTTCTGTGGTAAAAGAGTAAATTAATGATTTTGAAATTAATAGCAGTGAATCATTAAATTTGCATGCTCTTTGAAACCACTGGTCTCTACCCATGTCAATGAGCCTTCTAATTACAGGTTATTTCTACATGTGAATTTAGACTGAAATCCTATATAAGTTTATCCATTGTGTTTTATAATAAGGTGTATAATCACTTTTCCATACCAACTGCTAATCAGTTTATAAACTTAAAATATATAAAATAATCTGTGCTCCACTAATGCAAAAAATGTAATGTATATTAGCAGCTAGCTAAATGGTATAGACATCCAATTAAACCAGGTAAAAACAAAGAATGGTGGTGCTTAACCCCTTGCCAACCAGCGCACGATGATATATGTTGGCACAATGGCACAGCTGGGCAAATGGGCGTACAGGTACGTCCCCTTTAAATCGTGGCATAGTGGGCGCGTGCGCGCTGCAGGTGGGGCACATGCGTGCCGCAGGCGGGGCACGCGCGCTGCGTACTTCGCTAGCGTGCCCGTGGGTCCCGCGGACTCGATGTCCGCTGGGGTCCTGAGATCGTGTCATGGTGCGGCAGAACGGGGAGATGCCTATGTAAACAAGTAGGCATGTGCACACTAAAATATTTCGTTTCGGAATTTCGTTTTCGTCCGAAAAATAAATTTATTTAGTTACTCCCGAAATTCGTTTTTATTTATTTTGTTTTTCGTTAAAAATTGCATTTGTCCGAAAATCCAAATTATGGTCGAATCTGTCATTGAAGGCTTATGGTGTCTGTCGAATGTTCAAAGAAGATTCGACGGAGCAGCTAAACTGTACGACGCTGTATAGTTTACCTGCTCCGTCGAATCTTCTTAGAACTTTCAACAGACACCATAAGCCAAAGTACGTGTGTACTTAGTTCTAGCTATTTTACTGCTCCTCCCCTTTGGTTACAATCAGCCAATAACATTCATCATCATTATTTTTATTTATCTTTTCTCCCTACGTCGAATCTTTTCTCCCCTACGTCAAATCTTTTCTCCCCTACGTCAAATCTTTTCTCTCTGTGTAGAATAATCTTGGACTAATAGAGTTAAGGTTAGGCACATTCAACCACAGGTTTGATGGACACAGATTGTTATTGTCATCATCATGTCGAATCTCCTATCTATATCGAACTGTTGTAGCAACGAAAACGAAAATAAAGCATTTGTTTATGTCGGATCTTTAGTTTTTTGGATTCTGCACTTTTGTTATAGTTTGTTAAAACGATAACGAAAATACCTGAAATTCGGATGAAAATGCATTTGGACGAAAACGAATGCACATGTCTATAAACAAGGCATTTTCCTGTTCTGCCTAGCAACATGACAGAGATCTACTGCTCCCTGTCATCGGGAGCAGTGATCTCTGACATGTTCTAGTGAGACAATCCGCCCTACAGTTAGAATCACTCCCTAGGACACACTTAACCCCTTGATCACCCCCTAGTGTTTAACCCCTTCCCTGCCAGTGTCATTTACACAGTAATCAGTGCATTTTAATAGCATAGATCGCTATATAAATGACATTGGTCCCAAAATAGTGTCAAAAGTGTCCGATGTGTCTGTCATAATGTCACAGTCACAATAAAAATTGCAGATCCCCGCCATTACTAATAAAAAAAAAATAATAATACAAATGCCATAAATCTATCCACTATTTTGTAGACGCTATAACTTTTGCTCAAACTGATCAATATACGCTTATTGAGATTTTTTTTTTACCAAAAATATGTAGAAGAATATATATCAGCCTAAACTGAGAAAGAAATATGTTTTTTGGGGATATTTATTATAGTAAAAAGCAAAAATATTGCTTTTTTTTTCAAAATTGTCACTCTTTTTTTGTTTATAGCACAAAAAATTAAAACCACAGAGGTGATCAACTAACACCAAAAGAAAGCTCTATTTGTGGAAAAAAACAGACGTCAATTTTGTTTGGGTGCAACGTCGCATGACCGTGCAATTGTCAGTTAAAGCTTCGCAGTGCTGTATTGCAAAAAGTGCTCTGGTCATTAAGGGGGTAAATCCTTCCGGGGCTGATGTGGTTAATACAATCTTTATTATCTTTTACAATAATTATATTATTTACAGTATAGATTCCTTATTTAACTGATTCCTCTGCAGAAAACATGGTAACATCTAATCAGGGCTTTTTTTCTCAAACAATAGGTGCTGGAACTTAACCACGGCCCCACTCCTCCCCCTACAAACACCCTCCAAATCACATCAAATAGTGTGTGTGTTCAGTCAAATTTCACAAAAACAGTAGGAGGGTCTTAAAGGGGCATTAAATACCAGGATTGCATTACATACAGAGTGCAGAGCTGTCACTTGTAAACACAGAAACCAGACTTCTGTGTTTACAAGTAACTGTGGTGAGCAGGCACCAAAGGGTCTGAGCCAGAGGTGGTGGACTTGAGTTCCACCAAGTTCCCCCTGAAAAAAAGCCCTGCATCTAATAAATCCCCCTCAACAGCAGTGAGCATTTGCCTCTACCTTTAACTGAATAAGTAGAAACACCTTTAACTGAAGCAGTAGCGAACTACTGTGTATCCACCTCCAAATAAATGACACACCATGCAACTTACCAGATTCTTAGAACTCATAAAACAAATGGTCTAGTAGTGCTTAAATAAACACAAGGTCACCATAGAAGCCAGTAATCCACTTTATCAACCATATCTTTTTGTTCCATAAACACAAGCAGCTCAGTAGAGGGACATCCTCTGTTTGTACCTCTACCATTAGACTCAGGTGACTTCTATTGCTAATAATACTAGACCAAAAGTATCCATAAATCTAATGGTTTTGCATCTAAGCCGCTTAGGTGTTTTAAAGTGACTTTCAATGAAAACTAGCTAATATAGATTAATATTATTACAGGTATTTATATAGCACCAACAATTTTCCCAGGATTTTATATACTATATATTCACATCAGCCCCTGTCCTCAAAAAGCCTATGATCTATGGTCCCAATCGCAATCCCACATTCACATACTAGGTCCAAATTATATTGGAGCCAGTTAACCTACCAGCATGTCTTCGGAGTGTGGGAAAAAACTCGACCACTTGGAGGAAACCCACTCAAGCACAGGGAGAACATGTAAACTCCATGCATTTCTAAAAGCAACCCGTCACCTTCATTGATTTGGAAAGTGGTTGGAAGATGTAATTTATTCTTTGATATATTGTAACACAGACAATGACCTTTTATTACAATTTGAGACATAGACATAGGATAGTGTTTTGTTCTAGAGACTTTCAGTAAACAATTTAAATATGCTTTGCAGACAAACTGTAAGGATGAATGTTCACACAGTTTTTAATTTCCTTCATCATATTTTGGCTGAGCTCTCCCCCATGTGTATGACATTAAGCACATCTATTTTGAATTAATGACATTTTTTAATAATTAATCCTAATTTAAAATTAAGTTAAGATGTTTATCTAATCAGAATAATCTATTCAGTGGAACTTTTAAAGCCATGGACACGAGGAATCAAATATTGGGTATACAGTAAATAAAACAATTTATGTATGTATGTTATAACAGTTTAAAATGATTACAATAACCTCTGCTGTAGGCTAATTATAAACAATACATCTTGAGAGCCAGGAACAAAAGTCATTATTAATTTGAAAAACACAATTTTGTCATATTCTATTTTTTGCAATATATTGCTTTACATCACTTTTTAAATATAGAACTTTGCAAAAACAACAAAAAAGTTCAGCATTCCTATCATTGAAAAGGTCTACAATAAATATTTGCAAGAATTAAAACAACTAGTGTTTGCAAGATGTATAAACAGTAAAATATATACATATATACATAACAATGCTTAAATATACTGTATGCTCTACTACTTGTGCTGACAACCTGGTACAATATAAGCTTCACAAACTAATATGTGATAAATCCTACTTTCTAGAACTGTATAAGGTACCCTGAGTTATTTTCAGCTTTTATATCTAAAATCACATTCTTTAATGATAAATATTCCACCTTAATTTCAAACCATCAACCCCCTTGACTTGAGGCAAGGGTCCCATCTGTCAAAATATCATCAGTATCTTTCTCTAGAAATGTGCATCTGTGATAAAGGTTTAATGAATGTAAATATTCTGGTCAAAACGTGGTCAATGTCTTTAGTGTTAACATTACACTGTAGATTACCATTTGATATGTGTAAACATTTTTACATAGTTATCCTAATACAGTTCCTCGCTCTCTCTCCCTACTTCATGCCTCCTCTTAAAGTTCCCATAGATTTGAGAGAACAGTTGAACAAGCAGGCATGACCTGACTACCCTCAGGCACAACTCTGGACTAGCCTGTGCATAAATATAAATGCTTGGCTAGGCAGAGTAGTCATATTTATTGTCATGGACAGAAGAATAGATAGGTAGACACCGCTTGTGCTGCTATTCAAAGGGGACTAGCAAGTGGACCTGTTTGATTGTTTCTCTAAAAATCATGTGCAAGGTTCCTATACATGTGATGTTGCCCCATCTGGCTAAAATCATTTGGATCAGGCTACTATTTTCTCAAGTCTATGGGGTTGATTTACTAAAGGCAAATCCACTTTGCAATACAAGTGCACTTGGAAGTGCAGTCGCTGTAGATCTGAGGGGGACATACAAGGAAAATAAAAAAACAGCATTTTTGCATGTACATGATTAGAAGATAAAATCAGCAGAGCTTCCCCTCATTTCAGATCTTCCCCTCAGATCTGCAGCGACTGCACTTCCAAGTGCACTTGTAGTGCAAAGTGGATTTGCCTTTAGTAAATCAACCCCTATGGGTAGTTTCCTTTA
Organism: Lithobates clamitans; assembly: GCA_037952925.1. Lineage (NCBI taxonomy): Eukaryota > Metazoa > Chordata > Amphibia > Anura > Ranidae > Lithobates > Lithobates clamitans. Next base: position 5,233,877 of record JBBGZY010000314.1, read on the forward strand.
AATCCTACATAATGACAGCTGGCTGTCGGTTATGTGTTTTCTGCTGTCCATATTTCTGCATAGTAATAGGATAATGTATAAATTATTACACAAACTTTTACATGTACTCACCAATGCCTTTATTATGCACAAACGGCTTTTGTATTTAACTGGTAACAGCATACATAGCAACTGAGAAAAGTTATATCAAACTGTAATATCATTACTGCATTTCCTAATCCCCTTGGAATTGGGTTATAATGTACAGACACTTAACAAACAGTACAGCTCATAGCATAGTTATTGAATATAAGGCAAATAACCAAACAAATGCAATTTAGTACTCTGGAAAAAAGTGAGTCACTCTTATGTAAAGCTTTAGAAAATGTAACAGCAATAGGATCGTACCTGTGAAATCAGCTGAATCAGAAGTAAAACAGGTTCCAACAGTGTAAATGGTATTTGTCTTCTTTAAAAGCAGACCCCTTTAGAGAGATATCCATTGACATTGCAAACTGAACTTTCAGCAAGCTCAAACACATCCACGATGATGCATGTAATCTTCAGGAAACAAGAATAGTTCACTGAAGATCCCACTGTAGTTCGATCCTAGTATGCAGTAGCTGATCCAGTGACTCGCATCCTTTTCTTAGTTAAAATTCTGAGCAGATATCCCTGCTACCCTGAGTTTACTTGATGAGTTTAACCCTATCGAAGCTGTAAGGCAGAGAATAAATGATTTTGACAGGACCTTCCATTGAGCTGCAAACATAGCTACTGTCAGATTCTCTGTTCTCATTCCTCTCTTTCTAGCTTTCTTGTTAGCTCAGATTACTATTAGTCAGATTGCTAGAAGCAGGGAAATGGGCGTAAGCAAAGAGGTTTCTTGGCTTTTGACTCATTCTTTAAGCCCTTCCCAGTAAGAGATGGTTTATTGTGTCATTTTACTTACAACTCCACCTCGTTATCTCTGCTATGTCTCCCCTTGCTGCTTCTATTGTGCATTACCACCATGCGCACATTAATGGGATTTATTCACATTCTATGACTCATTTCAGGATAATCGTTAATAGGGGGCATTCTAAAGAAAGCAAACTGACATTTAACTGTCAGGTAGGAATAAAAACTTACATTTGCATTTGTTTCTTGACATATTCCAAAATGAAAAAAAAAAACATCAAAAATCTATTTCTAATAATAAGCAAATAATCCAAAACCAGCTCTCTCAATAAATGTACCAATGGGTAAAAAAATATGTAGCCAAATAAGTAATACTAGGTATGCATGCCAGACAGTACCAAGTCAGCTCCTCTATAGCAGTGGTTCTCAACCTGGGGGTCGGGACCCCCTCGGGGGTCGAATGATGATTTGCCAGCAGTCACCAAATCCTGGGCTGTTCCTGAAGCCCGCACCAATCTCCCAGTCCTTTTGCGACCGCCTAGCAGGGCTGTCCCTGGAGCCCGCAGCTGCCCACTTAGCCTCTTCGCAGCCGCCCACTCAGTTCACGGCATGGCTGGGGGCAGAAACTAGAGGTCAGCTGACTGGTGAGGAATGTTAAGTGGGAGGGGCTGGAGGAGACCCTATCTCCTGATTTCGGCATAGGTGTCACTGCTACGAGACATCACAAAGTCAGAGACACAGAGAAGCCGGAGACACAGTGAGTAACACTACCTGTGGTTATAGTTGCCATTAAAAGTCCCCACTACAGTTCTCAGATCAGTGGATGACCTTGATCAAGAGCATCTAAGCTGGCTGATCAGAACTCCCCCCAGCATTGCCATTCATCTCATTCCCCCCACCAAGGAGTAAGAGAAGGGAAAAAAATAGAGAATACATGGAAGGGAGAGGAAAAGAGGGGGAGGAACAAAGAAAAAGGGAGAGAAAGAATAAGAGAACAAGAAACATGGCTAGAGAGGGATTGGGGGGGGGATTAGTATAGAGACAGATAAAAGGGAAAGAAAGGAGAACAAAGAGAGAGAGTGGTACATCCTAAAATGTACCATAAGGGGTTTTAATACTGTACAAGTGGAAGGGACTCAGGGAGAGCTAAATGTCCGTGGGTTAGGGGCGCAAATTACTTGTCTTGCCTTGGGTGCTGACAACCCACGCTATGAAATAATTTTACTGTTAGGGGTCCCCACAACTTGGGAAATTTTATCAGGGGGTCACGGCACTAGGAGGGTTGAGAACCACTGCTCTATAGCATGAGGGTTGAAGAGGGTGTTCAAATCTTACAACAGAATTATATGAATAATTGGAACATGGATACATCCCAGAATCCATCAATCTTGTGCATCTATAGGAGGTGCTCCCACAATTTTATCCTTGGATTTTTTTTCCCTCAGCATGTTATCTTTTTTCTTTGTTTGAGCCTAGGCTCACATTGATGCGATTTGGCATGCAATTTGAAATTGTCAAATCGCATGTCAAATCAGCAGCTTTTGTCGGCAATAGCACCATCTGAATTGGTGTGAAGCCAACTTTGCAGCTCTGCACCGATTCCCAAAAGTAGTTTGGTGACTTTGGGTGCAATTTCAATAGACATCTTTGTAGGAACCCTGCACAGATGTCTCTGAAGTTGCCCCCGAAGTTGGACTGACATGTGTGTATGAAATCATGCAAGTTCAGCTGAACTCGCACAATTTCAATCCTGCAGCAGTGTGATACTGGGCTAAAGAAACTGTACTGAGCTCTAGTTGCCTGAATATCTCAGATTTAAATTCACTGATCAATCTAAAGCCTGGTACACGCTATAAGTTTTTATTTTTCATTCAACTCAACGGGCTTAACGAACAAAAAACCTGACAGATCGCTGTACTAACATAAGCGATGTTAGTACAACAATCTCCCCTGCTGTGCTATTGTAGTCTGACAGGGGGACCAGCCCCCCCACCAGAACACACTGCATGCCTATTGGATGCTGGTTTTCCAGCATGCCATTTGACAGAAGCCGGCCCTGCATATTTGCTTTAGGTCAGTTCCTCATAAAATATAAAAAACTTGTTTCCATGACCAACGTATTAAAAAGATATTTGGTTGACTCAGTTTGCTAAATCCCAAAAGGTACAATGGCCACAATTTGGTATGTTCTTTAACATCTATGCAATATTGGTACAAGACCGATACTTGATATATGCAAAATCTGTATGTGTGTTTTTTTATGATACAATAAAAAACGTTGGTAAAAAAAAAAAATAAAAATACTAACACATGTTATTTAAGGCTGTATAATTTAATAGCCTGGTAGGACATCATGCACATTCGACATTTGGCTAACTCTCTTAGATACCTTTGTAAACGTTCACACTGGTGAATCCGGAAAAATGAAACAAATGGGTACTCTTACCAGAGCAGGTGGACCCGGATGTCAGTGACACCGAATCATAAAAGCTTAAAGATCGAATCCGTGGCACTCTCTGATTTGGGTAGAGGTCCAGGGTCTTCTATGGATGGCTCCAAAAGATCTACGTGAACTCGACCCGACCAGGAAATGGACATCTCAGAAGGAACCTTCTGAAAGCCAGTAAAGGGTGTGCAGACTCTGCTGTGAAGAGTACTGATAAGGACATCTCCACTGTTGGTAACCCTTTAGTTTTTGGATCCAATCATTGTGAGCTCTTGTGCCCCTCCTACTCTACATATCTGTCTGTTACGCTAATGGTGGGCTTGGGCTGCTTTCATCCTCTTGGTCTCCCACCAGCCCCTCCCTCTCTTCTTTCTTATACACCGTTGTTTTTGATTAGAGTTGCTGTTGAGGTTCCTTCCGAGATGTCCCTTTCCTGGTTGGGTCGAGTGCACTGAGATCCTTTGGAGCCATCCGTAGAAGACCCTGGACCTCTACCCCCATTGGAGAGTGCCACGGATTCGATCTTTAAGCTTTTATGATTCAGTGTCACTGACTTTCGGGTCCACATTGTAAGAGTACCCATTTGTTTCATTTTTCCGGATTCACCAGTGTGGACGTTTCACATTATTCCCTGCATGTCAAAGAAGATTTTAACTTCATTGTTTGAGGACTTTAATTTGTTTGCCTTCCCATTTCCTAGTTAGGATTTGGGGCTGGAGACTCATAGTCACACCCCTGTATATGTTGGACCTTATATGTATTGTTTTCACAGCATTGCACTTATTATTTGTGCACATATTTTGTTAAGCGATACATTTTTTCACACCCCTTGTATTGAAATTTGTCACATTTAGTGTAGCAGCTGTCATACTTGGTATATACCTTTGCACAGTATTATTTCACCTTCCTGTTACCTTTCCTCCTAGCAACAGCATTTTGCAGGAAAAATGTTTGCATGGACATAAAACACATTTATTCCCTGTACACGCGGTCAGATTTTCCGACAGAAAATGTGTGATAGGACCTTGTTGTTGGAAATTCCGACCGTGTGTGGGCTCCATCACACATTTTCCATCGGAATTTCCGACACACAATGTTTGAGAGCTTGCTATAAAATTTTCCGACAATAAAATCCGTTGTCGGAAATTCCAATCGTGTGTACACAAATCCGATGCACAAAGTGCCACACATGCTCTGAATAAATTATGAGACGAAAAGCTATTGGCTACTGCCCCGTTTATAGTCCAGACGTATGTGTTTTACGTCACCGCGTTCAGAGCGATCGCATTTTCCGACAACTTTGTGTAACCGTGTGTATGCAAGACAAGTTTGAGCCAACATCCGTCAGAAAAAATCTATGGATTTTGTTGTCGGAATGTCTGATCAATGTCTGACCGTGTGTACAGGGCATTAGGCACGTTTGGGCACGTCAAGCGTTTGAGCTTTAATTAATTTCATTGGCCAGAATAATAATGTATTCTGGCTATTGAAATTAGTTAATGCTCAAGCATGTGCATGAACACATAGGCTAACATGTAGGGGTGTTTAGATGCAATAAAAAAAATGGATGCCCCTAACAACAGCATTAAAAACATCCAGGGTGCATAAGGCCTTACAACTATTTTCAGAAGGAGAGGTCAGCAATGATAGCCTGCATATTTTCTCACTACTTCTATTCTTTACAAGGACCTGCAGTAATAGAATAAGAAAAGCAGTCATCGCTGATGTGTATTAAAAGCTGCATGCATGTGAGCTTCAGATGTAATCCTGATTCTGGCCTCAGTGCCTAATAACGTGTATGTACAGTGAGGTAGAAAAGTATTTGATCCCTTGCTGATTTTGTACATTTGCCCACTGACAAAGAAATGATCAGCCTATAATTTTAATGGTAGGTTTATTTTAACAGTGAGAGACAGAATAACAACAAAAAATCCAGAAATACGCTTTTTAACGAGTGAAATAAGTATTTGACCCCTTCGCAAAACATGACTTAGTACTTGGTGGTAAAACCCTTCTTGGCAATCACAGAGGTCATACGTTTTGTGTAGTTGGCTACCAGGTTTGCACACATCTCAGGAGGGATTTTGTCCCACTACTCTTTGCAGATTTCCTCCAAGTCATTAAGGTTTTGAGGCTGACGTTTGGTAATTCGAACCTTCAGCTCCCTCCACAAATTTTCTATGGAATTGGGGTCTGGAGACTTGCTAGACCCCTCCAGGACCCTAATATGCTTCTTCTTGAGCCACTCCTTTGTTGCCTTGGCCATGTGTTTTGGGTCATTGTCATGCTGGAATACCCATCCAGGAACCATTTTCAATGCCCTGGCTGAGGGAAGGTGGTTCTCACTCAAGATTTGATGGTACATGGCACGTCCATAGTCCCTTCGATGCAGTGAAGTTAGATATTACAGTGTGTTGTTTTGCTTTGCAGGGTGCTGCAATGAAGGTGAATTGGGGTGTCATTTGGAATGAATAGTACCCCAGTGCTCCAAAATGCATAACGTGCATTACTGCACATTGTGGTTAAAGCGGAGTTCCACCGAGATCGGCTTCGGGTGCTGACATCGCGGGCGTCTTGGACAGGTAAGTGTCCTTATTTTAAAAGTCAGCAGCTAAAGTATTTGTAGCTGCTGACTTTAAAAAAAACCTCTGCTTTAAGCGCACATTATTGCAACGCAACAGTGTGAATCCAGTCTAACTATGACCTTATCTTTTTTGCTTCTTTTTTTGTCTGGAAATATACCATAGGCAGCATTTTTATAGCTGTTTGATAAGTGGAAAAAATAAATAAATAAATTGATCCTCACAGAAATCCGTTGCTATGCTGTGTTATGTGCGCTCCTCAGTACTTCCAGCAGTATGATCAGCTCTGCCCAGTTCACTTCTCTAAACTATAGAACACCCCCAATATCATGGAGAAGAGGATAGGGGGAGGTGTTTGTAGTTCAAACACACTTTCTGTCCTAGGAAGACAACACTGCTGTCAGGATCACCAAGGGAAAATAACATGAGGAATGAAAAGAAAACAAATGTATCCATCACATCTAAGTATTAGTAAGCTGCAAGATAATTATTATTATTATTATTTTTTGGTTTAGATACACTTTGGGCTCTATTTGAAAAGAAGGGAATGTGGCTTTCACAAATATTTCCTAGTGGGGAACAATCCCCAGTTGAATTTGTCTTAAAGGGGTTGTAAACCCTTGTGTTCTTTCAGCTTAATGCATCCTATGCATTAAGCTGAAAAAACTTCTGCCAGTGTGCGCCCCGTTTTACGTACCTGAGCCCGTAATTCCCTTGGCGGAGATTCGCTTTCCCTCTCTGTACGGGGTCCCAGCTCTTGATTGGATAGATTGATAGCAGCCCAGCCATTGACTCCCGCTGCTGTCAATCAAATCCAATCATGCGGGCGGTGGAGGGGCGGGGCCAAGTCCAGCATTCGTGTCTATGGACGCAAATGATGGACTCAGGAGCACGCCCGCAAGGTAACCCCCCTGGCAGAGCGCTTCTCCTTGGGGGTTATCTGATTTGGTGAGGAGCCGTGAGAGCCACCGGGGAACCCCAGAAGAAGAGGATCGGGGCCACTCTGTGCAAAACGAGCTGCACAGTGGAGGTAAGTATGACATATTTGTTATTTAAAAAGAAAAAAAAAACACAAATGTTTATAATCACTTTAAATGGGAGAGACTAATTATCTACAAGTGCATGTTTGTGAAAATCACATCCTCTGTTTTGTAAATAACAATCGTTAAGTCGTTAATCTGAAACAATTATGTAGCTAGTGAAATTTAGTTATTGGGTAGTGAAGCAAGGAGCATACCTTTTTATAAATGTAGCAACAGCTCAGCTTCTGAATTTCAATACTCACAAGTTCCCTTTAAAATAAGCGGGCAATCAGATATTTAATCTATTATTGCAAAATATCCTTACAACGATAACTTTGTTTTGTTCAGCTTGAAACAAAATTCTTCTGTATACTGAGCTTGAAAAAGTCCTCTTCTATATACTGTTTGTTTGAATAAATTGAAATGACATTTTCAACTGAGCAGTGAGATTTCTGTGACATATACTGCTGATTTTCATCAGTTCTGAATTCATTTTAACACTAAACCATACATTATATAATTATTTTGCCAAAGATGCTTAAATCCATTATATCCAAAGCAAAAATTGTTATATCCGTTATATTCAAAGAACTTGGTATTCTCAGCAGCTTGTTAAATCTAACTAAAAAAAGCTATTAGACATATTTAACAGTGTGGTGAAAAAGATATGATTGTAGCAAACATCAGCATCCTATGGCAAACAATTTTATGTCAATTTTATGAGACCAGTCAAATCAAATTGGCATTTTTCACTGTACATTGTTAATTGGACTCTACTTTATTAAAACTGGACTGAGTCACATAACCTGAGCTTTAGGGTGCAAAGTTTTCAAACTTAGCGCTGAACCCCATAAAATCTTTTGGGGGTAAGGGGCAAATCTGGTTATTCAATTCTGGCCATTTGAAGGCAAATAAGCAAGCTATTGTCAAACAAAGGCTAAGCTGGACACTGCCAAGGGGAATATGAACCAATGCCAAAAGATTACTGTACAGCATGAAGAGGGACTTTTAGCATAGTTTCAAGTGGTACGTTAAAAAAACAAAAATCCTTTAAATTACATGTTTGCGGGGGGGTCCTTAAATTTGATCTTGACGTTACAGAGCAGCACAGTTTTCATAGACAGTTAAAGAGGTTGTAAACCCTGGGGAAACAATAACAAAAAAAATACTAGCTTATTATGAAATACTTACCTTAGAACAGACTCCAGCTCTGTGGGTGGCCAGGGACGCAATGACGTCATGCCCGCGCATGCACGTGGGAGCCGCCGGTCATGGCACAGGGTTCTGAAGAAATGGCATGGGCAACCAATCCTTCAGAGTGCATGCACCGATGATGTCATCGGCAGTGTATACAGTAAATATCTCCTGAATGATGAAAGTTTAGGAGATATTTACAGTACCTATAGGTAAGCCTTATTATAGGCTTACCTATAGGTACAAACAAACCAGAGAAGATGTCTTTTGAGAAGCAGATATAGCTTGGGTTGGACAGTAGCACAACATTTGAATGTATAGTTTGTAAGCTTCATTTTATCACAGCACCATACTGCCATATCATCTTAAAAGGTTTAAAAAAAATCTCTCAATTTAGGCCTGCCTGTTACTGTTCACAGTGTGCTCGGTCAGCAACAAGTGAACAATGCATTTTGAAGTCCTTAAACCTAAAAAACATCTATATTTATTATAGATGCCTGCAAACATTTGCATTAAAGCGTCAGTCCAACTAAAGTTGACATTTTGGCTATAGGTAGCGTATATATTTAGATTTTTTTAAAGACCAAGCCCACCTTTTACAAAAAAAAAGCACATATATTTGTACAAAAAATGTATTTATTTTTTAACAAATCAGTCTGCAAAGCCTTGCAACCGCGATCACAAGTGCAATGCAGACTCTTCCTCCAGCTCTGTCCATACCGAGGTAATGACTTTCAGTTAGAGAGCTGGAGAAAGTATCAATGGACTTGAATTTGGCAGTTCACACCATCTGCTGACAAGACTTGTGCTTGGAATCACATTGAAAAAAATACCATTTAAAAGGTCCACTTTACTTCTAGTCATTCGTATTGTTTTCAATCTCAAGCCCTGATAAAGGGGGCATTTGTGGACCCCTGAAACATGTTGGCTACTCTTTGGATTGTCCCCCTGACTTTTATTGGAATAAAGTTGTATCTGTTTTTTTCGTACGGAGATTGCGAGAGCCAACCAGGGCGCCCAGAGGCGTGCCCGGGCGGGAGATGATGACTCGGAGCCCTCAGTGCTCTTGTCTCAGTTTGAGGAGAGCAGCCGGCAGAAATGAACAGGATTCGGATTCACGTCTTGCCCAGCAGGGGGAGGCTTACCCCGGTGTCCAGGACCTATGAAGCCCTTTCCTGTGCCTACACACATCGCCCATGCTCCCAGCCACGCATCGAGGGCTATGAGTTCTGCATCAAACACATCTTGGAAGACAGGAACGCTCCCTGCAAACAGTGCAGCTATGTCTCCAATAAGAATGGGAGGCGCTGCACCATGGCCGCTCCTAAACCTGACAAAAAGGATGGAATTTCATTCTGTGCTGAACATGCACGAAGAAATATACTGGCTCTTCAGGCTCAAATGAAAAAGTCAAACACCGGGCCAACCAATGAATCTTTGCTGTACCAGTTGAGTTCCTATGCACGTGGAGAGCTGGGCACCCAAAACCAGGAAAGCAGCCGAAGCGAGTCAAGCCGGATACTTGTAGACGAGGACAGCTGCAGTGATAGCGATCATGAGGCAGTCACTGTGGATCAGACATGGATGGGAGATCTTGACAGTGAAGCTGACAGCCTGGACAGTGATCAGAAGGACCCACTGAAGCATGCTGGAGTGTACACCGCAGAGGAAGTCACACTCATAATGCGTGAAAAGCTAATCCGTTTGCAGTCTCTCTATATTGACCAATTCAAGCGGCTACAACACTTATTAAAGGAAAAGAAAAGAAATTACTCGCACAGTGTTAAAGCTGAACATGAAAGTTTTGGGAGTAGTCTTCTTACTGGACCTGAAGGTCTGTCTCCAAAAGAACGTGAGAACCTTAAGAAACTAAAAGCCCTACGTAGATATAGAAAGCGATATGGGGTAGAAGCTCTTTTACATCGGCAGTTAAAAGAACGACGTATATTAGCTACAGAAGGTGTATCGCAGCAGGGTCACACGACCAGATCCAGTCAACGTTGCCTGGCCTTTGTAGAGGATGTGCGCTGTTCAAACCCAAGCCTGCCTATGGCTAGACACTGCCTTTCACATATCTGTCAGGACAGCAATCAGGTCCTTTTTAAGATGTGTACAGGCTCTGAAGAAGTTCCTTGTAACAAAGCACTTCCGATTAGCCTATCCGAAGAACCTTGTTGCCCCTTACATTATCGATTACCTTCTCCAATGTACAAGTCTGAGCCAGTGTTGCCTGCTCCAGAGCAGATGGATGTGTCTCCCATGGAGCTGTATTTGAGTACGGCTGAATTGCAGCCTACAGAAAACCTGCCCCTTGAATTTAGTGATGACCTTGATGTAGTAGGGGATGGAATGCAATGTCCTCCATCGCCTCTGCTGTTTGACCCATCTGCAGACATGGCCATTTCAAGAACACCAATTGACATACTGGCTGATGATACAGAACGCAACAGTACAAGTCGCTCTTTACGCACATCAGAGTCACTGGTGCGTTCTATCGGACAGAGTCAAGTCCAGTCACCAGAAGAGTCCCATATGCAAATGACTGACCCAGTCAGTGATGATGCAATAACACCAACCATGTCCACAGCCAATGGGAATGCAGAAAGTGCCTCTTTCAGTTGAGTTTTGCATCGTGTTAGGCATGGTACCGTTATCAAAGTTTTTTTAACAAATACTTTTTCTACCTTCATATGAAGACTGGGTAGAATCACTTAGTAATGTTAAGCTCCATTTTGACAAAACTGTAGAGCATGATCACATCTGAATATTTTTTTTTGTTTCAAATAATTTTTATTGATAAAGCAATAAATGGTACAATAACATTTATCTTAAGGTACAGTCAACACAGATGTGTCAATCAGGAGCACATTAAACAAAATACAGTGCACGTATATAAACAGTATAATTCATATAATTGCGATGTTTTACACGTAGAAATAATCATACTGAAGATCAGAACAATTCGAAAGAGAGAGCTGTAAGTAACAGTAAGGTAAGATCAGTATTTAACTGTAGTGTATTTATTAGGCCTTGAGGATGGACTGTGTCTGGTAGGTAGATTGAGAGATGTCAGTGATCCATCTCGCACCCCTAATGGGATCATACTGTGCGAGGGATACTGCAAGAAAGGTCGCTCAAATCATATCAAAATTATCAATCTACCAATACCTGAAGTGTTCCACCCCAAGTCCATACCAAGGAAGTGGAATTGCGAGGTGTCTAATATTTTGCTTTGCAAGGGGTAGGGGAGCCCAAGTAAATAAAATAGAGCACTTGTTAGGAAAGAATTGGTACGTAGATTCTTGAGTGAGGTCTTTTTGTTTCTAGGAATTTCTTATTAGTGAGTGGTCGACTAGTATGTTAGGGTTACATATTAGGGGTTGCACAACTCTTGCATCGGTAATGTTATATAACCGGTACCAAAGTAACCAACATGGCATCCACAATAAACCACAGAGTCTGTCCTATATGCGAACGTAGTATTATGAGTTAAGGAGGAGCTCTTGGTATTCTGGAGAAGCCCTAAAGTGCGTCCAGCATGCCCAAATCTTCCCATATTTAGAGGGATTGTCGCTGGCTTGATGAATTAAATTTTCCAATTCAGATATTTTATCGATTCGTTTGAACCACAATGCTATAGTAGGCGGGTCAGAGCTTCTCCATAATACTGGTATGCATTGTTTAGCAGCGTTTACGAGATGGAGTACCAGGGATTTTTTGTATGCGTATTGTGGAATTGATGAGTGATGTAGTGGGTATTGTGATGGCGTAAAGGAAAGGGTATAAGTCGTGATACGAGTTATCGTTTCATGAACCGTTTGCCAGAATTTTTGGATTCGTGGACAATTCCACCATATATGGAGCAAAGAACCTTCGGCGGCGTTGCATCTCCAACAAAGGGGTGAGATAGACAGGTGATAATGATGTATAATATCTGGTGTTCTATACCATCTCGAGTAGAGTTTGTAGGAGTTTTCCTGTGCAGACACATTGACAGAACCTTTATGGATATGGTCATATATGTTTACCCAATCATCAGAAGAGAGTTCTAAGCCTAATTCCATTTCCCATTTTTGATTAGTTGTATTTATTTTGGGGTCATGTTTACTGAAGAGAAGTGAATATATTTCTGAAATAAGGTGTTTTTGTGGCGAAGAGCTGGTGCAGAGTGATTCAAATGTTGTGAGGTCTCTATACCACTGGGAGATAGGTCTAGCCTCATTCAGGAAGTGTCTGATTTGGAGGTATTTAAAGAATGGTATGTTGTATTCCGGAAGTTGAGAGAGTAGTGAACGAAAGGGAAGCAGCTGTCCGTTCTGGAAAAGTTGTGAGGATCTAAGCGGTGTTTTCTTTTGTAGAAGAGATTGGGCGCGTGGTTGTATTCCAGGTTCAAAGTCAGGGTTGTCAACTAAGGGGGTGAGCGGTCCTGGGGAAGGGTGCCAATGAAGTGTATGGGAGACTTGTCTAAAGGTGGTCAGTGTAGGTCCTGTTAGGGGGTGCGAAGTGTATGCTGTCGGTGCATTTCGAGAATTAATCCAAGGTAGATGGGTAAGAGGGAGTGGTGCAAGGGAATCTTCAAGGTCAACCCAATCTTTAGTGGATTGATGGATATGCCAGTCAATTATCCTTGTGAGGTGGCATGCTGAGTGGTATTTCAAAATGTCTGGGAGACTCAGACCACCTTTATTTTTAGGGGTGGTTAATTTTTCCCAGCTCAGTCTGTCTACAAATTTTTTTATACGTGTTGAAGAAGGAGGGTGGAAGTTTGATTGGGACGGTCTGTAGGAGGTACAATATTCTGGGTAAGATATTCATCTTTACGATCGCAATCCTTCCAAACCAGGAAAAATGACCCGAGGTCCATTTGAGGAGGTCTTTTTGTATAGTAGTGAAGATCGGGAGGTAGTTGCTATCATATAGGTCATCTAAATGTGTCGGTATTTGTATTCCCAAATAAGTAAGGGCGTGGGGCTCCCATTGAAATGGGAAGTTTAGCTTACATTGCGTCACTGTCTTCTGTGGAAGGGAGATATTAAGCGCCTTGGATTTTGTGAAATTAATTTTAAAGTTGGACAGGCTGTGGAAGGTATCAAAGTCTTTTAATAGATTGGGCATGGAGATCAGGGGTTCCGAGAGGAAAAGGAGAATGTCATCAGCGTAAGCTGCAGTCTTGTATTGTTTGGAGTTTATATCAATTCCCTTTATATCTGGATTTGCCCTGATTTTACGTAGCAACGGTTCTAAGGTGATAATAAAAATGAGGGGTGACAGTGGGCATCCCTGACGGGTACCATTCGAGACGGAGAAGGCGTTCGACAGGCGACCATTAACTCTTATCTTAGCCGTGGGGGATGAGTATAATGTTAGTATCATTTGTACAAAGAGCGTTGGCAATCCCAAGGCTCGTAGCGTTGCGGACATGTAGTCCCATGCCACCCTGTCGAACGCCTTCTCCGCATCAAGCGATAAAAGAAAACCTTGTTGTTTGGCAGGGGAAGACGAGGAAAGATGGTGATGTATGAGGATGGCTTTTATGGTGTTATCCCTGGCTTCCCTACCAGGGACAAAACCAACTTGGTCCAGGGAGATCAATTGAGGGAGGATAGGGAGAAGTCTGTTGGCCAAAATTTTCGCGTATATTTTTAAATCTACATTGAGGAGGGATATGGGTCTATAGTTGGTGACTAAAGTAGCATCTTTACCCGGTTTTGGTATGAGGGTGATATGTGCCTCTAACAGGTCTTTATTGCCTTGTGGGGACGAGGCCAATGAGTTAAAAGCTTTCGTGAACTGGGGGGCGAGTATATCTTGAAATGTTTTATAGTATCCGACGGTAAGTCCTTCCGGACCGGGACTTTTTCCTGTTTTGAGTTGTTTCAATGCCGTCATTGTTTCCTCTACGGTAATGGGGCAGTCAAGGGTCTTGGAGTCCTCAGTAGAGATAGGTGGTAAGCCATATTGTGCTAGAAATGCAGATATGGCAGCCTGTCTGTCTTGGACGTTGTTAGTCAATTTTGGGGGTGGTAAGTTGTAGAGTTTTGTAAAGTAGTCCACAAATTGCGTAGCTATGTCGTCTGGTGACGTAAATGATTTCCCAGCTGAGTTCTTAATTTCATGTATGTTATATGTAGCTTTCTTATGTTGCAGCGCTTTCGCTAATAGCTTCCCTGATTTATTGCCGAATTCATAGTATAGTTTGTTCTGTAAAATGTATTTGCGGCGTATTTCTTTGTTCATTTCTTCTCTCAAAGCTTCTCTAGCTTGTAATAGTTCTTCGAAGGATTTAGTGGCTAGAGACAGTTTATGTGCCCTTTCTAGCGTATGTATTTTGGATGAGAGGGTATTAATACGTGTTCTTCTTTGCTTATTTCGGAAAGCGGCAATGGAGATGAAGTCTCCTCTTACCACACATTTATGTGCTGCCCATATGATGGGTGGGCTAGGTTCGTCCAGTGAGTTGTCTTGGAAGTAGTGGGTAAGTCGAGTGGAGATTCGCTGTGTGAGATCGGGATCCGTCAGTAGTGAGCCGTCTAGTCTCCATATCGAATGGGCCCGTGGAGATAGTGAGAAAGTCAGTGAGATTGTGATGGGATTGTGGTCAGAGATTGTCATAGGTTCTATGGTCGCTTGTTGGAGCATGGGAAGGTCAGTTTGGGAAATGAAGAGGTGATCTATCCTAGAATATTTGTTGTGGGGAGATGAGTAGAAAGTAAAATCTCTATCGTTGGGGTGCAAGGTACGCCATGTGTCATGAAGGGTCAATTCCTGTAGTTGCTTTTTAATGGCTCTGAGTGCCCTGTAGGGAAGCGAGGTTGTGCCCGTGGAGGAATCCTGTTGTGGGTTTAGCGTGACATTGAAGTCTCCACCAACCACCAGAACCCCCGAGTGAAATTCAGTGAGTGATTGTAGTGTTTCTCTAAAGAATGTGACTTGTTGTTTGTTAGGAGCGTATATATTTGCCAGGGTGATGGGTTTGTTGTACAAGGTACCTTTGAGAAAAAGGTATCTGCCATTGGGGTCTTGTTTAGTGTCTGAAATATGTATGGGACAGTTTTTTTAAATTCGAGACACCTTTCGTTTTTGAGGTGTCATTGGAAGCATGATAGACAGTGGGATATCTATAATTACCTAGTTTGGGGATATTATTTGTTCGAAAATGTGTCTCCTGGATGAAAGCTATGTGTGTTTTGAGTCTCTGTAACGTGTAGAGGAGTTGTGACCTCTTTTCCGGAGTGTTTAGTCCTCTGATATTTAGTGAACATATCTTAATCTTTAATTCCTTCTGAGGTGTTTGAGTGTCGTGTTTACCATGTTGAAGGGAGTTTGTAGCTGCCATGTCAGGTGTGAGGTATGCACGTCTTATTGAGAAACGGGACCAGTAATAAGTGAATTTCCTATGTTTACAGTATAGTACCGGTAATGAGAAGTAGTAGACGCACAGATACAAGATGGATTGGGCTGGGATATGTGGGTAAGGGAGAGGTACACTTTACTAACCTATCCTATATCGAGATAGGTCAGATTCGTACAGTGCTGTATCTCTGGAAATTCGAACAAAACGGGAACTGGAATTTCATACAGCACTGATGTGGGGTTGGGATGAACCAAACGTAGGAGATAGGTTATGAGTTGTGTAAGGGGGATATGTCCCGCCGTTGCGATCCACGAAGTCGCATGTGTGGAGATGGTCCTAGTGAGAAGTATGAGTATGCCTATACATATAGAGATAACCGCCGGACTTGAGTGGATGATCACTTAAAGGTGCTTTGTCTGCGCGCCAATAGGTGGAAGGGTAAATAAGGATATCTATTCCCTTGCAGGGATGTGATAATCGGGATAGGTGAGGGTGAAAATGATTGAGATACTGGAAACCTCAGGGATCAGGTCCCGAAGGGGTAGTTGTCATCTAAATCAATATAACAATATTATGTTATTGATGGATGTGATGGTCGTGTAATATTATCTGCAGCATAGTGGGGTAAGTCATGAAGAGGGTTGTCTGTATGGCTGGCTGTGTACAGATCGCCGGACCATAAATGATAAGAAGAAAATGTAACCTTCGTTTAAACAGTACTAAAAGGATAATTTCAAAACAAAACATAACTAGCAACAAAACCAGATTCTACGTACGTATTAATGAACCTATGTATTCTGCCGTAGGGCCGTGGTCTCTTATCATAGTTTTCTGGGGTTTGATTTAGGTATATAATATATTATTATATATATTTTTTTTTTCCCCGTTGTATTGCTTAATAAATAATTTTTTTTTTTTTTTAACTATATTAAAGAATAGCCCCCGTTATCCCCCCCCTCGTCAATCCCTGTCATTTTGTACGATAATTTCATCTCCGCATCATGGGGTGATGCGGAGACAATAAACAATGTATGTTTTGAACTCTCCAGAGATCCAGCCTATGAGACTGTGTCGACAGGGGGTGTGTTATTAAATGAGGGAAGCACAGTATGAAATTCGTCTGTGATTAAACATATAGGGAAAGATATACACCACGTGACATCGAGGTCAGCGTGGTGTAATGATCTCGTGTCATTGAGTTGTGGCCGATAGCGTACTGGTCCCTTGAAAGCATAAGTGTAGCCGAAGGGAAGCTTGCGAAGGGGTAGCCGCGAGGGAGGTGGAGTTAGTTAGTTAAGGAGGGGGGGAGGGGTTTAAAGCGAGCATTAGACTTATGCAGAGTCGCTTACTCGATATGTGTAGGGATGGGCTGAGGGGTGGGCCTGTCACAGCACAGGTTAAGTGATTTCTGGAGATCGGTTGTTAATCTCTAGCATGCAGTACCATGGAGAAATGATCTCTGTGCCCATACATAGATAAGCCAAACAAAACAGACCCAACGGGGAACTATGGCCTCTAATCTTTATGTGAGCAATGGTACCCCTGTCAAAACATTTAACAGTTTAACATTACCTAAGCCCATATATGAAATAAAAACGACAGTAAAGCTTGACTGTAGAGAAGTATTATCCGGGTGTGCAGTTTTCAGTTGTTCGCCGAGCTGTTGTCTGAAGACTGTCTGGCGTAGGTGATGAAAGAGGAGGTCTGTTTTCCAGAGGCTCGGGTGATCGTTCTTGTTTGATGGGAGCTAACGTCCTAGCAGCCGAGGGGCACTGCTGATCTCCATGCGCCAGGTATACAACAGCCAAAAGTGTTAGCAGGTAAGCGATATGCCAGGAGTGGGCAGGTTGGAAGGTGTTCTCCTGGTAGATGCCAACTTTGTGATGACAGGTATAAGTCCAGAAAGAGAGACATTAGTGGGGAAATCTTGGGACGGTCTCCGCGTTATACAAAGGGGAGCGTGGCTGCTGCGGGGAGCCATGTAACCCGTCAGTGTGATTGGGGGCTCCGAGAATTTGTATAGTGTAACGGACCTTAATAGTCTCTATGGGCTCTCCGGGCCCTTGGTGAGGTCATGTGGCCGTTACTGCGCTGGGGTCCCTGAGAAGTCGCGTGGGTACGGTCGGCTGATGGGGATCTCCGTCGGCGATATTGTGAGCCTTGCGCCTCCATCGGTTCTGCGTGAGGAGATTGTTTCCCGCTGGTGTAATGGCGGAATTCCGCATACCATGCTGGAACCTCCACCAGGGGTATGCCCAGGCTGTCACAGAAGTACGGTAAGTCTTCCGGCACTTTGAGGAAAGCCGTGTGGCCTAGATGAGTGGCTGCTAGGCAGAACGGAAATTTCCACCGATAAAGAATTCCATGGGTGCGTAAGACATCAAGCAGCGGTTTGAGATCCCTGCGGTGTTGTAGGGTGATGCCTGATAGGTCCTGGAAGATCTGGATATGTGCGCCTTGGTATTGTAGTGGATGTTTGTTTCTCGCCTGCTTCAAGATGGCTTCTTTTAATTGGTAATCTACAATACAGCAGATAATATCTCTGGGGGGGTCATTTTCTCTGCCTTTTGGGCGCAGCGCCCTATGGATCCTTTCCATGTCAATTCTGGTTTGAGGTGGTCTGTCAAGTAGGCCATTAAACAGCTCAGATACTGCAGGGGATAAGTGTTCAGCATCAATAGCTTCTGTCATGCCTCGTATCCTGAGGTTATGCCTGCGGCCGCGGTTATCGAGGTCCTCAATGCGGCGTTGAGCTTCCCTAAGCTGTAGGGTGTGTGTGTCTATCTTCCTTGTGGCTTTGCGGAGGACCGTGTCATGTTTAGCAGAGGTTTTTT
Source organism: Lithobates clamitans (assembly GCA_037952925.1). Classification (NCBI taxonomy): domain Eukaryota; kingdom Metazoa; phylum Chordata; class Amphibia; order Anura; family Ranidae; genus Lithobates; species Lithobates clamitans. The sequence continues at coordinate 5,252,188 of JBBGZY010000314.1, forward strand.
CAACGTCTGCCACCCTGTCATTTAGTGTATGAATATCCATTCTGAGTTCAGCAATGGCGGCTGACAGAGTATCTTTAATATCGTTAGCGATTGCTTTTAGGTCATTTATGTTAAGACCGGGATGTTGAGGGTTCTCTGTCATTCCCGAGGTTAGGGGATATGGTCCCTGAGGCGTGGGTACTTGTCCCGATGTGTGTTTCTGAGTCCTGTGAGGAGCTGTGGCGGGACGGCGCCATATTGCTTCTCTGTGTCCTGAACATTTCAGGGATATTTTGACTCGGATTCCCCGGATTTTCGCGGGGTGAGCGGGACCTGGAGGCCGATGTGTGACGGGAAGACGTTCCCATTATATCTCGTGGGTGTAAAGCGAAAGTTACCTCCGTAAAATCGGTGATAAGGGATGCAACGGCGGGAGCTGTTCTCTCAAGCTGCCATCTCCTAGTTCGTCCAGGCCACGCCCCCCATTTAGCAGTATTTAACACATACTGGGTACAGGCTCCACATCTGAATATTAACCTACCTATACATTCAAAAATAAAATTGAGTGGTTCTTTTATGAAAAAAAAAAAAAAAAGTTGTATCTGGAAAAAAAAAAACTTAAAGGATATCCCCATCTGCGCACCAAAAAATAAATAAAAAATTAACTCTTCCTAACAACCGTCTTACAGCTGATTAGTGCTAGGGTTGCTAGTGTGCATCTCTGTACACTTGAAACATCCATACACAGCCCTTGAAACTATGTAGATGCATACTATATGCTATAGCTCCCAGCCAGGTTAGTCATATGACAACATTGGCCAATAAGAGTCTCTCCTTTTGTCTTGGAAGTAAGTAGAAGCTCCCATTGGTTAGCACTGTCACATGACTGTGCTAACCAATGGCCAGGAGCCATTGCAAAAATTATGCTTCTATACAGCTTCCAGGGCTGTGTACAGAGATGTTTCAAGTGTACAAAGATGCACACCAGCAACTGCAGGCGGCAAATTATGTTAAACAAAGACACATAAATGCACAGGGGACAGCAGCAGAGGGGATGCTTTTAAGAAGGTTTTTTTTATTTACAAATGTGGAGATACCCTTTGAAGTAACACCTTAAAAAAAATAATTAAGAAGAAGAATAACGAAAACAAACAGGACAGCAAAGGGGTGATTGCCCAAAGAGCTAGCTATCAGAAGCAAAGCATTATTTTTAAATTGAACTAATCTTCCCCTTTGTTGTTTGTCTCACTTTTATAGTGAAGGGGCTGACTTATCCAAAAACCCCTTTATTGACCCTTACAACCTTGACCATGGCCATGGTTCAAAGTCCATGTAGTGCATTATAGTTTAAAAAATTGCCTGGGCAAAGTTGCACATAAATTGCTGGGACTGCAAACATCAAACCCATAATCAGAATCCATGGTAGTGACACACCAGAATCTCATCCTTGTCTAGATCATGCTAATTTGCTGTATAAATGACCTCCAATTCACACCAGACTCTTCCACACCAAACTGCTCCATTGTGGTGCATTTGAATGGACTGCCTAATGAAACTCAACAGACCTCAAATAATACATGCAGCATGTTTAGCAGTACACCACAATGCATGGCAGTGTATACAGCCTGTTGTGGTGTGCTGAAATGCAGGTTTGCTGTCAAGGTGCAATGGAGTACCATTCCTATTGGAATGGAACCATATCACACCAATAAACATAAAAAAAAAAAAGTATAATAATAATAATAAGTATTAAAAAAAAAACATAATGTGTATTACTGTGTGTTATTGTAAGCGTTGGTTTCATGGTTGATAAGGTTGAAAAATGACTATAGTCCACCTAGTTCAACCTGTGTAGGTGTATGTGAGTGTGTCTATGTGTGTTTGAGTGTGTCAAAATGTAAATATTATTTCATATATCCCGGTATAGTGTGTTCACTAAAGTGTCCATCTAAGAATTTTTTGAAATTATCAACACTTTCTGCTGACACCACTGATTTTGGGAGGGCGTTCCACATTCTTACCCCTCTAACAGTAAAGAATCCCCTATGCAGTTTAAGTTAAAAACGCTTCTCTTCCAATTTCATTGAGTGGCTGCTTGTCTTCTTAAGCCCCCCTGAAATGTAATAGTTTCCTCCCTATGCTAGAATTGCCACTGAGGTACTTGTATATCGCTATCATACATGCTCTCCAGCATCTATTCTCCAGGGAGAATACCTTTAATGCTTGTAGTCATTCCTTGTAACCGAGGTCCTCCGGTCCCCTTATTAGCTTTGACACACTTCTCTGGACTCTCTCCAGTTCCAGGACATTCTTCCTGAGGACCAGAACTGGATGGCATATTCAAGATGTGGCCAGGCCAGCGTTTTGTAAAGTGGTAGAATTATAGTTTTGAGTAAATATCCTGTTTAGTGCATCCATGCATGCATGCATGCTAATATTTACTTGCTTTGCTTGCTGCAGCTTCATTTTATATAACATTGCTGAACCTATGATCTATATCTCTGATATGAATAAGTTTATGTAAAAAAGAAAGATTTGCAGCATTTTTTTCTTACTGAAGCTGTTTTTTTGGTGGCCTGCTCAGGGCTCTGGTCAATCTTAGTGCTTCACAGTCACAGTCAGTCTCATGTATAAAAGTACAGGATCTTTTGACTTCCATTATACAGTATTGCGGTAGTCGAACACAAATTAATTAACTGTCCTACAGCACCTAATCTGTGCCCATGCTACTAAATTACATAGTACATTTTGCATAATATTTCACTCATTTACTCAGAATGTGTTAGTGCTACAACAGGTAATACATCATCATGTTCACATGATGTCCTCACACATTATTACCCCCCTTGATGCTCTCACTCATTGTTACCCTTGCATGATGCTTTTACTCCTCACAATCCTCATATTTGCTAAATTGTATCATCCATAACAGCTGTAACCGAGTTCTACTGGTTTTATCACTCAGTGCTATAAATGATCTAATAATGCTTCCTAATCTAAATGAATTTACCAAATGGCAATTTTCAGTACATTGTCACTAGTTGTTACTGATTTTTTCTCAGGGCCATAATTATTATTCATATGTAGTAGCATCAGTAGATTTTTTAATTGGCATTGCTGAGAAACTAAGGGTCACAGGTATTAGGTCACACTTTTTATTTAATAAGATTTTTGCACAGGTTCTAAGTAATTACATCTTTTTTTCACAAATGTTTTTATTTATGAAATAAAATAAAGTAGTGTAAAGGTAGTTTGAACAGCAATTACATCTTACCTTCCAGAGCATAACCACTCATTTCCAATTGAAAACTCTGTTTACTGTTATTCTGTGTTGCTACCTTACCCCAAGAGTTTTATTCTCTTTTAGTGCTCTGATGACCATTGTTTCTGAGCCTAAAAAGAGAGAAAATCCAAAATCTCCTGTTGTTACTGGGTCAGGAGCAGAGGAAAAAACCTCAGTGTTTCTGTGTGTGTAAGAGGGGGGGGGGGGGGTCATCACTTCTGATGAAAGATGTCTAAGAGGGGAATTCCCTCACTTTGTTGAGAGTTCCTCTCAATTCTTGTAGAATCTCAGGAACAATATGTGCAAGAAAATCTCCCCACTAGGATGCATACAGTAAAACTTATATGTAGATATTTTTAGCTTTTCACTACTCTATCCAAAATAGCTATATATACAACATGCATTTACTATACCAAATGTTTGAGTTTATTTTGTGTTCTGTAAATATCTGTTGTATTTGGCCAGATGCTAGAGTGCCCATCCTATATACTCTCTGAGGTCAACTATTTATGATACATTACCTTTTGCCTCTATTTGTGTTTGTGGCTGATGATATTTTGTGCAGAGATACCAGCATTGAAAAAATGCCTAACCCTCTCTGTAACCTTTACACTAAACCTTTCTGTAAACCCATAATTTACCCTCCTGACCAGGCTGTGTGCGTCCGTAGACACACACAGTGTGGCTCAGACACAAACTTTACACACCTTCCGCTCCCTCCTAATAGGATGTATAGACTGCTACCTCTGTGTCCTGTAAGAAGAGGTGAGATGAGCACAGTGCTGGAGTGAAAGAGTGAACGAGGAGCCAGGTAAATGTTTTAAGGGGGGCTAGGGGAAGCTGACTGCTGATGCCATGTTGGTCTCATGTAGACTGCCAGTGTAAGCTGTCTTGCTTAAAACATGGGCAGGCAGTTTTACACTGACAGGAAAAATCAATGAACTACCACAGCGTTCAACAGTGCCATGGTAGTTCATTGGGAACTATAACCTGACAGCTACAAAGGCTGCCAGTACTTATAGTTCTTTGCTTCACAGGGACCTGTGAATCAATGACGCGGCCCTGTGGGCAGAGCACCGCAGGTACGGGGAGAAGATCCCCGACTTGCTGCCACAAAGGGGGCTCTAATGCTGGACACATTACATGCTACACCCTGAATTCGAATGTAACATGTAACATTTTCAGAAAGGTGAACTTATCCTTTAAGGTAAAAAAACTATGCATTTAGAACCACTTTAACTGGACATACTGTAGACAGCAGTGTTTGGGGGCGATGTAACTTATATAAACGTAAAAATTATACTTCGTACTGAATATCTTCTTCGCCGCATCACTTGCCGCATTAATCAGGGTATGCTTGCAAGGTTCCTGGTTCTTATCCTTGACCATTGATCGGAGAGTGATTTTTGAGGCAGGCGTGCCTGTAGGAGCCTGTAGGAGTGCAATGCATACCGATACATTTGGTGAGCACGGTTATAATAGTTTTGTATACTATGTAAATAAATGATCTTTTATATATGTATTGATTGATAAGCATAATGTCACATACCTTGTGGGCGAGCCCGACTTGCAGGGGATGGCCTCTCTTGCTGCTCCGACTTGAGGGTCCTGGTAGGATATACAGGAAGCACTAGAGTCAGGAGTGGCATGAGTGCCTGGCAGGATCAACAGCAGGAAGTGGGTCTGGAACTCCGGAAGCACTGTGCAGCAGAATTTTAGGCTGAGCTGGGAGGTAGACTGGAACCTGGAAGGAGCTGGATCAGCAGACTAGAACCGGATAGCAGACTGGAACACTGGTACAGCAAACTGGAACCACACAGCAGACTGGGACACAGGAAAGCAGGCTGGAACACTGGGGCAGCAGACTGGAACCACACAGCAGACTGGAACCGGATCACAGGCAGGAACACAGGATAGCAGGCTGGAACACTGGTGCAGCAGACTGGAACCACACAGCAGACTGGAACACAGGATAGTAGCGTGTAGGGCTGGAGGGTCAGACAAGCTGGATCAATAGCCAAGCGGACTGCGGATAAGCCAGGGGGTCAGGCAGAAGAGTGGTCAGACAGGCTGAGGTCGGATGCAGGCAGAAGATAGGGATGGTCGGAGACAAGCCGGGATCAGATGCAGGCAGATAGCTAGGATAATCAGGAACAAGCCGGGTCTAGTACAGAAACAGGTTCTCAGGAAACAATACATGTAACGCTGTAGAGCAGACAGCAAGATCCCTGTGTGACAGTTGAGTTTAAATAGCCTGCCTGGCGTGCGCGCGCACTCCCGCACGTGTGCGCACACGTGCGCGCCCGCGCATGCGGGAAACTGTACGCTAAGGGCGCCTGTTACTGGTAGGATCTTCCTGACATTGCCCCCCCCAGAGGGCAGCCTCCGGATGCCCAACCGGGCCCATTTCTCAGGATGGGATCTCTTAAAGGATTGGACTAAGCTTTTAGCATGGATGTTCTCCTCAGGCTCCCAAGAGTTTTCTTCCGGGCCATACCCTTTCCACTTGATCAGGAATTGAGCTTGATTGTTCCTTTTCCTGCAGTCAAGGATGGCTTCAATTTCAAATTCCTCTTCTCTGTCCACTATTACAGGGTCTGGGGATTCAGATTTCGTTCAGGAAAAGGGTTGGAGACAAAAGGATTCAACAGGGAAACGTGAAAAACAGGATGAATTCTGAGTGAGTCCGGGAGTTCCAATTCATAAGCTACCTCATTAATTTTCCTTTTTACAGGAAAAGGACCCAGTAATTTAGTACTCAACTTTTTGGAGGGACAAGTCAATTTCAGGATTACAGTGGATAACCATACAAGGTTACCTGGCTCAAGTAGCAATTCCCCTCGTCTTTTCCTGTCGAAAGTTTCTTTGTTACGTTCTTGAGACTTCGTCATGGTTTCCTGTAGTATTTAGTTATTGGAAGAGAAAAAATGTATTGTTTCCTGGACTGCTGGTACGGAACTTTCAGGGATGGAGCTGGGCAAAAAGGAAGGATGAAACCCGTAGTTAGGAAAAAACGGACTTTGTTTTGTGGCAGAATGGACAGCATTATTATAGGCGAATTCAGCCAAAGGAAGCAAAGAGAGCCAATCATCCTGAGAAAAGGAAGAGAGACATCGAAGATATTGCTCGAGAGTCTGGTTGGTCCTCTCATTTTGGCCATTCGTCTGGGGATGATAGGCAGTGGAAAATGACAGCTCAATTCCTAGGGCTTTACACAAGGCTCTCCAGAATCGGGAAGTGAATTGTACTCCTTGGTCAGAAATGATATTAGCTGGAATTCCATGGAGTTTAATTACTTCTCTAATGAACGTTTGTGCAGTTTCAGGAGCTATGGGGGTACCTTTCATAGGAATAAAATTAGCCATTTTGGATAACCGATCTACCACCACAAAGATGGCAGTGTGCCCTTCAGCCGGAGGCAACTCGACAATGAAGTCAATAGACAACATCTCCCATGGCCTGTCTGGGACAGGTAGAGGTTTCAGTAATCCCCAGGCCCTGGTTCTACTGACTTTATTACGAGTACAGGTGGTACAGGATTCCATGTACTTCTTACAGTCTTTAGGCACTTGGGGCCACCAGAAGGTGCGCAGGACAAGATCAGCCGTCTTGGTAACACCAAAATGTCCTGCTAGTGCGTGATCATGACAAAGTTCTAGAATTGTGACCCGTAGGCCTTCAGGTACAAAGATCTTATTCCCGAACCAAAACAGACCATCCTTTTCTTGTAGTTTTGTCCCCATAGTAGGTACCAACCCTACTGAAGCTTGCTTAATCCGGGAGAGAAGGTCTTCTTGCAACAGGAAAAAATTTCCCGGAGAAAGGATCGTATCTGAAGGTTAGGTTTCTTAAGGCTTGTGGAACATCATAGACAGAGCATCAGGTTTTTTATTTTTAGAGCCTGGCCTGGCCGGTAGGTCACGTGGAAGGATAACCTGGAAAAGAACAAGACCCACCTGGCTTGTCGTGGTCTCAGCCTTTTTGCGGATTTCAAATATTCCAGGTTTTTGTGATCTGTGTAGATCAGAATAGGATGGGCAGCTCCTTCCAAAAGATATCGCCATTCTTCCAGAGCGGATTTTATGGCCAGTAGTTCCCGATCTCCTACATCATAATTCCTTTCTGCGGTTGATAGTTTGCAAGAAAAGAAGGCTACAGGGTATAACAGAGCTTTGGTCCCTTGTCGCTGGGAAAGAACTGCTCCATCAGCGCTCTCAGAAGCGTCCACTTCCAGGACAAATGGTAAAGAGGAATCGGGATGCTTCAAAAGGGCAGCAGAAGTAAACAGTCTTTTGAGAGATTCAAAGGCGGATTGAGCTTCTGGCGACCAGTGAAAACGCACCCCTTGTTTGGTCAATTGAGTGATGGGCCCAATGATGGCTGAGAACCCCTTAATAAACTTTCTATAGAAGTTGGCAAAGCCAACGAAACGTTGGACCCCTTTCTTGTCAGTAAGGGCTGGCCAGTCAATGATTGCAGCAATCTTATGGGGGTCCATCTTGATCCCTTCCACGGAAATGATTAGCCCCAAAAATGGCATACTCTCTTGCTCAAACTTGCACTTTTCAGCCTTAGCGTACAAGCCATGAAGCCAGAGTCGAGCTAAAACACATTTAACATGTCTGCGGTGGGAGTCCAGGGAAGAAGAAAAGATGAGAATGTCATCTAAGTAGACTGTGACGAACAGATCCAAGTAGTCCCGGAAAACGTCATTTATGAAGTACTGAAAAGTTGCAGGGGCGTTACACAGTCCAAAGGGCATCACCATGTATTCAAAGTCCCCTTAGCGAGTGCGAAAAGCTGTTTTCTACTCATCCCCTTTTCCGATGCGAACCAGGCTGTAAGCCCCTCGGAGGTCTAATTTGGTAAAAATAGTAGCAGTCCCCAGTCTCTGGAATAGCTCTGGTACCAAGGGAAGAGGGTACCGATTTTTAACAGTTATTTTATTGAGTTTGCGGTAGTCTATACAAGAGTGAAGAGAGTGATCCTTTTTTTCTACAAAAAATATGCCTGCGCCTGCTGGGGATGTGGAGGGCCGAATGAACCCCTTTTCTAGGTTCTCATCGATGTACACTTTCAGTGCTCCTTGCTCCAGCTCAGTCAAAGGAAATATCCTGCCAAAGGGAACTTCGGCTCCGGGAAGAAGCTCGATGGGGCAATCGTAGGCCCGATGAGGGAGGGTTTCAGCCCCTTTTTTACTAAAGACATCTAAAAAGTCATGGTAGACCTCGGGGACTGACTGGAATAGCTCAGAATCGGTGTTTAGACATAGCAGAGCAGGGGATTCACCAGAGTCCTTTAGAATGCAGAACTGTTGACAGTACTGAGAGGGAAACGTAACTTCTCCTGTGACCCAGTTGATAGTGGGGTTATGGACTTGTAGCCACGGCATACCAAGAATAACAGGAAATAAAGGAGAAGCAATGATGTCCAGGCGAAGTAGTTCTTGGTGCAAGTTGAAGATGGTGACTGGAAGAGGAGCAGATTCTTGTATAAATGGCCCAGATTTTATTGCAGACCCGTCGGCCAGGTGAATAGAGAGTCCATGAGCCTTGTAACGCAGTGGGATCTGATGTTTAGCTGCAAAGGATGAGTCCAAAAAGCAGCTACAAGCTCCTGAGTCAATGATAGCGGGAACCTGTAAAGTCTTTCCTGGAAGCTGCACAGATATATAAAGAGTCAAGTGAGAGAAAGTCTTAGGCCAAGCAGTCACATCATCAGAGGAGACAGACAGGCACTTACAGAGCTTGTTAGGACAGTTCCTGACATAGGGGGTCATTTACTATAACTCCAGGAAGTACTGGGCACTATGGCAAATAATAGAGCCAATTTTAGCCAAATGGAAACAAAACGGCGAATTTGCGCATGAAAATCAGCGATATAAGTGGAGAACAAACGGTTGAAAATTCTAAATTGCCGCTAATTAGCGCTTCCGCGTATATACAAATGCCAATTCTTATCAAGTTGTTATATAGCAGTGTACTGTAGCCATGATCCATGTATGTGAAAGAAACATTTTTATGTGAGATGTGCTCTACCTCGTGTGCATCTATTGATGTATGTTGCAATTAGTATTCCTATTTCTTTCCTTCTTTTGCTAACTAATGCAGTTATGAATGATTATTACATAGTAATGTCTGCTATTCTGTAAAGTTACATGTATTAAACATTTAGGTTACCTATTTGTTGTATGTTGTTTTTAATTTTTTAATTTAGGTGACTATAAAGCGGTAATTATTTATATTCATTCTTTAATCATACTACACTATTATGTAGGTCTCATACTTAGCACAATGGCTTAGTAGTCTGCTCAGATGTCTCCACAGCACTCATGGTACAAGTTCAAATACCAGCCAACCTACCATCCCCCAGCTGTGTTTATTTTTTCAGTGCACAAGTGAATTAAAATGAACAAACAAAAAAATGTAATCTGCCCATTAGTTAGTGTGTGGTGTTTGGAATTTCACACCATAATAGTATTGAATACTTACATATCATTGCATGCATTTGAAGAGTTAATATAATCAGCCAAATTTAAAGTGCATTGGCTAATTGGCATTCACCTATTTTCAGCATATGCTGCTTTGGCTAATTGGCTAATAGTCATTTGCTTTTTTTTCACCAATTCAATCTTTTAGTATTTCTCTGTGGGATTTGAACCCATGAGTTCTTCAAGGTAGAAGTGCTGACCACTAGCCTATTGGACGTAGCACAGTCATACATAGAAAATACATTCACTAGTGTTTGATGTTTCTTCTCCCCGAGCTGTCTCTCCTGCTGCCACCATCTTCCCCCGCTGATGTGTTCTTCAGCGCAGCCGGTTACCCACTAATAAAAAAAAAAGCCGCTCTTCTTGTGGCGGTCTTCTGTGGCCATCCGATAATGTCACCCGGAGAGTCCGCTCCATGGCTATGTAAGAGACGCCACACAGCGGGTGACAACACAGCAGAGGAAGACCACCATGGAAAAAGAGCAGCTTTTTTTTTATTAGCGGGTAACCAGCGGTGCGGAAGAAGACAGCAGATGGAGAACATGGCAGCGGCAGGAGAGACGGCTCTGGGAGAATACAGCTCGGGGAGAAGATGGAGGAGGGAGAGACAGCGTCTGGAGAAGATGGCCAAGGGAAGAAGACAGCTCGGAGCTATTTTACAATAAAGGACTTGTCCAAAACCGGCTATTGATTTTTTTTACATTTCACTGCTTTTTTTGATGAATGGGTAGGGGTAAAATGTACCCTATACCTATTCACATAGGGGGCAGGATCTAGGAGCCGACTTTTTAAAGGGGGTTTCCAGATTCTGATAAACCCCCTGCCTGCAGACCGACAACCACCGACCAGGGTTGTCGGGAAGAGGCCCTTGTCCCCATCAACATGGGGAAAAGGTGCTTTGGGGCATGTGGGCTGGTAAGGTTCAGAAGGGGAGGGTGCTCACTCGTCCCCCCCTATCCTGACCTCCAGGCTGCATGCTCGGATAAGGGTCTGGTATGGATTTTGGGGGGCCCCACATCAAATTCATTTTACAATTTGGTGTGGGGTTCCCCTTAAAGTCCATACCGAAGGGCCTGGTATGTACTGGGGGGACCCTACGACATTTTTTTCCTTGAATTTTGGAATTCCATACCATAATATTATTGAATAAGTACATACCATTGCATGCATTTGAAGAGTTAAAATATGGAATAAAGCAAGCTGATGTGCTTTGGCTAATTATGCTTCTGAGTACAATGCACACTTCTAGGAGGTAATGCTGTCAGTGGGATTTGAATTCATGGCTTGAACTTTTGGGGGCAGCAGGGTATACCGCTATGCTACAGAGCTGAGCACTTACCTACAGAGAAAATACATTTACTAATGTTTGATTCAATACAATAATGTTTTGCATTTCAGGCATTAATATTATAGTAACAACCATGCTCATGCCGATGTGCCGATGTGGCATTGGCTAATAGGCGTTCGCCTCTTTTCAGCATACGCTGCTGAGTACAATGCAAGCTTTCAGTAGGTGATACCATCTGTGTGATTTTCAGCCATTTGAGCACAATTATATTGAGAACATATGTTTACTAGTGTTTGATGTTGGGACTACTTTATATTCTAGGTATAAAATAGTACTCAGCACAGTGACTTAGGCACCTTTCACACTTGTGCGACCTGAAAGTTGCGAGATTTTTAATGCGACTTTAAGCAATGCCTGTGTAATCTTGAGGTCTATGGACGCAGGAGTCGCAGGGAAAGACACGCAACTTTCCCACGATTTTGCATCAGCAATTTTGCCGCAATTCCAGGGAATGCCTGTGTAAACTTGAGGTCTATGGACCTCAACTCGCATCAAAGTCAGACCAAAGTAGTACAGGGACTACGTTGAAGTCAGTGTTACTTGAAGTCGCACAGATATGAATGGTACACATTGAAAATCATGGGGTATGACTTGTCATACGACTCTCATGTCCAAAGTTGCACAAGTGTGACTCAGCCCGACTTTGTCAGCGATTTCAGAGACATCAGTGCACTTTCCTGCACAAATGTCTAGTGAAATCACATAGGTCCCAACTGTTCTCCTTTAAGAAGGTGTCCTATGCCTACCTACTTTTGCTAATAGGTGTCCCTTATACCCATCTCAAAAAGTTGGGAGGTAAGAAATCGCCCCCTGAAGTCGCCCAAAGTAGTGCAGGAACTACTTTTGGGAATTGTTGTGGCGTCGCACCAATTTGGACAGTTCCATTGCCATCAATAGGCGCCGATTTGGCCTACAATTTGACATGTCAATTCAGACCTATGTGAACATGGGTGAAGTTGCATAGATATTAGAGCTGCACGGTTCTGGCCAAAATGAGAATCACAATTTTTTTGCTTAGAATAAAAAGATCACGATTCTCGTGACATAAAATCTTTCACATTATCCCACAAGAAATTAGGCTAACTTTTCTTTTTTTTTTTTAAATCATTAAAGTAATTTTTTCCAAAAAAAATTGCATTTGAAAGGCGCAAATACATAAAATATTGTAACAACCACCATTTTATTCTCTAGGGTCTCTACTAAAAATATATATATAATGTTGGGGGGTTTTAAGTAATTTTCTAGCAAAAAAAAAATGATTTTAACCTGAAACCAACAAATGTCAGAAAAATGTTTAGTGTTTAAGTGGTTAAACTTTCCTCACTTACACAGAATTCTATTTAATTGACAAATTGTTACAAGGTTTCTAGTCAAGTTCACTGATAAAGAATGTTCTAATTCTTGGCAGACTTCCTGGTTTTTCGGCTGTGGCTTCAGAAGAGCAGAGAGAGTTCTTTGCAATAGCAAGAATCGTGAAACGCTTTTTTCAAGATCGTAAAGGGGAAAAAAATTACGATGACGATTAATCGTGCAGCTCTAATAAATATTGATGGAAATCAAGGGGGACAACTTTTCATGTGACTCTGAGGTCCAAAGCTCCATGAAAAGTCACCCAAGTGTGAAAGTAACCTAATGCGATTAATTGATAACACCTTTGAATAAGGCCCCATTTGCACTTGTGCGACCTTAAAATTGCACAGCTTTGTCATGACTTGAAGCAATGTCTGTGTAATCTTGTGGTGTATGGACCTCAAATTGCATCAGTCAAACCAAGGTAGTGCAGGGACGAATTTGCTACACTTTCAGGATGCACAAGTGACAATAGGGCCAAATTCAAAGGTGTTATCCTTGAATCTCATTCACACTGCTGCGACCTGAAAGTCACCCTATTTTGCTGCCACTTTGCTGCTGCAACTTGGCCCCAACTTCTGGGAATGCCTGTGTAATATTGTACCCGATATACCTCAAGTCACACCAAAGTAGTACAGGGACTACTTTGAAGTTGGTGCGACTTAGTAGCACAGATATGAATGGTTGTCATTGAGAATCATGGGGTACAACTTACCATGCAACTCAGAGGTCCAAATTTGCTGGAAAATTCGCCCAGCTGTGAAACAAGTCATATATATTTTAATAAAAGGATCTCTCATTTATACTTGCATAGTCCTTACTGATTTACATCAGCAGAACAAATGCAGGAATTGATGTGTGCACATGGGACGGAAGCAAATGTGTGGTGATGCCAAACAAATCAATGAACCCCACCCACACCAAATCGAACTATGACATCCACCCCTACATTGATTAAGTACAAGTACATATCCTACACTTACCCGGCCAATGAGCAGCGCCTCCTCTCTGCTAAAGAGACCTCGCCATGTCCACCTAGATTGAGATCCTGACCAGCACAAGAACTTCCGGGTGCATACAATGACTAATTTCCAGGTCAGAAGGTGAAACCACACTTTTGATTGCAGCTGCGAATATTTGATCTCAACCATGATTAGTATTTTTTTATTTTCAGATATGCAAATCTGTATTTCTACATATATTTGAAGGTAAACTTAAGGGAGTTTGCTAAGAAATGGTGTCCCTGGGTTAGCAGCAGGTGAATTACAAAGGCAAAAGGCCCAGTTTGAGCCCTGGTTCACACTGATAGCAGGAGGAAAGCGTTCAGCTGAACTCCCACAATTTCATTCCTGCATGTCATTCCCGACTGTGGGGGCAACATCAGAGACATCGTTGCAGGTTTCTGCACCAATATCAATACAAATCGCACTAATTAGAACAGTGCAATTGCCACAGATTTGACATGTCAAATCACACCAATGTGAACCAGAGCTGACACATTCAAACACTGCCTATCCACCAGCTGAATTCATTACCTGCAATTCTCCACAGCTGTTAATGATAAAGGTGGAATCTTTATATATAAAACTTGCAGTTGTGCAGAAGCCTAGGTTTACATTGGAGCGATTGGTCATGCGATTTGAGAGATCAAATCGCGTGACTCTTGGCAATGGCACTGTTCCAATTGATGCAACATTTTTTTTGTGGCACCACATCAATTTGCTAAAGTAGTTCCTGCACTACTTTTGCCGATTTCAGGTGCGACTTCAATAGACATTTGTGTATGAAGCCACCTGAAATCACGCTGACCTTGCTACTTTGAAATCATGCTACTTCAAGTGAAGTAGCACAATTTCAAAGTAGCATGTGAACCAGGGCAAAGAGATTAGTTTTTTGGTGCACAAACACATATTGAAATAAAATATAAAAGAGATATTGCACTTTCCCAAAACCACCACCCACAAAAACTAAAGAGAAAGAAAAGTAGAAGGAAAAAAAAAACCCCACACACCACAACAAGAGCTCAAATGTACTTTTATTTTACCAGCAGAAAAAAAATAAATTTACATTTACTAGCTTCAAAAAAATTTGGACAGGATATATGGTACTACATTTAGCAACGGAATTTTAAGGGCCCTGCTCATAGGAGCTTACAATCTAAAATTAGACAAAACCTTAGAGTGGACACAGCTTTAATTTCAGTGTATAACGGGCAACACATCACATTATTATCTGAAAGATTATAGAAACATACTTAACAGTCATTCTTACAAAGCATTCCAACATAATATTGCAAAAGACTTATTAAAAACACCTACCACCAGCCCACAATCCACACATACATACATTGGTGACCATGTTCTACTGGAAGCTGCATTTCGGTGTACACAATTAAACGAGATCAAAAATAGTAGGTCAGCAGATGCTTCCAAACGATGTTTGCATGATCAGACAGGAACAATACACACACAACATTGACAGCATGGCCACATAAACCCACTTTTGATTGAAAAAATGCACAAGAATTTCATCAAATCTCCTAATATCATTCCTTCTCCATCACAACAAAAAACCTGACCTTCTCAGGCCAAACGAACCCCCCTACTGCAGGCCTTTATATAAGAGAGGTTGTATTGTTAGCACACTGACACACCCAATAGAAGTACACGCCCACCAGTATCTTTCAATCTGTCTCTTCATGTATGTCTAAAGTGATTGCACCTGATGAGCAGGAACACATAATAGGATTTGCAACTGCGTTAGCCTTGGCTATGTGCATCAAATCTCCAACTACAGGACAAAGATCAAAGTCCATTTGCATCCACATAAACAAAGCAACAGTTTTCTAAGCATATTTACCTGTGCAGTGTAAACCCTAAAATTTGAAATGTCCAAGTCCCTGGGCATGATTAGTGCTAATAAACATTAACATCAGTCCCTGGCTGCAATGAGCTTCCAATATAAAGTCCAAAATTAACTTTCTTACATTAGAACCTATTTCGACAGGAGACAAATAAGATGCCAGCATATCTTTAGATTGTGGTGAGAAACCCACACAGGGAGAACATATAAACTTCAACACAAGCATTAGCATGTTGGTGGAAGTGAACCAACATCCCAGGTGCTGCTAGACAGAACTGCTACCCACTTAGCCACCAGGGCAGACCCACACATGTTCTCTGCATCTCTGTGGTGTGAACTAGCCCTAAGTCCAAAGCCATGCTCAGTGTCACAAGCAATATACAGTATATTGGCGTAAGTATTGGGATGCCTGCCTTTAAACACACATGAACTGTAATGGCATCCCAGTATTAGTATTGGGTTCAAAACTTATTTGGCCCACCCTTTGCAGCTATAACAGCTTCAACTCTTCTTGTCCACAAGGTTTAGGAGTGTGTCTATGGGAATGTTTGACCATTCTTCCAAGTGCATTTGTGAGGTCAGGCACTGAAGTTGGACAAGAAGGCCTGACCTACAGTCTCCTCTCTAATTTATCCCCAAGGTGTTCTGTTGTGTTGATGTCAGGACTCTGTGCAGGACAGTCAAGTTCCTCCACCCCAAAATCACTCATCCATGTCTTTATGGACCTTGCTTTGTGCACTGGTCCAAATGATTTGGTGGAGGGGGATTATGGTGCGGGGTTGTTTTTCAGGGGTTGGGCTTGGCCTCTTAGTTTCAGATAAGGGAACTCTCAAGGCATCAGCATACCAAGACAATTTGGACAATTTCATGCTCCCAACTTTGTGGGGACAGTTTGGGGAAAGCCCCTTCCTGTTCCAACATGACTGCACACCAGTACACAAAGCAAGGTCCATAAAGACATGGATGAGCAAGTTTGGGGTGGAGAAACTTGACTGGCCTGCACAGAGTCCTGGCCTCAACCCGATAGAACACCCTTTGGCTGAATTAGAGTAGAGACTGCAAGCCAGGCCTTCTCATCCAACATCAGTGCCTGGCCTCACAAATGCACTTCTGGAAGAATGATCAAACATTCCCATAGGCTGACTAAACCTTGTGGACAGCCTTCCCAGAAGCTGTTCTAGCTGCAAAGGGTGGGCCAAATCAAATTTTAACCCTACGGACTAAGACTGGGCTGCCATTAAAGTTCATGTGTGTGTAAAGGCAGGCGTCCCAATACTTTTGGCTATATAGTGTATCTGGAAAAGACTTACAATGGTGGTGGAACCCTCCTACACATAACTACTACAATTAGACATAGTTATAGGACCTGGGAAATGAGACAACTTCTCTACATGAAGTAACATGGTTGGGATTTGAACCCAGACCCTCAGAGATACTAAGCAGAAGTTCTAACCTCTAAGCCACAGAGCTGCCACGTGTGAGACCCTCCTACACATAACTACACATAAAAACACATAAATACTGCATTTCTATGGACATACAGGTGATGGAATTACATTACTCAAGAGTTATTCTTCTTGATTTATTCTGTGATATTTGGTGTTTTTTGTGGGTGAGAGTAGAATATTACCCTCAAATTTTTGGGAATTACATTTTGATTTCTGATGTTTGTACACATATCACATTTTTGGGCTCAAATTATGAATATTTGCAAATAATACAAAGCACAAAAAATTGTGATTCATTTTAAATTTTCATCAGCAATGGTATTGTTTGTGGATTGTAAAGACATCTGTGTGAGTTTGGGGTAATGATTGTTGTGAGATGAAGAAAAACAAGTGAAAGTGACAGAGAAAAATATATTTTACCAAAACATCAAAACATTCCACATTGTAGCATTCTTAAAATCAAAATAATTTAAGTAGAAGCAACAATGTTGCAAAGGAAAATGTATTTCACAGAAAGATACATTTCATCTCAACATTAAAAGGGTTTTTTTGTGAAAGTTAGAATTGTTCCATTAGAATCAGTGACTGAAACTTCATTTGGACTAAATTAGAGCAGATTTTAACTCCCAAAAAATGCTCTCCAATTAGCTCTCATTTTGGTATTTACTATACCTCCAGGTAAAAAAGACACTTGAGTTAAAATGAGAGTTATTTTCAGGTCTGAGCATGCTCAGTTGTGTTGGCACCTAGTTGTCCAAAACGGGGAATTTTTCACTTTTCAGACTTTTAAAGATATTTCAGTGTAGAAATCACTTTTTCACACAGTTTAAAAGCAGATAATCTTTAAATAATATACCGCATATTTCAGTACCATTTAGGCAATTATATCATGTTCTAAAAATTATTTCCATGTGCAATTCTCTAGGTTTTAGCAGAGTAAGGGTTTGGGCTCTATTTAGTTTCTGGGAGCTATAGTAAATTCGATTTTGGGAGAATTTTCTCACCAGCGCTATAGTGAATACCGTTTTCGCGCGAATTACCGCTATTAGCGCTAATTCGCGCTAAATTGCCGCGAATTAGCGCTAAATTGCCGTGAATTAGCGCTAATTCGCGGCAATTTGCGCGAATTAGCGCCATAGCGCTATAGTAAATGACCCCCATAGTGTCTGGGTTCCCCACAGTACAGACACAGGTTATTAGCCCGACAATGTTGGCGTTCCTCTATCGTGAGAGATGGGCGGAGGACTCCAAGTTGCATGGGCTCGGAGGTATCAGGTGTAACAGCTGGACTTGAGGTGGGTGCATGATATATGTAGCTGGGGACCCTAGGCAACATCCAGGTTGGGCAAGTAGACCCAGTACCTCTTTCTGCTCTTCACTCCCTCAACCGTCGGTCAATCTGTATAGCATGGTTGATCAAGACATCCAGAGTCAGAGGAATTCCCACACGGGCCAGTTCATCTTTTAAGGAATTGGAGAGCCCCATACGGAACTGGTAACGGAGAGCAGCATCATTCCAGTCCGTATCTGCACTCCATCGGCGGAAAATAGTCCTCTACTGCCCTACGTCCTTGTTGAAGGGTGTGCAGGGCGGCTTCTGCGGTTGCAGAAAGCTATGAGTCCTCGTATAGCTGGGCCATTGCATCAAAGAAAGTGGTTAAATTATTCAACACCTCGGCCTTGAGTTCTAGAAGGCGGTGAGCCCATTTTTGGGGTCACCCAGGAGTAATGAGATCACAAAACCCACTTTGGTGGCTTCAAGCGAAAAGGTGCGAGGTTAAAGGGCGAAGTACAGTTCGCATGCATTCTGGAATGCCCTGAATTTACTTTGCTCCCCAGAAAACTTTTCAGGAGTGGGAACTCTTGGTTCAGGAGGCAGCATCACTACTGTAGGGGACGTAGTGCTGCTAGCAGAGGTAGATGGCAGAAAAGATCCCTGGGTTACAGTGGGACCAGACAGTACTTGGACCCGTTCTTCCAGACGTGTATATCCTTCTTAGAGACTCTTAACAGCCTGTGTAAGGCCGGCCAGGTGCATACAAAGTTCTTCCATAGGTGAAGCTCCTTGCTCGGGCTCGGTCATGGCTGTCTGCTACTGTCACGTACCTTGTGGACGAGCCTGACTTGCAGGGGATGGCCTCTCTTGCGGCTCCGACTCGAGGGTCCTGGTCGGATATACAGGAAGCACTAGAGTCAGGAGTGGCACGAGTGCCTGGCAGGATCAACAGCAGGAAGTGGGTCTGGAACTCCGGAAGCACTGTGCAGCAGAACTTTAGGCTGAGCTGGGAGGTAGACTGGAACCTGGAAGGAGCTGGATCAGCAGACTGGAACCGGATAGCAGACTGGAACACTGGTACAGCAGACTGGAACCACACAGCAGACTGGGACACAGGAAAGCAGGCTGGAACACTGGTGCAGCAGACTACAACCACACAGCAGACGGGAACCGGATCACAGACAGGAACACAGGATAGCAGGCTGGAACACTGGTGCAGCAGACTGGAACCACACAGCAGACTGGAACACAGGATACCAGCGAGCAGGGCTGGAGGGTCAGACAAGCTGGATCCATAGCCAAGCGGACTGCGGATAAGCCAGGGGGTCAGGCAGAAGAGTGGTCAGACAGGCTGAGGTCGGATGCAGGCAGAAGACAGGGATGGTCGGAGACAAGCCGGGATCAGATGCAGGTAGATAGCTAGGATAATCAGGAACAAGCCGGGTCTAGTACAGAAACAGGTTCTCAAGAAACAATACACGTAACGCTGTAGAGCAGACAGCAAGATCCCTGTGTGACAGTTCAGTTTAAATAGCCCGCCTGGCGCGCGTGCATGCTCCCGTGTGTGCGCGCACACTTGCACGCCCACACATGCGCGCAACTGTACGCCCAGGGCGCCTGTTACTGATAGGATCTTCCTGACACATAATGTGATAATAATGATATGTTTTCTCAACCTAATGATTACCAGATGTTCTGTGAAATTCCCTAATGAAGCTGAGATTTGTACTTCGCGAAACGCATTAGATTGTTTCCACCTATTGAATTGCTATCAAGCCTATGGAACATGTATATTCAATTACGTATCATGTTATGCTATGTGCTATTATGAGATAAAATTATTTTTGTATGTGATTTTAATGATTTATACTTATTATACTATATTTTTTTACCGAATTGTGTGCTCACCTTAGTGTCAGCTTTACATCCGTGAAAGTCCTACTTTTATGGGTATTTTCCCATCACACACAAAACTTTCCGTTTCAGGATGTGGATGTAAATGCTGTCCCTAGAACTGGTAATACTACCTTGTTAAGGGTATATAAGGGGTATATAACTAACATTGTGGTACTTAAGAATATTCTGTTTTACTAAGTGCATTATTTGTGTATTAGTTAAGAATGACAATCCTTGGGATATCCAGTACCAGAAACTGGGTGTGGAGATGAGGTATCATGTATAGAAGGTAAGTGGGAAGCACAAGGAAAGTTGAGAAAAATAGACAAGAGAAGGGACAAAAAAGAGGAAGGGTAAAGGGAAAGGAAGGATTAGGAAGGGTAAAATAAAGGAATACAGAAGGGATTTCAATCCTGAGGAGAGTTTTTTAAAATCTACTGGTACATAGGGGGTCATTTACTATAGCGCTATGGCGCTAATTCGCGCAAATTGCAGCGAATTAGCGCTAATTCGCGGCAATTTAGCGCTAATTCGCGGCAATTTAGCGCGAATTAGCGCTAATAGCGGTAATTCGCGCTAAAACGGTATTCACTATAGCGCTGGTGAGAAAATTCTCCCAAAATCGAATTTACTATAGCTCTCTGAAACTAAATAGAGCCCAAACCCTTACTCTGCTAAAACCTAGAGAATTGCACATGGAAATAATTTTTAGAGCATGATATAATTGCCTAAATGGTACTGAAATATGCGGTATATTATTTAAAGATTATCTGCTTTTAAACTGTGTGAAAAAGTGATTTCTACACTGAAATATCTTTAAAAGTCTGAAAAGTGAAAAATTCCCCGTTTTGGACAACTAGGTGCCAACACAACTGAGCATGCTCAGACCTGAAAATAACTCTCATTTTAACTCAAGTGTCTTTTTTACCTGGAGGTATAGTAAATACCAAAATGAGAGCTAATTAGAGAACATTTTTTGGGAGTTAAAATCTGCTCTAATTTAGTCCAAATGAAGTTTCAGTCACTGATTCTAATGGAACAATTCTAACTTTCACAAAAAAAACCTTTTAATGTTGAGATGAAATGTATCTTTCTGTGAAATACATTTTCCTTTGCAACATTGTTGCTTCTACTTAAAATATTTTGATTTTAGGAATGCTACAATGTGGAATGTTTTGATGTTTTGGTAAAATATATTTTTCTGTCACTTTCACTTGTTTTTCTTCATCTCACAACCATCTTTACCCCAAACTCACACAGGTGTCTTTACAATCCACAAACAATACCATTGCTGATGAAAATTTAAAATGAATCACAATTTTTTGTGCTTTGTATTATTTGCAAATATTCATAATTTGAGCCCAAAAATGTGATATGTGTACCAACATCAGAAATCAAAATGTCATTCCCAAAAATTTGAGGGTAATATTCTACTCTCACCCACAAAAAAACACCAAATATCACAGAATAAATCAAGAAGAATAACTCTTGAGTAATGTAATTCCATCACCTGTATGTCCATAGAAATGCAGTATTTATGTGTTTTTATGTGTATTTATGTGTAGTTATGTGTAGGAGGGTCTCACACGTGGCAGCTCTGTGGCTTAGAGGTTAGAACTTCTGCTTAGTATCTCTGAGGGTCTGGGTTCAAATCCCAACCATGTTACTTCATGTAGAGAAGTTGTCTCATTTCCCAGGTCCTATAACTATGTCTAATTGTAGTAGTTATGTGTAGGAGGGTTCCACCACCATTGTAAGTCTTTTCCAGATACACTATATAGCCAAAAGTATTGGGACGCCTGCCTTTACACACACATGAACTTTAATGGCAGCCCACTCTTAGTCCGTAGGGTTAAAATTTGATTTGGCCCACCCTTTGCAGCTAGAACAGCTTCTTGGAAGGCTGTCCACAAGGTTTAGTCTGCCTATGGGAATGTTTGATCATTCTTCCAGAAGTGCATTTGTGAGGCCAGGCACTGATGTTGGATGAGAAGGCCTGGCTTGCAGTCTCTACTCTAATTCAGCCAAAGGGTGTTCTATCGGGTTGAGGCCAGGACTCTGTGCAGGCCAGTCAAGTTTCTCCACCCCAAACTTGCTCATCCATGTCTTTATGGACCTTGCTTTGTGTACTGGTGTGCAGTCATGTTGGAACAGGAAGGGGCTTTCCCCAAACTGTCCCCACAAAGTTGGGAGCATGAAATTGTCCAAATTGTCTTGGTATGCTGACGCCTTAAGAGTTCCCTTATCTGAAACTAAGAGGCCAAGCCCAACCCCTGAAAAACAACCCCGCACCATAATCCCCCTCCACCAAATCATTTGGACCAGTGCACAAAGCAAGGTCCATAAAGACATGGATGAGTGATTTTGGGGTGGAGGAACTTGACTGGCCTGCACAGAGTCCTGACGTCAACACAACAGAACACCTTGGGGATAAATTAGAGAGGAGACTGTAGGTCAGGCCTTCTTGTCCAACTTCAGTGCCTGACCTCACAAATGCACTTGGAAGAATGGTCAAACATTCCCATAGACACACTCCTAAACCTTGTGGACAAGAAGAGTTGAAGCTGTTATAGCTGCAAAGGGTGGGCCAAATGAGTTTTGAACCCAATACTAATACTGGGATGCCATTACAGTTCATGTGTGTTTAAAGGCAGGCATCCCAATACTTACGCCAATATACTGTATATTGCTTGTGACACTGAGCATGGCTATGGACTTAGGGCTAGTTCACACCACAGAGATGCAGAGAACATGTGTGGGTCTGCCCTGGTGGCTAAGTGGGTAGCAGTTCTGTCTAGCAGCACCTGGGATGTTGGTTCACTTCCACCAACATGCTAATGCTTGTGTTGAAGTTTATATGTTCTCCCTGTGTGGGTTTCTCACCACAATCTAAAGACATGCTGGCATCTTATTTGTCTCCTGTCGAAATAGGTTCTAATGTAAGAAAGTTAATTTTGGACTTTATATTGGAAGCTCATTGCAGCCAGGGACTGATATTAATGTTTATTAGCACTAATCATGCCCAGGGACTTGGACATTTCAAATTTTAGGGTTTACACTGCACAGGTACATATGCTTAGAAAACTTTTGCTTTGTTTATGTGGATGCAAATGGACTTTGATCTTTGTCCCATAGTTGGAGATTTGATGCACATAGCCAAGGCTAACACAGTTGCGAATACTATTATGTGTTCCTGCTCATCAGGTGCAATCACTTTAGACATACATGAAGAGACAGATTGAAAGATACTGGTGGGCGTGTACTTCTATTGGGTGTGTCAGTGTGCTAACAATACAACCTCTCTTATATAAAGGCCTGCAGTAGGGGGGTTCGTTTGGCCTGAGAAGGTCAGGTTTTTTGTTGTGATGGAGAAGGAATGATATTGGGAGATTTGATGAAATTCTTGTGCATTTTTTCAATCAAAAGTGGGTTTATGTGGCCATGCTGTCAATGTTGTGTGTGTATTGTTCCTGTCTGATCATGCAAACATCGTTTGGAAGCATCTGCTGACCTACTATTTTTGATCTCGTTTAATTGTGTACACCGAAATGCAGCTTCCAGTAGAACATGGTCACCAATGTATGTATGTGTGGATTGTGGGCTGGTGGTGGGTGTTTTGAATAAGTCTTTTGCAATATTATGTTGGAATGCTTTGTAAGAATGACTGTTAAGTATGTTTCTATAATCTTTCAGATAATAATGTGATGTGTTGCCCGTTATACACTGAAATTAAAGCTGTGTGCACTCTAAGGTTTTGTCTAATTTTAGATTGTAAGCTCCTATGAGCAGGGCCCTTAAAATTCCGTTGCTAAATGTAGTACCATATATCCTGTCCAAATTTTTTTGAAGCTAGTAAATGTAAATTTATTTTTTTTCTGCTGGTAAAATAAAAGAACATTGAGCTCTTGTTGTGGTGTCGGGTTTTTTTTTTTCCTTCTACTTTTCTTTCTTTCGTTTTTGTGGGTGGTGGTTTTGGGAAAGTGCAATATCTCTTTTATATTTTATTTCAATATGTATTTGTGCACCAAAAAACTAATCTCTTTGCCCTGGTTCACATGCTACTTTGAAATTGTGCTACTTCACTTGAAGTAGCATGATTTCAAAGTAGCAAGGTCAGCGTGATTTCAGGTGGCTTCATACACAAATGTCTATTGAAGTCGTACCTGAAATCGGCAAAAATAGTGCAGGAACTACTTTAGCAAATTGATGCGGTGCCACAAAAAAAATGTTGCATCAATTGGAACAGTGCCAGTGCCATTGCCAATAGTCACGCGATTTGATCTCTCAAATCGCATGACCAATCGCTCCAATGTAAACCTAGGCTTCTGCACAACTGCAAGTTAATGATAAAGGTGGAATCTTTATATATAACAGCTGTGGAGAATTGCAGGTAATGAATTCAGCTGGTGGATAGGCAGTGTTTGAATCTGTCAGCTTTGGTTCACATTGGTGTGATTTGACATGTCAAATCTGTGGCAATTGCACTGTTCTAATTAGTGCGATTTGTATTGATATTGGTGCAGAAACCTGCAACGATGTCTCTGATGTTGCACCCACAGTCGGGACTGACATGCAGGAATGAAATTGTGGGAGTTCAGCTGTACGCTTTCCTCCTGCTGTCAGTGTGAACCAGGGCTCAAACTGGGCCTTTTGCCTTTGTAATTCAGCTGCTGCTAACCCAGGGACACCATTTCTTAGCAAACTCCCTTAAGTTTACCTTCAAATATATGTAGAAATACAGATTTGCATATCTGAAAATAAAAAAATACTAATCATGGTTGAGATCAAATATTCGCAGCTGCAATGTGGTTTCACCTTCTGACCTGGAAATTAGTCATTGTATGCACCCGGAAGTTCTTGTGCTGGTCAGGATCTCAATCTAGGTGGACATGGCGAGGTCTCTTTAGCAGAGAGGAGGCGCTGCTCATTGGCCGGGTAAGTGTAGGATATGTACTTGTACTTAATCAATGCGGGGGTGGATGTCATAGTTAGATTTGGTGTGGGTGGGGTTCATTGATTTGTTTGGCATCACCACACATTTGCTTCCGTCCCATGTGCACACATCACTTCCTGCATTTGTTCTGCTGATGTAAATCAGTAAGGACTATGCAAGTATAAATGAGAGCTCCTTTTATTAAAATATATATGACTTGTTTCACAGCTGGGCGAATTTTCCAGCAAATTTGGACCTCTGAGTTGCATGGCAAGTTGTACCCCATGATTCTCAATGACAACCATTCATATCTGTGCTACTTTAAGTCGCACCAACTTCAAAGTAGTCCCTGTACTACTTTGGTGTGACTTGAGGTATATCGGGTACAATATTACACAGGCATTCCCAGAAGTTGGGGCCAAGTTGCAGCGGCAAAGTGGCAGCAAAATAGTGTGACTTTCAGGTCGCAGCAGTGTGAATGAGATTCAAGGATAACACCTTTTGAATTTGGCCCTATTGTCACTTGTGCATCCTGAAAGTGTAACAAATTCGTCCCTGCACTACCTTGGTTTGACTGATGCAATTTGAGGTCCATACACCACAAGATTACACAGACATTGCTTCAAGTCATGACAAAGCTGTGCAAATGGGGCCTTATTCAAAGGTGTTATCAATTAATCGCATTAGGTTACTTTCACACTTGGGTGACTTTTCATGGAGCTTTGGACCTCAGAGTCACATGAAAAGTTGTCCCCCTTGATTTCCATTAATATTTATTGGAGCTGCACGATTAATCGTCATCGTAATTTTTTTCCCCTTTACGATCTTGAAAAAAGCGTTTCACGATTCTTGCTATTGCAAAGAACTCTCTCTGCTCTTCTGAAGCCACAGCTGAAAAAACAGGAAGTCTGTCAAGAATTAGAACATTCTTTATCAGTGAACTTGACTAGAAACCTTGTAACAATTTGTCAATTAAATAGAATTCTGTGTAAGTGAGGAAAGTTTAACCACTTAAACACTAAACATTTTTCTGACATTTGTTGGTTTCAGGTTAAAATCATTTTTTTTTTGCTAGAAAATTACTTAAAACCCCCCAACATTATATATATATTTTTAGTAGAGACTCTAGAGAATAAAATGGTGGTTGTTACAATATTTTATGTCACACTGTATTTGCGCCTTTCAAATGCAATTTTTTTTGGAAAAAATTACTTTAATGATTTAAAAAAAAGAAAAGAAAAGTTAGCCCAATTTCTTGTGGGATAATGTGAAAGATTTTATGTCACGAGAATCGTGATCTTTTTATTCTAAGCAAAAAAATTGTGATTCTCATTTTGGCCAGAACCGTGCAGCTCTAATATCTATGCAACTTCACCCATGTTCACATAGGTCTGAATTGACATGTCAAATTGTAGGCCAAATCAGCGCCTATTGATGGCAATGGAACTGTCCAAATTGGTGCGACGCCACAACAATTCCCAAAAGTAGTTCCTGCACTACTTTGGGCGACTTCAGGGGGCGATTTCTTACCTCCCAACTTTTTGAGATGGGTATAAGGGACACCTATTAGCAAAAGTAGGTAGGCATAGGACACCTTCTTAAAGGAGAACAGTTGGGACCTATGTGATTTCACTAGCCATTTGTGCAGGAAAGTGCACTGATGTCTCTGAAATCGCTGACAAAGTCAGGCTGAGTCACACTTGTGCAACTTTGGACATCAGAGTCGTATGACAAGTCATACCCCATGATTTTCAATGTGTACCATTCATATCTGTGCGACTTCAAGTAACACTGACTTCAACGTAGTCCCTGTACTACTTTGGTCTGACTTTGATGCGAGTTGAGGTCCATAGACCTCAAGTTTACACAGGCATTCCCTGGAATTGCGGCAAAATTGCTGATGCAAAATCATGGGAAAGTTGCGTGTCTTTCCCTGCGACTCCTGCGTCCATAGACCTCAAGATTACACAGGCATTGCTTAAAGTCGCATTAAAATCTCGCAACTTTCAGGTTGCACAAGTGTGAAAGGTGCCTAAGTCACTGTGCTGAGTACTATTTTATACCTAGAATATAAAGTAGTCCCACCATCAAACACTAGTAAACATATGTTCTCAATATAATTGTGCTCAAATGGCTGAAAATCACACAGATGGTATCACCTACTGAAAGCTTGCATTGTACTCAGCAGCGTATGCTGAAAAGAGGCGAACGCCTATTAGCCAATGCCACATCGGCACATCGGCATGAGCATGGTTGTTACTATAATATTAATGCCTGAAATGCAAAACATTCTTGTATTGAATCAAACATTAGTAAATGTATTTTCTCTGTAGGTAAGTGCTCAGCTCTGTAGCATAGCGGTATACCCTGCTGCCCCCAAAAGTTCAAGCCATGAACTCAAATCCCACTGACAGCATTACCTCCCAGAAGTGTGCATTGTACTCAGAAGCATAATTAGCCAAAGCACATCAGCTTGCTTTATTCCATATTTTAACTCTTCAAATGCATGCAATGGTATGTACTTATTCAATAATATTATGGTATGGAATTCCAAAATTCAAGGGAAAAAATGTCGTAGGGTCCCCCCAGTACATACCAGGCCCTTCGGTATGGACTTTAAGGGGAACCCCACACCAAATTGTAAAATAAATTTGATGTGGGGCCCCCCAAAATCCATACCAGACCCTTATCCGAGCATGCAGCCTGGAGGTCAGGATAGGGGGGGACGAGTGAGCACCCTCCCCTTCTGAACCTTACCAAGCCACATGCCCCAAAGCACCTTTTCCCCATGTTGATGGGGACAAGGGCCTCTTCCCGACAACCCTGGTCGGTGGTTGTCGGTCTGCAGGCAGGGGGTTTATCAGAATCTGGAAGCCCCCTTTAAAAAGTCGGCTCCCAGATCCTGCCCCCTATGTGAATAGGTATAGGGTACATTTTACCCCTACCCATTCACCAAAAAAAGCAGTGAAATGTAAAAAAAATCAATAGCCGGTTTTTGACAAGTCCTTCATTGTAAAATAGCTCCGAGCTGTCTTCTTCCCTTGGCCATCTTCTCCAGACGCTGTCTCTCCCTCCTCCATCTTCTCCCCGAGCTGTATTCTCCCAGAGCCGTCTCTCCTGCCGCTGCCATGTTCTCAATCTGCTGTCTTCTTCCGCACCGCTGGTTACCCGCTAATAAAAAAAAGCTGCTCTTTTTCCATGGTGATCTTCCTCTGCTGTGTTGTCACCCGCTGTGTGGCGTCTCTTACATAGCCATGGAGCGGACTTTCCGGGTGACATTATCGGATGGCCACAGAAGACCGCCACAAGAAGAGCGGCTTTTTTTTTTATTAGTGGGTAACCGGCTGTCCTGAAGAACACATCAGCGGGGAAGATGGTGGCAGCAGGAGAGACAGCTCGGGGAGAAGAAACATCAAACACTAGTGAATGTATTTTCTATGTATTTTCTATTTATGACTGTGCTACACCCAATAGGCTAGCAGTCAGCACTTCTACCTTGAAGAACTCATGGGTTCAAATCCCACAGAGAAATACTAAAAGATTGAATTAGTGAAAAAAAAAGCAAATGACTATTAGCCAATTAGCCAAAGTAGCATATGCTGAAAATAGGTGAATGCCAATTAGCCAATGCACTTTAAATTTGGCTGATTATATTAACTCTTCAAATGCATGCAATGATATGTAAGTATTCAATACTATTATGGTGTGAAATTCCAAACACCACTCACTAACTAATGGGCAGATTACATTTTTTTGTTTGTTCATTTTAATTCGCTTGTGCACTGAAAAAATAAACACAGCTGGGGGATGGTAGGTTGGCTGGTATTTGAACTTGTACCGTGAGTGCTGTGGAGACATCTGAGCAGACTACTAAGCCATTGTGCTAAGTATGAGACCTACATAATAGTGTAGTATGATTAAAGAATGAAAATAAATAATTACCGCTTTATAGTCACCTAAATAAAAAAATAAAAAACAACATACAACAAATAGGTAACCTAAATGTTTAATACATGTAACTTTACAGAATAGCAGACATTACTATGTAATAATCATTCATAACTGCATTAGTTAGCAAAAGAAGGAAAGAAATAGGAATACTAATTGCAACATACATCAATAGATGCACACGAGGTAGAGCACATCTCACATAAAAATGTTTCTTTCACATACATGGATCATGGCTACAGTACACTGCTATATAACAACTTGATAAGAATTGGCATTTGTATATACGCGGAAGCGCTAATTAGCGGCAATTTAGAACTTTCAAACGTTTGTTCTCCACTTATATCGCTGATTTTCATGCGCAAATTCGCCGTTTTGTTTCCATTTGGCTAAAATTGGCTCTATTATTTGCCATAGTGCCCAGTACTTCCTGGAGTTATAGTAAATGACCCCCATAGTGTATAATCCAAGGTTCGCAAATTGAGTGTAATTTAGACAGCTAGTTGTTTAAGATGACAACTCTTTTTTTTAAAGGTCATACAAACTTGGATACAAGATTTGAATTCCTCAAAAGGAATGGCTTACTTATTCCATGACTTGAAGATCATTTGCTTCACAGTGTTAAAGACATAGGTGAGTAAATAAAACTACATTTTGGTGCAGTCTTTCTCTTTTTTATTTAAAGTGGTTTCCACTAGGTTTTTCTGGATGGGTCTATATAAAAAGGTGTAGGTCAGTTGGTACGTATGAGACCAGAAGAAGCTTACCTTTTGGACAATTCCATCAGATGTGTCTAAACTCTGCACTGCAACCCCTAAAGCACAGAGGACAGTAGCCAGGGACATGGTGTGAGAGTCAAGAGGGGACAGGGTACCAAATTATAAATATGTGCAATTAGTTTCGGTCCGAATACAAATTCAGACATGTTTTTGGGTATTTGGAGATTTGGATGTATCCGAATTTTCAAATAAAGTAGTAACAAATAGTAACAAATTTCATCGAAATTCTTTAAAATTAATTTTGTTTATTAAATGTCAAACTAATTCCAAATTTTCAGATTGATTAAAATTTGAAACCTTTAAAAAAATGATCGACCAATTTGAATTCTGTGTGACGAATAGCTGCTTATTTAGCAGTGGGCCGGGAAGCCAGCCGCTGTATCCTTAACAACCAATACCTCATCAATGTAAAGAAAACAATGCCCGCAATAGAAAATTCAGGAAAAAAAAAAAGCGTAGGGTCCCCTCCCAATCTATACCAGACCCTTAGAGCTCTTTCTGGGGTGGTTTGCAGGCGTTATTGCGCTAAAAATACCGCCTGCAAACCGACCCAAAACAGCCTCTACTGTTTGTTCAGTGTGAAAGCCCGAGGGCTTTCACACTGAAGCGGTGTGCTGGCAGGAGAAGAAAAAAACTCCTTCAAGCCACATCTCTGGAGCAGTGAAGGAGCGGTGTATTCACCGCTCCTAAACCGCTCCTGCCCATTGAAATCAATGGGGCAGCGCGGCTATACCCCGGCAATACCGCAGCTATAGCCGCCCTATGCGAGCGGTTTTAGCCCTTTTTTCGGCCGTCAGCGGGGGTTAAAACCGCACCGCTAGCAGCCGAATACCGTGGCAAAAACGACAATAAAACAGCGCTAAAAATAGTGCTGTTTTACCGCCGACGCCCCCACCGTCCCAAGAGGGAAAGGGGCCTTAGGTTATAATTGCATCACAAAGATATGCAATTAGAAAAGATCATTATATAAATGCTGGGAGAAATAAAGTGAAATCATACTCCTAAACAAATGCTCCAGCACATTTTTCCTTGCAAGCACATTTTTTTTTTTATGGTTAAGTTTCCCATCATGAGATTTTTTCCAGTTGGGTTTTTTTCCAGTGCATGTTCTCTACTCTTGCTGACAGTTCATCATTGCATGATTTTCTTATACGTTTTAGAGCATATCTTTGAAAAGCATTCTGATCAATATTACCAATGACATTGGTAGGGCAAAGTAAGCAGTTCTGGTATTTGTGCATTTTAAACATGTAGATGCTTTTAGAAATGGCCATCAGTTTTGATTATGTAAAAATGTAAATAATGTAAAAATCACATCACTGGTGTAGGTTCTTATTAGGCATGAACACAAAAAGTATTGTTTTAGAGCAACAGAATTATAAAAAGATAGAGCATTTTTACACAAACTAGTTGATAAAAAGAGGGGAGACAAAAATATGTAAAGAAAAAAAATACTGCAAATAATCCTGTGAGTGTTTGATTTACTGTAAGTACATTAAAGTGACCTGTGCAGCCGAGGCTGAGCCCAAATAAGGCAACCTCAGGGCAAAAGGCTAGTCTCCAGGATTGCCTATAGACTCCTCTCACCCGTTACGTAACGGGTGACCCCGCCTCCCTCTGACGTCACAGGGAATGCCACAGGGAAGTCCCCATCAAGTCCCCATGCATCAGAGGGGGGCGGGGTCACCGGACAAGACGAGAAGCATCACGCAGCGGGAGCCTCCCATCATGGTGGATGCAGAGCAGCCCTAAAAGAAGAAAAAGGGAAGAAGACGCCACGGAGGAAGATGCCAGACGAGGACACCGGAGGAAGAACCAGAAGAAGAAGAAGAAGATGGAGAAACTGATGGAAGAAAGAAGATAGAAGGTAGAAGAAAGAAGAAGCATTTAAATAAAGGAATTGTCAAAAACTGTCTCTTGTCATTTTTAACATTTTTGACACTTTTTTTGTGAAATGGTAGGGGTACTTTTGTACCCCCTTACCATTTCACACAGGGAGGAGGGCCGGGATCTGGGGGTCCCCTTGTTAAAGGGGGCTTCCAGATTCCGATAAGCCCCCCGCTCGCAGACCCCCACAACCGCCAGGCAAGGGTTGTGGGGATGAGGCCCTTGTCCCCATCAACATGGGGACAAGGTGTTTTGGGGGGCTACCTCAAAGCACCCTCCCAATGTTGAGGGCATGTGGCCTGATATGGTTCAGGAGGGGGGGCGCTCTCTCGTCCCCCCTCTTTTCCTGTGGCTCGCCAGGTTGCGTGCTTGGATAAGTGTCTGGTATGGATTTTGGGGGGACCCAACGCCATTTTTTCTTTTAATTTTGGCACGGGTTCCCCTTAAAATCCATACCAGACCTGAAGGGTCTGGTATAGATTTTGAGGGGGACCCCACGCCATTTGATTTTTAAATTTTGTTCGGGGTTCCCCTAAATATCCATACCAGACCTGAAGGGCCTGGTATGGAATTTAGGGGGACCCCCACATCATTATTTTTTAAATTTTGGTTCGAGGTTCCCCTGTGGGGAATTCCCATGCCATTTTTATCAATGAACTTTTATGTGTATTGTCGGACTGGCAATTCATTAATAGCCACGAGTAGTTTTAAATGACTTTTTTCCTTTGAAATGTCATTTTGCTGTCAGACTGTTCTAAACACGGGAAACATGCTCCCCTTTACAGGCATACTATAGACACCCCCCAGTACGAAATTTAAAGAAATATTACACTTTCATTGTTTCACTTTAAGCATTATTAAAATCACTGCTCCCGAAAAAAAAACGCCATTTTTAAAACTTTTTTTTGCATTGATCCATGTCCCCTGGGGCAGGACCCAGGTCCCCAAACACTTTTTATGACAATACCATGCATATAAGCTTTTAAAATTAGCACTTTTGATTTCTCCCATAGACTTTTAAAGGGTGTTCCGCGGCTTTCGAATTTGCCGCGAACACCCCAAATTGTTTGCTGTTCGGCGAACTGGCGAACAGCCGATGTTCGAGTCGAACATGAGTTTGACTCGAACTCGAAGCTCATCCCTATTCAGCAGCAACATCACCAAACCATGTTCTAAATCTCATGTAGTAGAAGCAGAAATACCTTTGATGATCTCATCCTGCAGCAGCTGAAAGGCTTTTGCCATGGGTACATACCAAGAAGACCATTACTAATTTTCAGCATGAATTCAAGACAAAAGTTAGATTTTTGAGTACTGCTTAGACACAATAAACATTAAAAGAGAAGTAAAGGATTCTTTTAGTTAGAATAATACTTACCTCAGTGGATGCAGCATCGGTCCGATGCTGCATCTGTCCTCTGGCGCCTCTGCACTGAGAACCGAGCAATCGAACATTGCCGATCACACGGTTTTCAGATCTCCCTGAGCAGAGAGCCGCAGACTGTCAGTCACAGCTCTCTGCTCTTCTCCCTCCTTGCTCATTGAAGCTCTGGGCTGTGGAAGGGGCAGCCGGCTCAGGTTGTCATCGGCTCGCTGAGAGGCTGAGACGGGTGTCAGTCCAGGCACCTGGCGGATCCAGACTTCATTGTTGCGATGACACAGTGCCTGGACTGACATCCATGATGTCAGCAGAGAGCGGACTTCAGCCCGCCCTCTGCTGAAAACTGGTCACAGGAGTGCAAAACGAACCGCACTCCTGTGATCCATTGGAGAAGTACAGCCAAACAAGCTTTGGCTGGACTTCTTTAACATTCTATTCATCTTCCCCATAATCTAGAAAATCTTCAGGTTCAGGATATTGAAGAACAAAAATATAAATAGCAGTTAATATAAAATATCATTCTTCACTTAAAGGTCATGCCTCTTATTTCATGCAGCAGAACTGTTGATTAGAGTAGTGTTCAAGGGGGCTTGTTGGATAGCTGGTTGTGTTAGAGAGTGTCAGTCTGACTCCCTGGTGCTGTCAGCGCAGGTGTTTTTAATCCTTGCTGGAACAATTACCAGTTAAAATGATAGTAAAAAACAACATATTTAATTACTGTATACGCAGGCTGACTGCATAACATTATTAAATTAAAGAGGTTCAATAGGACTTTAAGGCTGGGTTCACACTGGTCCGACAAATGCTCCAACATTGGGAGCTCATGTCGCATGACGTGTGAAATGTAATGTTTCCCTATGGGAGCCGTCCTAACTGGTCCGACACAAGTCGTTCCGACTTTAGAAATGCTCCCTGTACTACTTTGGTCCGACTTTAAACCTACTTCAGCCTATTGACTATCATTGAAGTCGGATCAAAGTCGGATTGCCGTCTTGCATGATCCGACTTCGGCACGCGACTTGTGCTCAGATGATCTTGAGGGGGAACTCTGCGCCAAATTTTAAATAAAAATCCGGCATGGGTTCCCCCTCCAAGAGCATACCAGGCCCTTGGGTCTGGTATGGACCTTGAAGGGAACCCCCTACGCCGAAAAAACGGCGTGGGGGGTCGCCCCCAATCCATACCAGACCCTTATCCGAGCACGCAGCCCGGCCGGACAGGAATGGGGGTGGGGACG
Organism: Lithobates clamitans; assembly: GCA_037952925.1. Lineage (NCBI taxonomy): Eukaryota > Metazoa > Chordata > Amphibia > Anura > Ranidae > Lithobates > Lithobates clamitans. The sequence goes on from JBBGZY010000314.1 coordinate 5,286,285, forward strand.
AGCGAGCGCCCCCCCCCCCCTCCTGAACTGTACCAGGCCGCATGCCCTCAACATGGGGGGTGGTGCCTTGGGGGAGGGGGCGCGCTGCGGCCCCCCCACCCCAAAGCACCTTGTCCCCATGTTGATGAGGACAAGGGCCTCTTCCCGACAACCCTGGCCGTTGGTTGTCGGGGTCTGCGGGCGGGGACTTATCGGAATCCGGGAGCCCCCTTTAATAAGGGGGCCCCCAGATCCCGGCCCCCCACCCTATGTGAATGAGTATGGGGTACAGCGTACCCCTACCCAATCACCTAGGAAAAAAGTGTCAATTTAAAAAAAAACACTACACAGATTTTTAAAGCATTTTATTAGACAGCTCCGGGGGTCTTCTTCCGACTTCGGGGGTCTCTCCGGTTCTTCTCCACGCTCTCCGGATCTTCTGCCGGGCTCCTCCGCTCTCTTCTGCTCTTTTGCCGCTCTTTTGCTAAAGCGGAGGAGCCTGGTCTTCAATCTTCTGCCTTCTGCCTTCTGCCCTCTTCTCCTGATGTTGACACGACGCTCTCTGGGGCTAGAATGCTCTCTGTGCGCTCTGCTCTGATTTATATAGGCGGTGACCCCGCCCCCTTAAGCCGTCACAGTCCCTGGGCATGCTGGGACTGTGACGTTTTAGGGGGCGTGGTCATCACCCGATGACCACGCCCCCTTATGCCGTCATAGTCCCAGCATCCCAGCCGCAGCGCGCCCCCTCCCCCAAGGCACCACCCCCCATGTTGAGGGCATGCGGCCTGGTACGGTTCAGGAGGGGGGGGGGCGCTCGCTCGTCCCCACAACCCAATCCTGTCCGGCCGGGCTGCGTGCTCGGATAAAGGTCTGGTATGGATTGGGGGCGACCCCCCACGCCGTTTTTTCGGCGTAGGGGGTTCCCTTCAAGGTCCATACCAGACCCAAGGGCCTGGTATGCTCTTGGAGGGGGAACCCATGCCGGATTTTTATTTAAAATTTGGCGCAGAGTTCCCCCTAAAGATTCATACCAAACAATGCCGGGCATTGGCGGGGATCCAAGTCGGATCCCCGTTCATTGAAAGTCGGACACATGCCGGCTTCATGTCGCAGGGCAAAGTCGGATCCAAAGTAGGACGGCTGTCGTGTTGCACCAGTGTGAACCCAGCCTAAAACAATACAATCAAAAATGTAAAATAACTTTACATAACTACATACAGACCGCCTATGTTTGCTTCATCTTTAGGGCGATGTCACAGAGGGTCTTTTCATGTCATTGATATTGTTAAGTTATAATTCCCACTACGAAAATATTTAGGACAAAGCTAATAGGAAACATCCTGACCATGTCACAAACACAACTTAAAGAAAATCCTTCTGTCTGACAGCATAATAAGCATGAAATTACTAACAGAAAAAAGCCCTTATGGGATACCTCCCTTCTAATCTACTTGGATAGTTTTTAAATAGCACAGTCATGCTATTAAAATAAGATTTCATTAATCAGCAATTTATACTACAGTTGTAAATGCATGGGACAAACAACCTTCTAAAATTTATGCTACATGATTAGCATGTGGTAGCCTTAAAATGGCCAAAATCAAAGTATTGTAGAGAGTAATTTTCACTGAATCTCTACTAAATTCTAATGTGTACCTTAAACTAAGGGGAACAGTTTTGTATCATGAGTGAGATATCCAGCACTATGCTTAAAGTGTTACTAAACCCACAACAGTAAAAACAGTCTGTATATGCAGTAAAGCATGCTTGTTATACTCATTGTGGAACCTAAGGAGTTAATCCTCTGCATTGTGTAAAAAAGGCTGTTTGATCATGTCTCCTCTGATCTTCACCTTCTTCCAGTGTCTCCAACTCATCTCAGAATATTATAGAGGGAAGCTGCTCATGCTCAGTTTGTTGTATATTGCTACAGAGATTTTTTTTTTCTTGGGAGAGTGCATGTGATCAGCACAGGGCTAATCAGTTCTGTCCAGACAGAGGGTCAGGGGTCCTGCAGTCTTATAGGACAGTGAGTGCAGAATTAAAACTTCTCCTACAAGCTTTAACCAGACACTAATGTAAGTCACAAGACTGCTCTAACTGCTGATGAGAAAATATATTTAGCAGTTTATATTTACTAAAACTATTGCAGTCCCATGTTCTGTGTACTGTGGGAGACCAGATATAGTGAATGCAGAGTCTTGGGTTTAGTAATACTTTAACTAACACTGTAATTTGGGGTAATTTAGGAACATAATTGAGATACAAAAAATTACCATGTGGCTTAGACATTAAGATGATTTTAAAATCATTTTTTAAATAAAAAATCATGTTTTAAAAAATATGTACCTTCTCAAGGCAGAAAAAAATAAAACAATTAGGTAAAACTGATAACAAGGTTTTTTTTTCTTTTCATTTTTATTGCATTCTTTATTTTAACCGGTTCCCGACCGGCGCACACCGATGTACGTCAGCAGAATGGCACAGCTGGGCAAATGTGCATACCTGTACGTCCGCTTGAATTTGCCTTCGTGCGCGCCGCCCGGGAGCTCTGTGAGTCGAGACGCGGGTTCCCTGGACTCGATCGCCGCGGGGATACCCGCGATCGCCTCACGGAGAGGACGAACGGAGAGATGCTAATGTAAACAAAGCATCTCCCCATTCTGTCTAGTGACAGTGTCACTGATCTCTGCTCCCTGTGATCGGGAGCAGAGATCAGTAACGTGTCACACATAGCCACACCCCCCCACAGTTAGTAACACTCCCCAGGACATACTTAACCCCTCCCTAGCCCTCTAGTGGTTAACCCCTTCACTGCCAGTGTCATTTACACAGGAATCAGTGCATTTGTATAGCACTGATTGCTGTATAAATGACAATGGTCCCAAAAATGTGTCAAAAATGTCCGATGTGTCCGCCATAATGTCGCAGTCACAATAAAAATCGCTGATCGCTGCCATTACTAGTAAAAAAAAAATAATAATAAAAATGCCATAAAACTATCCCCTATTTTGTAAACGCTATAACTTTTGCGCAAACCAATCAATAAACACTTATTGCGATTTTTTTTTACCAAAAATATGTAGAAGAATACGTATCAGCCTAAACTGAGGGAAAAAAATGTTTTTTAAATATTTTTTGAGGATATTTATTATAGCAAAAAGTAAAAAATAATGCGTTTTTTTCAAAATTGTCACTATTTTTTTGTTTATAGCGCAAAAAAGAAAAACTGCAGAGGCGATCAAATACAACCAAAAGAAAGCTCTATTTGTGGGGGAAAAAGGACATCAATTTTGTTTGGGAGCCACGTCGCACGACCGCGCAATTGTCAGTTAAAGCAACGCAGTGCCGAATCGCAAAAAGGGCTCTGGTCAGGAAGGGGGTAAATTCTTCCGGGGCTGAAGTGGTTAAGATTTATAGGCTTGATGTGATACAACAATGATACAGCATGGTACAGTACATTTTGTTACATCTACAGTGACTATTCCATAAAGTAGTACAACAACTGCTCAGTTCAAATATATGGTATCGTCAAGCATTGTGTATAAAAAAACAAAAATACTGCAAATTTAAAGACATAAAAGACAATACCATTGTATTCCAACCCGAGTTAGGAGTTGAAGGATGCTTGGTGGGTGGAGATACCATGGGTCACCAGTACCATAGTATGGAAACCAATTATAACAGTAAACAATACTGGGGAAAAGGATCAAACAGGACAAGAGGGAAAGTAAGTCCTAGGTGGGTAAGCAATGATGATAGGGAGTAAGGGTAGCGAATATACACAAGGGCAGGGGAGAGGGCTAAACAAAAGGAAAGGAAGAGTAGGGAGGGTATGTCAGGTGAAAGGTATCAGTAACCCCCAGAGCAGCGCTCAGAGGAAGAGGAGGGGATAGATTAGATATAGAAGGAGGGTGAGGTGTAGCAGAGTGAAGAAAGAGATGGTAAGTAGTTAAGGAGCCAGAGGACTTAATCCTGTGATAGGACAGGTGGTGTTACAGGAGCAAGCAAAGCACAACACCAGAGGAGCTAGTTAAATTCTTCTGTAAGTAGGTATTTCATCAGTTAAACCAAGTCTTATGAAACTTAGAATCTGTAACTTATTTAGGGAGCTAGACTATTTTCTTAAACATGGAAAAACCACTGTTGCACTTTTGGTAAAGTATAGGATTTCCACATCTCTGGTATACATGTGATCCCATGCATTAATGTATCCCAACCCATGCGGATACATGCAGAGCATACCAGGTCCATTTGGTGACTAACCACAGCATTCTTGTATGCTTTTATGGGAACCATATTGTGATATGGGACAAAGAATGCCTGTTTATTTGGACTATTGTATGAATCTGTGTCAAAAAGGTTTGAACAGCAAAAGATAGGCAGCATGTCAGCAGGTGATAAGCTGCATCTCCTGCATGTTTTCAGGGGAAATGAAGGGTAAATGGTGTGTAGTGTGGTTGGTGTGCGATACCAGCATGTCATTTATTTTTTTTAGCTGATATATACTTTTTTTTCCATAAAGATTTTATTGAAGGTATACAGAATTGAGTAAATACAAGGTATTACAGAAACAGTGAGTAAAATATGACAAACACTTTATAATGAGTTCCATGAAGGTTTTATACTTGTCAGCATGTCACTTTATAATTGTTACTAATATCCTACTATCTATTGCAGTTTGAAAACTTGTAAGATACAAACATTTTAGTTCATTATTTAAGTGAAAGGGTGATTTAGATGTCTCTTCCTCAATGCTCTAATAAGCATAGTGGGGTTTGAGAGGTCCTCAAAGGTAATAGAATAGTTTGTAGGTGAGGAGAGAGAGCATGTCTCATTCAAAGTGAGTCAACATATGGGTGAAGGCAGATGCAGCAGATAGGGATTGGAGAAAATGTGTTACCTAGGTTTGTAGGTTTTCTTGCAGAATCCTTAACCACTTAAAGTGGTTGTAAACCCTTTACAACCACTTTATACTACAGGCAAGCCTATAATTAGGCTTACCTGTAGCTACACTGGATATCTCCTAAAACTGCACAGTTTAGGAGACATCCCTGTATTTGCATGTGCTGACGTCATCGGCACATGCGCACTTAAGCAAACTGAAGCAATGGCATGTATGTGTCATTGCTTCAGTTGTACTGTGCCGTTACCGGCGGATCCCGCGCACATGCACGGGAGTGATGTCAACGCGCCTCCGGCCAATCACAGTGCCGGAACTGCGATACCCGGAAGTAACCCTCCCGGGGGGTGTGGGTCGCCGGAGTGGTGAATGCAGGGCCGGTACTACCACTAGGCAAACTAGGCAGCCGCCTAGGGTGCACTGCTGCCTAGGGCGCCCAGCCACTGGTGTTCCTACTCTCTTCTCTCTGAAGCAAGCAACTAAGTCTCAGTATCAGCAGGCAACCACCACTCACACATAGTGTTAGAGGCGCAGTGGCGGTAGAGGACTGTGTCTGTGTCCCGAATGAATGTAAGCAAGCAAACATTCATTGATGGGGGCTGGTGAGGCTGCATTTGATAGGCGCTGGTGAGGCTGCATTTGATGGGCGCTGGTGAGGTGGGGTATACACGGGCAGGGAAAGGGGGGTGGGGTCAGGGGTAGAGCCAAGGGGGTCTGCAAAATGAGGTTTCTCCTAGGGTGTCAAAAATCCTTGCACCAGCCCTGGGTGAATGAGGACCGCTGCGGGGGCTTCGATCTCCAGTAAGTAATTCATAATGAGCTAGTATGCTATGCATACTAGCTCATTATGCCTTTGTCTTGCAGGTTTTTTTCTTAGGATTTTTTAAACGTGTTTACAACCACTTTAACGACTGCACCATAGCCGAATGATGGCTACAGTGCGGCTTGATAATTCTGGGAGGGCGTACATTGACGTCCTCCCAGAATCGGCTCCCGGGTATATCCATGACCGCCGGGTCCAGAGGACCCAGTGCATCACAGATCACGGTAAATGGCTGCTGACAGTGGCCATTTACCATGTGATTGATCCATCAAATGACGGAGCAATCACTTGTAAACAAACCAGCGTCATGTCCAGTTCCTCAGGTGCTGCAGCGCTGTGGGCTGGATGTGTAGAGCCCACAGCACTGATCTGTGCCCACTCCAGCCATACATCCATACTCAGCCAGCCATCCATGCTCAGCCAGCCATCCATACTCAGCCAGCCATTCATCCATGCTCAGCCAGCCATCCATGCTCAGCCATCCATCCATCCATGCTCAGCCATCCATCCATCCATGCTCAGCCAGCCATCCATACTCAGCCAGCCATCCATACTCAGCCAGCCATCCATACTCACCCAGCCATCCATACTCACCCAGCCATCCATCCATCCATGCTCATCCAGCCATCAATACTCAGCCAGCCATCTATACTCAGCCAGCCATCTATACTCAGCCAGCCATCAATACTCAGCCAGCCATCTATACTCAGCAATACTCATCCATCCATCCATGCTTAGCCATCCCATCCACCCCTATCCATACTCAGTCATACCCAGTCATACTTAGCCATACCCATCCATACCCAGCAATACCCAGCCATACTCAGCCATACCCAGCCATACCATCCAAACTCAGCCATACCTAGCCATACTCAGCCGTACCCAGCCATACCCAGCTGTACCCAGCCGTACTCATTCATGCTCAGTCATCCCATCCATACTCAGCCATCCCCATCCACGGCTCATCCATCCCCATTCATGTTCATCCATGCCACATCAGTTTTCATCCATGCCACATCCATGCCACTAGAGTGCCTCACAAATGTGTAATAGATTTGACATTTATGACCCTAGAATGCCTGATGGTGCTCCCTGCATGTTGGGCCTCTCTATGTGGCCAGGCTGTGTAAAAGTCTCACACATGTGGTATCGCTGTACTTGGGAGGAGTAGGAGAATCTATTTTGTGGTGTAATTTTTAGTATGTACATGCTATGTGTTAGAAATATTGTATAAATGAACAACTTTGTGTAAAAAAAAGTGCGTTTTCATTTTCTTTACACATTTTCCAAAAACTTGTAGAAAATAATGACATGTTCAAAAGACTCATTATGCCTCAAGATTATATGTTGGGTTGTTTTCTTTCCAAAATGGGGTCATTTTTGGGGTGTTTCCATTGTCCTGGTGCACCAGGGCCTTCAAAATTGTAAGCGGTAGTCAAGAAATTATATGTGTAATTTATGCTCCAAGAACGCCTGATTGTGCTCACTGCATGTTGGGCCTCTGTATGTGGCCATACTGTGTAAAAGTCTCAAACATGTGGTATCACCGTAATCAGGAGGAGCAGTAGAATGTGTTTTGGGGTGTAATTTGTGCTATGCATATGCTGTGTGTGAGAAATAACCTGCTAATATAACAATTTTGTGAAAAAAAAAATCGTGATTTTTCAAAGAATTGTGGGAAAAAATTACAACTTCAAAAAACTCACCGTGCCTCTTACTAAATACCTTGGAATGCCTACTTTCCAAAAAAGGGGTCATTTGGGGGGTATTTGCACTTTCCTGGCTTGTTAGGGTCTCAAGAAATGAGATGAGGCTGTCAGTACATCAGGTGTGATCAATTTTCAGAGATTGGCACTGTAGCTTTTGGACTCTATAACTTTCACAAAGACCAAATAATATACACCGAGTTAGGTTATTTTTTACCAAAGATATGTAGCAGTATAATATTTGCCCAAAATTTATGAAGAAAAATTACTAATTTGCCAAAATTTTATATCGTAAACGAAGAATAATGCATTTTTTTACAGAATTTTTGTTCTTTTTTCTTTTATAGCACAAAAAATAAAAAACCCAGAGGTGATTAAATACCACCAAAAGAAGGCTCTATTTGTGTGAAAAAAAGGACAAAAATTTCATATATTCATGACTGAGTAATTGTCATTCAAAATGTGAGAGCACCGAAATCTGAAAATTGGTCTGGTTAGGAAGGGGGTTTAAATGCCCAGTGGGTAAGTGGTTAAAGGGATAAAATTGGGGTCATGCAATATCTGAGATGTTTTGAGCAAGGCTGATCCTTTAAGGAAGTGAGTGGAAGACTATTTACTATTGTTTCACAATGTTTAAAATGCATTGTGTTCTAGACCAGGTGAGGATTTGGGATTCCCTAAGATAGGGAAAAGTGGGCAGAAGGAGAGATGCTGTAGGATTTGAATGCCAGTGTGCATATATTCCAAAATTTACTCTGAATTGGGCTGTAGGAGATAGAATATAATGATCCTATCCAGGAAAATATGTTGAGGACTCCAGGGGGAGATAGATGAAATTTCAGTCAACCCTATTGAAGGTCTTTTCAGTGTCAGCAGAGATTATAAAAAATTGGTCAACCTTCAATAGGGCTGAGTGTATATTATTATTTGCTTGAATGGTTCCCGGTGAGCATGAATCTCACGTGGTCAAAATAAACTATTTGCTAAAGGTGAGGATTCAAACAGGACACAAGAATTTTGCCAAACCGATCAATATTCAGGAGAGAGATTGGTCAAGTATTCTTGGTTCTGTTCCAGGTGGACCTCCAATTGGGGGCCCAGCAGTTTGGAGAATGCTCACTCCCTTAGACGTCTTGTCTAAATGAAATGTGAAATATCTATTTTTCCTCAGTGGTACTTACTGGTTGAAAAATGCATTTCCTGAGGGAAATGTACATTGCTTTTTGTTGGCAGAGGTCAGTCAGCATCAAGGTGATCTAAAAAAAAACTTGCCACCGCCTTCATTTATAGCTGGCTATCGCAGTAAGCGGCTTTGGAGGGCTACAAACAGATGCAAACAAAGCCTGGGGAATGCCCAGGAAAAAACCAAAGCCTACTTACCACCAACTCGCAGACAACCAAATTAACCTGTCTAACAGTACGCGTTAAAAACAGGGGTTTAGTCCGCACGCATTTGCAAATGCATGCGTAAGCCACAGAGCCTCGTCACGGCACCCTGATATCTGTGGTCCTAACACTAAAATGTGAGTGTCCCCACAGTGGAGGCACAGGCATTCTGATGGATAAATGCTGGCAGGTGGACTGAAGGGCAGCCCATCCCTTCTTAAAGGTACAGAAGCACACCAGACACCCAGCAAATAGCACCATGGCTGCAAAGGTGCTGGTGCGTTTCTGGACCAATAAACACACCAAGGTGATCTCAAAAAACTTGCCACCGCCTTCATTTATAGCTGGCTATCGCAGTAAGCGGCTTTGGAGGGCTACAAACAGATGCAAACAAAGCCTGGGGAATGCCCAGGAAAAAACCAAAGCCTACTTACCACCAACTCGCAGACAACTAAATTAACCTGTCTAACAGTACGCGTTAAAAACAGGGGTTTAGTCCGCACGCATTTGCAAATGCATGCGTAAGCCACAGAGCCTCGTCACGGCACCCTGATATCTGTGGTCCTAACACTAAAATGTGAGTGTCCCCACAGTGGAGGCACATGCATTCTGATGGATAAATGCTGGCAGGTGGACTGAAGCGCAGCCCATCCCTTCTTAAAGGTACAGAAGCACACCAGACACCCAGCAAATAGCACCATGGCTGCAAAGGTGCTGGTGCGTTTCTGGACCAATAAACATACCAAGGTGATCTCAAAAGCAGCCATGGTGCTATTTGCTGGGTGTCTGGTGTGCTTCTGTACCTTTAAGAAGGGATGGGCTGCCCTTCAGTCCACCTGCCAGCATTTATCCATCAGAATGCATGTGCCTCCACTGTGGGGACACTCACATTTTAGTGTTAGGACCACAGATATCAGGGTGCCGTGACGAGGCTCTGTGGCTTACGCATGCATTTGCAAATGCGTGCGGACTAAACCCCTGTTTTTAACGCGTACTGTTAGACAGGTTAATTTGGTTGTCTGCCAGTTGGTGGTAAGTAGGCTTTGGTTTTTTCCTGGGCATTCCCCAGGCTTTGTTTGCGTCAGTCAGCATCATCCTGCTTTTTTATGGAGTGTCCAGACCTTGGACATTCACCAACATGGTAGGTATGTCCAGCATGGTGGGAGGGATAGGAAAGAAACAGTTTTAAAAGAGGTGTAATAATTAAAGGGTAGTAGTGGGCATAGTGAGCATACATGGGCACTAGTCCTGCCTCCCTTGGGAAAGATAAGGGATGCTGGGTTTTGAAGAGGGGTAAATAAGGGGTAGGCAGAGTATAGGAGAGACTGGTATAGGGTAAAATACTTTCTAACAAAGAGCAAGAGTTATGGGTACAGGTTGGAGAGAATGAAAGGGGATAAAGAGAGTGAGTTAGTTCCGCTTTTAAATAATAGAGTTAGGTGAGGTTGTAATTAGTATAACAGGTATCTGAGTAGGTGGCAGAGTATGGTGATATGGAGCTCCCATTGCACTCCAAAGCACCCTGCCCATGTTGAGGGCATGTGGCCTACTATGGTTCAGGAGGGGGGACGCTCTCTCGTCCCCTCTCTTTTCCTGTGGCCTGTAAGGTTGCATGCTCGGATAAGGGTCTGGTATGGATTTTGGGGGGCCCTACACCCTTTTTTTTTTCATTTTGGTGCAGGGTTCCTCTTAAAATCCATACCAGAGGTCTGGTATGGATTTGGGGGGATACGCCATTTTTTTAAAATTTGGCGCAGGGTCCCCTTAGTTTCCATACCAGACCTGAAGGGCCTGGTATGGATTTTGGGGGGACCCCCACACATTTGTTTTTTTTTGGTTTGGGGTTCCCCCTAAAATTCATACCAGACCCAAAGGGCCAGGTAATGGACGGGGGGGAGGGCCCATGCCGTTTTTGTCAATGAGACCTGACAATTCATTACAGCTGCGATCAGTTTTCCTTTAGAAATGTCATTTTGCTGTGGTACTGTTCTAAACATGGGAAAACTGTGCTCATTTACAGGCATACTATAGACACCCCCCAGGCACGATATTTAAAGGAATATTTAATTTTTATTGTTTCACTTTAAGCATTATTAAAATCATTGCTCCTGAAAAAACGTCAGTTTTTAAAACTTTTTTTGCATTGATGCAGGACCTGGATCCCCAAACACTTTTTTATGACAATACCATGCATATAAGCCTTTAAAATTAGCACTTTTGATTTCTCCCATAGACTTTTAAAGGGTGTTCCGCGGCTTTCGAATTTGCTGCGAACACCCCAAATTGTTCGCTATTCAGTGAACAGGCGAACACCCAATGATTTTTCATGTTCGTGTCTCATAGACTTTATTGGTGTTCGTTTGTTCATCCAAATTTTTGTCTGTTCGGATGTTCTGGTGCAAACCGAACCGGGGGGGGGGGGGGGGGTGTTCGGCTCATCCTTACTGGCAACCATTCAAGGGTATTCCCTTTATTGCAGGGATAGAGAGGGTAAAAAAGATGGAGGGGTATGTCTATATATCAAGAATAATGTACAAGTGAATGTGAGAGATGACATCACTAGGGGAGCTAGGGAGGAGGTGGAATCCTTATGGGTAGAGCTCCAAAGGGATGAAGCTAAGGGGAAAATAATACTGGGAGTATGCTATAGGCCCCCTAACCTGAGGGAGGAGGTTGAGGTGGACCTCCTATCACAAGTTGGATTAGCAGCAAGGATGGGAAGTGTTATCATAATGGGGGATTTTAATTATCCAGACATAGACTGGGCGGAGGGAACCACGCATTCATCTAAGGCTCGCCAGTTCCTAAGTGTGTTGCAGGTCAATTTCATGGGTCAGATGGTAGACGCACTGACTAGAAATAAAGCGTTACTAGGTCTACTGATTACCAACAATACAGACCTAATCATGGATGTGGAAATATGGGGCAATTTAGGAAACAGCAATCACAGGTCAATTGGCTTCAGTATAAATCACATAAATAGAAACATAAGGGGAATACAAAGACACTGAATTTCAAAAGAGCCAACTTCCTTAAACTATGAACCTTGCTAGAAGGCATAAATTGGGATAAAATCTTAGGAACAAAGAACACAGAGGAGAAATGCGTTCGCTTTAAGCGCATATTAAATAAGGACATTAGCCAGTGCATCCCATTGGGTAATAAATTTAAAGGAGCGAACAAAAGTCCTGGATGGCTTAACTCCAATGTGAAAATGCATATAAAAGCAAAGGAGAAGGCCTTCAAAAAATACAGGGTTGAGGGATCATCATCAGCATTCAGACTTTATAAAGAATACAACAAGAAATGTAATGGTGCAATTAGGGCAGCTAAGATAGAACATGAAAGACACATAGCGGAGGAGAGCAAAAAAAATCCCAAGAAATTCTTTAAGTATGTAAACAGTAAAAAAGGGAGGACAGACCATACTGGCCCCATAAAGAATGAGGAAGGTTAAAAAGGATGGGGAGATGGCGAAGGTATTTAATTTATTCTTCTCCTCAGTCTTCACAAGGGAATTGGGGGGCTTTAGTCACCAAAACTGCAGTGCTTATTCCCATGACACGTCACAGGAAGCACCCTCATGGCTAACAGAGGACAGAATTAGAATTAGACTTGGGAAATCAACATTAATAAATCACCGGGACCGGATGTCTTGCACCCTAGGGTACTTAAGAAACTCAAGTCAAGTAATTGCCAGACCATTGTTTCTAATTTTTACTGACAGTCTACTGACTGGAATGGTACCAGGTGATTGGAGAAAAGCCAATGTAGCACCAATATTTAAAAAGTGCCCAAAATACATACCTGGGAATTACAGACCAGTTAGCCTAACATCAATAGTATGCAAGCTCTTGGAGGGGATGATAAGGGACTATATACAAGATTTTAGTAATGAAAACTGTATCATCAGCAGTAATCAGCATGGATTCATGAAGAATCGTTCTTGCCAAACCAATATATTAACCTTCTATTAGAAAGTGAGTTGCCATCTAGATAAAGGAAGGCCTGTAGACGTGGTGTATCTGGACTTTGCAAAAGCATTTGGCACAGTTCCCCATAAACGTTTACTGTACAAAATAAGGTCCATTGGCATGGACCATAGGGTGAGTACATGGATTGAAACCTGGCTACAAGGGCGAGTTTAGAGGGTGGTGATAAATGGGGAATACTCAGAATGGTCAGGGGTGGGTAGTGGGGTCCCACAGGGTTCTGTGCTGGGACCAATCCTATTTTATTTATTCATAAACGACCTGCAGGATGGGGTAAACAGTTCAATCTCTGTATTTGTGGACAATACTAAGCCAAGCAGAGCAATAACTTCTCCGCAGGATGTGGAAACCTTGCAAGAAGATCCGAACAAATTAATGGGGTGGGCAACTACATGGCAAATGAGGTTTAATGTAGAAAAATGTAAAATAATGCATTTGGGTGGCAAAAATATGAATGCAATCTATACACTAGGGGGAGAACCTCTGGGAGAATCTAGGATGGAAAAGAACCTGAGGGTCCTAGTAGATGATAGGCTCAGCAATGGCATGCAATGCCAAGCTGCTGCTAACAAAGCAAACAGAATATTGGCATGCATTAAAAAAGGGATTAACTCCAGAGATAAAGCAATAATTCTCCCACTCTACAAGATTCTGGGCCGGCCACACCTGGAGTATGCTGTCCAGTTCTGGGCACCAGTCCTCAGGAAGGATGTACTGGAAATGGAGCGAGTATAAAGAAGGGCAACAAAGCTAATAAAGGGTTTGGAGGATACTAGTTATGAAGAAAGGTTGCGAGCACTAAAGTTATTCTCTCTGGAGAAGAGACGCTTGAGAGGGGATATGATTTCAATTTACAAATATCGTACTGGTGACCCCACAATAGGGATACAACTTTTTTGCGGAAGGGAGTTTAACAAGACACGTGGCCACTCATTAAAATTAGAAGAAAAGAGGTTTAACCATAAACTACGCAGAGGGTTCTTTACTGTAAGAGTGGCCAGGATGTAGAATTCCCTTCCACAGGTGGTGGTCTCAGCGGCGGGCATTGATAGTTTAAAAAAAAACATACAAGGAAATACAAGGTAATACTGACTTATAATCACACACATAGGTTGGACTTGATGGACTTGTGTCTTTTTTCAACCTCACCTACTATGTAACTATGTAACATATCAACCAAGCCGTCCTCTCGGCTCCTCCCAAGACCTCCGATCTCTAGCTGCCTTGTCTCCTCCTTCCATGCTCACCTCCAGGACTTCTTCAGAGCCTCTCCCATCCTCTGGAACTCTCTACCTCAATTTATCCAGCTATCTCCTACTCTGTCGATCTTTAGGTGATCCCTCAAAACTCATCTCTTCAGGGAATCCTAACCCACATCAACTTAATGACCTGCACTTTTAAACCTTCCATCTTCTCATCCCTCATAGTTATTACTTTTTGTACCACTTGCCTCACTACACTTCCAATGTAAACACTACAAGCAAGTGTTGTGTTTAAATTCACTTTCGCTCCGGGCTCAGTGCTGAATACTAGCTGTAACAGACAGCTAGAAGTTCCAATGCCAGTGCTGGCAAGGGCCCACAGGAACCACTGAGACTGCCTGCCATTTATAAAATGGAGCTGGGACATATAGCTACTATTCAAGAATCATTTTAATTAAATTAAATAAAAATTAAAATTATGCTGGGAATCAATGGAATAAAATAGTGACCCTTTAAGATGCTCTATTTTAAAAGGTCAAATTAATTTGTGTCTAGTATCTTTGTACAGTTTTTACTAATCTACTAGCATCTGATGTTGTCTAGATGAGTTGTTTTCTATTCTCCAATCTCCATTATGTTTTACCTCATTCACCCTCTAATAATCTGTCAATTGTCTGCTGAACTCTCCAGGTGATCTTTGACAGGCTAAATGTGAGATTTTGTTGTCCTTTTATCTAATGTGCATGTCACTCAGAAGCCTGTAATCATTGCCTATTATGATGACGACTGAGTAAATATTTCTGCAAATTTTGTTGTTCCAACCACACCTAGCAGGAATAATGATAGTGTTACGGTTCAGTATTTATGCTTCTGCCTAAGGGTGGATCAAAAATGTTGAAAATCTTCAGTAATGGTTGTATAAACCTTTCCAGTGTAAGGATAATCAAATATTTATTTCCATTGCCACATAAATGTAAGGAAAGGCAATTATAGACATGCAGGGGGAATTTACTACAACTGACACACACAGAATCTGGTACAGCTGTGCATAGTAACCAATCAGCTTCTACCTTCAGCTTGTTCAGTTAAGCTTTGACAATAAAACCTAGCTGCTGATTGGTTACTACACTGAGCAAAATTTTAAACACAACACTTTTGTGTTTGCCCCTATTTATCATGAGCTGAACTCAAAGATCTATGACTTTTTCTATGTACACATATTTCTCTCAAATATTGTTCACAAATCTGTCTAAATCTGTTAGTTAGCACTTCTCCTTTGCCAAGATAATCCATCCACCTCACAGGTGTGGCATATCAAGATGCTGATTAGACAGTATGATAATTGAATTAGGATGGCCACAATAAAAGACCACTCTAAAATGTGTAGTTTTACTGTATTGGGGGGGGTCACGAGATGAAGTCACGAGATGTGACGTAACGCGTAGGGATTGGACGGAATGGACGTACACCGGAAGTGACGTAAGAAGGCACTGAACAATGCCAATTTTGTTCTCTGTCTGTTTTACACATTTTTAAATGTAAGAGTCCACCTGGGTACTTAAAGCGGAGCGCCGCCGAAAATTTTTTTTTTAAAAGTCAGCAGCTACAAATACTGCAGCTGCTGACTTTTAAAACATGGACACTTACCTGTCCAGGGCTAGTAAATAGGGGAGTTATTCCCGCGCTATCAAATATGGAAGCGGCTAGAATTGGAAAAGCCGCATGCACAGATAAGGTAAACACCTGACCTTTTAAATAAATATATATAAGTAGGTGGTGCTGCGCTGATCCTTAGTATGAAAACAAATGAAATTGGATAATAAATAAATGCGTGTATCACAAATAAAGTGAAAATACGTGAAAGAAAAAAAGTTTTTTTACATATGACATAAAATAAAAATCTAAATGTTCAATTTATTAGATAATTGGTGAGAAGGTGGCATAAGTAGATTCTAAATAGAATAATCGCTTAAATCACCTGAAATAAAATCTGTATAATTTTAAATACATAAACATGATAGTGGAGCTACCAAAGCACCAATAGCTGACATTAGGTTAAGCATAAATAAAGTGCATAGTGAATGTAAACAACGTGCATCTACAATTAGACCAGCAAAGTGTATGGTGCAAACAAAAAAGTGCAATGTGCAACCATAAAACTGAAGGAGTAATATCCTACTCTTTTTCATATAGTGCATACTGTGCAAAACGACATCAAAATTAAATAATTGGCTGGAATCCTAAAAATGAAAATTAACAAAAGGAAAAAGCATACATAAAATGCATAAGAAAAGTCCTTTTATAAAATTGTGACAGCAACGTCCTAGCATGCACACGTTGCAATTAAAGTGCTGAAGTGAACCACATCAAGTGTTTTCTTCGTGTGCAAAACCACTCGGATAGGTAATGGCCCCTTACCTTAAGGTAATAGGGCAAAAGCATATATCAGGAAAGCTGTTGAGACGTCCACCTATAGACTCCAACACGTCCCTCACTGTCCTGGATCCTAGGATGGGATTCCCTCAGGTATGGTGCAGGGGGGTTGTATATATAGGGGGTAATCGGCAGAAAAGAAGCCAATAGTGTAATCCCGTTTGGTTAATGGTAATACTCTTTATTAGAAAGTTGAAGGTACTCACATAAAAGTTTAAAAACAGCGGTATCAATCTGATGAGCGGCGAGCTCGTATGCCTCTGTTTGTGTGTCACGAGATGAAGTCACGAGATGTGACGTAACGCGCAGGGATTGGACGCAATAGACGTACACCGGAAGTGACGTAAGAAGGCACTGAACAACGCCAATTTTGTTCTCTGTCTGTTTTACACATTTTTAAATGTAAGAGTCCACCTGGGTACTTAAAGCGGAGCGCCGCCGAAAATTTTTTTTTTAAAAGTCAGCAGCTACAAATACTGCAGCTGCTGACTTTTAAAACATGGACACTTACCTGTCCAGGGCACCCGCGATGTCGGCACCCGAGGCCGAAGCGTCTCTCCATCCTCGGGTGCTGCCGCCTCCATCTTCGGTAACCAAACGGGATTACACTATTGGCTTCTTTTCTGCCGATTACCCCCTATATATACAACCCCCCTGCACCATACCTGAGGGAATCCCATCCTAGGATCCAGGACAGTGAGGGACGTGTTGGAGTCTATAGGTGGACGTCTCAACAGCTTTCCTGATATATGCTTTTGCCCTATTACCTTAAGGTAAGGGGCCATTACCTATCCGTGCGGCTTCACTTCCCGGTTCCCTACTGCGCATGCGCGAGTCGCGCAGCGCTATACGGATGGTCCCTGCTGCCTCTGGGACCCGTGTGTTTCCCAGCAGGCAGCGGGGAGGGAGCAGGAAGTGGCATAAATAACCGCAGATTCTGCGGCTATCTATGCCGGAAGTGGGTACAGATGCCTGTAATATACAGGCATCTGTACCCCCCTCCCCCCTGAAAGGTGCCAACTGTGTCACCGGAGGGGGGGAGGAATCTGATGAGTGGAAATTCCACTTTTGGGTGGAACTCCACTTTAATAAATATCTTGTTTGGCCCATAACACACTACGCTATTGGAGGCTTTTTTGCTTTTGTTTCCCTTTTCTTACATTGAGACATTGTGTACTGGATTAAAATTGGGGCAACTGAGTGGATTACTTTGTCCATTGGAGGAATACCTATGAGCTCATCTGCAGTGTGTAAATCTGAAAGAAGCGCCCATAGACGATAGTGGAGACCCTTTATTGCAGGGATCCTCAAACTACGGCCGTCCAGCTGTTGCCGAACTACACATCCCATGAGGCATTGTAAAACTCGGACATTCACAGACATGACTAGGCATGATGGGAATTGTAGTTCCTGAACAACTGGAGGGCCATAGTTTCAAGACCCCTGCTTTATTGCTTATGGATGCGATTTACTTCTATAACTAAGGTGAGAGTTCTGAGAGACTTTAACATTAAGAGGCTATTTGCGGAATACCTAGGAACATATATGGACATCTATATGTGTGTGTATCTATGCAACATCACATATATCAGATCCATCAACTTGTGAAGACGGCAGAAGCTTTACACTTTATTCAATGCTTTAGAGGACTATTTAGCCTCATTAAACATTTCTGTGATTTATTTATATCTTTGTGATATATTACATTTGTGTGATTTTATTTTTTCACGTGATTTAGGAAGATTTTGGACACTTTATTGCATTTTTGCACATCTATATTTATATTCATCATTACCTCACTTCACGTGGAGATATTCTTTTATATTTTTTTTTTTTTAGTGATATATTTGTTGGGTTATTTTACCACAGTATTTTACAGTGATATTTTTTGTGCAAGATCACTTTATATAGATTTTACATGTTTTGGTGTTTTGTGATACACTTCTAGGTTTTGCTGCATTAGTTACACCTTTTATCACTTGTCACTAGCCACATTTACTACTTACTCTCAGTAGCGTGAGGGACACTTTCACTATTAAAAGGAGAAACCATAAGAAAATGGTGTTCCTTCTAAACACTTGGCACATACATTTTCCAGACACTTGACACTGAAAGTGGTAAATGAAAGAGAAGGCATGTAGGTAAGACATGTGCGATTACCTTCGTACAAATTGGAAATTTGTACATTCGTAAGGATTCAAAACACAAATTTTTATGCATACAAATTTTGTACGAAATACGAAATTTTTTTTAAGAACTTCGGATCCAAATTCTGTTACAACAGAATCGGACAAAATAAGAATGTTCCGTAATTACGATTATCCTTTATGATGAAGTTAAAAACCTCAGGAAGTCAGCACAGGGATGGTGGGAGCCCCTCATAATGATAAATTCATCATAACGAACATTCGTAATTGTTACGAAAAGTTAACAAACCTAAAAGTTAGAAACCCAGGAAGTCAGCACAGCACAGGGATGGTCAGAGCCCCTCATAATGGGCACAGTGGGTGTACAGACCCAGGAACTCAGCACAGGGATGGTGGGAGCCCCTCATAATGGGCACAGCGGGTGTACACTCAGACCCAGGAACTCAGCACAGGGATGGTGGGAACCCCTCATAATGGGCACAGCGGGTGTACAGACCCGGGAACTCAACACAGGGATGGTGGGAACCCCTCATAATGGGCATAGCTGGTGTACACTCAGACCCGGGAACTCAGCACAGGGATGGTGGGAACCCCTCATAATGGACACAGCGGGTGTACAGACCCGGGAACTCAGCACAGGGATGGTGGAAACCCCTCATAATGGGCACAGTGGGTGTACATACCTGGGAACTCTGCACAGGGATGGTGAGAACCACTCATAATGATAAATTCATCATAACGAACATTCATAATTGTTACGAAAAGTTAACAAACCTAAAAGTTAAAATCCCAGGAAGTCAGCACAGCACAGGGATGGTGGGAGCCCCTCATAATGATAAATTCATCATAACGAACATTCGTAATTGTTACAAAAAGTTAATGAACCTAAAAGTTAAAAAGTAAAACCCAGGAAGTCAACGAAAAGTTGTTACGAAAAGTTAATGAACCTAACGAAAATTCGTATTTCATACGAATCCAAATTGTGTTTCGGACACGAATTACGAAATCCGAATTAATTCTAATACAAAACGGAACAAAACGAAACAAATTTATTGACGGCGCACATGTCTAATGTAGGTATGTACAGAATTAAAGTGGTTGTAAAGGCTGAAAATGGTTTACTTTCATTATGCCTTTTATGGCTTTAATATGGCTATTTTGGGTGTCACATATATGTGTGCCTCTCTTTGTCCTGGAAGCGTGCTCAATTGTGTCTTCCATCACTGAGACCAAGCTGTTGGCGAAAAGCCTGAGATCTCTTATTAATGATTGGAGGAACCGGATTGCAATCACATGATTGCTGTGATAGCCTGTGATTGGCTATCACAGTAATCATTCACTCTATGGCATGTCACTGTGTTATCCCTCCTCTGCGAAGAGGAGAAAAAAACAGACTTCTCCTCTAGAAAAAGGGAAAAGATACAATGTAAATTTTCCTCCCCACTAGAGGAAAAGTCTGTACAGGTAAAAAGATCAGGGCATGATCTAGTTTAGTGAGTGTTAATGTAAGTGTCAGTGTTAGTGTCAGTTAGTATCAATGAGACAGTTACTGTCAAAGTGTCAGTGGCAGTTAGTGGCAGTGTAAGTGTCAGTTAGTGTCAATATTAGTGTCAGTTGTTAGTGGCAGTTAGTGACAGTATTAATGTCAGATAGTGATAGTGTTAGGGTCAGTGTGCTTAGGCAAAAAAAGGGTTTATATTTAGTGTCAATGTGAGCAAGTCATTCCACCTGAAGCAGAACATCACCTTTCCAACATTCTAAAATGAAGCATCCATTTCACCTCATGTACTGTACTAGATGTATGATCTACGCTGAAAGCATACACATAACTTCATCATTCAGGTAGGCAGAAAATCTGTCTGTCATTCCTGTTGTTGTCAGGAGAGGGCTCACAGCAACTTCCAGGATGATTGCGTCAAGGCTGGTCAAAGTAATTTGGAGGGCTTATCTGGCAAAGAAGTTGTAGCCATCCATGAATCTGAGGGCTCACTCCACCAGGGGAATGGCAGCCTTACGTTAAGAAGCATTTACCCAGAAGAAATCTGCAAGGCAGCGACCTGGTCCATGTTTGGCATGTTTTTGGCTCATTATAGAGTGGATCCAGCAGCCTTAACCACAATGAAATTTGGGAGTTCAGTGTTAAGCAGATCTAATGATATGTATGTTGAATAAACACTTCAGCATTACCCATCCTTGGTTTTTCTTTTTTGTGCTATGTCCCATGTGTGTATGCTGCCATGCTTATGTCAGGAAAACTGAATAAGAAAGAAGAAAATTGAATACTTACCTGATGGTAATTTTCCTTCACTGATGCTTGTGTGAATTTGCTAGTCTGCTTCGGATCATTATCATGTTAAAAGACTCATTTCTGGTTGAACTTCAACTTTTTGACAGAAATTCCTAAATTTTAGTAAAGCAAAGTTTGATTTGCTGTACCGGTATAGTTGACTTGATGACTGCAAGCTGCCCAGACCCTGAAGCTGCAAAGCAGAACCAAGCCATAACATTTGCACTACTATGCTTCACAGTTGTTATGGGATTTTTCTCCTGAATAGTTATGAGCCGGACACCCCCCGGTTCGGTTCACACCAGAACTTGCGAACAGGCAAAAGTTTGAGCGAACATGTGAACCCTATTAAAGTCTATTGGACACAAACATGAAAAATCAAAAGTGCTCATTTTAAAGGCTTATATGCAAATTATTGCCATAAAAAGTGTATGGGGACCCGGGTACTGCCCTAGGGGCAGGGCCGGACTTACCATTGGGCTTGATGGGCTCAAGTCCATGGGCCCCGGCCAATAGGGGGCCCCGACCATTTCCAAAGCCGCCAAGAGCAGCCAAAAGCCGCTGAGAGCCGCCAAGAGCGGCCGAAAGCTGCCGAAAGCCACCGAGATACACAGGACATCCGGCTCTGTATCTCGGCGGCGCCATTTTTAAACTGAAAGGCTGCAATAACAAGGCAGCAATGACACTGGAGCAAGGCTACACTGACAAGTCTGCAAATGACACTGGGGTAAGGCTACACTGACAAGGCTGCAATGACAAGGCTGCAATGACAAGGCTGCAATGACAAGGCTGCAATGACACTGACAAGGCTGCAGATGGACACTGATAAGGCTGCATTGATGGGCATTTAAATGTAAGTTTTTTTTTTCCTTAAACTTCCCTCCTAAAAGTTTTTTTCCTTAAAATTCCCTCCTAAACTTGGGGTGAGTGGTATACGCCGACGTGTGTTATACGCCGATAAATACGGTAATTATCATTTTATCCATTTTTATTGCTTTTATTAATCATGGACCCAGGATGAATACCAGTACAGTATCCCCCACTTATACACTTATACATTATCTACTTTTGTGAGTAGCCATTTGGCTGTTTTGTCTTGTCCAATAAACAGAAGTTCTTTAATACTGCACTGAGTCTGGCGCACCTTGTCCTTTTCTATTTCTGTTTTATAGAGCTGTGCATAAGTATAGAAGGTAGGGCCTGAAAGTAACTCAAGCCCAGGGGCCCCCACCACCCTAAGTCCTGCCCTGCCTAGGGGAGATGTATCAATGCAAAAAAAAAGGTTTTAAAACTACCTCCCGGCGAGGTTACGTCAGCGGGTGGCCCCGCCCTTGCCTATATAACAGCTGTCACAGCCAAGAGACAGCAGTCGGCGGGAAGCCTCCTATCGAGAATGAGCATTTTGGTTTTTTTTATATTTTTCGGGTCCATCAGGCGGCATGATTGAAGATGGATGGACATCGCAGGACACTATATTTTTTCTTTTTCAATAAAGGAATTGTCAAAAATTCACTATTTTTGGTGAATGGGTAGGGGGTACAATGTACCCCCTACCCTTTCACATGGGGGGCTTCCAGATTCCGATAAGCCCCCCACCCCCAGACCCCCACAACCACTGGGCCAGTATTGTGGGGATGAGGCCCTTGACCCCATCAAATTCGGGACAAGGTGCTTTGGAGGGGACCCACAGGCACCCTCCCCATGTTGGTATGGTTCAGGAGGGGGTGCTTGCTTGTCCCCCCTTTCCTGGCCTGCCAGGGTGCTTGATCGGATAAGGTTTTGGTATGGATTTTGGGGGGGTGCCCCACGCAAATTTTGTTTTTCAATTTTGGCATGGAGTTCCCCTTAAAATCTATGCCAGACCCAAAGGGCCTGGTATGGATTTTGGGGGGACACCACACTGTTTTTATTTTTATTTTGGCGTGGAGTTCCCCTTAAAGTCTATGTCAGACCAAACGGGCCTGGTATGGATTTTAAGGGGGACTCCATGTCGTTTTTTTTCTTAATTCTGTCATAGGGTTCCCCTTAACCACTTCAATGCACTGTATTATATACTCTGCACTGCACTATATATCCTGCACTGTGTTATATATACTACACTGACTGTACTACCCTGTTTCCCCGAAAAAAAGACCTAGCGTGATTGTCGGTGATGGCTGCAATATAAGCCCTACCCCCCAAATAAGCCCTACCCTATTTCTCCGAGAATAAGCCCTACCCTGAAAATAAGACCTACAAGGACTTTAACTAGGGCTTATTTGGGGCGTAGGGCTTATATTGCAGCCATCACCGACAATCACACTAGGTCTTATTTTTTGGGAAACAGGGTATATATACTATATGGACTGCACTATATATTCTGAACAGCATTATATATACTACATGGACTGCACTATATACTCTGAACTGCAGTGTATATACTATACGCACTGCACTATATACTCTGCAGAAAAATTGGGCCTTGGGTGTTGGTGGTGCCAGAACACTGTACCCCCTCACAGTTACTCTTGTTGGGTGCAGGAACAGGCCCTGCTGTTAAAAATGTGTCAAATAATTGAAATGACATGCCCCAGTCAAACAGGTGCAGACAAATTGGGCCTTGGGTGTTGGTGGTGCCAGAACACTGTAAACCCTCACATTTACTCTTGTTGGGCGCAGAAACGGGCCCTGCTGTTAAAAATGAGTTCAAAAATTGAAATTACATGCCCCAGTCAAACAGGTGCAGACAAATTGGGCCTTGGGTGTTGGTGGTGCCAGAACACTGTAACCCCTCACAGTTTATAATTTTGCTCAGTGTATGAACAGTTGCACCAGATTTTTTGTGCTCCCAGCTGTTTCAGTAGTTTTACAGTGATCGTGCCCTCAGAAACATAGCCAAAAGTGTTGCGTTTACAATTTTGCTCAGTGTATACACTAGACTTCCTGCACTGTATGTATAGTCTACATTGAATGCACTATATATATATATATATATATATATATATATACACACTAAACTGCCTAATCTAGCTCAAGTTCTCTCAAGTCTCAATCTCCACGTCACACTACATATGGCCACCATGTAAGCAGCCTTATATAGTGTGGGGGGTGTACTTAGCTCCCTGAGCCATGATTGGCTAAAGGCACCATGCCTTTGGCCAATCATGGCTCTCACAGCAGATTGTGCTGTAATTGGCCAAAGCATGCAGGTCACGTGCATGTTTTGGCCAATCGGCAGCCTTCAATGCACTGCAATCTCGCAGTGCATTATGGGGAACTCCACGGCGCTTGGATTTGCCGCGAATGCCCCATGTGTTTGTTTTTTCTGTGGACAAGCGAACACCCTATGTTTGAATCTAACTTACGTTTGACTCTAACATTGGGACCATCGCTACTCCTGAAATACCAAACAGCTCTATCTTTGACCACTTGCTGTCTATCCATTGTATATAAATGGCCATATTGCGTAAAGGGGTTGTAGAGACAGTGCTCACAATCACTGCAAGACCCTCTGCTAGGACAAAATGTAATATACAGTGTATGTGCTTTTTTTAAATTCTTCTAAATACCTTTTTTTCACCCTGCTGATCAGTAGTCACGTGATCGCCTGCCACTCTGCTTCTCCGATCTATGCACTACAGAGGAAGGGGCAGAGATCTCCCTCTGACGTCTGTCGGGTAGTCACGTGACCGTAGTTTCCTGAAGTTAAATAAGGCATTTAGAAGAAGAAGAAAAAAAAAAAACACATACATTGTATAGTACAATTTGTCCTAACAGAGGGGCTGACAGTAATTGTGAGCAGAACTTTACTGCCGCTCAGAACAGCAATAGGAGGGGAGGGGAGGCTCACATACAGGAGCTGATAGGTGACCTGGTTGTTTTTTGTTCATCGTGGACTCTGATATGCTTTTACTATCCACTTGTTTGTAAATATGTTTCCTTCTTTTTGATTTTAATAAATATTACTTGGGTAATGGGCAAGGTTGGTGTTCCCTCTCTTCATTCTTTTACAGTATGCCTTATACATGCCTGTTCCCTGCATTCTGTGCAATACATACTCCTTGACCCTGCTCTCATGTACTCTTAAACCCAGCCCTCTGTGTGTTACATACTTCTGATCCTTGAACACATTGCATTACACACCCTGAACCCCTGCACTCTTTGTTATGTATCCTAAACCTGACACTGACTGCAGCACTCCCCAACCCCTGTGCTCTGCCTTTCACACTCCTGCACTATATACACAATACTGTACATTATATACTTTTCACCAAAGTGTTAATTGTCTTAACAGTTACTGGTTGCTATGCAGTCCCTGATTATTTTAATGATATTCTTCTTTAAGGCAGGCTCAGGCAAAGCAATCAAAACATATTTTATAGGTACAAGGAAGCCTGAGTTTGTTTAACCATGCACCTCAAGCCCCTCCTACCATTAAGACTTTGACCATAGCCGCATTTTTGCAGCAGCAACTTAACAGCACTGCAACTTGCGTCCTCCCTTAATTGTCTTTCATTCTGAAGTTCAAAAGTTGAGAGGTATGCACCCCAGCGCCAGTGTCACCAGAGCCAGTCTTGCCATCAACAATGTCCCTCATCACTGCCACATCAGTGCAGTGCCTCCAGAGGCTGCAACAGTGTTCCATTCTGATCAGTACCACACCAATGCAGTGTCACCTCTGCCTACTGTCTGTACTAACACTAATATGTTTTTTGACCACATCTTTGCTGTTGCATGAACTGTCATTCCTGTCTATCTCACTGGCTACCTTCCTGTGCGATACCAGTTCCAGCAATCCCCTACAGACAACTGAACTCCTAGAACCACAGGAACTCTTGTTCACCTTTCAGCTTTCTGTACATTCTTACCAGTGAATATAGCCTTCCTGGGGGGAATGTGGACTGCGATAATTGAACCTACACCAAGGTATATTCCCTGACCACTCATACAGAGATGAGCAATACACTGTTTGGTTGGTTGGTTGGTAGGTTTATTTTTATAATGCACAAAAACAATGTCAAGTACATAATCAGTCCAGTCTGATCCAGTCAGTCTCACATATCATTTGGAGTCGCAGAATGCATTTTAAATGCATTTCTAAGTACATTTATGTTATTTTTGAAAAAAAAATCGTACTAAATTGGCAACTTTGTGTAATAAAATACATTTTAATTTGCTTTGTTCATTTTACAAAAAAGCTTGGCAATAAGTGTAATATATTAAAAAAGACTCACTATGCCTCTTAAAAAATACTTTTAGGTGTTTGCTTTCTAAAATGTGGTCATTTTGTAGGTGTTTTGCTGCCCTGGTTCTGCAGCATCTCTAAAAATTGATAAGTAGTCAGGAAATTAGATTTCTAATTTAACCAAAGACATGTATAATACATTTGACCTACATTTATGAAGAAAGACTATTTATTTGCAAAGCTTTATTGCAAAATAAAAAAAATGTATTTTTATTTTATATAGTATTATTTATTTTATATAGTAAAAGATAAAAATCCCAGTGGTAATTAAAAACCACCTATCTGTTTTAAGAATTATATACAATTAATTTGAGCATTTAATTTGAGTATTTAATTTAATTTGTTGCTTGACCAAATAATTGTCAGTCAAAGTATCACAGTGCTAAAAACTGAAACATGGCCTGGACAGGAAAGGAGTTTACAAATGGAAAGAGCAAACAGGTGCAAGGGCCATCATAGTGTAACATTAAAGAAAAATACTTTATAAAAAATTGTAAGTTGCCTTCACAAGAGCAAGTAAGATACAGGCTGAAGTGACAAACGGAAAGGGAGTTTAACATGCTGGTCTTCAAGTGGGTAATTGATCAGTTTTCAGAACATTGTTCTGTAAGTCTGGTATTTGCCTAAATGGTTCATTTTAAATTGTAATTTTGCTCTAGTTTTCTTGTAGGCATAAAAGGCTTTTGCATAACATACCTCTCTTGCAGGTTGAATGGGTGCTATTTCTTTCTGATTGTAGTAGATGCATATAGTTTGACCCCAACTTTTGCAAGAATTACCTAAACACCCCAGAAATAAATTCTGTTTTTTCTTGAGACTTCTTTTAGCATCCAATAGTCCGTTTTTGGGCTGAATTTGCTGGGCCGGCCACAAATTAGTAGTAGCTTAAAATCTATACCACTTGTAGATTACTTTACATTCAGTGTAATGATTGATTTAAAATCTTTTGACAATTTTTTTATAAAAGCCCTTGACAGACTTATAGGCATTCACGCTTTTGTTTCTGAGAGCCTTAAGGGTCTTACACATGGGCCGAATATTGGGCGGTATTGGCCAGTTCAATAGGATCTGGCTGACATTCAGCCTGTGTGTACAGCAGCCAGTCCGTCAGAAGCCGGCCGAATGTCCGGCTTCTGTAGAAGGAGCATGACCGAAAAAGGTCTGACCAGTGTGTTCTGGCAGGGTGGTGTCCCCCTGTCAGGTCACACAACAGCTCAACAAGGGAGGTCACTGTACTAACATCAGATTGTTAGAACGGGAGCTCCTTCTGAGCTCTTCAGGTTTTTTTTCATTCAGCCCACTGGGTTGAAAGAAAAAAAAATTACATTTAAATGTAAGGCTGACCACAGGTTAGCCTGTAATTGTAGGAGGAGTCAGGCTGCATAAAGCCTGCCCTCCTTTGCCTCCTTCCTTGTGGTCGTAGGATCTCGTGTCAGCTGACACGTCATTTCCGGGTTCAGGGCAGTTCACGTCACTTCCGGTTCTGGTTTTGGTTAGCAGAGCAGCAGCACAGTCGGCTGCAAGAATCTCCCGGTGGTCGCGTTTCCGATAGGTGTGGGCGGGTGGCATCAACGAAGGACCCGCATCGGATGCCACCTGTCCTGCTTAGGAGCCGGCCCTGGCTTGGGGGGGGGGTTCAGCCTGATCACGGGGGAATGTCGGCTCGGGGGGGGGGCGTACTGGAGGTTTCCTCATGTTTTTCACTGCCCCCAATCGTTCCCCTCTTATGCTCAGCTTTTTTACAGTTCAGTGACTCTGGAAGTTTCATCCAGCGATGTCGTAAACATTGTTGCTGTACATTTTTAAATGGCAGTGCAGGAAACATCCTCTGACACCTGTTAAATAACTGTGAATAGAGCCACCTGGTGTTCTCTGCAATTCTGGCTCCCGTCCTAGCCTTGCTACATTCCAGGGCATACATGTCGTGAAGTATCTGTATGACTTCATAGTCAAGGTTCTGATAAAAAAAAAAAAAAAACATGCAATTTACGATTCCTCATGCAAATTACGATTCCTCATGCACTTTTTACGGTTTCTCATGCAATTTACGTTCTCATGCAATTTACATTCTCATGCAATTTACATTCTCATGCAATTTACAATTTCTCATGCAATTTATGATTTCTCATGCAATTTACATTCTCATGCAAATTACGATTTCTCATGCAATTTACGATCTCATGCAATTTACATTTTGTCATGTAATTTACGGTTTTCTAATGTAATTTACGATTTCTCATGTAATTTACGTTCTCATGCAATTTATGCTTTCTCATGCAATTACGCTTTCTCATGCAATTTATGTTCTCATGCAATTTACGATTTTCTCATGCAAATTTTACGATTTTTTCATGTAATTTACGGTTTTCTCATGTAATTTACATTTTTTCAGGTAAGTTTACGGTTTCTCATGTAATTTACGACTTTTCATGTGATTTTCGCTTTTCTCATGCGATTTACGGTTTTCTCATGCAATTTACGTTTTTTCTCATGTAATTTACGGTTCTCATGTAACTTACGGTTCTCATGTAATTTACGGTTCTCATGCAAGTTACGGTTCTCATGCAAATTCACGTTTTTCCCACATTTCCCATGTTTCTCACGTTTCCCATGTTTCTCACGTTTCCCATGTACCTTATGTTTCCCATGTTTCCTATGTTTCTCACGTTTCTCACGTTTCCCACGTTTCTTACGTTTCCCACGTTTCTCACGTTTCCCATGTTTCTCACGTTTCCCATGTGCCTTATGTTTCCCATGTTTCTTACGTTTCCCATGTTTCTCACGTTTCTCACGTTTCCCATGTTTCTCACATTTCTCACGTTTCCCATGTTTCTCACGTTTCTCACATTTCCCATGTTTTTCACGTTTCCCATGCTTCTCACGTTTCTCACGTTTCCCGTGTACCTTACCTTTCCCATGTTTCTTACGTTTCCCATGTTTTTTGCGTTTCCCATGTTTCTTGCGTTTTCCATGTTTCTCGCGTTTCCCATGTTTCTCACGTTTCCAATGTTTCTCACATATCATGTCATTGTCTTACGTTCGCTGAATTTCCATTAGTTAGTGCTTACTTCCAGGATCTCTCACGTCTACAGATCCATACAGGCTGAGGTTTCGTTTTTAATTGATTGTCGTCAAACATTCTTTTCGCCTGTAGTTCATACGTCATACGTCCTCTTCACCTTTACACCTTTTACTACTACCCACCACAGTCTGTGGGGACCTTAGCCTTGAGTGTTCTTTTTTAATTTCCTGTCTTGGCGCTGCAGTTTGCTCGGGCTTGCTTACTGCATACAGTAGCGTGGTGTTATCATTAGGTTCACATTCATGCGCTGTTGGTCTTATCATTTCTGCACCCACATTCTCATACTTGTCAGTAGGGATGAGCCGAACACCCCCCTGTTCGGTTCGCACCAGAACATGCGAACAGGAAAAAAGTTTGTTCGAACACGCGAACACCGTAAAGTCTATGGGACATGAACATGAATAATCAAAAGTGCTAATTTTAAAGGCTTATAGGCAAGTTATTGTCATAAAAAGTGTTTGGGGACCTGGGTCCTGCCCCAGGGGACATGGATCAATGCAAAAAAAGTTTTAAAAACGGCTGTTTTTCCAGGAGCAGTGATTTTAATAATGCTTAACCACTTGAGCCCCGGACCATTATGCTGCCTAAGGACCAGAGGTCTTTTTCCAATTTGGCACTGCGTCGCTTTAACTGCTAATTGCGCGGTCATGCAATGCTGTACCCAAACGAAATTTGCGTCCTTTTCTTCCCACAAATAGAGCTTTCTTTTGATGGTATTTGATCACCTCTGCGGTTTTTATTTTTTGCGCTATAAACGGAAAAAGACCGAAAATTTTGAAAAAAAATGATATTTTCTACTTTTTGTTATAAAAAAAATCCAATAAACTAAATTTTAGTCATACATTTAGGCCAAAATGTATTCGGCCACATGTCTTTGGTAAAAAAAATGTCAATAAGCGTATATTTATTGGTTTGCGCAAAAGTTATAGCGTCTACAAACTAGGGTACATTTTCTGGAATTTACACAGCTTTTAGTTTATGACTGCCTATGTCATTTCTTGAGGTGCTAAAATGGCAGGGCAGTACAAAACCCCCCCAAATGACCCCATTTTGGAAAGTAGACACCCCAAGGAAATTGCTGAGAGGCATGTTGAACCCATTGAATATTTATTTTTTTTGTCCCAAGTGATTGAAAAATGACAAAAAAAAAAAAAATATTTACAAAAAGTCGTCACTAAATGATATATTGCTCACACAGGCCATGGGCCTATGTGGAATTGCACCCCAAAATACATTTAGCTGCTTCTCCTGAGTACGGGGATACCACATGTGTGGGACTTTTTGGGAGCCTAGCCGCGTACGGGGCCCCGAAAACCAAGCACCGCCTTCAGGATTTCTAAGGGTGTAAATTTTTGCTTTCACTCTTCACTGCCTATCACAGTTTCGGAGGCCATGGAATGCCCAGGTGGCACAAAACCCCCCAAAATGACCCCATTTTGGAAAGTAGACACCCCAAGCTATTTGCTGAGAGGCATATTGAGTCCATGGAATATTTTATATTTTGACACAAGTTGCGGGAAAGTGACACTTTTTATTTTTTTTTTTTTTTTTTTTCATAAAGTTGTCACTAAATGATATATTGCTCACACAGGCCATGGGCATATGTGGAATTGCACCCCAAAATACATTTAGCTGCTTCTCCTGAGTATGGGGATACCACATGTGTGGGACTTTTTGGGAGCCTAGCTGCGTACGGGACCCCGAAAACCAATCACTGCCTTCAGGATTTCTAAGGGTGAAAATTTTTGATTTCACTCTTTACTGCCTATCACAGTTTCGGAGGCCATGGAATGCCCAGGTGGCACAAAACCCCCCCAAATGACCCCATTTTGGAAAGTAGACACCCCAAGCTATTTGCTGAGAGGCATGGTGAGTATTTTGCAGCTCTCATTTGTTTTTGAAAATGAAGAAAGACAAGAAAAAAAATTTTTTTTTTTCTTTTTTCAATTTTCAAAACTTTGTGACAAAAAGTGAGGTCTGCAAAATACTCACTATACCTCTCAGCAAATAGCTTGGGGTGTCTACTTTCCAAAATGGGGTCATTTGGGGGGGGTTTTGTGCCACCTGGGCATTCCATGGCCTCCGAAACTGTGATAGGCAGTGAAGAGTGAAATCAAAAATTCACGCCCTTAGAAAGCCTGAAGGCGGTGCTTGGTTTTCGGGGTCCCGTACGCGGCTAGGCTCCCAAAAAGTCTCACACAAGTGGTATCCCCGTACTCAGGAGAAGCACCATAATGTATTTTGGGGTGTAATTTCACATATTTCCATGGCATGTTTGAGCAATATATCATTTAGTGACAACTTTGTGCAAAAAAAAAAAAAAAAAAAAAAAAATTTGTCTCTTTCCCGCAACTTGTGTCGCAATATAAAATATTCCATGGACTCGACATGCCTCTCAGCAAATAGCTTGGGGTGTCTACTTTCCAAAATGGGGTCATTTGGGGGGGTTTTGAACTGTCCTGGCATTTTATGCACAACATTTAGAAGCTTATGTCACACATCACCCACTCTTCTAACCACTTGAAGACAAAGCCCTTTCTGACACTTATTGTTTACATGAAAAAGTTTTTTTTTTTTTGCAAAAAAATTACTTTGAACCCCCAAACATTATATATTTTTTTAAAGCAAATGCCCTACAGATTAAAATGGTGGGTGTTTCATTTTTTTTTTTCACACAGTAATTGCGCAGCGATTTTTCAAACGCATTTTTTGGGGAAAAAACACACTTTTTTTAATTTTAATGCACTAAAACACGCTATATTGCCCAAATGTTTGATGAAATAAAAAAGATGATCTTAGGCCGAGTACATGGATACCAAACATGACATGCTTTAAAATTGCGCACAAACGTGCAGTGGCAACAAAATAAATACATGTTTAAAAGCCTTCAAAAGCCTTTACAGGTTACCACTTTAGATTTACAGAGGAGGTCTACTGGAAAAATTACTGCACTCGATCTGGCCTTCGCGGTGATACCTCACATGCATGGTGCAATTGCTGTTTACGTTTGACGACAGACCGCCGCTTGCGTTCGCCTTAGCGCGAGAGCAGGGGGCGACAGGGGTGTTTTTTTTTTTGTTTTTTTTTTTCTTTATTATTTTTTTGCTTTTTTAATCTTACTTTTAAACTGTTCCTTTCATATTTTTTTTTTTAATCATTTTTATTGTTATCTCGGGGAATGTAAATATCCCCTATGATAGCAATAGGTAGTGACAGGTACTCTTTTTTGAAAAAATTGTGGTCTATTAGACCCTAGATCTCTCCTCTGCCCTCAAAGCATCTGACCACACCAAGATCGGTGTGATAAAATGCTTCCCCAATTTCCCAATGGCGCTATTTACATCCGGCGAAATCTAAGTCATGAAATACTCGTAGCTTCCGGTTTCTTAGGCCATAGAGATGTTTGGAGCCACTCTGGTCTCTGATCAGCTCTATGGTCAGCTGGCTGAATCACCGGCTGCATTCTCAGGTTCCCTGTTGAGACAGGAGATCCAGAGAAAAACACGGAAGACGGTGGGGGGGGGGGGCATTCCCTCCCACGGCTTGTAAAAGCAGTCTAGAGGCTAATTAGCCGCTAGGATTGCTTTTACATGAAAGCCGACCGCTGGCTGAAAAGAATGATACCAAGATGATACCTAAACCTGCAGGCATCATTCTGGTATAACCACTCAAAGTCGTGAATGGCGTACCTGAAGACAAAAAAATGGTTAACAATGGTTAACAATAAAGCACAGTAAAGTGTAAATAATTACACACCTGAAAAACAAACATGATAAAACATAATAACAATAACAATAACAATAACAATAACAATCAATAACAATAACAATAAAACATTGCAGAATAGAATACAGTAAAAAAGAGCAGAACAATAGAGAGAGAGAATAGAGAGAGAGAGAACAATAAAACAACAACTATTTTTTTTATTTCATATTTTTTTTTTTTTTTTACACTTTTTTTGTAACTAACTTTTATAACGGTAACCGGTTCCAGGTTCGGGTCTCTCAAAATGCGATGGCATCTTGGGAGACCCTGTGAAAGTGTGCCTAGTCTGTGCAATGCTGTACCCTACGCTAATACTCAACTAGTGTATGGTAGCGTTCAAAACATTCACCAATGCAAAGACCAGGATTGTCAGGACAGGAGGGACAATAATAGCGGGTGTCACGCCTATATCTGCGCTTGCTGCAGACACGACATCTTTTTTGGGGGGTTCGCTGGGTAGGGGTACTCGGGAGGACATAAAAATGCCTCTCATGCAGCCGACTGCATTTGGTTGGGGATGTGAATGGGGGACGTACGGGCGCTGCAGAAGCGGTGGGTTCCCAATTAGGATTGGCGAATGCAGCAGGAAGGGCACTATGGGCACGACGGGCCTGTGTTTGTCTTTTTGGTGGCAGCGGGACACTACTTGTGCTTGCCACCTCACCAGCTTGAACTGCACTTATGGGACTCGCCACGTCACCACGTGTTACTGCAGTGCTGGTTTGACTACGACCGGGGTGTACTAGGACGCTGGTGCTTGCCAGTTCACCAAAACGCTACAAAAAAACTGTTAGCGATCGCAGGGATCAGGCCTGACTCTGCGAACGCTGCAGTTATGCGTTTAGTGCCTTGTAAGTGACAGTGATCGATCGATACTGCACTTGGGTGGGCTGGGCCGGGCCGGGCGGAGGGGCAAAACGCAGGTGCTAGCAGGTATCTGGGCTGATCCCGCTAACACTGCGTTTTTGGGAACCCTAAACTGCTGGTGACGCCAGTATAGATCTGATCGGATCAGATATTGATCCGTTCAGATACTATACCACTAAGGGAGGTGTATGCTGCGTGCGTGGGTGTTAGCGGTACTGGCGCTAATCTGACGCTGCCTGGGGCTGGTGCTTACCAGTTCACCAAAATGCTACAAAAAAAACTGTTAGCGATCGCAGGGATCAGGCCTGACTCTGTGAACGCTGCAGTTATGCGTTTAGTGTTTTGTAAGTGACAGTGATCGATCGATACTGCACTTGGGTGGGCTGGGCCGGGCCGGGTGGAGGGGCAAAACGCAGGTGCTAGCAGGTATCTGGGCTGATTCCGCTAACACTGCGTTTTTGGGAACCCTAAACTGCTGGTGACGCTAGTATAGATCTGATCGGATCAGATATTGATCCGTACAGATACTATACCACTAAGGGAGGCGTATGGTGCGTGCGTGGGTGTTAGCGGTACTGGCGCTAACCTGACGCCTGGGGCTGGTGCTTGCCAGTTCACCAAAATGCTACCAAAAAAACTGTTAGCAATCGCAGGGATCAGGCCTGACTCTGCGAACGCTGCAGTTATGCGTTTAGTGCCTTGTAAGTGACAGTGATCGATCGATACTGCACTTGGGTGGGCTGGGCTGGGCGGAGGGGCAAAACGCAGGTGCTAGCAGGTATCTGGGCTGATCCCGCTAATACTGCGTTTTTGGGAACCCTAAACTGCTGGGGACGCTAGTATAGATCTGATCGGATCAGATATTGATCCGTTCAGATACTATACCACTAAGGGAGGCGTATGCTGCGTGCGTGGGTGTTCGCGGTACTGGCGCTAATCTGACGCTGCCTGGGGCGACGCATATCACCGCCGGGCGATCGGGGGGCTAAACCTTTATTCGGTAATAAACGGCGGGTGCCCTGACACTATAAAAAATAAACGAACTAACCAGCGTCACCCGTAACGGTTATACGGTGATCAGTGGTGAAAGGGTTAACTAGGGGGCAATCAAGGGGTTAAAACATTTATTAGGTAGTATATGGGGGTCCCTGTCGCTATAAAACGCTGACGGCGAACCTCAATATTTACCTCACTAACTAGCGTCACCAGCGACACTAATACAGCGATCAGAAAAATGATCGCTTAGCGACACTGGTGACAGGGGGTGATCAAGGGGTTAAAACTTTATTAGGGGGGGTTAGGGGGGTACCCTAGACCTAAAGGGGGGTAACAGTAACTGTGCCAACACAGTAACTGTCACAAACTGACAGCTAGCAGTAATCAGGAAAAAAAAAAAAAAAAAAAAAAAAACTGCTGGTGTCAGTTTGTGACAGGGGGGGGGGGGGGTGATTGGGGGGGGATCGGGGGGCGATCGGGGGGGGGATCGGGGTGATTTGTGTGCCTGGCATGTTCTACTGTGTGTGTGTAGTGTTGTGCACTCACATACTTGTCGTCTCTCCTCGGGCCGGAACGGAAAATACCGACCCGAGGGGAGATGACATCACTTCCTTTGCTGCTGTTTAGCATACAGCAGCAAAGGAGCGTTTTCATTGGCCGGCGGCGATCGCGAGGGGGGGGCCACGAACGGATGGTCTCCCCCTCATCACCGATCGCCGCTGGACATAGGACGACCGCCTCGGGCACCGGGGGGGGGTCCGATCGGACCCCCCACCCGCGGAAGGCAAATCACGTACCCTGTACGTGATTTTGCCTG
Source organism: Lithobates clamitans (assembly GCA_037952925.1). NCBI lineage: Eukaryota > Metazoa > Chordata > Amphibia > Anura > Ranidae > Lithobates > Lithobates clamitans. The sequence continues at coordinate 5,321,894 of JBBGZY010000314.1, forward strand.
TCCGTGCCACTTTGCCGACGTACATCGGCGTGAGGCGGTCGTCAAGTGGTTAAAGTCAAACAATAAAAGTGTAATATCCCTTTAAATTTCGTACCTGGGGGGTGTCTATAGTATGCCTGTAAAGGGGCGCATGTTTCCCGTGTTTAGAACAGTCTGACAGCAAAATGACATTTCGAAGGAAAAAAACCCATTTAAAACTACCCGCGGCTATTGCATTGCCGACAATACACATAGAAGTTCATTGATAAAAACGGCATGGGAATTCCCCACAGGGGAACCCCGAACCAAAATTTAAAAAAAAAATGATGTGGGAGTCCCCCTAAATTCCATACCAGGCCCTTCAGGTCTGGTATGGATTTTAAGGGGAACCCTGCGCCAAAAAAAAACAAAAAAAAACGCGTGGGGTCCCCCCAAAAATCCATACCAGACCCTTATCTGAGCACGCAACCTGGCAGGCCACAGGAAAAGAGGGGGGATGAGAGAGCGCCCCCTCTCCTGAACTGTACCAGGCCACATGCCCTCAACATTGGGAGGGTGCTTTGGGGTAGCCCCCCAAAACACCTTGTCCCCATGTTGATGAGGACAAGGGCCTCATCCCCACAACCCTGGCCAGTGGTTGTGGGGGTCTGCGGGCGAGGGGCTTATCGGAATCTGGAAGCCCCCTTTAACAAGGGGACCCCCAGATCCCGCCCCCCCCCGTGTGAAATGGTAAGGGGGTACTTACCCCTACCATTTCACTAAAAAACTGTCAAAAATGTTAAAAATGACAAGAGACAGTTTTTGACAATTCCTTTATTTAAATGCTTCTTAAATGAAGTCCCGTCAAGTCACCGTGCGTCAGAGGGGGGTGGGGTCACCGGGTGGCCCCGCCCCCCGTTATTTAAGAACCGTCAGACGAAGAGACGCCATCACACAGCGGGAGCCTCCCTCCATGCCACAGCATGGCTGCGGAGCGGCCCGGAGAAGACATGAAGAAGAGAAGAAGAAGATGAAGAAGAAGATGAAGAAGAGAAGAAGATGAAGAGAAGAGCGGGAGCCTCCCCTCATGCCATGGGTGCGGAGCGGCCCGAGGAAAAGAAGATAGAAGACGCCGCGGAGAAGATGCTGGACGAGAACGCCGGAGGAAGAACCAGAAGAGCCAGAAGAACCAGAAGAAGAAGAAGATGAAGGAAGAAAGAAGAAGCATTTAAATAAAGGAATTGTCAAAAACTGTCTCTTGTCATTTTTAACATTTTTGACAGTTTTTTAGTGAAATGGTAGGGGTAAGTACCCCCTTACCATTTCACACAGGGGGGGGGCCGGGATCTGGGGGTCCCCTTGTTAAAGGGGGCTTCCAGATTCCGATAAGCCCCCCGCCCGCAGACCCCCACAACCACCGGCCACGGTTGTGAGGATGAGGCCCTTGTCCTCATCAACATGGGGACAAGGTGTTTTGGGGGGCTACCCCAAAGCACCCTCCCAATGTTGAGGGCATGTGGCCTGGTACGGTTCAGGAGAGGGGGGGGGGCGCACTCTCGCCCCCCCCTCTTTTCCTGCGGCCTGCCAGGTTGCGTGCTCGGATAAGGGTCTGGTATGGATTTTTAGGGGGACCCCACGCCGTTTTTTTTTTTTTTTTTGGCGCGGGGTTCCCCTTAAAATCCATACCAGACCTGAAGGGTCTGGTATTGAATTTAGGGGGAACCCCACGTCAATTTTTTTTTTTAATTTTGGCTGGGGTTCCCCTTAATATCCATACCAGACCTGAAGGGCCTTGTATGGAATTTAGGGGGACTCCCACATCATTTTTTTTTTTAATTTTGGTTCGGGGTTGCCCTGTGGGGAATTCCCATGCCGTTTTTATCAATGAACTTCTATGTGTATTGTCGGCAATGCAATAGCCGCGGTAGTTTTAAATGTGTTTTTTCCTTCAAAATGTCAATTTGCTGTCAGACTGTTCTAAACACGGGAAACATGCGCCCCTTTACAGGCATACTATAGACACCCCCCAGGTATGAAATTTAAAGGGATATTACACTTTTATTGTTTGACTTTAAGCATTATTAAAATCACTGCTCCTGAAAAAACGGCCGTTTTTAAAACTTTTTTTTGCATTGATTCATGTCCCCTGGGGCAGGACCCAGGTCCCCAAACACTTTTATTGACAATAACTTGCATATTAGCCTTTAAAATTAGCACTTTTGATTATTCATGTTCGTGTCCCATAGACTTTAACGGTGTTCGCGTGTTCGAACGAATTTTTTTCCTGTTCGCATGTTCTGGTGCGAACCGAACAGGGGGGTGTTCGGCTCATCCCTATTCAGGAGTAATTGAAAGGGTGCATAATCTGCAAAAAACAGTAGAATATATAATAATATACAAAATACTAAATATATAAAGGATATATTGAAACAACACTTCAAGCATTTCCAGATGCCACATGGGCAGTAGAGATAACAGTTCTTCTCACCCAGGTCCATAATAAGCCAACATACAAAATATCAAAAAGCCAGTTTCCCCGGCGAGTGTGGTAGCACAGTATCAGGGAAGTAAACTCTGTATAACAAATAACATATAATGAAATATTATGACACGCTGCATTACACAGATGCACATAAATGTGCGCAATATAGATATCAATTCACCATAACAAACTGAAAAAATCAGAAACAGGCGCTAGACAAAGATAGATTGGGGTCACATGTTACATCTCACATCTCCAAGATATAGGGCCCTCATGGTGTATTACTGCAACAAATCACAAAATGCAGATACTGTATAGGGCATCAAAAGGATTTCAAACCATCGGGGAACATCCCAAACAGGGATTCTCACTTGTTGTGGTAGATATTAAAGTGTCACTAAACCCACAACAGTAAAATCAGTCTGTATATGCAGTAAAGCATGCTTGATATGCTTACTGTGGAACCTAAGGGGTTAATCCTCCACATTGTGTAAAAAGGCTGTTTGATCCTGTCCTCTCTGATTCTCTCCTTCTTCTACAGCCCCCAATCCATCTGCTGATAGTACAGAGCCTTTAGAGTCACTCTGCACATACTCAGTTTGGTGTGTATTGCTAGACAGTTTTTTTTTTCCTGGAAGGGATGTGATCAGCACAGGGCCAATCAGCACTGTCCAGACAGAGGGTCAGGGGTCCTGCAACCTCATAGGACAGTCAGAGTAGAGTGAAAACACCTCCTACATGCTTTAACGAGACACTGATAGAAGTCACAAGACTGCTATATACTGCTGATGAGAAAAGGCATTAAGCATTTTATATTTACAAAAATAATTGCATTTCCATGTTCAGTGTACTGTAGGAGACCAGATATAGTGAATGCAAGGTCCTGAGTTTAGTAACACTTTAATCACTAGCCGTCCAGCCGCCATCATTCTACGGCGGCAGGTCGGCTCTCTCCCGCAAATCGCCATAGCTGTACGTCGGCCCTTTAAACAGCTAGAGCAGGCGCGCCTGCATGCCAGTGAGGGAGCCAATGCGCGTGGTCGGGGGTCACGACCGCCCGCCACACGCGATGGTGGGTACGAGAGACAGAACCGGCATTTGTGTGTGTAAACACACAAATACCGGTTCTGTCAGGAGAGGAGATACAGATCGTTTGTTCTTACTAGCTAGGAACAACGATCTGTCTTCTACTCTAGTCAGTCACATCCCCATACAGTAAGAAACACACTGAGGGAACACATTTAACCCCTTAATCGCCCCCTAGTGTTAACCCCTTCCCTACCAGTGACATTTACACAGTAATCAGTGCATTTTTTTAGCTCATGTGTCAAAAGTGTCCGATCTGTCTTCCGCAATGCCGCAAAGTCTCAATAAAAATTGCTGATTGCTGCCATTACTAGTAAAAGAAAATAAATAATAAAAATGCCATAAATCTATCCCCTATTTTTTAGACTCTATAACTTTTGTGCAAACCAATCAATATACGCTGATTGCAATTTTTTTTACCAAGAAGTAGAAGAATATTCATCAGCCTAAACTGATGAACAATTTTTTTTTTTGTTTTTTTTGGGATATTTATTATAGCAAAAACTAAAATAATGTTTTTTTTTTCAAAATTGTCGCTCTTTTTTTGTTTATTGCGTAAAAAATAAAAACCACAGAGGTGATCAAATACTACCAAAAGAAATCTCTATTGGTGGGGAAAAAAGGACATCAATTTTATTTGGGTACGGCATTGTACTACCGTGCAATTGTCAGTTAAAGCGACGCAGTGCCGTATTGCAAAAATTTACTTGATCATTAAGGGGACAAATCCATCTGGGGCTGAAGTGGTTAATTTTACAACTTGAGCATGTTCAATTCCCACATTTGGTAATCCTCATTATAGATAGTCAATCCTGATGTACATGCAAATATCCACAAGGGGTCAGTGGTGTGTTGACATTAAGCCCCTATACTTCTCACACCATCCAGAGATGATATGGAGAGTTGGTAACCCCCCTAGTGTTCCTAAAATAAAAAACAAGGCAAGGGATTAAGTATACACAATCTAATGTCACTAAGCCCAATCAGTTATCATCCACAAAACTCCCCAGAAGAGTATGTAGTCCACAGCACCTGTCCACCGCCAGTCAGCAAGAAGCAACTACGAGAGGGCCCCTCCCTCTTAATTACTAACAAATGAAGGCCCCTCTTGTTTTGAAAAAGCAAGGTACTTGCTAAAGCTGGTTTATCCATTAAGGTTTGTTTCACCTTCCATATTAAGGAACAATAACAAAACAACAAAACATGTAAATACTATCCCTTAAGTTAAATCTATCATCAATTATGTTGTCCAGTGATGTAAATCCATCAACCATAACAATGCCAGATTATGCTTCCCAGCTGACAACTTTTCTCTGCCACACTCCTGTTTCTAAATTAAAGTTCTTCAATGCTGCACTAATGTGAATACAGAACTGGGAACTCTAAAACCACGTACACAAGTTCAGACTTTCCGAAGGGAAATGTTGGATGCCAGGCTGTTGGCGGAAAATCCGACCGTGTGTATGCTCCATCGCACAATTGTTGTCAGACTTTCCGCCAACAAATATTGGCTAGCATGTTTTCAAATTTTCCTCCAACAAATGTGTGTTGTCGGATTTTCCGAGCGTGTGTACACAAGTCCATCGGGCAAAAGTCCAAAGTACAAACACGCATGCTCGGAAGCAGAAGCGGTCAGTCTTGTAAACTAGCTTTCGCAATGGAGAATTACCATTCGTAAAGTAGCAAATTATGAAATCTCGAAATGCAGCGCACATTCTCTTCTTCTTTAATGGGATAATAATGAAGCTGCATTGCTGGTGATACTGATGGAGTTATGGCAAACACATTTTCAAAGGCTTTTTTTTTCTAGTGATATCAAGAATAATATTATTATGTTTTTTTTTTATTTGTGCAAGTTACCACAACACCATTATCCCCTAGTTTTTAAGATCGAAGATACAACTATGTTGGTGTCCCTTGTCAATTTTACATTGTATTTTTTAAAATGTAACTGCCTACTCCCAAACTGTCATTTAAAGTAAAATACATAGCCAAGTATTATTCTCCACAATTTTTTTATTGTGCATTAAAAAAAAAATAGACATGCTATCTGCCAATAGAACTTAACCAAAAAATGCATTCTATGCATCCAAAATTATAGACAATATACCAAATCAAATCATTATTCAACCAAAAAAATAATGTCAAAGCTATAACTCCAAGGCCAATAATAAATAACACGCTATCTCTTCCGATTCCGCAACATGTCTGGTTGAGGAACGGCTGTTCAGAAACGAACTGAAAAGCGTGAAGTGAAAAGCACGTAATGAAAAACGCGAAAAGAAAAGCGCGAAACAACACTCACCAAACTTCTACTAACACGAAAATTAGCAGAAGGAGCCCAAAGGGTGGTGCTAAAGAGCTGAAAAACCACGTAGTATGTCTAGTACGTCACTAGGTTCGTAATTGTTGGCCAACATTAGTGTGACCGTGTGTGCGCAAGACAAGTTTAAGCCAACACCCTTCGGACAAAGTTCCACGGTTTTGTTGGCCCACGGACTCCTGGAAAGGGTTTCCCCTGCATGACCATTCTTCCGGGATGTCTGGGCCAGCATGACTGGTTTCTCTGGGTATAGGGGATAGAGAATGCCCATTCACTGATCTCCCCTAGCTATGAAAAACCCAGAAGTGATGAGAATTTGGTCAATTATTAGTTTCAGCTGTCACTCTGCCTGGCTGCTGTGGTCAAGGAAGGAGCTAATGGAACATGATCTGTGCTTTGTTACCTTCAGTGATGGGCAGAGGAGATGTCAGGGGTCTAAGGCTCCATGCACACTGGCTTAAAAAACGTTGCTTCTACAGAAGTTTTATGTTCTGCCTGTAGAAGCAGTTCAATGGTATCCTATGTGTCCATGCACATTAGGACGTTAAGAGGCATATTTTGAGTTTCACGTTTAAAGGCAGAAAAGAAAAAACCTTCTGGTTCGCATTTCTGATTGGAGCTTGGAGGCAGAAAAAACATAAAACTCTCCTAAACTCATCTAAACTTTGTACAAAAAATGCTCTATATGAGCCTAATAGTTTTTTTTTTTGGTCACTATCTTGTTTCTTAGCCTTGAAAAATATCTAGTTCACTTTCCCATAGACATCATGGGGTTCAGTGCTAAGTTCAAGGGTTTGCAGACTTCCTGCTGGGTTTGACAAATCCAGTCCATACTGAACTCAACCAAGTACATTTATCCTAATTAATTATTTCTCTTTTGCCTAATACGAGTGAATGGGTGTATAATCTAATCATTGTATTATGATTAGGGTTGTCCCGATACCGATACTAGTATCGGTATCGGCACCGATACCAAGCATTTGCCCAAGTACTTGTACTTGGGCAAATGCTCCCGATGCTTCCCCCGATACCTAGAGGACAGCTGTGATTGGCGCGTCGGGGAGTTACAAGATTCTCCCCCAGCGGCTTTTACCAGTTTTAGTGACATACAGCGGTGATCGCTCACAGCTGACTGTCACTGCATCCTCCTCCGTGCCCCCTCCTTTCCTCTGTGCCTCTCCGCTGTCCCCTGCATTCCTCTCTCCTTATCTGTCCCCCTCCATTCTCCCCCTCTGTTCCTCTCTCCTGATCTCTCCCCCTCTGTTCCTCTATCCTTATCTGTCCCCTGCATTCCTCTCTCCTTATCTGTCCCCTCCGTTCTCCCCCTCAGTTCCTCCGTCCTCCCCCTCCTTCCTTTGTGTATGGATAGAGTCAGCTGACTCTGTCCATTCACATAACTGAAACATTGTAATCTCCTGTGATTACAATGTGTCAGTTTATGAATGGAGAGAAGCCGCTGTCTTCTCTCCATTCATTCTCAGTGCAGCTGACGCTGCAGAGAAAGGGACTGGGGAATCTCTATCCTCTGTCTCTTTCTCTGTCTCAAGGGGGGAGATATCAGAGGTCTGTTAAGACCCGTGATATCTCACCAAAGCCCCCCCAACAGGGCTGATTAAAAAAAACAAAACAATAAAGAATAAAAAAATATTATTGTAAAAAATAAAAATTGTAAAAAAAAACAAACAAAAAAAAAACACACACACATACAACGTTCACCCCCCCCCCCCCCAAAAAAAAATAGCAAGAAAAAAACTGTCACGTGACATTAAAAAAAAAGTATCGGTAATCGGTATCGGCGAGTACTTGAAAAAAAGTATCGGTACTTGTACTCGGTCCTAAAAAAGTGGTATCGGGACAACCCTAATTATGATATTAGAACACACTTATGTATTTTTTAAGCTTAAACTGAGAGAATCAGGCCAGTTCATCAGGATTAAAGCTGTACAACATATTCTTGGCTGCAGATCACTGTCATCTGCTTGAGGGCTTTCCAGCGAGACGATTCTCACAGGATTCACATTTTTGTGCATGCTGTTAACCACTTTCAAGACGTTACTTCATAATAAGGGAATACACCTACTAGTATTAGAAAACCATATTTGTTAAAGCAGCAGAAATTTTGAGCAAAATAGTACTGCATTACAAATGACAGTGGGATTACTGTCTACTGTACCAGTTTATGAGAATCAGTTGCATGTTATGCAAAACAAAAAAGTGTAAAACATATATTTTATTGTTTAACAATTCTTGCTTAAATATATTTAAAGGAAAACTAATTTAAATGTAAAATGATAAAAGTAGCTGTCCATTTTGCTCAGAAGGTATCACAATGCACAAGCATATAACAAATTGTGAATGTGGAAAAGTACAGGCTTTGACTATGGCCAATGTTCTTACACATCTTCATTAGCTGCTACTTGCAAATGGGGGTTCCTGGAATAAAAATCCATTGTGTGTTCCAGGAGCATGGTGTTGAGTTGGAGAGGCAAGCAGGTGACAGCACAATCTATGCCTCAGCCAATCAGAGGAAGCTTTGTATTGCTTCATAAAATACAAAGCTTCCTGTGAAAGTGTGGGGGGCTGAGTAGTGCGGAGTCTGACTCAACTTTGTTCTGGGAATGGGATGGGAAGGCTATACAGTGCTGTATATTTTATGTGGCTGACAGCACTGACAGCTACTGCATGTGTTTAGTGAAAGGAATAGTTCTTTGGACCAGTTTAAACTATTTAGACTTTAACTTGTGCAGCAGTTTATGGCTCTTAGAGATGCACAAAGCAGCTCTCCAAAAAGATACAATGTGATTGGTGGGCACCATGGTGACATCCTGCAATGTATGCCCTCAATTACCACAGTGACATTGTCATTTAACCTTGAAGACTAAGGACACTTTTGGCCATAAAGATGTAATGTGGGGGCAGCTCTGGATTGAAGTTGATTATTGCAGCTCAATATTTTTTTTTTTTACTGGCTGGGGACTCACATATTAAAAAAAATGAACCGTCAAGAGTCAATTTTTAACATGTACATTCATTGGTGCACCAGAATGTAAGGCACAAAAGCATTACTTGGATATTTAATGCACACTGCAAATGGACCAAAACGTACTGTATACATGGAGCATGAAACATGGAACACCTTGGACTCTTTAAAGCTGTACATACTCAAATAGATAGATTTGTTCAGCATGCGGGCTGAATAAAAAAAATCTATCAGGTTCCCACATCCGCAGGTAGGATGGATGAATCCCCCCTGTAGGGCTATTCTGGTCTGATAGCTGTTGGCATCTGAATCTGATTGGGTGCAAGCGTTGTTTGAACATCATTTTTCAACAGGCTCCATCAACAAAAGTTATTTTAACAACCAACTTTTGTCAAAAGGAGCGGTTCTGGCAGGGCCATAGACTAATTGATTTTCAGCCAAGCCTGCAGAAATCAGCCAAAAGCAGTGTGTGTGGCCAATGATGCAAACAACACATTTATTTATCATTAACAAATGGAACCATTTGTTATGTGCATGAATTAAAAAAAAATATTATTTGTGTCATAATAAGCAAACGAGCATGTGACAACTGTGTGAGATAAATAATGTTAATAATAAAGCAATTAATTGAATGCAGATAGTATACTTTGGTATGAAGCCTTTTAAGAGTGAAAATAATGAAAAAGTGTAAAATGCAGAACATTAAAAAAAAACTCTATTTTCTGAAAGTTTCTTTACCCTTGTCACTGCTTTATATAACAAAATGATTACACAAGATTCAGGATTGCTCAAAAAAGAAGAAAAAAGTACTTTTTTTTTAACAAATTGAGGAAATTTATTTACAAAATATATGTTTCTGGATTATTTTCACCTGTGATGTTTGGCAAAAAAAATGAGCTATGCTCTTATAGTGTTCATTTAAAAATATACATTTGAATCTTATAAATAAGAAAGACGGGCTGTTAATAAGAAAAGAGTTCTACAATAATACTGTTGAAACTTTACTCATTCAGAGCAGAAGACTAAGTCATGCTGTTACCTACAGTTACATTAATGTAAATAATATAACAGCCATCACATTACTCTGCAGGAGAACTGCAGGCAACTGAGGCCTCTCGAAGCCCTTGACAGTATAACAGCTTGATCCCTGCACTACACGAGTGTAATGCTGTATTTTATTTATAGTGTACATTTATATAGTTATACTAAAAGCATTCAAGGACCTGAATACAAGTACCTCAGTATCTAAAGATATATCCTTGCGGTCATAATGTTGTTAGAGTGTAATGTTCAAATGCTATTGGTCAAAAGAGAATTGTGATATTATGGGCATTAAGGAAAACAGAAAAGTCAATTCTTCTTCATTGTCTGGAATAGTCCATTGCATATCTTCAAAACATTTGTCTGCATGCTCTAACATAATCCATGACATACCTTCTTCATATTGTCTTTTGTGCTTTACTGTTAGGTACTACATCATTTAGATTAAAGATTATGTAAACCCGAAATTTCATATTCCTGATAAATGCCTGTTATACCATATACTTGTATGTAAAAAGTATCCTGTTTTCTTGTTTTCTTTCTATTGCCTAACTTTATGTGAAATCCCTGCCAGTCCCTCTGCTTTCCTATTGAAAACTGACCATACTAAGCAGGGGAGCACATCATGGTCAGTTCTCTAGCAATGCTGGAAACTCAGCCTGCTCTCCTGCAATGATCAGACTTGTCCTGACATTCCCCCGCTGCACAGCCATTCACTAAGATGCTCAGTGTACTGTTGCCCCCCTCCCCCAGCTCTTATACAGCTGAGAACAGAGGAAGTGTGATCGTGTATTAAAAAAAATTTGTGGAAAAGACTGCCCTTAGGGGGATGGTGCGGGTGGGAGTATGAGTAAGGGATAAACAACAAAAGTATATATAACAGTAGATAATTTTATTACAAAATAACAATAACATACACTAGAAATTCCTATAAAATATTCCTAAAATCCTTGATAAGGATAACAATGCATATAACGTTGCTTTATTCTTGGATCAACACCAAGAAATCCCAACATGTTTCGGAAAAGCAGGGGGAATAAGAGTAGAGAGACGAGCATACTATACTACATGCCATAATGGCGGTCCTTTATTATTTGAAAGCCTGGAATAGAATGGTGCACTGACGCACCTGTGCAATGTGAATACCCCATTGTGGGGAATGTGTGTTTTTTAAATAAATCCTTGCGTTATTACACTATGGAGTTTTTTCTTATTTATGGTTTGGAGCGGTACTGACTGAACCAGCTGGAGATCGGCACCTGCACTTCATTATAGAGCCCAGGGGTGGCTCCAAAGCGTGTTTGGACAGTTAGTTAGTTACTGTGTCACACGCTCTGAGGTGAGCGCATAAGCTTTTGGGGGGGTCACTGGAGTGCACCGAAGCATGGTTTTGCAGTTACACACATTGGATGAGCATGCTGGATGACACCACTGATGGACACTGTGTTATATATTTGATATTTATATCCATCACATATGAACTCTGATTTATAAGCTTTATGTGGAAGGGCATTGTGCTTCTACAGTATATGTATGCACTTTGGTTTCAGCATTAATATTTATGCACTCTGCACTTTAATAATTTTTTTCCATGGATTGTCACTTATGATTTAATGTTCATCATTTATTGGTATTTATTTTTGTATTTGGCACCTATAGATTTATATTTTAATTATACACTTTAGATACATATGTATTTTTCTTTTATTATTCTAGCGCAACGCATTTATTTATTTATTTCACTACTGCACGGTTATGAAACGTGATCTGCGTTTGCAGCTGGTTATTATCGTCATCTTTACTTCATAGGCAGTGGTCTGTTTGTGGCTCGCAAGATCTTTTCTTCTAAACGACAATATAAGACTGGGAAAAATTGCAAATCATGGCTTTGTTTTGGAACAGCCAAAACATCAGAAAGGCGTCAATCTGGCACAGAGTAAAAGATAAAAAGGGTATCAAAATATAAGCAAGAAGTGTATGAAAAGATATATATACACTCATGTCAATAGGTATAAATATTTATAATATATTTGTCTCAGCTTATGAGTCAAAAAGTGTATGTAGGTTGTGATAATATAGGAAGTATAAGAGTATACATAAGCATAGTTGCCAACATTGTAAAAAAAAATGTGGGACACTTTTGTGGCTGTAGGCAGAGCCGTACAATAATTAGGGGGCGGGGCATTCATTTGTAGGCGTGGCTTAGGAAAAATATACAAGTGCGCCGCACGCCGTGGCGAAAAACGGGCGTGGTTTACGCGACATAGTGGGCGTGGCTTAAATTGGCGTGGCTCAAGTGGGTGTGGTTAGAGTCTGAGATGAAGGAGGGATGGAGAGGGAGAGAGGGGGAGAGGGGGAGAGGGATTAGAGGGGGAGAGGGATTAGAGGGGGAGAGGGGGAGAGGGAAATGACAGGACAGCAGCCCCAGATCCTACACAATAAAAATATGTATATTCTAGAAAGTTTAACAATCAGCAGATAAAGATACTCCAAACACCTGGTGTTAGCACTTCAATCATCCCGGCACCATGGTTGTTATGGTGTCAGGATGATTGAAGTGCATTATTTCTATTATTACATTGTAATATAAAATGAAATCATTCAACTCACCATAATGCAGAATCAGTGGGATCCCTGAGCGTGTCACTAGCCACGTCGCCTGCCACCAGCCGTCCGTCCTTGCGTCAGATGTCCCAGCAGAGTCCGTCCTTGCATCAGGTGCCTCCAGCGGAGCCCCCCTTACTTCAGATGTCCCCAGCGGAGCCCCCCTCACACTAGGAGTCCCCAGCGGAGCCCCCCCTCACACCAGGAGTCCCTGGCGGAGCTCCCCTCACACCAGGTGTCCCCGGCGAAGCTCCCTCCCACATCAGGAGTCTCCGGCGGAGCTCCCCCTCACATCAGGTGTCCCCGGCGGAGCTGCCCCTCACATCAGGTGTCTCCGGCGGAGCCCCCCTCACATCAGGTATCCCCGGCGGAGCCCCCTCTCACATCAGGTGTCCCCAGCGGAGCTCCCCCTCACATCAGGTGTCCCCGGCGGAGCTCCCCCTCACATCAGGTGTCCCCGGCGGAGCTCCCCCTCACATCAGGTGTCCCCAGTGGAGCCCCCCCTCACATCAGGTGTCCCCAGTGGAGCCCCCCTTGCATCAGGTGTCCCCAGTGGAGCCCCCCTTGCATCAGGTGTCCCCGGCAGAGCCCCCCCTCACATCAGGTGTCCCCAGTGGAGCCCCCCCTCACAACAGGTGTCCCCAGTGGAGCCCCCTCACATTAGGTATCCCCAGTGGAGCTCCCCCTCACATCAGGTGTCCCCAGTGGACCCCCCCTCACATCAGGTGTCCCCAGTGGAGCCCCCCTTGCATCAGGTGTGCCCAGTGGAGCCCCCTTGCATCAGGTGTGTGTCCCCAGTGGAGCCCCCTTGCATCAGGTGTGTGTCCCCAGTGGAGCCCCCCCTCACATCAGGAGTCCCACAGCGGTGCGCCCCCCCTACCTCAGAGGTGTCCTAGTAGTGTCCGCAGCATGGCTAGAACCCCCGGCCCTTTCCATATCAGACTGGCAGTGGGGCAGACGGGGCGAGGCGGAGCGGGGCGGAGGGTGTGCGGCAACGCAGGAGCTCCGTCTAGCCCCCTCCAACCGTCTTTCTGAACTTCATCAAAATGGCGGCCGGCGGAGACATTGTCTCCGCCGACCGCGGACCTCTAGCGGCGGCGGCGAATTGTGAAGAACTGGATTTCTCGGGACATTTCCCGGGACACCACAAATTCGGGAATGGCGTCCAAGTCCCGGGAATGTCCCGGGAAATCCGGGACAGTTGGCAACTATGCATAAGTAGAAAATATATAAGGAAGAGGAGAATATAGGAAGACATATCAGATCTATGCATGTAGATTAGTGTCAAAATGCAGTGTCAGCAGGGAGAGATGTATTCAACAAAGTGTCTGTATTCAGATTTAAAGTATGAGGGTATGGAGTATAAAAACACATTCCTTGCAACAAACAAACATACCATATAGGACTCAGAAAGCTAATTCCATAAACATGTTGGAATAAACAATGTTTATGGAATTAGCTTTCTGAGTCCTATATGGTATGTTTGTTTGTTGCAATACTTCCTATATTATCACAACCTACATACACTTTTTGACTCATAAGCTGAGACAAATATATTATAAATATTTATACCTATTGACATTAGTGTATATATATCTTTTCATACACTTCTTACTTATTTTTTGATACCCTTTTTATCTTTTACTCGATGCCAGATTGACGCCCCTCTGATGTTTTGGTTGTTCCTTGCGAGCGTTGATTTGCCGCTTTGGGGCGTGGGCATTAGCCACTTCCTGCCCGGCCTATAGCGGATGGACGTCCGGGAAGTGGTTCCGTTATCCTGACTGGGCATCATATGATGTCCAGCAGGATAACATGGGGGCGAGCATCGCGGCGATTGGTGGAGTGGTGTGTCAGTCTGACACACTGCTCCACCGATCTTGATAAAGAGCCTCTGGCAGAGGCTCTTTACCACGTGATCAGACGTGTCCAATCACGGATGATCACGATGTCAATAGGAAGAGCCGTTGATCGGCTTTTCCTCACTCGCGTCTGACAGACGCGAGTAGAGGAGAGCCGATCGGCAGCTCTCCTGACAGGGGGGGTCTGCGCCGATTGTTTATCAGTGCAGCCCCCTCAGATCACCACACTGGACCACCAGGGATTGCCACTAGGACCACCAGGGAAGGGGCAACATGTAGATAGCCAGGTATGTACCCCATGGCCATCCACATGTGCCCAATGTGCCCAATCTGTGCCAATCAGTGTCCATAAATGGGCACTGATTGGCACCATAATATTGCCTAGATGCCCAGCAATGCCACCCTTAGGAGCATCAGTGCCACCAGTGTCATCAGTGGCACCCATCAGTTTCCATCGGTGCCACCTGTCAGTGCCCATCCATGCCCACCTATCAGTGCCCATCAGTGCCCATCCGTGACACCTATCAGTGCTGCCCATAAGTACCCATCAGTGCCACCCATTAGTACCCATCAATGCCACCTACGAGTGCCCAGTGCCGCCTATGAGTGCCCATCGGTGCCACCTATGAGTGCCCATCAGTGCCGCATACCAGTGCCACCTATCAGTACCCATCAGTGCCACCTATCAGTGCCCATCAGTGCCACCTCATCAGTGCCCCCTCATCGGTGTCCATCAGTGCCGCCGTATAAGTGCCCATCAGTGCAGCCATATCAGTGCCCATCATTGAAGAAGAAAACGTACTTATTTACAAAAATTTTTAACAGAAACAAAGAGAAATTTGTTTTTTTTTCAAAATTTTCGGTCTTTTTTTATTTGTTGCGCAAAAAATAAAAACCACAGGGGTGATCAAATACCACCAAAAGAAAGCTCTATTTGTGGGAACGAAATGATAAAAAAATTGTTTGGGTACAGTGTAGCGACAGCGCTGAAAGCTGAAATTTGCCCTGGGCGGGAAGGTGTCTAAGTGCCTGGTATTGAAGTGGTTAGACACCATATCATATAGTAAAGCCATGATTTGCAATTTTTCCCAGTCTTACATTGTCATTTAAAACTCATCCACCGCATGACCTAGCATACAGCCGATTGCAACCTGTATCTTTGGCACAATATTGCCATGCACAGACGGTTTTGAGACCTGAGGCCCCGTCTCTCTTCAATGTGGTTTGTGCACTCCTTCCACATTGGATACCATTGCTGTAAGTATCATCTTTACCGTTTTTTGATATGTTATGCCTTGCCTAGATTTAATTTACTCTGTTAAGTAAAAAAACATACAGTTATGTATACTCACATTATATACTCTACTATACTGTAATAAAACCTTTTTTCTTTTATCAGACATATAACTGTTCGCTTTCATCTAACCCCTGAGGAAGGAAATGAATGTGTTTACTTTTATTCCCCCTGCTTTTCCAAAACATGTTGGGTTTTCTTGGTGTTGATCCAAGAATAAAGCAACATTTTATACATTGTTATCCTTTTCAAGGATTTTAGGAATATTTTATAGGAATTTCTAGTGTATGTTATTGTTATTTTGTAATAAAATTATATACTTTTGTTGTTTATCCCTTACTCATTCTCCCACCCGCACCATCCCCCTAAGGGCAGTCTTTTTCACAAATTGTTTCTCTATGGGATGTGGTGGGAGTTTTCTTGGGATTAATTCATAGGCGATTTCTCTTCCCTTTCTAACTTACGTGTATTAAAAAAAAAAAGAGAAAAAAAATGTATTTATAACATATTTTTTGTCTATACACAAATGGTTTGCCTTCAATTTCTATTTTAAATTAAATGGGTTGTTTTACAGGGTGATCGTTCACAATCAAAAAAATTAAAACATAGGGGTCAAAGTTCCCACCATGGGGTTATTTTCAAAAGATGCCGCTTCAAGCGGACCAGTCACCGACTCACCTGTAGGGTGGGTTCCCTCAACAACTAATCCTAAGTGACCAGAAAGCAACAGAGGGTTGACAGATGACCACCCAACAAGTAGTAGTAGTGAATGAGGACCAACCACAGTATTTTAAAAATTTAGAAAAAACTTTATTGAATTACAAAAAAGGGACAAAGACAATTGGCCAAATGGCCATCAACCCTCCAAATACCAAATTTGAGACAATTGGACAACGTTGTCACAGATAAAAATACACACAACCGGGCCCAAAACTGCGCATATGTATACCAACAGTTACCCGCACAGCAATGACAGGACAAGTAGCAGTAAGAAGGGTCGCTGGTTCGAATCCCAACCACAACACTACTTGCCTGGAGTTTGCATGTTCTCTCTGTGCCTGTGTGGGTTTCCTCCGGGTACTCCGGTTTCCTCCCAGACTCCAAAGGCATGCTGGTAGGTTAATTGGATTCTGTCTAAATTGTCCCTAGCATGTATGAATGTGAGTTAGGAACCTTAGATTGTAAGCTCCTTGAGGGTAGGGACTGATGTTAATGCACAATGTATATGTAAAGCGATGCGTAAATTGACGGTGCTATATAAGTACCTGAAATAAATAAAAAATACTTTTTCTTTCAAGCTGCAATATGCCCGATCAAGAAGTGAAGACCTTTCCACACTGAGTCTCCTTTATATCCAGGTGGAATATTCATACTCAATTGTGTAGAAAATGTGGACTGTTAATAATAACTGTGGTGCAAAACTGTAACATTTTTCAATCTTCAGTCTCCGAATCAAGATTTTTTTTTAAATTTACAGATGCGATATGCTCACGCAATCTCTCAGAAATTGCAGCCTGTCCATACAGGCCTAAAGTAATACTAAAGGCTGGATAAAGTGTAGAGGGATTAGAAAGCTTTTCAGTTTTTATTGTTGTCTGTGCCCCTGTGGATAGAGATTCACCTTTTCTATTTGTCCTGTTTACCATTATCATTGAAAGTGAAAGTAAAAGAAAATTCCAAATTTTGGGTTGTCCCCAGAAAAGTAATAGAGGTGAAATCTTTCAATGGGGACACCAGTTCTGTTGACCTGGGGGTCCCTAAGGAATTATCTTAATTTGCAGGGGTTTCTGTTCACTTTCGGTTTGGCTATGAGACAGGAAGTGAAGGGAAATCTCTGCAATGAAACACAAATGGTGAAAACAACATCTGACAGGGGTTATTACCCTTCCTTGCTCTAACCAAAATGAAAAAAAAAAGTTTTGCCTATAGTTAGCTGATTGATTGCCTTAAGAAATCTTGGGGAAAGCAAGTGAAATGGTTGTTGGATTATAGCTGTTTTTAAAAAATGCTATTTTTTGCTATGGATTACCGTAAACAAGGAAGAGTGGGTGAAGCCAAGATTGCCTTGTGAGATCTTCTCTTGTGTCTCAAATAAGAGCTAAATATACAAGAGAGCACCAAGACTCTGCTACCTGGAAGGGATAAAGATTTATGCATGAGGATCTCCTTTAGCAGTGATGGTGAACCTTGGCACCCCAGATGTTTTGGAACTACGTTTCCTATTATGCTCATGCACTCTGCAGTATATTGAGTGGCATGGGAAATGTAATTCCAAAATGTCAGTAAAATTCCATTCTCTCACTGATCAGTCAACTCCGGTCATGTTGATTCGAAGACAGATTTATTACAAATGTACCGATACATAGGGGTGAGCTCTGTACACAGCAAGGAGTTTCAGCAGAGTCACACAGGAAACCTTTTACAAATGACATTTCATAGCAGTATTTGGCAAGCTGCCATTGGCTAAGGCACACTGGTGACTCATGGTGCATCGTCAGCTTTATTGTCAAAAAAACAGTGTGTCCTTTCACAATATGCCCTAATATGGTAAACTTTTGCTAGTTCTTTAAATATTGTTGTAGGTGTTGGTCGGAACTAAGCAGATTGCATAAACAATAAGTCAGCACCATTTTAGCTAGAAAAAAGCATATAAGGAACAAGGCAAATGTTGATATCACTTGTAATTCTTTACATATTTCTTATCATTCCCTCCTCTGATATCTATATTTGCTTCCTCAATTTATTACTTCAGTGCAGGTCCATTCCACAACTGGGTTTTCAGACCTTAGCAAGTCCTTGACCTTGGCAAGTCCAGTCCATTTCCCAAACCAACCTTCAAGCCAATTTGTGAATGGATCATCAGTACCTGAGTATTCCGCTAATTCATTCGATAAAGCTGTCAATCCTTCGAGGGCTCTAGTCACGGTTCCTCCAGGAGCTGTAATGTTAGAAATAAAAGGTGCAACACATACCACCAAACATTTTACAGACCCCTCCTCTTTCTGCTAGGACCATATCTAATTCCATCCTATTCTGCCATGCCGTCAGAGAGGTAGGGGCTAATTTCTCTGTCAATCCCTTAACTGCATCCCTGGTGTAGTTTACAAACCTTTGTTGGTTATAGTATATATAATTAATCCTGTCAACATTTTTTGTTTACTGTCACCCATCAGAGAAGAGACTAAAATCCAGCTGCCACTTGGTTCCTAGCCTTAAACTCGCTCGGAACCCCAATCTCATCTATGTAGATCTGGGGGTCAAAAGACCCCGCAGGAGAGGTGTCCCTTCTGCTCCTCCGGTGACCCGTCTTCCAAGGGGACTCTGACAATAAGCGCAGAGGCATTGCCAGCTGTACCAGGGCACAATACCCTCGGGAATTGGCTGGGATGCTCGCTCTGAGCCTCTTGTCTCTGCATAACCACCAAACTGGGTGTCGTGCTCAATCCAGTTGTCACCCTCTCCCTTTACTATTTTGTTAATCCTCTCCATGCAGTAGTCAGCCGGTAAAGACCCCAAATCTGTGCCACTCTCATTCCCCGGAAGTGCAAAACAAGTAAAGTTGTCAGGGAAGACCGTGACAGCAGGGGGTATCTGAGGTCTCTGAACCTGGGGAAACAACAAACTTTATGTGTGACAGGGAATGTTGGTGTCAGGTTTGTATGTTTTTTTGATATAGCTTTAGCATACACCCTAAACCATCTGGATCTATATTGTTATTTAAGGAAAAAGGCACTGTAGTCAGCTGGGGTCTGGCCCCTGCACAGACCAAGCAGTTCTCTTTTTGAAGGGTGTTAGCAGTATATATTAACCATTCAAGCCATTCATTCTTATCCTGGTATCCTGTTTCTAATGTTATAGCTTCTTCCACTGTGAGATTGGTGAATCTCACTGTGGATCCTAATACCTCTACTTTAAATTGGTCCTCATTATCTAATTCTTTCTTCTTGTTTGTCTCATTCTTTGGTTGGACTTCAAAAAAGAATTTTCCCAAAGGGTCAGTTCCTGATATCCAAGCTCCTATACGGTATAACCTCTGATCTTCTAGTTTGGGGTCCTTCAGAGAAACCAATAATATATTGCAACTCTTTGGTTCTGTACAAGGAAAGTGGGCCGCTTTAGTTATGGTTAATCTATTCTTTAAATCTCCTGCTGCTGGGATCTCATATCCCCAATCCTGGGCTGCAGTTGTCCACATGACTGAATCCCAAATAGTACACCTGGTAGTTCCAGCCAGGTAGCACACATATTTATCTGCCCAGGTCAGGTTACTTGCTTCTACCTTATCTCCACAATCTGTCATCTGGCAGAAATCCACCTGTATAGTACTGGTGGTTCCTTCAACAAAGGTGAGGTTCAATGCTCTTCCTGTCTCTTCCCAATTGATTGGTTCCACTACCCTCCCGTGTCTCCTACCTCCCCGTATAGAGGCCTCTCCTAGAGTCACCAATACTCCCACAAGGAACAAAATCCCTACCATCCTATCTGAAGTGAGGGGGGCCTAGATAGGGCCTTTTCTTCACCAAGGTTGAGACAAGCAGACCTTTTATCTGCCTCCCTTTGTAGTTGGACTTTCCCCCTCCTTCAGTCTTTCTGTCCCTACTCTGCCTATATTTACCTTTTTACAGTGGGATTGGTGAATCCAGATACTCCTTTCAGCAATTCTTACTGCAGTGGGTGTAGTAAGGAGTACTTGATATGGCCCGTCCCACTTAGGGGAGCGCCAATGCTTCTTTTTGATCACCTTGATGAGCACCCGATTTGTACTTTGTCTTCTCCTATGGGCTCTCCTTCTGGAATGGAACACTCTTGATTAATTTGTTTCTGTTTTAATAACTTCGACATGTATTCTGCTAAGGTTCTCTCCCCTTCCTCTGTGTGGGTTTCATTTGGTAATAAAGGTATTTTATAAAGTCTACCATACATCATTTCAAATGGACTCAGCCCCTCTTTAGTGAGGGTGATGTGCATGCTTAAAATAGCTAGTGGGAGACAGTACATCCAATTTTTCCCTGTCTCTTCCATAGCCTTTTTTAGCTTGCTCTTTAATATCCCATTATGTCTTTCTATGAGCCCTGCTGACTGAGGGTGATATGCACAGTGATTCTTTACTTCTATACCCATCACTTCTGTTTTATAGTCTGATTTACAAAATGTGGACCATTATCGCTATAAATCTTCTCTGGTATCCCAAATTGTGAAATTATATCTTTTAGTAAGGCTTTGGATACTGTTAAGGTGTCAGCACTTCCTGTGGGGAATATCTCTACCCATGTGGTTAATGCATCAATGATTTCCAAACAATATTTCTTCCTTTTCACATTTGTCTAATTCAATAAAATCCATGCAAATGTGTTGGAATGGATATTGCGGTGTGGGGAACTTCCCTTTCCGTGGTCTTATGCCTCCCTGAGCATTGTGTCTTGCACATATAATGCATTGAGAACTAAAAGTTTTTTAGTAGTTTGTGAAGCCATAGGCTGTACATGCCTTATTTAACATCTCAGTCATCCCCCTGTTTGACACATGAGTTACTCCATGTGTCAATACTGCTGCATACCTAAATAAGGATTTTTTGCAATACCAGCTTTCCTTCAGGTGATGTGTAGATGTTATCTATTATTGTGCAACCTTTTGTTTTCCGATATTGTTTCTCCCCAGGGGATATATTCTGCTGTATATCAGTAAGGACTGTATGATCTATCTCTATGATTTCCTGTTCTGTCATGTGTCACTTCTGCATATCCAGTTACACTTGTGCCATCTGGACTTTTCATACTGGAGCCATCAACAAAAAAAGTGTCATGTCAGGGTTAGATAACGGTACATCTTTCCAATCACTTCATGGCAGTACCTTTTCAGCGATGGCAGCAGTACAGTCATGTTTATGACCATCAGTAGGAAGTGGTATTAGAGTGGATGGGTTTAATGTAGCACATCTCTGTATTGTTAAGTGAGGTTGTGTCAAAAGTATTGTCATACAGTAAAGGTGTCGTGCTGGGCTCAAATGTATGGACCAACGGGGCGCGGTCAGTATTGAATACCCAGAAATCCACGTTCTACAAAAATTTGTCATGCCCAAAAAAGACATCATTTGTTTCTTTGTTTCTGGCTTCGGCACCTGGTGGAGGGCTCAAATTCTCTCCTCATCCAGGTGTCGACCTTCTTTTGAAATATTATACGCTAAGTATTTGACCTGCTGTTGCCACAACTGGAGTTTAGTTTTATTTTCTTCATGCCCTTGGTATAACTGCCTGGTTAACAGCTTGTAAATCCTGTACTATTCTCCAGCCTGTGGAAGGCGGAGCCTTCTTAACAGGAAAAAGAGGGGTATTGCAGGGGCTATACCCTCCTCTGCTTCCTTCTTAACCACTTGCCGACCGCCTCACGCTGATATACGTCAGCATGGCACGGGCAGGCAGAATCACGTACCCATACGTAATCTGCCTCCCGCGTGTGGGGGGTCCGATCGGACCCCCCCCCCGGTGCCAGAGGCGGCTGGCATTTCTTCGCAGGCGATGAGAGGTGAGGAGGAGGCCATCCATTGTTGGCCAACCCATCCCGATCGCTCCCGGCGAATGAAAATGCTTCCTCTCCCTCTGTAATGTAAACAGAGGGAGAGAAAGTGATGTCATCCCTCCTTGAGCCGGTCTTTTCGATCCGGCGCCGAGGAGAGAAGACATCCAAGTAAGTGCACCAACACTACACTAACAGTAAAACACACTAGGCACACTTTTCACCCCCGATCACCCCCCGATAACCCCCCTGTACCCACTGTCACCAATAGCAGTTTTTTTTTTGCATTAGTGTCAGTTTGTGACAGTTATAAGTGTTAGGGCAGTTAGGTTAGCCCCCTTTAGGTCTGGGGTACACCCCTTTAGGTCTAGGGTACCCCCCTAACCCCCCTAATAAAGGTTAACCCCTTGATCACCTCCCGTCGCCAGTGTCGCTAAGCGATCGTTTTTCTGATCGCTGTATTAGTGACACAGGTGACGCTAGTTAGGGAGGTAAGTATATAGGTTCGCTGTCAGTGTTTTATAGCGACAGGGACCCCCATATACTACCTACTAAAGGTTTTAACCCCCTGATTGCCCCCTAGTTAACCCTTTCACCAGTGATCACTGTATAAGTGTTACGGGTGACGCTGGTTAGTTCGTTTGTTTATTATAGTTTATTATAGTTTTAGGGCACCCGCCGTATATTACCTTATAAAGGTTTAATCCCCTAATTGACCGGCGGTGATATAAGTTAAGTTTTTAGGATCAGATAAGGTCTGCATCGCCCCAGGCAGCGTCAGGTTAGCGCCAGTACAGCTAAAACCCACGCACGCAGCATACACCTCCCTTAGTGCTATAGTATCTGAACGGATCGATATCTGATATGAGCAGTTTAGGGTTCCCATAAACACAGTGTTAGCGGGATCAGCCCAGATACCTGCTAGCACCTGCGTTTTGTCCCTCGGCCCAGCCCAGTCCAGCCCACCCAAGTGCAGTATCGATCGATAATTGTCACTTACAAAACACTAAGCACACATAACTGCAGCGTTCGCAGAGTCAGGCCTGATCCCTGCGATCGCTAACAGTTTTTTGGTAGCGTTTTGAATCAGTCGCTAACAGTCAGGAGCTTTTTTGCCTGTGAGTCTCACTAGTGTACCCCTAAATTTAGAGCCCAAAATGGCAAATCGAAGGTACACTAGTGAAGAGGCCTACACGTTTCTGAGCATGACAGATAGTGAAGAGGAAGTTACTCATCTGTCAGATTCAGGCTCAGAATACGATCCTGTAGAGGACAGCGGCTCCATGACAGATAGCTCTGACGACGGAGTTGTGGTCCCTGCTAGGGTCAGGCGTACCAGACCCCGAACTTCTTCTGTCCTTGAAGTGCAAGAACCGCAGGGCTCTCGTATGGAGCAGAGAAGTACTAGTGCTGCTATTCCTTCTGATGAACTGGCAAGCACCAGCGGCCTAGTACACCCTGGTCGTACATCCAGCACTGCAGTAACACGTGGTGACGTGGCGAGTCCCATAAGTGCAGTTCAAGCTAGCGAGGTGGCAAGCACAAGTAGTGTCCCACTGCCACCAAGAAGAACACGAACACAGGCCCGTCGTGCCCATAGTGCCCTTCCTGCTGCATTCACCAATCCGAATTGGGAACCCACCACTTCTGCAGCACCTGTACCTCCCCCATTCACTGGCCAACCCAGAATTCAGGTGGAAACAGTTGATTTTACGCCACTGGATTTTTATTCGCTGTTTTTCACAGAAGATCTCTATAGATATATTGTGGACCAAAGCAATTTGTACGCTGGTCAACACATCGCCACTATTCCCCAGTCCTCCCTTGCCAGAGATTGGAGACCAATTACGGTTTCCGAATTTAAGACCTTCTGGGCCTTTCCCTCAACATGGGCATAACTAAAAAGAGTGAGTTGCGGTCATATTGGTCCACTGACCCAATTCACCATATGCCCTTGTTCTCTGCCTCCATGACCGGGGCACGATACGAGCAGATTTTGCGGTTCATGCACTTCAACGACAATGAACTCTGTCGTCCTCGTGGAGACCCTGGATATGATCGGCTCTACAAAATTTGGCCCCTCATAAACCACTTCAACCAGCGTTTTGCAGACTCGTTTACTCCCCATCAAGTTGTCTGCGTTGATGAGTCCCTAATTAAATTTTCTGGCCCCTTGTCAGTCAAACAGTACCTTCCCAGCAAGCGTGCCAGATACGGGGTCAAGATGTATAAGCTCTGTGACAGGGCCACAGGCTATACATGTAGATTTATGGTTTACAAGGGCAAAGATAGTCACGTAGAGCCGATAAACTGCCCTGTCTACATAGGAAGCGCTGGCAAGATAGTGTGGGACTTGGTGTCACCCTTATTCGGAAAGGGGTACCACTTGTACGTGGACAATTATTACACGAGCTTGCCACTTTTTAGTCACTTTTTTGATCAACAGATTGGAGCATGTGGCACCGTGCGACCTAATCGCCGGGGCTTTCCCCAGCGGCTTGTAGATTCCCGTCTTAGGCTGGGGGAGAGAGCCTGCTTCCATTGTAATAATTTGCTCGCTATGAAGTGGAGGGACAATAAGAATGTTTTTGTTCTTACCTCCCTTCATGCAGACGCGACGACCCAAATTACTACGGCGACTGGTGTTGTGGAGAAACCCCTCTGTGTCCACGAATATAACCAAAATATGGGAGGGGTGGACCTCAACGACCAGTTGTTGGCGCCGTACCTAGTTGCCCGTAAGGCCAGACGCTGGTACAAAAAAGTGTCTATTTATTTCAATTGGCTTTGCTGAATGCTCATGTGCTATACAGAGCTTCAGCACGGACTGGATCCTTCCTTAAATTCCAGGAAGAGATCGTCAGAGCCCTTCTGTTTCCAGACGGTGCTCCACCTCACCTTCCCCAACCAAATGCAGTAAGCCGGCTGCATAAGAGGCATTTTCCTTATGTCCTCCAGAGTACCCCTACCCAGCGAGCCCCCCAAAAAAGATGTCGTGTCTGCAGCAAGCGCGGATTTAGGCGTGACACTCGGTATTGTTGTCCCTCCTGTCCTGACAATCCTGGTCTATGCATTGGTGAATGTTTTTAACGCTACCATACACTAGTTGAGTATTAGCGTAGGGTACAGCACTGCACAGACTAGGACACACTTTCACAGGGTCTCCCAAGATGCCATCGCATTTTGAGAGACCCAAACCTGGTACCAGTTAAAAAAGTTAAAGTTACTAAAAAAAGTGTAAAAAAAAATAAAATAAAAAAAATAAAAATACAAAAAAAAATTAAGTTAAAAAAACCAAAAATAGTTGTTTTATTGTTCTCTATTCTTTCTCTATTGTTCTGCTCTTTTTTATTGTATTCTATACTGTAATGTTTTATTGTTATGTTTTTATCATGTTTGCTTTATAGGTATGCAATTTTTTATACTTTGTTTTTTTATTGTTAACAACTTTTTTGTTTTCAGGTATGCCATTTAGCTGCAGAGCGGATTTATCTATCTTGACAGCAACATCGTTTGCTCCCACGATATATAAAGCCGTGACTCCAGCGCTGTCGGAGGTGATTTCACCACCACAGTTACATACTTCAGCATATATGCCGAAGCGTGGGGGCAGCAGTGGGTGGGGGAGCAATTTGCTCCTGCCTTTTGCAGGAGGATGCCCCCATGCTTCGGCATATATATATTTTAGATAGGCACAGGTTGCGTTAAATGTTTTATTTTTTACTATGTTTTTTTTTGTATTTGCTTTGCAGGTATGGTAAGTATTACTGTTATACTGTAATGTTACTTTGTTTTTTTGTTAACCATCATTTGCTTAGCAGGTACGCCATTCAGTTGCAGCGCGGATTTATCTATCTTGACAGCAACAGCGTTTGCTCCCACGATATATAAAGCCGTGACTCCAGCGCTGTCGGAGGTGATTTCACCACCACAGTTACATACTTCAGCATATATGCCAAAGCGTGGGGGCAGCAGTGGGTGGAGGAGCAATTTGCTCCTGCCTTTTGCAGGAGGATGCCCCCATGCTTCGGCATATATATATTTTAGATAGGCACAGGTTGCGTTAAATGTTTTATTTTTTACTATGTTTTTTTTTGTATTTGCTTTGCAGGTATGGTAAGTATTACTGTTATACTGTAATGTTACTTTGTTTTTTTGTTAACCATCATTTGCTTAGCAGGTACGCCATTCAGTTGCAGCGCGGATTTATTCATCTTGACAGCAACAGCGTTTGCTCCCACGATATATAAAGCCGTGACTCCAGCGCTGTCGGAGGTGATTTCACCACCACAGTTACTTACTTCAGCATATATGCCGAAGCGTGGGGGCAGCAGTGGGTGGAGGAGCAATTTGCTCCTGCCTTTTGCGGGAGGATGCCCCCATGCTTCGGCATATATATATATTTTAGGTAGGCACAGGTTGCATTAAATGTTTTATTTTTTACTATGTTTTTTTTTGTATTTGCTTTGCAGGTATGGTAAGTATTACTGTTATACTGTAATGTTACTTTGTTTTTTTGTTAACCATCATTTGCTTAGCAGGTATGCCATTCAGTTGCAGGGCGGATTTATTTATCTTGACAGCAACAGCGTTTGCTCCCACGATACATAAAGCCGTGACTCCAGCGCTGTCGGAGGTGATTTCACCACCACAGTTACATACTTCAGCATATATGCCGAAGCGTGGGGGCAGAAGTGGGCGGAGGAGCGATTTGCTCCTAACTTTTGCGGGAGGATGCCCCCATGCTTCAGCATATATATACAGTGCATGTATGCCCATCATTAGAAGTGGGTGGATGAAGGGAGGTATTCTAATGGTGGGCATACCCACTGATCAATATCTTTTTTTCCTTCAGCCCACAGGCTGCATGAAAAAAAAGTTTACAATATATGCCCAACAAGGACCAGCAACGTACTGGTATGTTGCTGGACTTTGAGTGGTTATACCAGAATGATGCCTGCAGGTTTAGGTATCATCTTGGTATCATTCTTTTCAGCCAGTGGTCGACTTTCATGTAAAAGCAATCCTAGCAGCTATTTAGCCTCTAGACTGCTTTTACAAGCAGTGGGAGGGAATGCCCCCCCCACCATCTTCCATGTTTTTCTCTGGCTCTCCTGTCACAACAGGGAACCTGAGAATGCAGCCGGTGATTCAGCCAGCTGACCATAGAGCTGATCAGAGACCAGAATGGCTCCAAACATCTCTATGGCCTAAAAAACCGGAAGCTACGAGCATTTCATGACTTAGATTTTGCCGGATGTAAACAGCGCCATTGGGAAATTGGGAAAGCATTTTATCACACCGATCTTGGTGTGGTCAGATGCTTTGAGGGCAGAGGAGAGATCTAGGGTCTAATAGACCCCAATTTTTTTCAAAAAAGAGTACCTGTCACTACCTATTGCTATCATAGGGGATATTTACATTCCCTGAGATAACAATAAAAATGATTAAAAAAAAAATAAAAATGAAAGGAACAGTTTAAAAATAAGATAAAAAATCAAAAAATTAATAAAGAAAAAAAAAAAAAAAGCACCCCTGTCCCCCCCTGCTCTCGCGTAAAGGCGAACGCAAGCGTCGGTCTGGCGTCAAATGTAAACAGCAATTGCACCATGCATGTGAGGTATCACCATGAAGGTCAGATCGAGGGCAGTAATTTTAGCAGTAAACCTCCTCTGTAAATCTAAAGTGGTAACCTGTAAAGGCTTTTAAAGGCTTTTAAAAATGTATTTAGTTTGTTGCCACTGCATGTTAATGCACAATTTTAAAGCATGTCATGTTTGGTATCCATGTACTCGGCCTAAGATCATCTTTTTTATTTCATCAAACATTTGGGCAATATAGTGTGTTTTAGTGCATTAAAATTTAAAAAAGTGTGTTTTAAAAATCGCTGCTCAAATACTGTGTGAAAAAATGAAACACCTACCATTTTAATCTGTAGGGAATTTTCTTTAAAAAAATATATAATGTTTGGGGGTTCAAAGTAATTTTATTGCAAAAAAAAATTTTTTTTCATGTAAACAAAAAGTGTCAAAAAGGGCTTTGTCTTCAAGTGGTTAGAAGAGTGGGTGATGTGTGACATAAGCTTCTAAATGTTGTGCATAAAATGCCAGGACAGTTCAAAACCCCCCCCCCTATATGACCCCATTTTGGAAAGTAGACACCCCAAGCTATTTGCTGAGAGGCATGTCGAGTCCATGGAATATTTTATATTGTGACACAAGTTGCGGGAAAAAGACACTTTTTTTTTTTTTTTGCACAAAGTTGTCACTAAATGATATATCGCTCAAACATGCCATGGGAATATGTGAAATTACACCCAAAATAAATTCTGTTGCTTCTCCTGAATACAGGGATACCACATGTGTGAGACTTTTTGGGAGCCTAGCTGCGTCCGGGACCCCGAAAACCAAGCACTGCCTTCAGGCTTTCTAAGGGCGTAAATTTTTGATTTCACTCTTCACTGCCTATCACAGTTTTGGAGGCCATGGAATGCCCAGATGGCACAACCCCCCCCCCCAAATGACCCCATTTTGGAAAATAGACACCCAAAGCTATTTGCTGAGAGGTATAGTGAGTATTTTGCAGACCTCACTTTTTGTCACAAACTTTTGAAAATTGAAAAAAGAAAAAAAAAATACATTTTTCTTGTCTTTCTTCATTTTCAAAAACAAATGAGAGCTGCAAAATACGCACCATGCCTCTCAGCAAATAGCTTGGGGTGTCTACTTTCCAAAATGGGGTCATTTTGGGGGTTTTGTGCTATCTTGGCATTTATGGCCTTCGAAACTGTGATAGGTAGTGAGGAGTGAAATCAAAAATTTACGCCCTTAGAAATCCTGAAGGCGGTGATTGGATTTCGGGGCCCCGTATGAAGCTAGGCTCCCAAAAAGTGCCACACATGTGGTATCCCCATACTCAGGAGAAGCAGCAGAATGTATTTTGGGGTGTAATTCCACATATGCCCATGGCATGTTTGAGCAATATATCATTTAGTGACAACTATGTGCAAAAAAAAAAATTGTCGCTTTCCCGCAACTTGTGTCAAAATATAAAATATTCCATGGACTCAACATGCCTCTCAGCAAATAGCTTGGGGTGTCTACTTTCCAAAATGGGGTCATTTGGGGGGGGGGTTTGTGCCATCTTGGCATTTTATGGCATTCAAAACTGTGATAGGTAGTGAGGAGTGAAATCAAAAATGTATGCCCTTAGAAATCCTGAAGGCGGTGCTTGGTTTTCGAGGCCCCGTACGCGGCTAGGTTCCCAAAAAGTCCTAAACATGTGGTATCCTCGTACTCAGGAGGAGCAGCAGAATGTATTTTGGGGTGTAATTCCACATATGCCCATGGCATGTTTGAGCAATATATCATTTAGTGACAACTATGTGCAAAAAAAAAAAATTGTCACTTTCCCGCAACTTGTGTCAAAATATAAAATATTCCATGGACTCAAC
Organism: Lithobates clamitans; assembly: GCA_037952925.1. Taxonomy (NCBI): domain Eukaryota; kingdom Metazoa; phylum Chordata; class Amphibia; order Anura; family Ranidae; genus Lithobates; species Lithobates clamitans. The sequence goes on from JBBGZY010000314.1 coordinate 5,351,490, forward strand.
ATGCCTCTCAGCAAACAGCTTGGGGTGTCTACTTTCCAAAATTGGGTCATTTGGGGGGGTTTGTGCCATCTTGGCATTTTATGGCATTCAAAACTGTGATAGGTAGTGAGGAGTGAAATCAAAAATGTATGCCCTTAGAAATCCTGACAGCGGTGCTTGGTTTTCGGGTCCCGTACGCGGCTAGGCTGCCAAGAAGTCCCACACATGTGGTATCCCCATACTCAGGAGAAGCAGCTAAATGTATTTTGGGGTACAATTCCACATATGCCCATGGCCCGTTTGAGCAATATATCATTTAGTGACAACTTTGTGCAAAAAAAAAAAATGTCAATTTCCCGCAACTTGTGTCAAAAAATAAAATATTCCATGGACTCAACATGCCTCTCGACAAATAGCTTGGGGTGTCTACTTTCCAAAATGGGGTCATTTGGGGGGGTTTTGTGCCATCTGGGCATTTTATGGCCTTCAAAACTGTAATAGGTAGTGAGGAGTGAAATGAAAAATGTACGCCCTTAGAAATCCTGAAGGCAGTGATTGGTTTTCAGGGCCCCGTACGCCGCTAGGCTTCCAAAAAGTCCCACACATGTGGTATCCCTGTACTCAGGAGAAGCAGCTGAATGTATTTTGGGGTGCAATTCCACATATGCCCATGGCCTGTGTGAGCAATATATCATTTAGTGACAACTTTTTTTTTTTGTCATTATTCAATCACTTGGGACAAAAAAAATAAATATTCAATGGGCTCAACATGCCTCTCAGCAATTTCCTTGGGATGTCTACTTTCCAAAATGGGGTCATTTGGGGAGGTTTTGTACTGCCCTGCCATTTTAGTACCTCAAGAAATGACATAGGCAGTCATAAACTAAAAGCTGTGTAAATTCCAGAAAATGTACCCTAGTTTGTAGACACTATAACTTTTGCGCAAACCAATAAATATACGCTTATTGACATTTTTTTTACCAAAGACATGTGGCCGAATACATTTTGGCCTAAATGTATGACTAAAATTGGGTTTATTGGATTTTTTTATAACAAAAAGTAGAAAATATCATTTTTTTTCAAAATTTTCGGTCTTTTTCCGTTTATAGCGCAAAAAATAAAAAAACGGCAGAGGTGATCAAATGCCATCAAAAGAAAGCTCTATTTGTGGGAAGAAAAGGACGCAAATTTCGTTTGGGTACAGCATTGCATGACCGCGCAATTAGCAGTTAAAGCAACGCAGTGCCAAATTGTAAAAAGTGCTCTGGTCAGCAAGGGGATAAATCCTTCCAGGGCTGAAGTGGTTAAGGGGGTATCTCCTTCATCACCTTGCACAAAAAAACTTTACTTTCACTTTTTTTTTCCATCACTTTCAAATACTTCTCAGAATGCTTAACATATTGCAAAACATCTAAAACTGATGCAGTTCAGTAAGTAACCAGGTTTTTAACAATGAAATCTTTATGATCCTGTTTTAATCCATTAACAAAGGCTATCTTTAGCTGTTGTTGATATGCACTATTCACATCCTCAGCTTTGGGGAGCCCAGAGAACACTTTAAAAACTTCTCGTACATTATTTAGTTAATCACTGACAGTTTCCTTGTTTCCTTTACAGTCATATTAATCTTTTGCCAGTCAGTTCGTTATACCCATCGGAGATTGCATCTCTGATAGAAGGCAGTCAATCTGTCTGTCAAATCTTTGCTATCAAGGGCCAGTGGTTCCCCTCTTTCTTGAGGGGGCACTGTGGCTACACAGGGGTCCCAATTTCCCTTTACTGATGCTCAATCTGATCCTAGAACCCTCCTTAAGGCCATTTCCACTTTGACCCCATTTAGCCCATAACTTTTTTTTTTTAACCACAAGTTTGCAGCCAGACAGATCATAAAGCAGGCCTTTTATCAACCTGTAAACCACCAGACTAGCAACCCTTGGATCACAGAAAAGCAAAAATATATCAAGACTTCCCACATAAAGTTAGCAGTAATGTTAAACATGAGGAGGAAAGAGCGAGAGTTAGTCTCATGATTTAACAAATACAGCAAAAGGAACAGTGCAGGAAATATTGCTCTCGAGAGAAAAAGAGAAAAACAATCGATCTATGGGGGAAGTGTTTCTGATTAAGTTAGATTGATTCCTGCTCATACATTCATTTCCTGTTTGTCCCAACCACCACTCAGTTAGAAAAAACCTAAAATGGCCACTGTGACTCTCTGTAATCTAGATTACTTGTAGTCACTATTCACAACAATTATCAATCATCTATCATCTTTCGGTACCTTAAATTTTTGTAATCTGTCTCAGACAGCGGGCTACGTCTATTTACCATAGGCAACGTCCCCAAGTGCCTCTGTCTTCAGCCCCTGTGTCACCTAGATCTTTTACAATCAACTTACAGTGCCGGCATATTCAATAAAAACCCAAATCACCTCGAGTAGAAGAGAAAAGATCTGTCTTACTTTTCACAGACTCGGAGGACTGGATCAGAAGTCCAGGAGTAGAAGTCAGGTGTGAGTCCCGGAACTGACCAGCCTCTTTTTACCACTTAACTTGAGTGGGAGGACCTAGGTCTCGGCGAGAGGTAGTCTGATACTCACCGATATTTTGGACGGAACCGTTCGATCCACCACCTAATCCTTACTTCCGGCTCGAAAGGACCATGATGTCAGTAAAATTCCATTCTCTCACTGATCAGTCAACTCCGATCATGTTGATTAGAAGACAGATTTAATACAAATGTACCGATACATAGGGGTGAGCTCTGTACACAGCAAGGAGTTTCAGCAGAGTCACACAGGAACCCTTTTACAAATGACATTTTATAGCAGTATTTGGCAAGCTGCCATTGGCTAAGGCACACTGGTGACTCATGGTGCATCATCAGCTTTATTGTCAAAAAAACAGTGTGTCCTTTCACAATATGCCCTAATATGGTAAACTTTTGCTAGTTCTTTAAATATTGTTGTAGGTGTTGGTCGGAACTAAGCAGATTGCATAAACAATAAGTCAGCGCCATTTTAGCTAGAAAAATGCATATAAGGAACAAGGCAAATGTTGATATCACTTGTAATTCTTTACATATTTCTTATCACAAAACATCTGGGGTGACAAGGTTCGCCATCACTGTCCTATGTCAACTGCTCTTAAGACACCAGCCTCCATCTCCCCCTGGTGCATATAAAATGGCGAGTGCCACACAGTGAACACGTTTTGTTGCATTAACAGCTGTTGTGTAACACTATAACATTTTCTCATCTTCAGTCTCCAAATCAAGAGACTATTTTTTTATTTCCAGATGCAATATGCTCAATCACCGAAAAAATGCAGCCTGTCCATGCAGGCTTGATAGATGTCATGCCAAACTGTAACATTTTTCTGTTTTCAGTCTCTTACAACATACTTTATTTACAGGTGAATCTGCTTTCTCTCTCCCTTCAAATTTAATAAATTTTAGTCTTTCAGGGAGAAGAGCCTTCTCCCTCCCATGAGCTTTCCACCTCCAGGAGATCTGCTCTGTCTTCCAACAACCAGTAAAGTCCTCAGAAACCTCTGTACAAGAGAGTTCACTTTGGCCTTCTGGATGATCGATCTGTGCACCGCTGATCGTCTGCTCCTACCAGCCTCGGCAGTTTGTTACTTTTTGCTCCACCTTCTGCATTCTCAACCACCTTGGGCAACAAACGCCCTCTGTCTTCCTGACAGATGAAGCCTCCCCAATGAGGGGTCATGGTCCGCTGACTCTGCTCCACCCCTCTCAGTTGCACCTATTGCCTACCGCTTCTGGTCTGTTTCACTGTATTGGACTTTTTGATCTGTTATACATGTTTTATTACGGTTACCCTCTCCCTCCCCCCCCTCTTCCCTACCTTCTACCCCTTTCCTTTCCCTTTCCCCTCCTTTCCTTCCCCCTCCCTATCCCCTCCCCCTTTTCCTACCCTCCCTATCCCCTCCCCCTTCTCCTACCTTTCCTTCCCCCCTCCCCCCTCCTTGGAGCTGTTTCACATCTGCATGCATAGAGGAACTCTCGGGTGGGGGAATTTTGGGAGTTTACTCCATGGGGAAAAAAGTGAAGTCCCTGAAATGTTTTTGGAGGCTTGCCCTCCCCTTTATTCTTGATTTAAGTATCTGGTTAACTGTTCTCTTTTTCCTATTTATCGTTAGTATTCTGCCAAAGCCTCACTGATACCGGACCTGACAGGGCGATGTCTGCGGTAGTATTACCCCTGATTGAGATACCTCAAGTCTATCTACTGTGACAGTCATGGCTTCTTCGGATGCTGGGGATCAGCTAAATGAATGTCTAGGGGTTGCGCTCCCCTAAAAAGTGCATGCAAATTTTGAGACACCTCAAGCATTGGTGGGCAGATGTTGCTCTCCTACAAGAGACCCCTCTGGCCCCCAACGATCTTTCTCACCTCTGTAAATTATGGGTAGGTAAGGCTTACGGCTCTCCAGCAGTAGGACGTAAAGCAGGAGTTGCTATCTTAATCCACAAAAACCTCAACCACACAATTCATCCATAGAGACGGACTTGGTCGGTCGCAGACTTACTCTTCACCTAATGGTTGCCTCCCGTGACATCGTTATCTCTAATGTTTATGCCACTAACTCCCCGGGGGAGTTCTTTTTTCAAGAATTGAACTCCTGGGTTCTGCAGACTCTAGAACACTTTCATCTTATTGGGGGGACCCAGGGACCCGCTAAATGCTCCCCTTCTACTGACACTCCCACTGTGCTAGCCCAATCGGTCTCCTCCCACCTCATGGATATCTGGCGTACATCTCACCCTACATATAGGGAATATACCATCTTCTCCCTTCCCCATGGCTCATTTTCTCGTATCGACTACTTTTTCTGCTCCCCGGGGGCACTCCCTCAAGTGGCTTCATCAACCATAGAAAACATGGTTATCTCTGATCACTCTCCCATCAGTGTCCAATTTTCTGGAACTAAATCCCCTCATGGCACATGTACCTGGCGCTTCCCCTCCTTTCTGACTGAGAACAATGATTTCAAACACACCCTTTACACTACGTGGGCAGAATTCACTGAAACCAACGGGGCCCACCATACTACCCCTAAACTGTTTTGGGAAACAGGGAAAGTTTTTCTCAGAGGGCACGTTATTTCTTACACCACACAATTTAAATGCAAACTCACACACAGTATCTTAAAGCCAGTGATTCTCTATGATTGGTCGACCGTGCTCTGTCTATAAACTGCACCCCTATCAATACACTCTCCTGGAAAGCGGCTAAACGTGACTTTGACCATTGGTCTGTGCAGCAAGAGATCACTAGGCAATCATACTCTAGTCTTCATCTCCACAGATTAAGCAACAAGCGGGCAAGCTACTGGCAAAACTATGATTGGGCCGCCACCCGCCGACGCATATTGGAGCTCTATGCTCACCTAATGGTGCTATTGTTAACGCACCCTCTGAGATCAGTGCCCTCCCAACGAAATACTACACAACCCATCGATACGAAAGCGGCAAACAAATTACTTGTGGGAATCAAAACTACCTGCTCTATCCCCTGAACAACTGGAGTCTCTAAAGTCTCTTAAATCCATCTCTATAGGGAAAGCCCCTGGCCGTGACGGGTTCTCCGCGGAATTCTACAAGCTCACATTGGACTTAATCCCAGATACCTTGTGCCATATCTACAAATCCATGTGGGCCAAAGTCCCATATCTGCCCTCTGGATCTCAAGCACACATCAAATTCATCTCTAAAAATGGGAAAGATCCCCTTCTCCCTGGTTCCTACAGGCCCATCTCCCTTAAACACATCTGGCCAGTTCACCCATTCCAAAACCCTAGCTGATGTATGTCAACACACATCAGCTGAAAATCTGTCATTTAGCTGTGGTTGCATGAACTGCTAAATGAAAGATCCCTACTGGTTTCTGTTTATAATATATTATTGGTAAATTCTGTCACCCAGGCTCCCAGATCTGTTTGTATAAAAACAGAAGCTAAATTACAAATCTCCTGGTTGGATTACAAACATATTTTGGCTTTAAAATCTGTCATTTAACAGCAGTAGTGTTTGCCCGGCTGTTTTTTTTAACCACTTGCCGACCACCCACCGCAGATGAACTGCGGCAAGGTGGCTCGGCTGCGCAAATTGCCGTAACAGTATGGTGATTTGTGTACTAGCTTTTGTGGGCGTGCGCTCAGATTGGCCAGTGGGGGAGCCAATAAGCGGGTCCGGCGGACTCGGTGTCCGCCAGCCACACGCGATCGTTCCCCGCAGAGACAGAATGGGGATCTGCCAAAGTAAACAAGGCAGATCTCCATTCTGTCAGGGGATGACACTGAGATCTGTCTTCCTGCTAAGCAGGAAGATGGATCTGTGTGTTTCCGCAGTTACAAGGTCCCCTATAGAGTTAGAAAACAAACAGGGATCACATTTAACCCCTTGATCACTGCTGATGTTAACCCCTTCCCTGCCAGTTTCATTAGTACAATGTCAGTGCATATTTTAAGCACTGATTACTGTAATAATGTCCCTGGTTCCCCAAAAAAGTGTCAAAAATGTCCGCCGCAATGTTGCAATCCCGCTAAAAATCACTGATCAACGCCATAACTAGTAAAAAAATAAAATAAATAAAAATGCCATTTCTATCCCCTATTTTGTAGACGCTTTAACTTTTGTGCAAACCAATCAATATTATTATTGGGATTTTTTTTTCAAAAATATGTAGAAGAATACATATTGGCTTAAACTGATGAAGAAGTTAGTTTTTTTTATATTTTTTGGCATATGTATTAATGCAGAAAGTAAAAAATATATATATATATTTTTTTTTCAAAATTGGTGGTCTTTTTTTGGTAATAGCGCAAAAAATAAAAACAGCAGCGGTGATCAAATACCACCAAAAGAAAGCTCCATTTGTGGGGAAAAAAAGGATGTTAATTTTGTTTGGGTACAATGTCGCACGACCACGCAATTGTCAGTTAAAATAACAGTGCCGTATCGCAAAAAATGGCCTGGTCATTAAGGGGGTAAATCCTTCCGGGACTGAAGTGGTTAAATAGATGCCTCTTAATACCTTTTTCTAGTTATCTTCAGGATGGTTACGTGACTCCAAGACTACAGTAGGAGGTGCCGAGCAGCCAGCACCGCGGTCATGTGACTCCCGGCCGACATCAGAGGGAGTTCTCGGCTCCTCCCACTGTACCCTTGGATCGTACTTGCAGAGCGGCCGGGAGTCACGTGACTGGCCTGAAGATAACTGAAAAAAAGTATTTAGAGGCATCTTTTTAAACAAACACTTAAAGAGTGTGTTATTGTTAGATAAAGGAGAGGTGCTGCCAGTGAAAGGCTCTTTTCACAATACTTTAATTTTGGTTTAGTAAGATTGCATAGAATCACTGGATTTGTGTGTTATTTTAATGTATTGCTGGATTTCTAAAAAAATCTATGGCATAGAAACCACATTTCCCAATAGTTTTTTCCTTCTATCTGAGCAAAGAACACATTTGAACCACATTACATTAAGTTCAAGGTGCTTGCTGATAGAAAAAAACAACAAATGTACCTCCAGCTATTATTGTTTGTGGTATCAGCTGTACTGGTCTGAACAGGAATTGTGTGTGTGTGTTCTCTGAAGATGTTGGCAAAAATCACAAAATGATCAGACACCACCTTCTTCCAAGGTAACAGCAAATACAATACACTGTTGAGCTAAACAAGCATTTGCTTAGGCGATAAGAGTCTAAAAGATTTAGGAAATTAATATATTTATTTTATTCTTGGAATTATTCCCAGAACTTAGTTACAAGGAGAACATGTAGACACAGTAATAGGACAGAAAAAAATGTAAGGATGATGTTGTAATATATGATGTTTGGCATAGCTGGAAAAACTAAATTAATTTTATTGACACATTAATAGAGAGGGTAAATGATATGTAACAATATAAGAAAGCTTTGTTTGCTTAGCACTTGAACGTGTTTAAAATTAATAGGAAAATGGTTGCCTTCCAAATCCCCACCACAAATGAACAGCTTCACTAGCTTGCAGTTTATAAATAGAAGACTTTGCTTATTTTTGTTCATTAAATGCCACAGAAATTTTCAGACTTTGGGACATAATATAAAAGATGCCCCAAATTTTAGTCAGCGATTGTGTAATAGTATATTTGCCCACTGCTTATTTTCTAAAAATGTACCAATTACATTTGCGCTATTTTTAACTGCTTGCAGACTGCCCCATGTAAACTACTGCAACCTGATTGTGATTAGCACTTCCGGGTAAGGCACGTGCACCTGCCGCCCCAGCTGTGCTGGGACTTGTTACAGCACAAGCGGATCAATGGGTCCCAGCGATCAATAATGATTGACTCATTCATTCACAGAGGAGAGCTCTGTGTTGTAAATAACTAGGGATGAGCCGAACAGCGAACAATATGTGGTGTTTGCGGCCAATTCAAAAGCCACCGGAACACCGTTAAATGGGACACTAATATGAAAGATCAAAATCACTTTAAGCATTAAAAAAATTACTGCTCCTGGAAAAACGTCCGTTTAAAAAAAAAACATTTTTACATTGATACATGTCCCCTGGGGCAGGACCCGGGTCCCCAAACACTTTTTATGACAATAACTTGCATATAAGCCTTTAAAATGAGCACTTTTGATTTTTCATGTTCGTGTCCCATAGACTTTAATGGTGTTTGTTGTTCTGCCAAATTTTTTGCCTGTTCGCAAATTCTGGTGCGAACCGAACCGGGGGGTGTACGGCTCATCCCTAGTAAATAACACAGAGCTCTGTACACTGACAGGCGATCTTGCTGTATTTCCTGCAGAGCAAATCAACAAGATTGCTAGGTAAAAGCAGCACATATTACACACATTACACACTATTAGTCACACAGTTAACCCTTTGATTGCCCATAGATGTCAACCCCTTCCCAGCCAGTGTCATTAGTAAAGTGGCCGTGTATATATTAGTACTGATCACTAGGGATGAGCTTCGTGTTCGAGTCGAACCCATGTTCGACTCGAACATTGTCTGTTCACCCGTTCGCCGAATTGCGAACGATATGGGCCGTTCGCGCCAAATTCGTGTGGTGCGTCACGGCCCATAATTCACTGCGGCATCGCAGTGCATTGCTGGCTGATGATTGGCCAAGCATGCACTATGACCCGCATGCTTGGCCAATCACAGCACCGTCTGAACAGAGAGCCGTAATTGGCCAAAGCCAAGGAGGCTTTGGCCAATTATGGCTCAGGGGATTTAGTACATGCCCCACACTATATAAGGCTGCCTGCACGGCGGCCCTGTGTAGTGTGTGCTCCGGCATTCATTGAGAGAGAGAGAGAGAGACAGACAGTGACATTTGATTTGAGTTAGAAAGATTAGGCAGAACAGTCAGTCAGTTTAGCTGCACTTACAGTGTATTGTGTATATATATGCATCCCAGGTGTTGCATATATTTATATACACTGTATTCAGTTTAGCTAGATCCGTTCCTGTTATCTTCTAGACTATTTACAGTTAGTGCAGTGCGTCCTGCTCACAGTGTTCAGCTAGATCCGTTCCTGTTATCTTCTTACTGACAGGCAGGCTTGTCTTGTTACAGTATATACAGCTACCTGAAGAAAATTACTGGTGTTCTTTTGATCCTATTAGTACCACAGTCAGGCAGCTAGACTATTTACAGTTAGTGCGGTGTGTCCTGCTCACAGTGTTCAGCTAGATCCATTCCGGTTATCTTCTTACTGACAGGCAGGCTTGTCTTGTTACAGTATATACAGCTACCTGAAGAAAATTACTGGTGTTCTTTTGATCCTATTAGTACCATAGTCAGGCAGCTAGACTATTTACAGTTAGTGCAGTGCGTCCTGCTGACAGTGTTCAGCTAAACCTACAAGTTAGTGGGGTGCGTTCTGCTCACAGTGTTCAGCTAAACCTACAAGTTAGTGTGGTGCGTCCACCTCACAGTGTTCAGCTAAACCTACAAGTTAGTGCGGTGCGTCCTGCTCACAGTGTTCAGCTAAAACTACAAGTTAGTGGGGTGCGTCCTGCTCAGAGTGTTCAGCTAAACCTACAAGTTAGTGAGGTGTGTCCTGCTCACAGTGTTCAGCTAAACCTACAAGTTAGTGGGGTGCGTCCTGCTCACAGTGTTCAGCTAATCCTACAATTTGGTGTAGTGAGACCTCTGCACAGTGTTCATCTAAAGCTACAAGTTAGTGCAGTGCGTCCTGCTCACAGTGTTCAGCTAGATCTGTTCCTGTTATCTTCTTACTGACAGGCAGGCTTGTCTTGTTAAAGTATTTACAGCTACCTGAATAAAATTGCTGGTGTTCTTTTGATCCTATTAGTACCACAGTCAGGCAACTAGACTATTTACAGTTAGTGCAGTGCGTCCTGCTCACAGTGTTCAACTAAACCTACAAGTTGGTGTAGTGAGACCTCTGCACAGTGTTCATCTAAAGCTACAAGTTAGTGCAGTGCGTCCTGCTCACAGTGTTCAGCTAAAACTACAAGTTAGTGCTGTACATCCTGCTCACAGTGTTCAGCTAAACCTACAAGTTGGTGTAGTGAGACCTCTGCACAGTGTTCATCTCAAGCTACAAGTTAGTGCAGTGCGTCCTGCTCACAGTGTTCAGCTAAAACTACAAGTTAGTGCTGTGCGTCCTGCTCACAGTGTTCAGCTAAAACTATAAGTTAGTGCTGTGCATCCTGCTCACAGTGTTCAGCTAAACCTACAAGTTGGTGTAGTGAGACCTCTGCACAGTGTTCATCTCAAGCTACAAGTTAGTGCAGTGCGTCCTGCTCACAGTGTTCAGCTAAAACTACAAGTTAGTGCTGTGCGTCCTGCTCACAGTGTTCAGCTAAACCTACAAGTTGGTGTAGTGAGACCTCTGCACAGTGTTCATCTCAAGCTACAAGTTAGTGCAGTGCGTCCTGCTCACAGTTATTTAGCTAAAACTACAAGTTAGTGCTGTGCGTCCTGCTCACAGTGTTCAGCTAAACCTACAAGTTGGTGTAGTGAGACCTCTGCACAGTGTTCATCTCAAGCTACAAGTTAGTGCAGTGTGTCCTGCTCACAGTGTTCAGCTAAAACTACAAGTTAGTGCTGTACATCCTGCTCACAGTGTTTAGCTAAACCTACAAGTTGGTGTAGTGAGACCTCTGCACAGTGTTCATCTCAAGCTACAAGTTAGTGCAGTGCATCCTGCTCACAGTGTTCAGCTAAAACTACAAGTTAGTGCTGTGAGTCCTGCTCACAGTGTTCAGCTAAAACTACAAGTTAGTGCTGTGCGTCCTGCTCACAGTGTTCAGCTAAACCTACAAGTTGGTGTAGTGAGACCTCTGCACAGTGTTCATCTCAAGCTACAAGTTAGTGCAGTGCGTCCTGCTCACAGTGTTCAGCTAAAACTATAAGTTAGTGTGGTGCGTCCACCTCACAGTGTTCAGCTAAACCTACAAAGTAGTTTTTTGCTAGCTCTGCACAGTGTTCAGCTAAAGCTACCTGTAGAAGGTTGGTGGTGTTCTCATACTACAGGCAGGCAGTTGATTTTGCTAGCTGCAGTATCAGTACATATATATATATATATATATATATATATATATATATATATATATATATTCCAGCTTAGTGCAGCTACAGGCCATTAGTATGTCTGGAAGGCCAAGAAGGAGAGGCAGACAGTCACAAGCCAATAAGAGAGGGCAAGCAGGCTCTGTGTCTAGTGCTGGTCGTGGAGACGGTGCATCCTCATCAGCACGTGGCCGTGGGACACGCTTGGCCTTTTTTTCGGCAGCTGGCCGTGTTGAGCCGCAACATGCGGAAGATTTGGTCGAGTGGATGACCAAGCCGTCCTCATCCTCCTCATCCTCTCTCACCCATGCCCAGGGTACTTTGTCTGGCAAAGCAGCGGCCTCTTCCCTCAGCTCAATGTCATCAGTGACTCCTTCCCTAGCCCCACCATGTCCTCCTGAGGAGTCCCTCGAACTGTTTGACCACAGTGTTGGGTACATGCTCCAGGAGGATGCCCAGCGTTTGGAAGGCTCTGATGATGATACTGAGCTCGATGAAGGCAGTAACATGAGCATGGACAGAGGGGGTGCCCAAGAAGGACAGCAATCTGGCAGTCATGCTCCCCCTGCTGCAGCATACTGCCAGGTTTGCTCCAGTGATGAGGAGGGAGGGGATGATGAGGTCACTGACTCAACGTGGGTGCCTGATAGGAGAGAGGAAGAGGAGGAGGTGGCGGCACATCACCAACAAGGCAGGATGGCCAGGGGCCAGCCTAAGGGCAGCACATTGACTGCATCACACCCCAAAGCTCCACATGTGCAGGGCGCTGCAGTCTCTGCGCGTTATTCAAAAAGTTCTTTGGTGTGGGCCTTTTTTGAGACGAGTGCATCAGATCGCACCGCTGCTATTTGCAACATATGTCTCAAGCGTATCTTGCGTGTCCAAAACATCTCCCGCTTGGGTACCACATGCTTGACCAGACATATGTTGACCTGCCATGCAGTTCGTTGGCAAGCGTATCTAAAAGACCCACACCAAAGAACAAAGAGGACCTCTCCTTGCTCCTCATCAGCTGAGATCTCGGTCCGGACGCACACCGAGGAGGACGCGTGGAAGCTGAGCTCCGATCAGGCAAATTCAATCCACTGCCATCTCAGCCTTACTACGCCTTGGCGATTCCCCATCACACTCCATCTGCCTCCTGGTCCCTCCTGCCTTCCCCCTGGAGGGGTCTTTTTGAGCTAAAGCGCCCGCTCCGTTCCGGGCCTACGGGACACGCCGCAGCGCGGCCGCCAGCCGCCATCTTAGGCCCCGCTGTCCGATCCGAACCTCCAGCTGTTGCCTCACTACAGGAGGGATCTGAACGCTCTCGAGCTGTCTGCGGGGTGACTGGGGTCGCGGGTCCGGCCGGTCATCCGAGGAACACCGCCCGAGATTCCCGTGATTGCGGACCGAGGCGCCGCGGCCTGCCGCCATCCTGAGGCCTGCCGGCCTGGTCTCCCACATCTCGGGCTCACAGTGAGTACTAAGCCTCCCCTGCACATCCATACTCTGCAGTGCACTTCATCCACTGGAAATTTAGAACTTTGTTATTTAAAAGCCTGTGCGGAGGTCAGTGTGCCCTGCGGGGAGTGGGTGATACCCGGCCGGCTGTCCCTGTTAGGAAAGACCGCGGCTTCGGCCTGTGCCTGGAAGTGAGCGGCCATCTTGCTACTCCTACTGCACCAGACCTCAGATCTCATCTCCCTACCTCATTCCTCCAGCATCACATCTCCTTCCTCTTCAGAGTTTATTTAAGTGATAGACTTATAGCCTCTCAGTGATTAAAGGGAACTTATTTGCAATTGCCTATCTTATCCAGCAGTGAATTTGCAGCCTTTTTTTTTTTTTTTTTTGAATGTAACCTGATGTGACCGTGAAGAGCCCCATCCAACTGCCGGCCCTACAGTTCCAGCTATGCCTGCCAAGACACCTAAAACCCGCTCTACAATAAGCAAGAGATCCGGAAAAGGGGTGAAACCTCACTCCGCTGTCTCTGGCTCTATTCAGCAATATTTAGCTGGCGCACGTAATAGTCAAGCTAGAACCTCTCGTCAGAGTGTTTCCCCTTCCTCTCACGCTGCCTCTATAAGGGAAAGTTCTCCTGCTTCATCATATTGCTCAGACCTCATGGGAGGACCCAGGATCCCCCATTAGCTCAGAAATGACATCGCTGATGAGTGGTCTTAAAAAAGAACTTGCGGGAATGTTTCACAGTTTGGAAAAATCAATTAAGAAAGAAATTACCGCAGTAAGATCTGATATGTCCCACCTCTTAGCCAGAGTGGAGGAATCGGAGCAGCGTCAGGACTCCCAAGCAATTGCTATAAAGGAGTTGCAAGAGACTGTTACCCAGCTAGCTTTTGCTCATCGTGCCTCTCTATATAAGCTTGAAGATCTTGAAAACCGCAACCGTAGGAACAACCTACGTATCAGAGGCCTACCAGAAGCAACTAGAGACAATGATCTAGAGCCATCGATCCGTGGAATCCTTAACACAATTCTGGGCAATCCAGTCACTGACCCACTGCGATTTGATCGTGTCCATCGTGCACTGCGTCCTCGTTCTGCTAACCCAGATCAACCCAGGGATGTTGTTTGCCGCCTTCACTACTTTGAGGATAAAAACGCCATCATGACAAAACTTCGCAACACCCCTAACATTGACTTTGATGGCGCAGTCATTAACATCTTCCCTGATCTGTCCAAAGAAACTCTTGATCGCCGCAGAGCTCTAAAACCACTCCTTGAGCATTTACGCACGGATGGAATCAACTACAGATGGGGTTTCCCAGCTTGTTTGATAGCCACCAAAAATGGCCGATCTCATACCTTACGCTTCCCAGAGGAACTCCCTACCTTTCTTCAAGATCTCAATCTTCCTCCAGTTGAGCTCTCGAGCTGGCAAGACCATGTTCCGAAGTTTTCAAACCCATTTGACCCTCCATGGCGGAAAACTCCGTCTAAGAAAGAGCACACCTCGATTCCCGGATCCGCACAGAAGCATGGCTGAGATATGCCTCTTTCTACTTGTCTTGGACTCTCCTTCCACCCTTCTGGCGCTCACCCCTCTCTATATTTAACTAATGCCTATTCTTCAATAATTGTTTGACTCTGGCCAGATCCTTTGAACTCTTTTTTAGCCCCCTTTTTTGGCTCAAGGGATCTTGACCCGACAGTTTCCGTTTATTGGGTATTTTTTGCCCCAAATATAGTTTGCACTTTTAATGTTTTCAGCTATCAATGGTTAAATTTCAAAGAGAGGAGGAAGGGTGAGGGAAAAGAGAGAGGAAGGGGAAGGACTATTGCTGTTTTGTAATTTTTTCTTTTTCCTTCCCCTCCCTCTCTAAAATTCTTTACTGGAACTCATGTTATGTTATTTTATGTACTTTTAATGCACTTTCTCAACAGGCCGAATGTTGGCGGGGCACATTGCTCCTTCGCTCTCCCGCCTCGGGGCGCCCTCCGCCCCCCCTTCCTTTTGGGGTTGGTGAGACCGAGCGGCCTATAGGATCTTTTACCTGGACTCTTAGCGGAGCTCCAGATGGCTGCTTGTTCTTTCTCTCCCCTCAGGGAACACTGCAGATTTCTGCGTGTTTTTTTCGTGATTCCCACATTTGTTTTGATTTGTTGGTATACTCCTTCTGTATGTTATTTCCCCTTTCCCCTACTTCCCCAAACCTTTTTTCTCTACCCTTTCCTCTCCATTCCCCCCTCACGTTGGCATACGTGGAAATTTAAAGTAAGTTATACCTTTCTGCTGCACCAATGGCAACTCTGACAATTACATCATATAATGTTCGAGGCCTTAACGTCGCTGGTAAACGACACCAAGTGATGCGTGAGCTAAAGCGCAATAATTGCTCAATTGCCTTCCTTCAGGAAACACATTTAACCCACACCACTTCGGTCAGATTGACCTCACCCCACTTTCCGCAGTGGTACTACGGTCTTTCTGACACTAATAAAGCAAAGGGTGTTGCCATTGGTTTCAGTAGTAAGGTATCTTTTCGTTTAGCGGAAATGCTTGCAGACGACCATGGTCGTTTCCTCTTCCTCAAGGGCTTTATAGGCAATACCCTATGCACATTTGCAAACATGTACTCCCCAAATCAGAATCAACCAACCTTTCTATCGCAAACCCTCACTAAACTTTCACAATTTGCTAAAGGCGTCATTGTCCTCGTGGGTGACATAAATATGCCCCTTGACCCTACAATGGATACCTCCCAGGGCCGCTCTAACATTTCTTTTAAACGTTTAGCTTTTGTTAAAAAAAGGCTCTCAGACCATCAACTAATAGATGTTTGGCGCCTGTTACACCCTAAGGATAAAGACTTCTCCCATTTCTCTGCAACACACTTATCTTACTCAAGAATAGATAATATATTCCTTGATCACTTCCATCTTCCTCTCCTCAAATCTGCCCATATAGGTACAGCAACCTTATCCGATCACGCACCTGTGACGATGTGTATGACCATGCCCACCTTATCTCGTACCACAAATAACTGGAAACTTAATGAAGCTCTCCTCTCTAACCAAACTGAAGTCTCCATGTTAGCCTCTCATCTGAAACATTATTTCAAAGATAATGCAACCTCTATGACCTCCCCATCTGTTGTTTGGGAAGCGCATAAGGCAACTATAAGGGGACATTTAATTGAACTCGGTGCTAGGAAGAAGAGGGAGCATGGTCATCAAATAGCACAGGTCCTGCAACAAATAGCTGACCTCGATAAACAACATAAACTATCACTTCATAGCGCACACCTTAAAGCCCTCACACTTAAACGCGAAGAACTACAAACCCTTTTAAATTTAGATACTAAAAAGAGATTTCACCGCATATCACAAAAATTTTATGAATGGGGTAATAAGCCAAGCAGATTACTAGCTAGGTCCCTTAAAGCGAAACAAACACAGTCATTTATCCCTAAAATTAAACTTCCATCGGGTGAATTAGTACATGCAACCCCACACATAGCTAAAGCCTTTAGAGAATTCTATGCGGATCTCTATAATGTCACGAACGGGCTAGCCCCTCTACCCCCATCTGAGAGGCGCTCCCGAATCCTCTCCTATTTGAGGGCGGCGAACCTCCCTAAACTATCTAGGTCAGCTCTTAAGGAATTGGAAGAGGACTTCTCCATTGAAGAATTCCAATCCGCCTTAAAATCCTCTCCTTCGGGTAAAGCCCCCAGCCCCGATGGTTTCACTATCCTTTATTATAAGACATTTCAAGATATCCTACTTCCTCGTCTCACGGCATATGCTAACTCCATTTCCCAAACCTCAGGCTTACGTCCAGAATCCCTTTCAGCACATATCACTGTTATACCTAAACCCGGTAAGGATCCCACCCTTTGCAGCAGCTTTAGGCCAATTTCCTTGATAAATACGGACATTAAATTATTTGCCAAAGTGATGGCCAACCGCATTCTACCTTTCATACCTAGTTGGATTTCGGCAGACCAGACCGGTTTCATACCGCACAGAGAGGCTAAAGATAATTCTTTACGGACAATTTCCCTAATCCAATATGTTCAAAGATGTGCCCAGCCCACCCTACTCCTTTCTACCGATGCTGAAAAAGCATTTGATAGGGTGGACTGGGACTATCTCAAGTTGACTTTACGACACTTTGGTTTGGGCCCGAAGATGCTCCATCGCATTTCTTCACTGTACTCCGCCCCATCTGCGCAAATTCGCATAAACGGCTCACTGAGTGATCCCTTTACCCTGCACAACGGCACTAGGCAGGGATGCCCTCTCTCCCCCCTCCTCTTTGCTATCACTTTGGAACCGTTCTTAGCAACAATTAGACGTAATGTTAATATACATGGTATCCAGGTAGGAAGTAGAACTCACAAATATGCTGCTTATGCGGACGATATACTCTTCTTTATCCAACAACCGCGTATCTCCCTGCCCAACTTAATGTCGGCTTTTTCTACCTTCCAAATGATATCAAATTTTAAAATAAACCTCTCCAAATCGGAAATCCTCAACATTAACCTCCCTAGGACAGAAGCGACCTCCCTGAAGCCCCTCTTCCCATTCAGATGGGAACAGACCCATATGAAGTATTTGGGCATATACCTCACACCTAGACTACGCTCTCTTTTTAAATATAATTACATTCCATTATTAAATAGCATTAGAGCAGATCTAAGAAAGTGGTCCAATCTATCCCACTCTTGGTTAGGGAAAATCAACATAATTAAAATGAACATTCTTCCCCGCGTATTATTTATTTTTCAAATGATTCCACTTGGTGTCCCGGTGGGGTTCTTCACTATACTACAAGCAATGATTTCCCGATTTGTTTGGGGGAACAGTCGCCCTAGAATATCCAGGGACGTTCTCTTCCGCTCCAAATGCTCTGGGGGACTGGCACTCCCAAACTTTAAGACCTATTATCATGCTGTCATATTATCTAGAATCGCAGACTGGAAATACGCGATTAATTCAAAATTATGGGTGCAACTAGAATACTCTCTGAGTGGAGCCGATCTTTCGGCTATCCCCTGGATACCCAAAACCCATAGGCACACTTCCCACACTGTGTCCACACTCACCACGTCTTCACTAGATATATGGGATGCCATATACAGGAAATTTTCCTGGACTTATGACTCCCCCCTGATGCCCCTCCTCAATCACCATTATTTCCTACCAGGTTTACTGGATCCGGGATTTAAATCCTGGTCCCCAGAAGAACCTCTTCTGCTACATCACGTTATACACGCCAACACAATCAAACCTCTTTCGGAGATTCTCAGAACCACTCAACTTACATTTCTGGACAAGTGGAGATATCATCAATTACAACGCTTTTTACATTCCCTCCCTCATCCGTTACGAGGTTTACAAGATTTAAATGGCATAGAAGAAATACTTTACCCAAAAGACCCCCCTTTACACGGAATCTCTCAGTTTTATAAGGCTCTTATTGGCCTCTCTAACCCTGGGTATCCCCATTTCTTGGCAAATTGGGAATCAGACTTAGACTCCCCCATAACAAACACTCTAAAAGATAAAATCCTAACACTCGCTTATGTCTCCTCACCCGCCTCCAGGATGGCAGAAGTCAATTATAAACTTCTTTCCAGATGGCATTACACCCCATTTAAAATGCATCGAATGTTCCCTGATAGCTCCCCGTTGTGTTGGAGGAGCTGCGGGAACGAAGCTTCTCATGCACACATTTGGTGGCACTGCCCGCTCATTCGTCCTTTCTGGACCAATGTTATTAACCTCATAAAACTTATCACAGATGTTAGTCTCCCCCATGATCCCTGGGTTGTCCTTTTCCACGCCACTAAAGAATCCATAGGTACTTACAAACGCTCCCTTATACCGCATTTGCTAAACACTGCCAAGGCCCTAATCCCCACATTGTGGGGACAACCTACAATCCCGTCTATACAAACTTGGTTGCGTAAGGTCTCGGAGGTTCACCACCTAGAAGATATAACTCACAGCATCAGGGGTACCTCTCAGAGACACACTCTAACATGGACACCCTGGATAGTGTTCACATCTTCAACTCATTATAAAGACATTATAACTCAACATATGTGAGCCTACCTCCCTGACCTTGTCCTGGGTCTCATTGGACCTATTCTCAGAGTTCCTTCCCTTTACTGACAGCAAACCAAATTAAACTAAATTACCTTCTCTTCATATACTATCAGGCTAAAGGATATTAACATTTTGTGATATGACGATAGATATGCCAACCCCCCCCCTGCCCTCTTCCCCCATCACCCCCTTTTTTCCCCATTTCTACCCTCCTCCCTTTTCTAAATTTCTTTTCTTTCTTTTCCTTTTTCTCTCTGTTTCTTCTTCAGTCCATTATATATTTTTTCTTTCAATTACAAATCTTATTCAGACTCAATCTTAATGTTTACTGTGAATATCAAGCTCATATACATTTTAAACAGCTGTTCGATTCTTGTCTATGTAAGCTTGTTTATTCCCCTCAGATCTTTCGATGGCACTTTTTTTTTGATCTTCATTTCTCATTGAGTGTTTATGCCTTTCGAAACCTACCTGTTTTGTATTTATAAGATTGTTTCTCATATGTCTTATGTTTAATCTGCCTTTTTGTATTCCCCCCCCCTTTTTTGTTTTCTCTCTCTTAAAAAGAAAAACAAAAAGTCCTCAATAAACATTTATTAAACAAAAAAATCAGCTGAGATCTCCAACCCCACTATACCTTCAGTCCTCTCTGAGACCTGAACTGAGAGGAATGAAGGTGTAGAATTAGGTGTGTCACAACCAAGTACTTGTGGGCAATCTGCTTTTGGTACACCGACATCAGATTGTACCAGGCAAATTTCCCTGCCCCAGCTGCTGCACCGCCGAAAGAAGTTTGCTCCCAGCCATCCACATGTGCAGCGGTTGAATGCTAGCTTGGCAAAATTGCTAGCACTTCAACTGTTGCCTTTTCAGTTGGTAGACTCTGCCCCCTTCCGTGAGTTTGTGGAATGTGCGGTTCCTCAGTGGCAGGTACCCAAACGCCACTTTTTCTCACGGAAGGCAATTCCGGCTCTCTACCGGCATGTGGAAGGCAATGTCCATGCCTCGCTGGACAGGGCGGTCAGCGGTAAGGTGCATATTACCGCTGACTCATGGTCCAGCAGGCATGGACAGGGACGTTACCTAAGTTTCACGGTGCATTGGGTGACTCTGCTGGCAGCTGGGAAGGATGCAGGACAAGGTGCAGTAGTGTTGGAGGTTGTTCCGCCACCACGCCTCCAAAATGCTAATGATTGTGACACACCTCTCTCCTCCACCCCCTCCTCTTCTTCTTCCTCCATGGCCTCTTCCTGTGCTTTGTCCTCGGAACCAGCGGTGCTCCGTAGCCGTTCAAGGGGCTACGCAAGTACGCAGGCCAAAAGATGCCATGCGGTGCTTGAGCTGGTGTGCTTGGGGGACAGGAGCCACACTGGGGCAGAGGTTCTGTCAGCTCTGCAGGGGCAGGTTCAGAGGTGGTTGATGCCACGCCAACTTAAGGCAGGAATGGTGGTTTGCGACAATGGCACCAACCTCCTCTCTGCCCTCCGACAGGGACAAATGACCCATGTGCCCTGTTTGGCTCACGTCCTTAACTTGGTGGTGCAGCGGTTCTTGGGCAGGTACCCGGGCTTACAGGATGTCCTGAGGCAGGCCAGGAAAGTCTGTGTGCATTTCCGCCGGTCATATAATGCCAGTGCTCGGCTGATGGACCTCCAAAAGGAGTTTAACCTGCCCAAGAACCGCCTAATCTGTGACATGCCCACCAGGTGAAACTCAAAGTTGGCCATGCTGCAGCGGCTGCACATGCAGCAGAGGGCCATCAATGAGTACCTGTGCGACTATGGCACCAGGACAGGGTCAGGGGAGCTTGGTTTTTTTTCCCCACGCCAGTGGGCCATGATCAGGGATGCATGCACTGTCCTGTCACCATTTGAGGAGGCCACGAGGATGGTGAGCAGTGACAGTGCATGCATCAGTGACACTGTCCCCCTTGTCCACCTATTGGAGCACACGCTACGTGGAATAATGGACAGGGCACTTGAGGCAGAACAGAGGCAGGAAGAGGAGGACTTCCTTAGCTCTCAAGGCCCCCTTTATCCAGACAGTGTTCCTGCGTGCCCGCCGATCACACAGGAAGAGGACGAGGAGGAGGAGGAGGAGGAGGAAGAAGTGGAGCCTGGCACTCAGCATCAGCAGCAGTCTTTAAGGGATCAGTCCCAAGAAACACATGGACTTGTACGTGGCTGGGAGGAGGTGGCTGCTGACCATGTCGTCCTTAGTGACCCAGAGGACTCCGGACCGAATGCCTCAGCAAACCTACGTTGCATGGCCTCCCTGATCCTGCAAAGCCTGCGTAAGGATCCTCGTATTCCTGGTATCAAGGAGAAGGACCAATACTGGCTGGCAACCCTCCTTGATCCACGTTACAAGGGTAAGGTTGTGGACCTTATCTTGCCATCGCAGAGGGAGCAGAGGATGAAACATCTTCGGGAGGCCTTGCAGAAAGGTCTGTGCAACGCGTTCCCAGAGACTGGGAGGTTACAAACTCCTGTTTCTGGACAACGTGTTGCTGAGGCTTCGGTCAGTCAAAGAAGGAGCGGTGGAGAAGGTGGCCGTCTGACCGATGCGTTCAGACAATTTTTTGGTCCGCAGCCCCAAGGTATGATCGCTTCCAGCAACCATCGCCAGCGTCTGTTTTACATGGTGCAGGAATACCTAGGGGCAAGATCAGACTTGGACACCTTTCCCACCAAAAATCCTCTGGGTTACTGGGTCTTGAGGATGGATCACTGGCCAGAGCTTGCACAGTATGCAATTGAGCTACTGGCCTGTCCTGCATCCAGCGTTCTTTCGGAACGCACATTCAGTGCTGCTGGAGGCGTGGTAACCGATCACAGGGTGCATCTGTCCACCGACTCGGTCGATCGACTGACCTTCATAAAAATGAATCAGTCTTGGATCACCACCAGCTACCAAGCACCTGATGCTGATGTAACCGAATAATTTTTTTTGAAATCTCAGATTCCTTCAAAGACTGCTTATGCTGATGCTGAGTGACTATCCCTGAGTAATTATTCTTTTCCTCCTCAATCATCACGCTGATAGCTTGTAAGAACATTTTTGGTTCTGGGCGCCACCACCAGTGCCTAAGGCCCAATTTTTCTGCCCCTGTTTAACAGGGGCGTGTAATTACAATTTTTGATGCAATACTTTGCAGCAGGGCTCGTTCCTGCGTTCCAACTAGAGTGTCTGTGAGGGGTTGCAGTGTTGTGGCACCAGCACCACAGGCCCAATTTTTCTGCCCCTGTTCAACAGGGGCATGTAATTACAATTCTTAATCTAATATTTCACAGCAGGGCCCATTTCTGCACCCACCAAGAGCGGGTGAGGACTTAGTGTTGTGGCACCAGCACCACCACCACCACCACCAAAGGCCCAGTTTTTCTGCCCCTGTTCAACAGGGGCATGTAATTACAATTCTTGATCTAATATTTCACAGCAGGGCCCTGTGAGGTCTTACAGTGTTGTGGCCACAACAACACCTAAGGCCCAAATTTCTGCTGAGTATATAGGGCAGGCCCCTACTTTCAAACATCTAACTTACAAACGACTCCTACTTGCAAACGGAAGGAGACAACAGGAAGTGAGATGAAATCTATCCCTAGGAAGGGAAATTCTCTCCTGTAAGAGTTAATATGGGAAAAACATTTCTCCTTTCCACTGATGCTTTCCAATCCTTGTTCCACAAAAAACCCCAAATTCTCAAAAAGCATTTGTCATGGGGACAAAAAGTGAGGTGAAAGACAGCAAAACAAATGTCACAGGGGTGATAACCCTTCCCTATGTTTTCCAAAAAGCTTAAAAAATATTTTTTGGCTGGAGCTAAACACGTTAAAAATGTACCCGTTCAAAATGATAAACAGATTCTACTTAACAACAAACCTACAGTCCCTGTCTTGTTTGCACCACCTGTATACTGCTGTTCAGAGTATATAGGGCCTGGTGGCCCCACACCTTTCCGTATTTTAATTTGGGTGCGGGGTTCCCCTTAATACCCATACAAGACCCAAAGGGCCTAGTAATGGACTGGGGGGTACCCATGCCGTTTGTCTCAAGCAGTTTTAAATGAGATTTTTTCCTTTAAAAATGACATTTGGTGCAGGGACTGTTCTAAACACGGGAAACACGCGCCACTTTACAGGCATATTATAGACACCCCCCAGGTACGATATTTAAAGGAATATTTCACTTTTTTTTTTTACTTTAAGCATCATTAAAATCACTGCTCCCGAAAAAATGGCCGTTTTTAAAAGTTTTTTTTGCATTGATACATGTCCCCTGGGGTAGGACCCGGGTCCCCAAACCCTTTTTAGGACAATACCATGCAAATTAGCCTTTAAAATTAGCACTTTTGATTTTGAACGTTCAAGTCCCATAGACGTCAATGGGGTTCTAACGTTCGTGCAAACTTTCGGTCCGTTCGCAGGTTCTGGTGCGAACCGAACCGGGGGGTGTTCGGCTCATCCCTACTGATCACTATTAGTGTCACTATT
Source organism: Lithobates clamitans (assembly GCA_037952925.1). Taxonomy (NCBI): domain Eukaryota; kingdom Metazoa; phylum Chordata; class Amphibia; order Anura; family Ranidae; genus Lithobates; species Lithobates clamitans. Next base: position 5,375,088 of record JBBGZY010000314.1, read on the forward strand.
GATGTCAGTGTCAGTTAGCGTACCCCCCCAGCCAGCATCAGATAGTGTCAGATTGCCCACCACACTATCACAATCCCATTATAAGTTACTGATATTACTAGTATAAAAAAAAATTCACTATATACTGTATACTATAGTTTGTAGAGTCTATAACTTTCACGTAAACCAAATAATATACCCTTATGTACATTTTTTTTTTTACCAAAGACATGTAGCAGAATCCATTTTGTCCTAAATTCATGAAGACATTTTATTTTATTTTTTATTCGATATGTTTTATATCAGAAAAATATAACATTTTTTTTTTTTTAATTTTATGTTTTTTTTGTTTAAAAAAACCCAGTGGTGATCAAATTCCACTAAAAGAAAGCTCTGTTTCTGTGAAAATAATGATACAAATTTAATTTGCATACAGTGTTGCATGACCGCGCAATTAAATTACCAGTTAAAGTAGCGCAGTGCTGAATAGCAAAAAATGTAGTAAAACCTTCCAGAGGACAAGTGGTTAACACCTGTTAAGAGTTATAGGAATGGTAAAAGTCAAAAGTTACATAAATGACCAGCTAAAGTCACATTTACAATAAACTAAAAAAAAAACTATATATATATAAAAAAAAAAATTATATATATATATATATACAGTGGGGCAAAAAAGTATTTAGTCAGCCACCAATTGTGCAAGTTCTCCCACTTAAAAAGATGAGAGAGGCCTCTAATTGTCATCATAGGTATACCTCAACTATCAGAGACAAAATGTGGAAACAAATGCAGACAATCATATTGTCTGATTTTTAAAAGAATTTATTTGCAAATTATGGTGGAAAATAAGTATTTGGTCACCTACAAACAAACAAGATTTCTGGCTCTCACAGACCTGTATCTTCTTCTTTAAGGCCGGATTCACACTGGTGTGACACAACAGCCATCCTACTTTGGATCTGACTTTGCCCTGCGACTTGAAGCCGACATACGTCCGACTTTCAATGAACGGGGATTCGACTTGGATCCCCGCCAATACCAGGCACTGTGTTTGGTATGAATCTTGAGGGGGAACTCCACTCCAAATTTTAAATAAAAAACCAGCATGGGCTCCCCATCCAAGAGCATACCAGGTCCTTCAATCTGGTATGGATCTTAAGGGGAACCCCCTACGCCGAAAAAAACGGCGTGGGGGACCCCCCAAAATCCATACCAGATCCTTATACGAGCGCGCAGCCCCCCTTCCTGAACCAGACCAGATGCATGCCCTCAACAGGGGGGTGGGTGTTTTGGGGCAGGGGGGCGCCCTGCTGCCCCCCCACCCCAAAGCACCTTGTCCCCATATTGATGAGGACAAGGGACTCTTCCCGACAACCCTGGCCATTGGTTGTTGGGGTCTGCAGATGGGGGGCTTATCAGAATCCGGGAGCCCCCTTTAATAAGGGGTACATCATACCCCTACCTAAAGTGTCAATAAAAAAAACACACTACACAGGTTTTTAAAGTAATTTATTAGGCAGCTCCAGGGGTCTTCTTCCGACTTCGGGGGTCTCTTCCTTCTTCTCTGCGCTCTCCGGCCTCTTCTCCGCGCTCTCCGGTTCTTCTCCCGCTCTCCGGTATCTTCTGCCGGGCTCCTCCGCTATCTTCTGCTCTCTTGGCTTTTTTGCTAGCGGTGGCCCGGTCTTCTCTGCCGTCTCCTTCCCTCTTCTCTTCTTCCGATGTTGACACAATGCTCTCTGCCACTGTAATGCCGTGTGCGTGGTTCGCAATGACGGATATAGGCATGGGGCGTGGTCACCGGGTGATCTCACCTGGTGACCCAGCCACTTATGACGTCACAGTCTCGGGGCATGACAGAGTCAGCCTGTGGACTAACTTTCATGTTATGTGTTCTGCTTTAAGTGTTTGCTTGTGAGTATGCCTACTTGTTTTAAATTGGAACTAAACCCATCAATTTAACAGTTTCAAAAAAAGTAGCATTCAAGTAGCATTCAAGGCATGCCGGGAATTCTAATTGTCACATTTTCTTGTGCTCTCAAGCAAACTGTCAAACCATGTATAACCTTGAGGTAAAAGGAGAGGGGAAGAAAGAAATAAATAGGAGGAAAGGAAAACGAGTCAGATAAAAAAAATGTGGGGTAGTAATAGGAAGTGAGTAGATGTGGAGATTGAAATAGTGAGATTTCAGAGGAGCTCCAGGCTCCATCCGAAAAAAAATTAAAAGTCAGCAGCTACAGTATTTACATTTTTTCAGAAGGAGCCTGGGCCTCCTCATTAATATAGAAAGACTTTAAAATAAGGACACTTACCTGTCCAGGGATCCCACGATGTCTATTCTTCAGTTGGCTTGGGGTGCAGACACCAGCATCTCTAGTAAGGGAAACAGGAAGTGAAGCCTTGGGGCTTCACAGCCTGTCGCCTACTGCGCATGCACGAATTGCACTGCACCTTGTGAATGGTCCCGTAGTCTTCTGTTACCTGTGATGTGTCCCAAGAGACTGTGGGGGAAGGAGGGGGGACGAACTGACAAAAAACAGGTACCCACTCCCCTCCCCCTCCAAAAAGTGCCAAATGTGGCAGTGGATGGGTGGGTGGGGGGGGGTGCAAACAAGCGGAGCTTTCCCTTTTGGGTGGAGCTCCGCTTTAAGGTCAAGAGAAATGAGAGAAGATATAGAAAAGTTAGACATGAAGTGTTAGTAGAAAATGAGAGAGGTGTTTCTAGGAAGAAAGAGAAGGGATTAGAAGTTGAGAAAGTTCAGAAGAGAGATGGGAGTTGTTGTGCTTGTTATGTAAGCCCATAGTGGGGTAATGTATTCCAGCTATTATGTATAAGCGCCTGCCGGACCTTCAGCTGGGCATTCAGAGCGCAAGTGCCACTAACATCAGTGGCTGCATGCAAAGTGAATATCTTCTAAACCGTACAGGTTTAGAAGATATTCATTTTACCTACAGGTAAGCCTTATTATTATTATATTAACTTTGACACTACTTTGGGTTCTTAAAGTAATAGAGGTATTGTAAAAGACAAGATAATGGCAATAGAAGTTTCACATGAACAGAGGCTATGTGTAGGCAATATTATGTCAATGTCAGCTGCAATGATGTATGAAATAATAATGCATTGAGCATGTATTGGACAACGGTCAGTCCCCAATTTATTTTTGAGGGGAAGATCAGTATGTCTGGTGCTTACACATATATTGTCAGTCATGTATACAATATTTCCTAGGAAACAATTGAAAGCAATAGCTTATAATAGACATAAAGCAGAAAAAAAAAAAAGGACCCAGCCATGGTTGCAGGCCCCACCAGTTATTACTAATGCTATGTGAACATGGGCAAGCCCAACTCTAAAACCAGTGCTGCCCTCCTGAGGGACACAGGCAGCCAACACTACAACATGTTAAGCAGAATGCAAAATAAAACACGGCTATCCTTCATGGGATTACAGTCAGAGCATGAGGAATGCATAAACATAAGAAAAGATATTAAAAAAGTTATAAAATAAATCATGTCCCCTATCAGTTGCTCCCAATAACTCATGAGCAGGGTAAACTTTACAATCTGCGTTGAAGACAACACAATTATGCCCACAGTTAATCTATGTTAATCAGTTAATCTATGCATGCCACCTCAAGTCCTAAGAATCAAGTATAATTTTAGTAGTAATTTTTCCTAAATAAAGTGCCATGATTTTACTATTTTACCAGGACCCTGCATTCACTATATCTGGTCTCCCACAGTACATATAGTAAATATAAACTGCTAAATACCTTTTCTCATCAGCGGTATATAGCAGTCTTGTGACTTCAGTTTCCAGTAAAGCTTGTAGGATGAGTTTTCATACTGCACTGAGCTGTCCTATCAGGATGTATGACTCCTGACCCTCTGTCTGGGCAGTGCTGATTGGCAGCTCATTGGCAGATGCACTGTCCCAAGAAAACAAAAAACAAAAAAACTCTCTCTAGCAATACACACCTAACTGAGCTTGTGCAGCCTGACTCCAAAGATTTTGTCTTATCGGGAAATGTTCTGGAGTCAGTGGAAGAAGACGAGGATCTGTGCATACAAGATCAAACAGCCTTTTTACACAATGCAGAGGATTAACCCCTTAGGTTCCACAGTGAGTATAACAAGCATGCTTTACTGCATATATACACTGATTTTACTGTTGTGGGTTTAGTAACACTTTAAGAATATCCCCAATCAAAATACAGTGTGATCACTGGGGGAATCAGACCCAGACCCAGATGCTGGGTCTATCCATAGCTTTTCATGGATAGGTAAAAGTTCTAATGTGCATAGCTGCTTGCCGTTATAACAGGTGCTCAGACAACTAACAATCAAGTGAGTTGGAGTCCTCTGTTAGAGTCTCAGAGTAACATCAGCTAGTATGTGATATGTTTTGGACTTTCTGAGGTCCAAGAAAGGTCCCTCAGCATTACGTTTAACCACTTTACGGAAAACACAGTTAAGACAAGGGAATTTTCCTCAGAGTTTTGTGAATGTAGTAAAAGTTCACTTTGCAAAGAATACCTAATCACATAAAAGGAAAATAAGAAAAAGCGCAGTTTTGTTTGCATGTGATTGGATGATGGAAGTCAGGAGAACTTCACCTCATTTACTAAGCTATGGGGACAATTCAATTGCAAAGTACAGCTTATCTTGCAAGGTAAAGAGTATATTTGTCTTTAGTAAATTATCCCATAGTGTGCACAAAAACTCACTTGCCTTACAATTGTCCAAGCCCTCATGTGATGGTGCAGTGCAAACATTATAAAATGTTCAGGTTTATTGGGATTGTAGGTTCTTGACTGATCTATTTGCTTTTGTTGCATGCTTTCTCTATATCAGCTAGCTTGTGGTCTATGTACAGGCGGTCCCTAGTTACAAACATCCGACTTACAAACGACTCTTTACAAACGGAGGGAGACGTAAGGAAGTGAGAGGAAATCTACCCCTAGGAAGGTAAATGCACTCCTGGAAGCGTTATTATGGGAAAAGGTACCTCCACTGATGCTTTATTACCAAGGCTTGTTTCTACAGCAACCCAAAATTTTCCAAATCCAATTATCATTGGGGCAGAAAGTGAGGTGAAATCTTCTGAATAGGGGCACAGACAGCAAAACAGCTGTGAACTTTTAAAATAAGGACACTTACCTGTCCAGGGCACCCGCAATGTCCTCACCCGAAGCCGACCTGTCCCTTGGCTCCTGGGTGGAGTGGCTGGAATTTTCAGTAAGGGAATCAGGAAGTGAAGCCTTGTGGCTTCACAGCCTGGTTTCCTACTGCGCATGGGCGAGTCGCACTGCACATCCTGACTGGTCCCTATTGTATTCTGGGACCTGTGTGTCTTCCAGAAGACAGGAGAGGGGTCGGAGGAGGGGCTGAACATGGCGTAGATCGCCACAGTTTCCGCAGCAATCTATTGCTGGAAGTGTGAGCAAATACCTGTATTAGACAGGTATCTGCTCCCCCCTTCCCTCTGAAAGGTGCCAAATGTGACATCAGAGGGGGGAGGAACCAGATAAGCGGAAGTTCCATTTTTGGGTGGAACTTTAACCCTTCCCTATGCTATCCAAAAAGCTTAAAAATAGTATTTTTGTACCTGTTCCGGCTTACAAATAGATTCAACCTAAGAACAAACATACAGACCCTATCTTGTTTGTAACCTGGGGAATGCCTGTATTTGATATCCTGTCGGACCTTGAAGGCTGCAGTACTGGAGTTTAGTTTATCTCCTGTGTGTAACTGGTTGATACTCTGCATCATGCAGTTATCAGAGCTCCCAAATATGGCATTCTGGAGAAAACATCACCTTTCTGATCTTGTAGGCCTCTGAGATTTCTATTATTTGTGTCCAGAATAGCTATGCTACTTGCTTACTCATCATGCAGTGCCTTTAGTTTTTCATATGTTAGTTACATTTTAGCACATAAAATATAATAAAAATATAAATAAAAATATAAACAAAAAAAATAATCCCAATATTTTACACAAAATATGTAAAAATCACAGCAAAGATTAGGTTATTATGTTATTGCTATAGTATCAATTCACTATGTGAATGTGAATGTTCACAATGTGCACTCTGTGAATTTACTACGGTTTCTCTTTAAACTATTCTGCTTGATCCATCATCAAAGAACCAGAAAAATGCCATACATAAAAATAACTTCAATCATTGCTCACTCTTTCATATAAAAAAAACTGTCCTGAATATTTTGAGCTCAATATATGAACAAAAGATGTAATCATTACTGAAACTGCACAAGTAAAAAAAGTAATGAAAACATATATTTTTTAATGTTATTTTATATGAGGAAAGATCGATGGAGTTGCTCCATAATTTAGGTACAATTCCTGTTTTTCCTCGTCTGTCTACAGTGTAAAGATGCTAAACCTACATTATAATAACTCATGGTTAATGTGCTAAGGAAGTTGAAAATAACTCTTACGCAACTTCTAGTTAGAACACTCCCAGATTTCATAAGAGACACAAAACATGTGTTCCCTCCATGGTTAAAACAAAAAGCAGGATCCGTTCTCCTCTATTTTACCTTGGATGTTACATCTAATTATTCCACTATGTAGTACCACATTATATAGCCATGCTTTGAAATATGGTATAGATAAAACGCTGCGTAAACTGTTGCCGCTATATACTGTAAAATAGGATTTTTTAAAACAGCTTACCTGTAAAATACTTTTCTTTCGAAGGACATCACGGGACACAGAGCCTCAGTAATTACTGATGGGTTATATAGGTATCACTGGTGATTGGACACCGGCACACCCTATCAGGAAGTTCAACCCCCTATATAATCCCTCCCCCTTGCATGGATACCTCAGTTTTGTAGCCAAGCAATATAGTGTATTAGAAGAGGGGCGGGACCTCTGTGTCCCGTGATGTCCTTCTAAAGAAAAGGATTTTACAGGTAAGCTGTTTTAAAAAATCCTATTTTCTTTCTCGAATATCACGGGACACAGAGCCTCAGTAATTACTGATGGGATGTCCCAGAGCAATGCTACCTGAGGGGGGGGAACCACGACCAAGTAGGGTGCAATCAGACCTGAGGACCCTGTACCGCTGCCTGCAGCACACTACGCCCAAAGGCGATATCCTCATGCCTTCTCACATCCACCTGATAGAATCTGGTGAATGTATGAACTGAAGACCAGGTTGCGGCCTTGCAGATTTGAGCCATAGAGGTCTGGTGATGCACTGCCCAAGAAGCACCAATAGCCCTTGTGGAATGTGCCCTGATCTGAAACGGAGGAATCTTCTGTTTCAAACCGTAAGCTTGAATGATCAACTGTCGAATCCATTTAGAAATGGTAGCTTTTGATGCTGCCTATCCTCTATTGGGACCCTCTGGCAGCACAAACAAAACATCCGTCTTGCGGATCTGAGCAGTTGCCCCTAGATAGGCCTTAACTGCTCTTACTACATCCAACGAATGTAGAGATCTCTCTTCCGGAGAACAGGGATCTGGAAAAAAGGAAGGTAGAACAATGTCTTGGTTTAAATGAAAATCAGAAACCACCTTCGGTAAAAAACTAGGATGAGGGCGTAGTACCACTCTATCCTTGTATATAATCAAATAAGGCTCCTTACAGGAAAGAGCTGCTAATTCTGACACTCTTCTAGCAGAAGAGATGGCCACCAGAAAAATTAATTTCCTTGTCAACAAGACCAAAGGAATCTGACTTATTGGTTCAAAAGGCTGTTTCTGTATCACAGCCAGGACCAAGTTCAAGTCCCAGGGGTTTAGGGGCGCTTTAACCGGAGGATTAAAACGCATCACCCCCTGCATAAAGTTTCGGACCAAAGAATGCGAAGCAAGTGGCCGCTGAAATAATACTGATAAAGCAGAGACCTGGCCCTTGATGGTACTCAAGGTCAGCTTCATCTCTAATCCTAATTGTAGAAAATCAAGAATTCTACCTATGACATATTTCCTGGGATGCCAACCTCTGGATTCACACCAGGTTATATAAGCTTTCCAGACTCTATGATAAATCATCCTGGAAGCTGGCTTCCTTGCATTAATCAAGGTAGATATGACAGGACCTGAGAGCCCACGACTCTTCAGAACGTGGGTCTCAATAGCCAAAACATCAAATTTAGCGTTTGTAAGGCAGGATGGAACACTGGACCTTGAGATAACAGGTCTGAGCGTACCGGTAGGGTCCACGGGGAACCTACTGTCATCCTTACTATTTCTGCATACCATGTCCTTCTGGGCCAAGCGGGGGCCACCAGAAGTACCGACTTCCTTTCCTGCCTGATCCTGCGAAGGAGTCGTGGTAGTAGCAGAATAGGCGGGAATGCGTAAATCAGTGAGAACTGATGCCACGGAATCACCAACGCATCCGCCCCGCATGCAAGAGGATCTTTTGTCCTTGCCACAAATCTGTCTATCTTTTTGTTGAATCGGGATGCAAAGAGATCTACATCTGGAACCCCCCATCTTTGGCATATGGCCCAAAAGACGTCGGGATGCAGAGACCATTCCCCTGGAAGTAACTGCTGGTGACTTAGATAGTCCGCCTGCCAATTCTCTATTCCCGGGATGAAAACTGCCGATATGCATGGCACATGCATCTCTGCCAAGACTAAGATCTGGTTCACCTCCTTTTGAGCAGCTCGGCTCCGGGTGCCTCCCTGATGATTGACATAAGCCACTGCTGTGGCATTGTCGGACTGGATCCTGACCGGACAACCCTGTAGCCTGATAGTCCAGGCCTTTAGAGCTAGATGTATCGCCCGGATCTCCAGAATGTTGATGGGTAAGGTCCTCTCTGTCTTGGACCATACCCCTTGGACTGCAACCTGTTCCAGAACTGCTCCCCAACCTGACAGACTGGCATCTGTTGTTACCACTGTCCAGGTAACCGGTAGAAAGGATTTCCCCTTCTGCAGGTTTTCGGGTATGAGCCACCAATTGAGGCTCTGACGCACCGCATGCGACAGGTGCATCGGAAAGTCTAATGCCTGAACTTTCTTGTTCCAGGTCGACAGAATACTGTGTTGCAGCATTCTTGAGTGAAACTGAGCATAGGGAACTGCTTCAAATGAAGACACCATCTTCCCTAGTAGCCTCATACAAAGGCGGACTGAGGGACCCTTCTTGGTCCTTACTGTCAGAATCAGCTCTCTCAAAGCAGTGATCTTTGCCTGGGGTAGAAATATTTTCTCCTGGCTTGTATCTATAATCAGACCTAAATACTCCAGTCTTCTTACTTTTTAGGAAAGACTTTTCTAAGTTGAGGATCCAACCCAGGTGTTCTAGATACCTGACTGTGGTCCTCAAGTTTCCATTCAAAGAGGCTACCGACCGGTCTATCAAGAGCAGGTCGTCTAGGTATGCTATGACAGCTATACCCTGAGCCCTTAATCTGGCCAGAGGAGGAGCCAAGATCTTTGTGAACACTCGAGGTGCAGTGGCTATCCCGAAAGGCAGAGCCACAAACTGGAAATGGCGCCCTCCTACCTCGAAGCACAGAAACTTCTGATGAGCAGGAAAAATGGGCACATGCAGATATGCATCTCTGATGTCTATTGATGCCAGAAATTCTCCTCCCTGCAGGGTGGGAACTACTGTTCGAATTGATTCCATGCGGAAGGATTGAATCCTTAGGAATCGGTTCAGAACCCTTAAGTCCAGAATGGGCCTGACATCCCCATTTGGCTTTTGGACCGTAAAAAGGTTGGAATAGAAGCCCAATCCCTGGTCCTTTACGGGAACTATCATAATGACCTCCTGCGACAAAAGTCGCTCTAAAGCTAGAAGGAGCGACTGCTTCTTCTCTGGGTCTCTGGGAACACTTGATCTGAGGAACCGAGGAGAGGGGAATTCCTGAAACTCCAGCTTATACCCTAAGGTTACCGTAGAGATTACCCATCTGTCCTGGAAGTCCTCCTGCCAGAGCTCTGAGAACTGTCGCAGTCTTCCCCCCACTCGAGTGAGCGGGGGCGCCCCCTCATGCAGAGGTCTTAGTGTTTTGCCTAGTAGGCTTCTTTCCCCAGGACTTCTTTTGTCCCTGGGTTTGATTCTTGTCTCTGGACCCCGATGGAGGCGGCCGTCGAGACTGCCTGGAGGCTGAAGCCCCCGGCGCTGGGGAAAGAGTCCGTTTGAAAGAGGGACGCTTACTCTTTTTCTTGACAGGTAAGAGAGTGCTTTTCCCACAAGAGATTCTCTTGATATAGTTATCCAAGTCCTCTCCAAACAACCTTGCACCACGAAATGGAAACCCAGCCAGTAGCTTCTTACATGGGGCTTCGGCTGACCAATTTTTCAACCATAGGATTCTACGTATATGCACCAACCCCAGTGAAAGACGGGAGGTTTGCACGATAGAATTTCTAATGGCGTCAACCACAAAGCATAAGGCCGCTGGAAGGTTAGCAAACCCCTGGGCCTGCTGTTCAGGTAATACTTTGATGACCTGCTTAGGGCGGCACAGTGGTGCAGTGGTTAGCACTCTCGCCTAGCAGTAAAAAAGGGTCGCTGGTTCGAATCCCAACCACGACACTACCTGCCTGGAGTTTGCATGTTCTCCCTGTGCCTGCGTGGGTTTCCTCCGGGTACTCCGGTTTCCTCCCACACTCCAAAGACATGCTGATAGGTTAATTGGCTTCTGTCCAAAATTGGCCCTAGTATATGAATGGGGACCTTGGATTGAGGGTAGGGATTGATGTGAGTGTGCGATGTTCAGGGTTAGGGACAAGGGTCAGGGTTGTAGACCCACACTCACTCAGGTTGAACTGGATGGACTGGTGTCTTTATTCAACCTTACTAACTATGTAACTATGTCTCTTAAGTATTGACAGACTCCAATCGCTGCTACTGCAGGTTGGGCCACTGATCCTGCTAAGGAGAAAACATCCTTCAATAGGGATTCCATCCTTTTATCTACAGGATCCCTGAGCATCTGAGCATTGTCTAAAGGACAATTCAGGCTATTATTTACGGAGGAAATGGCGGCATCAATAGCCGGT